>CM056994.1:203103574-204303574 GCA_029891345.1 Dryococelus australis
CCATCGTCACCTGCTTCCGTTTTTCAAGGCCGGTATTTATTCCTTTCCGTATGTCGTACACCCAGAGGAGTGGTGCTCAGCAGCAGGTCAAAAAGGCAGCTAACACCTCCAAAGCCAACTGGAGTTGCAACTCACCTCCAACTGCCCTCTGCAGCATAACCCCATGGGAACGAGATGAGACCGCCCACCAGATGGAGAGGCCTCACCTCCCAGCTACCTGACAGTACTTGTTTCCACCAGCCCTCGTCAAGACAGCCAGGTGTTCACACACAATAATCGCAGCCATCCGTAGAGGCGAGGACTTCCTCCTTGGCATTGCCAACCCCTGGTTCGGGGGCAACAGGATCAACAGCCACAGCCCATCTCGGGACCCGACCCACATAATGAGTGCACCAGGTCCTTGCACCAACAGCAGCCGCCGTCTACAGATGCAACAGCTGAGTCAACAGCCACCCCGGGCCACCATCCAGCCAGGTAAACCAGTGGCATTGTGCCAACCAATCCGCCAGACAGTGACAGCAACACTTGCTGTTGTACCAAACAGACAGGCTACACACCCTGCCCTCTACACCGGCTATGTTCCAATCCACCAGTACTAATGAAAGACATCATATACTCTTGTGTTCCTGACTGACACAAACCAAAACAGTGCCTGATCATGACATCACCCTAAGCAGTCATATGATGTGCATCAAGTTACTCCAACATTGTTAATATTTTATACTCTACAGTTTCACAATTTACTCTGCCATCTGCTCTCAGCAGCCCCCCTCCTCCCCATGGGACTGAGCTCACGCCACCCGACAACTGGAGGGGCACCTCCCAGTTCCCTCTAGCTCCTTCCAGCCACTGCAAAAGATCGCCGGTGAGCCGCACCCGCTCATAGTGCATATATGAATTGGGCTTCCAGTACCACTGGGCATCGCCAGCCCATACTTCAGACCTACAAGGACCAACAGCCCACTGTGGGAGCCAACTAGTCCCACCAGCACTAGTTCCAGCTAGCAGTAGCAGCCAAGCCAGGATCTACCCCAGGTCACGCCCACTGTAGGTAAACACCAACAGAGCGAAGAGTGGCTAACCCCACATCTCACTTTGTACCGTGCTGTCGGGCCATGCGCCCTAACCGATACCACAGCTGAGGACCAATCAGCTGCCAATAAACCAAACTTCACCACAATAAGTTAGCCCGTGCCTCTGTCCACCACAATAGAACCCTTGCCTGACAGTGACGTCACCATCAGTTCAACCGACGCCACACGTCAAGTGTTTTAGTGGCACCCAGTGTGGGGCCACAGCACTTTATTAGTTCAGTAGTAAAGCAGAACCAGGCCAGCACGATCCTCAGAACCAAGTTAATCTAGCTGGAGTCAAACCATAACCAGCCAGTTTTCAGGGAGTCTGTAAACATCAAGTAGCACTCAGTTTTATTAGTCGAGATATGTCCAAGGTAAATCTGAGCATTGCCGACCAAGACGAAGCTGCATTCGCCACAATCAATGAGGCCATTGATAATCAAACCGAAAAGTGAAGCATACCCATATGCCTCAGAGTGGGGGTATATTTCATTAGTTACACACACTACCAGAATAAATTCCACTACCTGTTCTTAGGGTGGAATGAAGAGCCCCATTATACTACTGATGGGCTGAAATACCGTTGTGGTGAATGTGGGACCTACCAGACTGCATACTGTGGTGGGCTTACTTACGCAGGACAGGGCATAAACACAGTGAGTTGTATTATTTTTGTGCAAGCGTTTCACCATGTATGCATTGGTTGGCTAGATGAGAAGATCACCAGACCGGGCTTAGTGTATATAAAGGTGTGAGGTGTACAAGCACGCTGTAGAATACAGACTGAATAATCCTGGCTCTCACCACAGCATGATTTCTACCCGGGGTGGCGACAGGACCCCAACTACCGGAATTCTGGGAAGACCCCAAGAAGATCCAATAGCATTTACACAGGAATGTGAGAGAGAGCTTAGTGAAAACAAGGTCCCAATCAAACAATAGGTTGTCAAAACCCAAAAGCAGTTCATAGTAAAGGCGTTAGAATGGTGGAACAAGTATGGGGAGTTTATTACGGAATGGAGGTAGCTTTTTTCACGCTTAGCCACCCAGTTTTCAGGTGAAAAAGGGTTGGCGCACCTTACCATGGAATTCCACAGTCAAACCCAGGCCACCGAGGAAGAGGCGAACATTTTCATAAGAAGAACAGTTAAGTTATATCGCCTATTTTCCCCGAAGGGAACGAGGGAAGTTGTTTCCACAATATTATGTGCATGCTGCTCCCAAGATTGCATAATTTACTACAGTTTCCTCGACCACAGTCTGTCGATGAGTTAGTGGAGAGAGCTCATGAGACAGAGGTAAATTTCAAGGTGCAGGGCATTCCAGACAAGACACGTAGCAGTAAATGCCAGGAAGCAGTTAAGCCACCCAAGCTAAAAGGGAACACTCCCCCTCCCCCTACTATGACACTGCCTAAGTACTGGTTCTGTCCGGAATGGCATTTCCACGGGACTGCCCAGTCAAGCCAGCAGACAGGTGCGAGCAGGGGAAGGGAGAACAACAGGCGCGTCCGGATCCCCACAGAGCAGTGAAACACCATAACCCCTTTGCGAAGCGAGCCACCACCGCCGGGAAACACAAGCCCGTCTACATCCAAACATTAGCTGAAGAATCTAATCCACCAGAAGCTCCGCACATAGAAGTTGAGATTAACGGACTATGGGCACTCGCCCTCATAGGCTCTGCAGGTACGGGGAATTTCATATGAAGTAACCTACTCACCCCTGCCCAAAGAGCTTCACTTTGCCCGTAAACCCACCTGGAGCATATGGTCCAGCATAGTCAGAACCTCAGAGTCGATGGCCATACCACTTTGATCATAGGGGTCTACCATCAGATGAACCAGACAGAATTCGTAGTCTCACCTGCTATTACCGAAGAAGTAATTTTGGGGCAACCATGGCTACGCCAACAACAGTGCGTTTTTGATCATGGTCAGCAATGTATCTATATCAGAGACGAGCATAGTGACTGTCAACTGGGAGTACGGTCCATATGCAACAATCCCACCCCCGATAGCGTCCAAAGAAATTAATCACCACTTAGAATCACCATAATTCACCCAGTTGCTGCAGATACTGGCCGACCACATTGGAGCTTTCGGCCAAGGGAAATCACTACGCCAAATGAATAGTATTCAACATGAAATTTGGCTCATCACTGACATGCCCATTTATAACAGATCTTACTGCGTGTCCGCAAGGAGGCAACACCACATTATAACGCAAGTCCAGGCAGTGAAGGAGCAGGGAATTATAGAACCTTCAGACTCACCCTACAATTCCTGGGTCATTCTAGTCATGAAGGAAGATGGACAGTTGAGATTCTGCGTAAATTACAAAGACCTAAACAACGTTACGCATCCCAGCGCACCTCCGCCATTAACCTAACCCACACACTCCGGGATATAGGAGAAGCCTAAATCTTCACTACCCTAGGTATGTAGTCAGGATTCTGGCAGATTTCAGTACATCCCGACAGCAGGAAGTACACAGCCTTCACTACTCCAGAAGGTGAAACATTACTATTTAGAGTAATGCAGTTCAGGCTAAAGAATGTCTCTGCCACCTTCTAGAGGTTGATTTCTGTAGAGGTCCTAACAGACTTTATCGGCCAATTCCGTTTCACGTAGCTAGATGACATAATTGTGTATTTAAAGTCCTGGGAAGAACATTGCAGACACCTCCAGACGGTACTAGAAAGACTTGGATTGCATGGCCTAACCTGTAAACTCTCTAATAGCCATTTTGGAAAGACCGCCATTAACTACCTAGGTCTCATAGTCATGACAGAGGGGAACTACCCTTAAGCTGCCTCAATACGAGCCATAGAAGAAAGAGGAAGAACCAAATAACAAGAAACAGCTTCGCTATTTTCTAGGTCTGTGTAACTGGGTACATGACTTCATACCCGACATCGTCCAACAATTGGCACCACTCAACCCCCTCCTTGAGAGGGAAACACTTTGGCGATGTGGGAACAAACACCGAACCACATTTCAAAACTTGAAGCAAAATTTTCTGCATATTGAGCAATTCCACAGGCCACAAGGGACAGCCCCCTTATATTGCAGTCTGATGCCTGTCGGAATAGGTTAGGCGCTGTACTATACCAGGAGGACATCACTGGGCAGCTCCAAGTCATTGCCTATGCCAGCACCCGTCTTAATTCTACTGAGCAGAAGTACCACATAATAGAACAGGAATGCCTCGCCATAATCTGGGTGGTGAGAAAATAAAGATACCACTTGCAAGGAAGGCATTTCATACTCCGAATGGACAGCAAACCCTTCCAATGGCTATGTGAGTCGAACACCAAAGCCAGGTTAGGATGATGGGAGATGTTTCTCACAGAGTTTGAATTTGAAGTGCAACATTGACCAGAAAAATAAATTACCTACCTGATGCATTACCCCGCCAGCCTTACCTCGAGGGGGGCTCCAAGAGCATGAGAAATGAGAAAGGATGACCCCTCCTCTTGCCTCATCTAGAAGCCCCGATGAGCACATCTGACTTCTCCAACTACAACTCAGTCAATACCAGATAAGTTATTACCAGCAGAAGGACCCAGATGCCCAACACCTCCATAAGGACATGCCCCAGAGGTTTGAATTCTGAGCTTACTGTGCCCCGATGCCCAGTGGAAGGTGTGTGGGTACCACACGACGTAAGGTTCTACCTTTGCCATCATCACCATAACCACCAACAAGCCAGTTATTCTGGCATCAAAGCACTCTTCACTGGTTCCTATCCTTCCACAGCTTAATTACAGCTGGGTAAGCTTACTACTGTCATAGCATTGGTTTAAACTAGCCTAATGTGAGTGTCTATTCTCAATTCTCACTGTCTTTAACTGGTCGTATAGTTTAACTATTACTAGCTTCAGGCCTATAACTAGTCCTGATTATCACTGGGTGGTAGTTTTATAACAACTACCCTGTTCTAATTTTACTGAGCACTTCATTTGTGCTTGTTTGGCAGTATTCGTCTTCGCTGGTCTTCCCTGCTGCCTTAGTGCAGCATGGTCCGGATACTGCCATGTGAACTTTAACGCAAGTCTCCAAGGTGACTCCTTGTACCAGCCAGGCGTTGACTCAGTTTTGACTGCACGAGGGGGCATCAGTCATCGCTGTTTAGCATGTGGTGTTGAGGCATTGGCTTCTGTGGCAACTGTTGGGGACAGCACAGGAACAAGGAACGATAAGGTAGTGCGAGGAGCAGCAAGACAGGGCCCTTGACCTTGCATGCATGGGTTCCTACCCGTTGGGCAGGAAGTTTCTCCGCTGAGGCAGTGCAAGGGAGTGGCAGAGTACTGCCCTCGATCTTAACTGCGGATGGTTCTCCACAATGAGCAGAGTGTTTGGAGGCATCTACGATCTTGATGTCCAGATCGGTGACCAGAGGGTTGGATTGCACATCGTCCTCGCAGCTCTTGTGTTGAATGGGGTGGTATCCTCTCGGAGAAGAGGAGGTTGTAGGTTGTCACGATCAGCGTGGCTAGACGTCCTAGATTCGTTAGCTGCCGATCAAACAAGCGGCAGAACAGGCCTCTCATCCTCGACAGCACCGATGGGTGGAGCTTCCTGCATGGCAGGAGATTGAGGTGGAGCATTGTCGTCAGCACTGCTTGATACCCCCTGCAGTCTTGACGGTTTGCAGTCAAGAACAGGAATCGGCTTCGTAGAAGCTGGAATGACCTTGATCCCTGTCTCGGGCGTTTCCTCCAGTACAGCATTTGGTATTAGGTCCTTGGCATCTGCACTCCCTGACTGCCCAATGGAGGGTGGTAGTAGCTCATCGGAGCCAGATATCTGCTTCATAGAAGTTGGAACGACCTTGATCTCTGGCTTGGAAATTGTACTATGGAGAGGGGTAGGTGCTCGGATTGCTTCTACCTCCTTCACGAGTGGTGGTTCGAATCTCTCGGATATCCAACTTGACTTGTGGAGTGTCTGGTGTATTCCCTGTCTCAGGGATTTCGCCAGAACGCTTTGGTGCAGCTAGGGATGGCCCAGTCACGTCTGGTTGTGACTTTGTTGGCGTAGCTGCGAGGCATAGAGTGCATGGTTCTGATGGAGTCTGCTCCTTGCCACCGTGGTAAGTCTACTCTCCTTGGTAGAGAGTAGCTTGGCTCCCTATCAGATTCCGGGGTTCATGCCTCGGGCCTCTGGTGGCCTTGACTCGACTTCAGGAGGTGCCATGATTGGTGTCGGATTGTCCTCGTCTTTGGAATTCAATGGAAGTTCATTTATGGTGGCGCCATCCTCTGGGATAAGCATGTCGCCCAGAAATTGTTGTATTTGACCTCGGCCTTTCGGATCCATCCCCTCAGGTCTTCGGCCCAGTAGACATTATCCCTCTTGCCTACTCTGCAGTACAGACTGTCATATTTATCAGCAAGGCCAGTGCTGAACTGGTTACTGGCATTACTGAGGGGATGACTTTTGAGCAGGATGGCTTCACCCAGATTGAATTCTCGTACCCCAGTCTTTGATTGAGGGTATTTATGCTGTATGTAGGCATCCTGAGCCTTCTGGGCGGTAGTGGTTTGTACCAGCATAGCTAGTTGGGTGTCCTCTGGCTGTGGCATCTAAGTAGGCTCGCTATCCCACTGCCAATTGCCCGGTTGGCGTAGGAGCTGACCTATAAGAAGCTGACTCACGCTGGTGTTTACCACTTCATTGGTATGGTGACGAAAGGCAAACAATATGGTGGGAATATGTTTATCCCAATGCGGATGGTCATCGCCCATACTGAGTCTGAGGCACTTCTTAATCTCCTTGTTCCTCCACTCAGTGAGGTTGGCCTGGGGGTGGTATGGTGGGGTAGTCTACGTTTCTACCCCCATCCTTGGCATGCGGACTGCCATTGATGACTGATAAACTGTGACAATTGTCAGTCTGTATGGCTTGAGGGTATCCCCAGCGTGAAAATACCTCGGATTCCATCTTACGAATGATAGGGGTGGTTTCCTGGCTGGGTAGTGAAAACACTTCTACCCACCTGGAAAACTGGTCTGTGACTACCAGTAAGTACCAATTCCGCTTCGTACCCCAAGGATAAGGTCCCATCAGATTGACGGCTAAGTGAGTCCACGCTGTTTTCTGTTTTCTCGGTCGATCTTTAGGTGGAAGAACGGTATGCCTTGCCGCAGCAGCAGGTGACACAGTTGCTCACGACTGCCAGACGTCACGGCTTATCCCATCCCAGCTGTAGCGGGTTTCGATATCCAACAGGGTTTCTCTGGTACCCGGGTGTCCTGCTTGAGGATGGTCGTGGTGATGATGGCAGATATCTGTTCATATTTGCTGCGGGACCCATATCTTCCACCTGGCGGTGGGTTATCCGCTAAGAGTCCACACAACATCGTCCCTTAACTCAAACCTTTGAAGCTGTTCCCATAGGAGGCTGCGAATTTCAGGATTTTCCTGTTGGCTTATCATTATTTTATGGTGGGTTATCTGTAGTTGGAATTGGCAAATTTGTTCCTCCAGACTTCGTTCTAGCGGAGGGGGAGGAGACATTTTCTCAGCTTCTTTGGCTTTTTCGTTTTCCTCCAGCTTTGGGAAACGGGACAGGACATCTGGCAGGTCATTACTCTTGCACAGGCAGTGTTGCACCTCAAAGTCGAACTCCGTGAGGAAAATGTCCCACCGCCTGAGCTTGGTCTTGGCATTACACGACTCTCTCAGCCATTGGCGGGCCTTAGAGTCGGTGCGTAAAATTAAGTGTTGCACTTCTAAGTAATAACGGTATTTTGGTACCGCCCAAATGACTACCAGACACTCCTGTTCGTTTATGTGATAGCGTTGTTCAGTTTTGTTTAACTGGGTCAAAGCATACGCTATCACATGCGGGTGGCTGCCTTCATCCTGTTGGTATAGGATGGTGCCAAGACCGTTTGACAAGTGTCGGTCTGTAGAGATAACGGCTGGTTTCCTTGAGGACGAAGGATTTAGTAGATATTTCCGAAACTATCCTTCACATCTTGAAAAGCCTGTTTGTGTTCCGGTTCCCATTTCCAAACGGCTTCCTTCTCAAGGAATGGGTGAAGCGGTGCCATGTGGTAAGATATGTTAGGCACAAAGTTCTGTAACCAGTTGCATAGACACAGTTACTGTCATAACTGTTTCGTGTTGGTAAGATCTTCGGCCTCTTCGGTTACTCTTATACAGCCTTGTTGTGGGAAGTTCCCATCAGGGGAAACCACATGGCCTAGGTAGTCTATGGATGACTTTCCAAAATAGCTTTTGGATAGCTTGCACGTTATTCCATGGCGTTAGAGTCGTTTCAGAACTCTCTGTATGTGACAGAAGTGCTTCTCCCAGGTCTTGGAATAAATTATCACATCGTCGAGATAAGCGAAGCAAAACTCTCCGATTTATCCAGTCAATACCTCTGTGGACATTAGGCACTGGAACGTGGCAGGGGCGTTCTTTAACCTGAAGGGTATTTCCATTTAATTGTAAGGTCTCGCCTTCTAAGTGTTGTAAATGCCATAAACTTCCGGCTGTCCGGATGGACAGCAATCTGCCAGTATCCAGATTCCATATCCAGGGTGCTGAATATTCTCGCCTCCCCAATGTCTCGCAGGGTATTGGTTAGATTGATAGTTGGGGAGCAATAGGATGTTTCACATCGTTCACTGCTGTGTAATTTAAACAAAACCTGAGTTTGCCATCCTTTTTCGGTACTAATACTATGTGGGAGTTGGATGGCTCTACAATTCCTTGGTTCTTCATATCGTTTACCTGCTCCATTATCAGGTTGCGTCATCACACTTATACTCAGAAGGGACCATTGTAAATGGGAGTCTCCGTGTTCTTGCAGATCTCATGTTGGATCGAGCAAGTCTGACGTAGCATACCTCCGTGTCCAAAAGCGCTGGCGTGTTCATCCAGCACTTGTATCAGTTCGCTAAATTCCAAATTTGCCTAATTCGTGGTTTATCCTAGCTGGATCAATGGGGTTAGGTAATATGGCTTCGGGAATGTGGTCCCAATTCACCGTTACCAGGTATTTATCTCCCAAGTAAACTCGTTGCTGTCCATGGTCAACGACACATTGTTGTCAGAGCCATGGACAACCCAGGATTACGTCTTCTGTCAGTATGGGTGAAACCACGAATTTGGCCGATTTTGTGTGTTGGTGTAAGTTAACCATCAGGGTGATACGACCGTCAACCTGCAGGGTGACATCTGGTTGTGCCACACGTACAATGTTTGACTGTGGTCGCAGGGTAGCTAGCTGTTCTGAAGTTAATAAATTACTTTGGATAAAGTTCCTGGTTACGGCTGAATTTAATAGGGTGAGAAACCTGCTCCCATTGATTTCTTCTTCAATGCAGGGAGCAATCGGAGGGGTTGGTTCCTCATTTGTGCTGGAGGCTGGGCCCTTGTTGTCTGGTGGTGGTGGCCCGCTCTGCACTCCGGCGGCATCGTTTCCCGCCTTGGGAGCAGGGGTCGGTTAACTGCAACTTTTGGTTGATTTGGTATTTCCGTCCGATTGGTTTGTTTATTAGCTGGGGTCCTTTGTCCGGCAGGTCTACGTGGGCAGTCCATTTTCCAGTGTCTGCTGGGACAGAACCAGCACTTCGGTACGAACGCGAGGTGTGGCGTAGGGGCAGGTGCATTCCTAGATGCTTCAACTGATGGAGTTCGTGATTGAGGGATTTGTATCATTTTCGGTTGTGCCTGTGCTGCGAAAATCTGTTCTGCTTCTCTGGCACACGCTACCAGTTCGTCGATTGTCATGGGTTTAGACACAAGTAATACGTTCCATAACCCGGGTAATAACATTCGACTAATGGATCTGACAGAAGTCACCTCATCTACTCCCAGAAATACTCTTCGGAACATCTGCTCTTTCCTACGGATGGATATTTCTGCTTCATCATCGGGTACCTGGGTCTAACTGTAGAATTGCATAGTTAATCTTGCTAGCACTTACTCGCCAATGAACTCAGTTGCCAACCGATAGCTAAATTGCTTTCATTCGTTGAGAAACTCACCATAGCAATTCCACCAGGTCAATGCGAGGCCTTTAATATGGGTTTGGGCATTACTTACCCACTGCCTTAAAGAGAGGCCAGTATCCTTGAATTCTTTCTCGCATTCAGAGGTGTACGGAACTCGGTCCTCATGTGGTCGCCCCGCAAAGTCGGTGATCTGTATATTATACTCAGTCATTTTTGCCGGGTGCTCCTGAGCCGTTCCGAGTTGAACTGATACTTGTGATTGGTGCGAATTGGTGATGTAGGATTTCCTACATCTTCAACGCTGGTATGCCATAACTGGTCTGGTGACCCTTTTGTCGGGCCAGCCTATACAGGCACGGTGGTAATATTCGCTACATGTATTGCAGCGTATCTTATTTATGTCATATCCTGGACACGTTACATTGTTGCAGAAAGTAGTTGCCTGTGTCTGGCAGGTTATGCACCTGTATTCTAGGTACTCTATTTCTCTGGCTTAATTCCTCCACCCTAGACGTAGTTGGTGAAATGAGTTTCCGCAGTAAATGCATGTGATGTGGTAGGCTATGTTGCCTTGATAATCTACATGGTCACATTTAGGTTTGGTTATGTCTGCCATATCATTGTTTGACTCTTTGGCGGTATTGGCTTCGACGTCAGACGTATTAGTGCTAAAGCCACCACGGGATGTTTAGACGACTCCCTGAAGTCTGTTTTAGATCCTGATTGACTCTTAGGTTTCGGGGTCATTCTGGTCTCATCCTGGTGTTTGCTGCTAACAGCTAATAACGCTGATGTGCCAGAAAATTACTTGACACCTGCTGGGTTATATAGCAGTGAGCACAGTCACAGTGGTTTTGGTTTGCATGAAACCAAACACGCAGGTGACCGGATACTATTGGTTTAGCTTACGTTTTGTGCCAGCCACTCTCGTTGGACATGTCGGTTGGCGACTGGAAACAAAATTGTCCACTACTAATGCGGTAACCGGCCTTCATGAAGGTAGCTTTGGTGCAAAGTTTCCCACAGTAAGAATGGCTGCCAGTATGACTGGTTGGCAGGATGTGTTGGTTATACCTGTCTTACTCGAGTGATTCGGCCGAAGACAGTGTAAATGGTGCAGACTGGCTGGAACTGGCAACACTGGCAGTAGGCTGCAGGACTTTGATACCATGTTGGCCAACACTGCACCGTTGATTCCACGCTGCTGACTCTGGGCTCCAAAACCAGGGGTTGGCCACCCCGTATATTACCTCGGTATAACCGTATTAACCCTTGTACAATGGGGTAGTATTCACTAGGAATACATATATGAGGCAGGGAATAGATATATAAGTACACAGGAGAGGTTGGCCTCTCTAACAGATGGGTTAGTGCAGCGCTGTCCCTGTCAGCTTGTCAACTAAGAGTAGGAGGGGCAAATACACACAATCGTTTGGCGTGGATACAGGTTGTCATTTGCTCCTTCCTCCATTGGCCGTGCCTTACCCAAAAAGGCATAGAAGTTGAGTTGCCACATAATGATGGTTACTGTGCATTGTGAACACGAGACAGTGCCCTACCTTAGTGTACTTCCAGCAGTGGCTGCCAGCACAAGCTCAGTGCTCCAGGAAGCCCTCCACCCCCAGCAGACGGACTAGAAGCGAATGGTCCGCCTTCCTGCCACTACTGGGTGTAGGTCACAACATGGGACAGGCCATAGCTATCGAGCAAAACCCCCCGCCAGCACCCAGGTGCTCCAGTTAGGATACAACTCAACTCTTCGTGTTTGGATGAGTTGCTAGTAGTGGTGGCTTACCATTCTATCTGCAGAGGCCCAGAACGGGTGGCCGTTGAATGGTGTGTGTAAATAGACGTGCAGAATTATGATGGGGAACCTCAGTCCTACTTTAGATCACACTGGTATACCCAAACCCGGTCTTGGTTGACAGTGCACAGCAAGTATTTTTACTAGTGGTCATGGTAATATATCTCTAGAACAAATATCCTTGGTGAAGGAACAAATCTGTATTTATTAAGAACGTAATAAACACACTGATGCGTGCTATCTCCTAACCAAGTGAATGTGACTGTGGAAGTATTCTGCACTGTGCAGGTGTAGGCGACCTGCTTCTAGCTACTCAAGATGACTAGTGGCATTGACGGCTATGAAAACAACTCGGTTACAGCTAACTATATCAAGGGACGTCTAGAAGAGACAAAATATATCAAATGGGGACCACTACTCTTATAGCAGTGGGTGTTGTTGCCCCTACCAGCAAGTAGAGGTGGCTGCTGGTCCAGTAGGAACAGTTGCGGAATATGTGGAGTGAAGAAGTAGCAGCTTTTGGTAAATGGGGGTGGTTGTCAACAATGAAGCTTTGAGTAACTTCTGGCTGCAGAAGAGCTGCTAGTGAAGGCAGTGGTAGCAGCAGGTAAGGCATCCCAGCACACGAAGTGAAGGAGGGAGCTGCTAGAAGGAAGAATACTCGCGAGCCCAGTCGTGCATTGTCTTTTATAGTCCAAAGAACATGTGCAGTGCAGGACCGCAGTGTGAGGTGTGACATCACCTTATGACGTCCCGCGTGCTAGGCCGGGGTAGACGTAGATACCCTCTGCCCGGCCGCTTAGCTTCGTGCATAATCTGCAGTGCTCGGTTTTGCCCAGAGGCGGTTGACAGCTTGTGGGCTCTTAGCGCCAGGGTTGGGGGGGGGGGGGGGGGAGCTTGCACACTGGCTTGCGCAACGTTATTTCCCACATGTTTGGAATCGCTGTCCAGGGTTGTGGCAATTCAAAAGTCCATGTAATAAGTTGGCGTGGTTTGACTCTCCCTCGGGTGAAGTAGAACTACTTGAATCAGATGAGTTGTAATCATAGTAGTATAATACATGAGAGCGACATGTGTCTATTGTATTGGTTATTGCTTAATATGCTGGCCTCCACAGTTCAAATATCAAATTGATATAACAGTCCTCAATTAAATATGTTAAGTATAATCCATTTATGGTTACTTCAGACTATTCTGAAGCCTTGCTAAAGTTCTACTTCCAGGATATTCCTCCGCCTTGTGCAAACTAAGCTTAACCAAGTTTAGGGAACTACACCAAAGGGACAATGCACCAAACTCATGCACACTCGGTTGTAACAGTATTTTGTATAAGAACTATTTTTTACCAGATCCTGTCAACACCCATGTTTTCTCACTGTATTTTATTCAGATTATTTATAAAGAAGCATTATAAATTGTAGATAAAATATGAATAGCATTTCAATTTAACAGAGAAAAAAAAGTAACTTTTATGAACACAAGTATAAAACGCTTGTGATACATGGCAAAAGAAAGGAAATAACTAAACACGTCATATATGGGGATATTTTTCTAATGTTTCAATCAAAAAGGGTGAAGAAACCATGAATAGACTATAATTCAATGTCTGTTCTAGAATAAATAATCCAGTTAATCAAATAATGTGCATTTCTATTCCTGTTAAGGAAATTACCAGAAAATAGGGAATAAATTCTGATAAGCATAACACCATTTTAAATACATCTGTCCTCAATCACAGGCAAATAGCTTATTCAGCATCAGCATTAATGAGTAATACACCAAAATTTACAGATATATATATATATATATATCTATTATGTAATTATATTTCACCCTTGTGGTGTTAGTTTACCACATTTACCTTAAGGTGTTACTGTCAACACATCCAATAAACATGTAAACTACAGTATCAAACTCAAAAAAGAATCATAATGCTTTCTAGATTTTATCACTGATCCCTGCAATTTAAGTCTGAAACCATTTTAGATGGCAAAAAAACGTACTTTTAATAGCACTTATGAGTATAGCCAAGGGAAATGGTTTGCATGTTTGTGCTTTTAACCCTTTGAAGAGCATGCTTGTACATTGCACATGCACGGAAATGTACGTTTTCTAAATTTTTTTATGTGTTGGGTACATTATACTATGTGTTGGCTGTATATAACATTTCTTTAGTTACTTTAGGCACTCATTGTCATAGTAACATGATGCCATCTAGTGTGTTAAAAATCCATTACATCTGACACACTTTGTCAAGGATGAAACGTGTTTCAGCCACTGTTTGTGTTTGGTACTTAAATAAATATAACGAACAAAAAAAAGACCTTCATGAAATTTATACAAATTGAGAAATTATGGGAGCTGTAATATATTGAAATACCACTTGCTGTAGTTACTTCCTGTGAATATAAATAGCGCACACCATAGTTAGTTCCTAGGAATATCATTGTAATTACAGAGAAGCAGTTAGCTAGTAGTTTTTACTTTCATTGTTATTGACATGTTTTGATGGTTTTGGAGCATAAAAGAGTAAAATATAACAGAAAAATAACTTAAATAAATTGTTATTAACTGGGAATCTGCAGATAGCGATTACAGTTAACATTAGCTGCAGTATTACATCGAACATAGAATTTTTGAAAAACTTCACTGAAAGGGAAGTTTTTAAGCATTTGTTTGATGCTGATTTAGTTACATGTATTGTACATAAAACTGATACGCACCACTCGTATATTACACTAAATTTCAATTTAAAAGATAATTCCAAATTCAGAAATTATACTGTATTGACGCATGCCCAGTTAGACTGACAGGCACGTTGGTCGAGGATTTTGTCCACTAGACCAACAGCAGGGTGGTTTAGTTTAGATAGACGGTATTAGGTGAGGGGTGTTGGTGATTGACGTTCACTGTCATCCTGGTTGGTGCGGGAGATGCTGTTCGGGATTACAACCGAAGCAGGCTCGACTGCTTGGTGACTGAGTTTGGCGGCGCGGTCCCGTTCCGCCGGCCTTTCCTTCATGGGAGGTGCAAGTGCACTCAACTGTCTGGCGGCAAGGAACGCTGCATTTCCTTCCTTATGTTTTTGGCCGTGCCTATAGCCGTAAGGCATTGAGTCTCTACTCACAGTATATTGGGTACACCCTGACGCCAACAAACTAAGCACAATTTACAGTGTTAGTCCGGTTTTGGCTTGCTGACCAGGCTCTGTAGAATCCCCCACACTATGCGGGCTGATCAGAGACGGGGAGCTGTTTGGGTCACCAATGCCACCACTGGATGTGCATCCACACAGGAATGGGATGGTCTCAAGCTACGAGATATCTCAGCACTAGCAATGCTGTGGGATAAGACAATAACTCAAGACTTTTGCCCCTCCCTGGGTGAAGGTGTTACTAGTGGTTGTGGCTCCTCTGTTCCTCTCCGCCAGCACTAGTGACAGTGCTGTTACAGTTGGAAAGTAACAAGATGGCCATTTAATGAGCATGTAAAAGAATATGACAGATCCCTGAAGGGCGCACATAGTTAACGTTAATTCGGTTATTATAAATTACCTGGTTCTTGTCAAGGGTGTACGTAGCAACCTGTATCTAGCAGGCAGACAGACAGATACTCTAAGAAATAAAAGCTGAAAGGTAGGAAACAAATGTATGTTTATTGAAATCTCAATAAACATGCGACACGTCCTACCTCCTATCAGGCAACTGAGTGCTGAAGGTTACTTCGCTGGCCAGGTGTAAGCGACCTGGTTCTAATGGAGAACGGGAAAGAATTAGCTAAACGAGAAAATATACAATACTTCTAAACTGTTCTAATAAATATGTCTTGAGGAGACAAAGTGAATTTAAAACATGTTGATAAGCGTGTTCGCAGGTTGTCAGGTTGACTGATCGTCGACGGTGAAGTAACCACAGAGGAAGCACTCAAAGCTTTGAAGTTCTCTGGAGGTCCCAGCACTAGCAATGCTGTGGGATGTCGCGAGAGATGGAACAAGAATGACTCTATAAGCGGCACGCACCATTTTCTTCATCTTTTTTCTTTCTGATGGCTTATACTACCAAAAACTGACTCGTGGATTACTGGTCAACACGATCCACTTCTTTCGACCCCATTTTTCGCATAAATATTTTCTTAGAATTCTTCCACAAAAACTTGTTAACACTGTAACTTAAGTACAGTTATTTCAAGTGAAAGGAAATAGTAATGAAATACTTGAGCCTGCATTGGTTTCAACATGAAAATATAAACATTTACAGAAAGTGATCAAGTTTTTTTGGTGTGTGGTTTTATTTTTTGTGAAATATTTAAAGTACGGATATGCTGTTAATCATATTCTAACTACAAAAATTCTTGTATTCTGTTTAAGTTTACTGAATAGGTTGTAGAATATTATTTTTGTTATTGTTATTATTCGTATTCAGAAACATATTAATATTTGTATTCCAATTTAATTTGAATTATAAAAAGAGCTAATAATTAGCACAGGTTTACTTTTGAGGTACAAGCAAGCTGTAACACAGACTATGAGGGACCGCCTAAGTGAAAGGTTACCGAGGCAATTTCTATTGGATTCAAAAGCAGGGGGACACTTTGTCAGGAAGGGAATACATACTTAACAGAGGACATGTAAAAAATGCATCATAGTGGAGCATGTCTTACACAGCAGTTTGCCATGATGGTGGTGGTGGTGGTGGTGGAGGAGGGGGTTGGGTCCCTATTTACATTTTTGTTTTTACGTAGTTGTCTTGTTTGCCACCATGCCGTGCCAATGCATGGAGAATCCTGCACTCTCACAATTGCATTATCATTCCATGGCAAATTTTGTTTGGTCGTTCTGCTTTTATACTTCACACAAACTTAACTTCTATTGCTGCAACTATCCTGACTAATATTTTATCCTGTGTATACTGTCAATTTCTTTGGTGTTGTTAAAACTATGCTGATGGTAGTAGTGTACTTCAGGTGACGGAGAACTTGGAGCTGGCACTGAGCACCGAGGTGGGCAGCATCACGGTGGAGGCGTTTGATTCATGGCTGAGCTCGGACAGCAAGTGGCGCCGCAGCCCCGAGGGAGACAGCAACCATAGCAATGGTGCAGGAAGGGATGAGGAGGAGGAGGATCTGGACACCAGTCTCACATCATCCAACGTGCACTTGGAGCTTCTCGAGCCTCGACAGCTGCACCCAAGTTCAGATGGCTCCAGCCCTGTCCCGGCTAGCAGGGAAAAAAAGAAAAAGAAGATCAGGCATCGAGAGCAGGTAGATTAACCAACCAGCCTTAAGAATTGAGTGGAGCACTTATAACTGGCTGCAAACAGTAGACCCTTTACCAAGACAGTCTGTGTATATGCTGTTCATGGTTACATGAGCATTAATGAAAGTCCTATGTAGGATCTACTATTTCGCATATTTTGTAACCTTCCACCACATGTAAAATCAACATTGCCATGGACTCAGTAAATTTATTCATGCACTGATGAAGTGTGGTTGTGAATTTGTTACAAATTTGGTAACATTTCTGAAATACTATTTCTTAACATTATGTAATCAAAATAAACAAAACTGTTGTAAAAACACTTAAAACTATACAAATAGTGCCGGACACGCTCACTGCGAACTTACCACATCACTATCTTGAATCACACTGGCGCCTCGAACTACTTGCAGTGACACCATGTGTAGTTGGGGAAATTAGTCTATACGGAAATACACACACCTCATTAGGGCTTCATGTAAATATATTGATGCTTATTCGGTACACATTTCTGCGCAGTTGACGTGCGCACTCTACTTGCGACTTTGCCCCTTTGTCAAGCACCAGCGCTCATTTGGGCAAGTACTTTTCACATTAGTACAATAAATGACCTGTCTACAGGGTCCACAATCATCACATGTGTGACTACAGACACATGTTTGGGAAAATTGTTCTACCTACTCAAAAGCAGTCACGTGGCCACCCTAACCCCACCGCGGGAATTTCACTATTCGACGAGCCATCGACACACTTCTCTGAAGATAAGCAAGTTCCAAGATTTCTTACAAGAGCGCAACACCCAGTCTACTGGAGCACCACAGCTTCCAGTGCCTCGCACCGAGGCAATAAGATATGTCAGCACCTCCATCACAGGAGATAATAAAAGGGTAGCGCTGCATCAAAGCTTGAATAAACAACCCCTGTGGAGAGAGGCTAGCTACCCCCACACCGCTCTGGAAGCCTACAAACTGAGAATTTTAATATAATTAAGAGGAGCCATCCCAGGCTCAAGGCAGTTGCTGTCTCTCCAGTCTGCATAAGGCAGAGGGAGCAGTAGGGGTAAGTGACCATCCACCTTCTCTTCCAGTCTGCATAAGGCCGAAGAATTGTCTTAAGGCTGCGGTGACCACTAGGCCAAATGGTAAGTGGCAGCAATGCTTATTTTCCAGTCTGTGAAGGCTGAAGACTATCTGCAGGTTAAGCGCTGACCACTAGACCATGCTCGAAGTGCACTATATGAAGAAATCACTAGAAGACACCTGCCATCGGTAACCCCAAAGACTCCGCCACCGTCGAGCAACTTTGCTACAGAAGTCATCTTCCTATCACCTACCCTCTGATATTTCCTCCACAAAGTTTTCGATTTGGGAGCAGGTAGTAAATCACTTTTATTAAACTTAGGTTCCTTAAGAACACACCTCGTAAAGTTAGGTATTAGCTGCCTTGCTTGTATTGTCACTTTTAAAAATCATATTTAGCTTTGCACAGGTTAGCCTTCGCCTGGTTTCAGATAGGACTGAGCTTCCTATTTTTATTACGTAATCATTTTGATAGGAGTAAGTACAGACTCACCTTTGTCTTTTCCATATATGTTGGTAAAAACGTATATGAAATTACATTTGGAGAGTGTTCATGGCATTATGTGTTATCCTCATATTTTCAGACTAATCAAGGTGAAGCAAGTAACGTGTATCAATAACCCTAAGATAAATTATCCACACTGCTTAGAATGGCAAACCAAGGTCTGCGATTCAGGTAGATCATCGGGAGCGCCTCACTATAGGAACCCTAATCCACACTGAAGTTGGGCAAACCAGGTATTCTGCTTCTCCTTCCCAGTCTGAAAAAGCCGTAAGGAAAACTGAACACCTCTGATACTGACTTGACTCCGTATGGGTTACACATGCAGGTTTCAGGCACATCTATGTCTCTATCTATCAGTCCCAGTCTGAAAAGGCCAGACGGTGGGAACTGAGATTGGCGGCACTGACTCCTGGATACTGTAGGGTCGTTATTGGTACTTGTTTTTCCTCAAAGTTTGGTTTTGCACAGCTCAAATGCCTTACGCAGAGCATGGTAATAAAATCAGACAACTTACCTTAATAGCCTTAAGTAATTTAAGTTCAACTGAATCTGAGAGGAACAATTTCCAAACTAGTATTACACTTCGGTTGTCGTTCCCACTGTTTGACCTTTAATTAAACTACCTGGTAAGGTCCATCCAGTCATAGCATTGATTCTACAAGAAGGTAATGCCCTATTAGGAATTTACCATCTGCGACCTCACATTAATCCATTTGCACCTTGCAACCAGAATCGCTACCCTATGCCACCACAACGGACATCGCCCGCTGTTCCGGACCTCACCCACTGGGTGAGCCAGCCTGCAAAGTGGAGTACACCTCCTCCCTCAGTAAATAAAGTACAGTGTCCCGTAGAGTATCATATAGCAAGTGTGGTAGAAAACTTCGTCCCCAGTAGAAAGCCTACGCGGCCAACTATGTACACTGGTCAATCTCCGAAGAGGGAGTATATTTATCAGACCAGTAATTCAGGTGATGACCACTTATGGCCCTAGCAGATCTGACTCCGCCAGTATTGTTGAAGTATTTGAGAGTGTATAGATCCAAGGCTTCCTGCGTGGAAGAATGCCGGGTCCATTTCACTCTAGGGTTTACCCACCTTTCCCCTTGGCCTCGGCATAATTCAAGGAAATATAAAGTACACCACTCTTCCCAATGTGGAGAACCTTCAGCATAGCCGGCAGCTTGATTGGGTACCACAGGTACCACATCCCATCGATACGACCTTACCAAGTCACCAAGGTGGTAGAGGCTGATACAATCGACTCTCGATATATCGTTATTCAGGGGACTGCCAAACAATGTCCATACATGCGGGATTTCAGTAGATGAGGTTTCTGACATGTTCATCAATAAAATACAACTTCTAACCATATAAAACTTTATATTGAGTATAGTAATAGCTGTACATTATCTGTGAATAAAGTTTATATAATAAACACAATAAGAATGGGAATTCTAGAAAAAGTAGCATAGTAAATAATACATTAAAAAACATTTAACCCAAACTCATTTAAATAAAGAAAATAACGTCTCAAAATACTGTATATAATTGATTGTAATCCGACACCAAATGCAAGCTGACCTAAAACTTTCAAACCCTCTGAAAATGAAAATAATATGACACAGAATGCAAGTCAAATTTTGAATGTCTCGCGCCCACTCTATCAGCTGAGAGAGCACGGAGAAGTTATCGATCGGGCAGTGTATTCATGGCGGCTGGTAGAGGAGGGGAGGCAGCGGCAGGAGGATTACCCCTCCACGCCACTACATGTTGCAGACACCAGATCTTGTGCCTGTAGCAAATGTCTGTCTTTTAAAGAAATTAATTATATTTTACTGCAAAGAAAACTTGTAATTTTGAGACAAAAATGAACAAATAAGGCAATTATAATTGATTTCTTCACTGTCTTTAATAATTAATAATTCAAAACCACGTCCTCTGATTTTCCCTGTCGTGAGTTACACTGCACTCGGCACGGTGCTTACCTACCCATTATTAGAGCAAAAGGTGTCAAAAAGGCCCTTACATTTTATCAGTTTATTCAAAAGATGTGTGTATTGAAATTAATTAATATAAACCTGTTATTTCCCCGCAAGAAGTTACTGAAAATGAACTTTACATTTATAATACAAATTGCTCGATGTTCAAATAATTTTTGGTGACAAGGGGTACAAAGTCAAAACACACTGTTACGGCCCTACAAGCAGGCTGACCCTTGTTCACCATTTTACCTGGTGGTACGCTGGTTTGCTGCTGGTGAGGCCTGTGCTGAAGACTCTTTCCCTAGCGTGGCTAGAGCAGATGGTCGCCTTGAATGCTCGCAGGTTGTGCAGCATTCTTGCTATGCTGGTTACCAGATGGTGATGGTAGACTGTGGGTTGAGAGACCGCGGAACCAAGAGTTTGCAATCCGTAACAGTGGATCTTCACCCCTTAGGAACGCCTCAACCACAGGGTGAGGGGTACCTTGGGTCTTAATTAAGCGTGGAAATAAAGTGGTTGATAGGTCTGAGGGGTGAAGCCTCTCAGTATTGCAGGCGGTATGAACTCTGCACCGCTCAGGTAACTGACTGCTGAAGGCAGTAGAGGGAATGGATTTGCAAGTTGGATTACCTTCGGAGGTGTATGCTGCATTTATCAACTTCCTCAGCATGCCTCCCTTCCGAGAGTACGGCATGGGTGACAGGGACTAATACGACCCCGCTAAAGGCAAGCCGTTGATTTCACTTCCCTAACGTGTACTTATGAGTAATCACAGCCTCACAGGCAGAAACTACCTCTTGCTCCTTTCGCCCGGCCCTATAGAGAGAGGTGGACAGAGCGTTAGGTTATGTTCAAGCTGCTTGACCGGAATACCCTGGTGTGGTATCCACGAGGGGTCGATCAGTCAGAGTTAATTCCAGCTCCATTCCAGCCCCATAAAGAGTGGTGGTGGAGTATGGAATAACCTGGTTGGTCGATTCACCTGGTGGAGGAGTTGTTAGTGATATAGGATCTACCAAATTCTACCAAACGGCAGAGCTCGGGTGGCCATCTAATGTGTGGGTGATCTGGCTTTGAAAGCATTTGGTCTACCGGCTTCACTCTGGCAGGCCTGTTTACGTAGGAACAACACAGTGACAATTTAAAAATTAGCAGGCAGAAAATAGTTCAAAATCACATGTTTTTTTGGGTGAGTAATAATAATACGGTGGCCTTGTACTACCTCCTAAGCTAATTCAACTTGACATGGAAGTTCTAACTAACGTAAAACGAGCCAGTGGGACGTGACCTGGATAAAAAGCTTATGAGGAAATAAAGGCAATAATCCTCTTAGTAAAAGTGATTGACAACTCTAGCATAACTATCATCTGGTGTTCTGAATGAACCAAAGAGTGCTGGGTAAACTACCAGAAGGGCAGTGTTAACTATTACTGTCTCCATCGTGTGACAGTTCTGAAGGGACTGTCACAACTGTTGCCAATCTGGGGTCAATAACAAGGGGGTGGTAAGGAAGGAGCAGACATCTTCAGGAGCCATTGAAGGTCCAGCCTTCCAGAAGCAGAGAGGTCTACAGCACATGGAGAAGTGGCTTCTGGAGGTATTGTCTTCAACTTGTAGTCAGATTCTGGCCCAAGAAGAGCAGTAGATATGTGGGCTTACCAGTCAAGCGTGAACCACCGGTGGCTTCCTCTGGCCAAATCATGAGAAGTGGAGAAGCAGAGACTGTCTTGCGGGATGTGCCAGCTCTTTTATACTAATCTCGTCTAGAGCCTTCTACGCAGGAGTCCAGGATTGAAGAGTGCTGATGTGGCGCTATCATCCCGTTGTACCAGTGGCATGCTCTCCTGGCATTTCAAGGAACAATGTGTGGCCTTGGCGGTAGGAGCAGTGTCGGGTAGTACAATCTCACTTCGATGTAGCGTTCGGTTGGAAAATTTGGGTGAACATTACAAGCTGGACTGACATGTCTGTAATAGCTTCCAACATTCTACTGGTGTGTCCTTTAGCCACATGTCCAGCCTCTTCAGTACTGTTGGGTTCATGACTTGTCCAAAGGGTTGCACATTATATCCAAGATGGGGCAAAGTCGAGTGTCGTGCGCATCAAAGATGTGTAAAAGCATCATATGTCAATAGCCCCCCTCTGTTTCAACGTAGAACCAGCTTTGCGCAAAGCAATAAAGGTTCTTCAAGTGTACTCTGGGACAAGTCACCCTGGGTATAATGGAGTTGGCTTCTAGTGTCTCCTTCTCTGTGCATGCTTTGTGTGGTAGTATACGCGCTGTGCTTATCTGCCGCAGTTGGGCGACATCTGGGAGCAGTTAGCGGCACATGGGTTCCTTATCTCACTCTCTCTTGTGCACTCTCAGTTTCCCCTTTCAGCTGGCTTACGGCTAGCAGATAGTGGCGAACAGCTGGGGTCTTACAGAATTTCGTGTTCCCTTGTGAAGGAGAGGGGAAGGCAAGGCAAGGCAAGGCAACGGGCTGACTGAGACGTTAAATTATTACTGTTACTTGTGTAGTTTTGCTGCAGGACCTTCTTTTTAAAGTGCTCACTCACAAAACATAGCTGAAGACTTGGTTGCGTTAAATACAAAATATTTAACAGTTTGTTTCCTGTAAAAAGCAAATTACAGGTGGGCACAAAAAGATTTCGACACTGGAGTGTAAGCAAGACCCCACTCTTAAGGGACATGTGGTTCTAGTGAACTAATTATTTTCTGTGGCTCTGAAGGAGAATAAAAAGGTGGCTTCACCTAGAGCCTGCTGTTTGTCGCATGGCAAATAAAATTTACGTGTGACATTGGTAATTGTAAGGTTGACCAACACTGAACCTTCCGCTATTTGTGTGGTTCTAACAAAACTTCCTAACACTAGGCAATACGAGTACCCTGCAACAACATTTAACTGTCTAAACGATACATACAAGGTCCACCTACATTTTATTAAAAAGACATGTTTCCCTCAAATACTTAATACCAGTATATAATTACGTTGGAAAATATTAACATATAAAGAGTTGAATATTTATAAACACTTGATATGAAGAATTATGTATAATTGATATTTAACATTTCAAGTTACGTCACTTTAACAGCATGTAAATAGTTGCAAAATATATTTAACAGTGTTCTAACAATGAACAAATTTTAAAAGCATTAATCCTACCAATGTTTCTTAACAAAAAAATGTAACATGTGACCTGTAATGGACATCTCAACATTTAAAATTATTAGCAATGAAATATTTATAATTTTCGCTATTAACAAAGAAACTAGAACAACAAGATATTTGGGGAAAAAAAAAAAAAAAAACTATTTACAAGTGTGTGTGTGTGGTTTTTTTTTTTTTTTTTTTTTTTACACTTCAAATGTTTTTACTCATCTGCATGCTGTTCTCACTGGTTATCCATCCATTTCGGCACTCACAATTAAAAGTGTCTGAAATATTTAGCAGTGCAATAATCACATGTGCTAAATTTGATTTGTTAACTGATTTCACACAATTGACTTGTTTATCACTTTGTTATATACACAGTATCTGTAGGAGGTACAGCATATGGTCGCTGTAAAGAGTCAAGTTTTTAAATGTAAACACACTCGAGCAGCCATTGGTATGTGGTAATGAAGTATTGTTTTAGGTAAACTTACGTGGTGTACTTTACTGACTACTGGGCTTTATGAATCTCTTCTTCCATGGATGACCTCTCTTCTTGAGTTCCGCGTGCGTTGGGTGCGGCCACACACATCTGGCAAAGGGTCACCAGGGAGATTCTTTATATCAGCCTGTCTGGGATGAGATGTGGCAGGCACGTGCTGGCATCTCCCTTCTCAGACTGCTATGCTCTGTGTTTTATTCCCTGGTGGGAGCCTGCTCGAGGCCACCTAGCACCTGAGAACTGTGGAATGCCCCTTCCTCCTGGAAGGGCATTCTTGAAGTGGTCACCTGGGGTCAGGGTTCTTGGGGTTCCTCTACCCCAGTAACCGGCTGATTATCCTTCTCCCGTTCAGGAGGGGCTGTGTCAGTGATCTCTGCGCCATCCAGCGTCGAGATCTGGGTGTTACCCGGGTCCTGCCGGACCTGTGGGACTGACGTGGTGGTGGCTGGAGGTAGAACCTCTTCCGAAACCTCCACCTCAACAGTTAGCTGGAGGGACTCAGCCTTCCGGGTTGGAGACTGGGTCCTGGGTTTAGACTTGATACCTCCAGATGTTGAAACTGAAGCAGCCATCAGGGGGAGTGGACTGGTAGTCTCTTCTCCTTCCCCTCTGGCGTGATGCAATTACACCTCCCTGCAAAGGCATGACGACCTTAGGTGGAGGTACAGGGTGTACCTCGGCCTTTGCAAATCGTTGAGCTGGGCTTCTCTTCCCGGGTTGGTCGGAGAGTTCATTGTCCAGAAGCATAGGGGTCTACAGTGCATGTAGAAATGGCTTCTGGCAGGTAGTGATCTTGAAGTCATCTGGCGGCAGGTGCTCTGGAGCTGGGGGAGGGTGTGGCGCCTAGGGTGATCTTCCCTCCTCGAACTTGCTGATTTCCACGTTCTTTAGGGGTGGTGTGGATGGAAGGAACAGAGCTAGGAGATGAGAAGTATCAGTGATACATCTAGCTCTTTTTCCTGGGGATGTGCATCCTCTCAGGCTGGAGGGGAAGCATCATAGGCCACAGCGCCTTGCAGCATCACAGTCCGGACATCTGCAAGATCTTCCAAAATCGTGGCAGACGATGTCGTGGAGGCCAGAATTAGAGGTTCTTCTGGGACCTGTACCTTGACAGCGTGCTGAAACTCGTCGACCTCGGAGATAGTGCTCTGTCCAGAGGGCTCTGCCAAGAGAAGCCTCTGAACCCCGGGTCCGCTTCTTCATGTTGGACTATGTCAACATAAAAATGAAACAAACATATACATAAGACACTGAAATAACTTGTAAACGCAGCCTAAAGTCATTGTATTACTGTTATATAAATGTGACAAATGCTACTGCAGGTAGTGGCCGAAAAACATTTCAAACCCGGAATAAAATGTGTCTGTCACTGTACATCTTTAGACAGAGCTGACGTGGATGTAGGTTCTTCTTCCTCCACGTGCAGAAAGCACACACACTTTTCTGAACGGCAGGTGGTGGGTTGCCTTCTGTTGAAGGGGATGGGGTGTCAGGATCTTTATCTTCTCTCTCCCTTGCTGTTGCCACCACCAAAGCTGCCGCTGCATTCACAAGGGCTGACTCCAGCGTGGAGTGAGACGCGTGCACAAAATAACTTTCTCGCTGTGTTTGTGTACCACTTTTCATTTTTTGCTCGTACAAGTCTCTGTACACCTGACATAACGTGTCAATTTCATTTTTTAAGGTGGCTCTTCTTTCTTCATTGTGATCTTTATCCTCTAAAATCATGCATGCCTCATCAATTTTGCTAAGAAAAGGTAGCCAGATCTTTTGCTGTGAGAACTGGTTTGGCTTTGGGGGATGTATCATCAGTTTCCTTCTCTGAACGTCTCATCTCATCCTGTTCAATAAGTTCTTGTGCAGTGAGTTCTACGTAATGCTAGGTGATTAGTTTGTTCACATCTGTTGTGTCAATTTCCTCAAATCCAAGTTTCTTCCTATATCTACTACTTCCTCCGCTATTTCTTCCAGTTGTTTTTCTACTGCCTAGAACCCATAAAATTCTTCTCCGAAGAAAGGGCATAACTTCTTCCAAACACTGCTAAGACAAGACTGTGTAATCTCAGACCAGCTTGTAGAAATGTTTTCAATTGCATATTTGTATTGAATACGATTTTCAAAACTCTTTCATTGATGGTTTTCCTTTCTATCAGTTGCTTGTATTGCCTGCAAGAAATTGTGTCGTAAATAATATACTTTGAATGTTGCAATGACGCCCTGGTTCATGGGCTGCAAAACAAAAACACAACTTTAAGATTTTCGTGCATGTCCGATAGGTGAGTTGGGTAGCCAGAGGCACTGTCTGGAATAAGCAATGCTTTATTGTCAAGGTTGTTGGCCTTGTTATACTGGGTTACTTCTAGTACAAAGTGTATTGTAAATCAGTCAGTGAAGAGTGTCTGTGTGATCCAGGCCTTATGATTTGCCTTCCATATTACTGGCAAATGTAGTTTTGAGCACCCCTATGTGCCCGTGGATTTTCATAACGGTAAACAAGTAAGGGTTTTAATTTATTATTATCTCCTGCTGCGTTAGCGCCAAGTAATAGTGTTAGCCTATCCTTGGAAGTGTTAAGTCCGGGAATAGCCCTTTTCTCTCTTGAAATATAAGTCCTGTCAGGCAGCTTCTTCCAGGACAGACTCGTCTCATCAGCATTATACACCAGCTGAGGGATGAATCCTCTATCAACAATGATATCCTCCAGAACGATGCAGCTGTATCATAATCAGCACCAGCTGCGTCCCCTTTTTTTTAACACAGTGCATATTATATCTGTCTATGAACCACGAAAACCATCTCTTACTGGCTGTGAAAATTTCACTACTGTTCAGGATATTTAGGATTTAAAGCAGTGAAAATTGCCACTGCTTTTTCTTGTATCACTCGGGAATTGACACCACATTTGTCACAGCCATGATTTTTTTTTTTCATACACCCATTCACTAAGCAGTCTTTCTGTGTGAATCATAGGGGTTCAATTTCTCACTCTCACTTCTGTTAAAGTTAATGCGTCAGAGGTAACAGTATTTGTATGGTAATAATATTGCAGAGATGTGTGTGACGAGTTTGTGTCAGACCAACACTAAGGTGTAACACACGTGTAAATGCAAATACAAACGTAGTTGAACCAATCAAAGTTTACATGAAGTTATGCTCACCACTCTGTAGATGACTGGAAGTTCTAAGCAACTTTTACTACACCTGAAATATATGCTACCATGCAAGCTACGTACTACACGACTTTCTCTGAATACCGAATGATACTCTCAAATGACTTGTAAAAGATGGGAGTGATTTTATTTAGAAACTAATAGACACAATATATGGCAGTGAAAATTACTTAAGTTATAATCTTTACCAAGGGAGACTGGAAAAATAACTTTAAAGATATGTTCTTGATTATGATGTTTCACACATTATTCAACCTTGCCTATACCTTGTTATCAGAAATAAAGTATTTAGATAACGTCGTTTTTTAAAGATTATCTCTGCAAAATGATCTTCCAGGACCACGTCTAATTACTATAGGAACGTAATAACAGGTTTTTCTCCTTTTACTCAAAATTATGCACATCGACTTTGCTCACACCCATATCGAGGAGCTGACTCTGTAGTGGGGAAAGCGGGTTTAAAGTAATAGCCGTTTTGGTACCCTACTACAATACCAATATGGCATATGGGTGACGCCGATCATTAGCAACATCGATCTTCCAAGAATAAAATTATAACCAATTATCTTGTAGTGCCAACTCACTGCCTTGTAGAAACTCATGAAGAATCAGCTGCTCTGGCTGGTCATCAGGTTGTCGTCTCGCAGTCTTCCCTGATTGTGGGTCAACGAACCCCTGGTACACGATACTACAGTTTATTATGGTACCACATCAAAACTCGCAGGCATCTAACTAAATTCTAAATAATTTGTTAAGGCCGTGCTCCCAGCCCTTTTCTGTTCTTCTCTAACACAAACCGTTCCTTCATGGTGGCTGGAGCCTATAAAGCTAACGTGGAGTGGCCCTACTTATAAAAATAATTACTTAATCCTACTGCGAAAGGTACATCACCTTTCCAGTCCTGACATGTGGTTTTCTTCCTTCTCATAAACAAAAAAAAAAACACGACACTAAAAATCTTAGCTAATAGCTAGCTGGCTACTTCACTTCTGATAAACAAAGTTCAGTCGTTGCCCCTGGCAACCAAGCACAAATCAACAACGGTTGCCCCTGGCAACCTCTCCCAAATACTCTTTACATAACCTACGACAAACTAGAGCAATCAAACAATAAAAATATTGGAAAGAGTGCTACAATCAGATCAAATACGTAACGTCTCTTATGTTGTGGCAAAAATTAATACACAGCGGAAAAAGAATAAATCTGAAAATAATTACGTGACACAGTTATTAGTAAACATGCATAAACACATCAATGATCATATGTGGTGGCAAATAAAATCATGTAAATTAGACATTTCTGTTTGCCTAAATAAAGTTCCAAAATCAGGCATTACAGTACATTCACTTACCCCTAGGGCATGACTGATTGCACTGTTACCTCCATGGTTTTTAGAGCGCAGAATAACTTCTAATTTAGTTTCTAAAGAAATAGTTTTTCTTTGTCCTGCAATTTTGTCAGCTGCTAGTGCTTAGTCTGTTTCATATTTACCATGAAACATCACCGCGCACAGTAACAAAAAACACGTAGCAAATTATGTAATGCGTTATCTCATAGTATGAAACAGAACACACATCTTTTAACTAACTGACGTTGATAACTGATTCTGTCGCTTTGTTCCAGGTCTGTGCGCAGCATAATGATTGGGAAAGAAAATGTGGCAGCAAGGTCAATACTCCACGAGTGATTATTTACTCACGCCGCATGGCTAAACATCTGTCCAAGCGGCAGCTGTTTAGTATGACATAAATATTTGTCTCACGTATTGTGTATTTGCGTTATTTGAATCTGCGCTATGTGAGTCAGATTTGTATCTCCTTGTCAAATTTTCTGAGGATATTCCTAGTTTCCTGGCTAGGGAGTGGAAATGCTTCCACCCAGCGAGAAAACATATTGGTCACCACCAACATATATCAGTTCCCTCAAGTGCTGTGGGGGTAATGGCTCTTGATGTCTGCGGCCAGGTGCATCTACACTGTAGTCGGCTGTCTAGGCGTTTATGATGGAGGTGGCATGGGGTAAGCCTTGCGGCTGCAGTATGTCTCACAGCTGGTGACATACTGCCTGACGTTGCAACTTATGCCATCCCAGATGTAGCGTTCTTGCAACACTTCCCTTGTACCTGTGTGTCCAGCATGCTGATGGTTGTGGTGGTGATGGCAGATATCTTTGCATGAGGTTTTAGGAATCCAGATCTTCCAGTTCACTTTCGGGTGACCGGTTCGAGACCAAACAAGGTTGTCTCTCAATCAAGATCTGTGAGATACTTCTTTTATGAGCCGCTGGATATCTGGATTCTGTTGCTGTTGTAACGAGACTTGCTCTCATATTATGTGCAACTGAAGCAGTCGTTGATCCTCTTCAGGGCTTTGAGTAGGAGCATGGGGAGTCATCAACTTCTCTTATTCTTCCTCCTTCTTGGGTTCCCTTTGTAAGTCTGGCAGATATGACATCGTTTCAGGAAGCTCATTAAGCTAGCCCGGACAGTGTTGTACTGAGAAGCCAAATTCCTCCATCTGAAACGTTTTCCACTGTCCGAGTTTATGGTTATGTGACTCATGGAGCAACTTGAGTGCTTTGCTGTCTGTACACAACAAGAAATATTTGCCCTCAAGGTGATACCTGTACTTGCGCACAGCCCAGATGACTGCAAGGCATTTTTGTTTGATAATGTAGTAATGCCTCTCAGTTTTGTTGAGACGGGTGCCGGTATAGGCAGCCCCGAGGTGTCCTCCTGGTACAGCATGGCGCCTAGCCCGTCTTGGCAGGTGTCCTGTAAAATAAGAAGTTTTCTCTCTTGTGGGCAGTGGGGCTCGGAGATAACGGCAAAGCTACTTTTAAGGGCATGGAAGGCATCTTGGTGGTTCTGCGTCCACTTCCAACGGACTTCCTTTGCGAGCAATTGGTGAAATGGAGCCATATTGAGTGCTATATTTGACATGAAACTCTGCAACCAATTACACAGTTCTAAGAAGCGGTGAAGCTGCTTCTGGTTGGTTGGTCGTTCTGCCTCCTGAATGGCACAAATCAACTTGGATTGGAAGAAATTACCTTCTAGGGACACTATGTGACAAAGGTAATTGATGGATGTTTTTCCAAAATGGCTCTTGGGGAAGTTGGACATGAGAGTGTGAAGCTCGAGTCGTTCAAGGACTCCTTGGAGATGGGTACAGTGTTGCTCCCACGTCTTGGAGTACACAATAATGTCATCCAAGTACACAAAGCAAAACTGAAAAACTGACCTATTTATCCAGTTAAAACTTATGCTAACATCAATTGTTGGACAGTAGTGAATGCGTTTTTCAACCCAAAAGGCGTGACCTTGAATTTAAGCATCTCCTCTTCAGGAGTGGTAAAGGCAGTATACTTCCAGGTATTGGGGTGGACTGCAATCTGTCAGTAGCCAGACTGTAGATCTAGCGTACTGAAGATGGAAGCTTCCCCAATATCTCAGAGAGTATTGTTGATGTCTATAGACGGAGGGGCTATCGGGTGAGTCACATCGTTAAGGTCTTTATAGTTTACGCAAAAGCGTAAACTACCTTCTTTTTTAGGCACTAGTACAAAGCGAGAGTTGTACAGAGAATTTGATGGCTCAACGATTCCCTGCTCCTTCATCTCCTCCACTTGCTGGAGAATTTTCTCTCTCCTTTTGGCTGACACTTATAGGGTGATTACATATGGGTACATCCGTAGTTGGCCATATCTCGTCTTGTATACTAAACGTGTGGTGTAGTTCTCTTGGTGAGGTAAAAATACTGGCGTGTCCATCTAAAATTTTTCGGAGCTCGGAAAATTTTGGGGGGTCTAGTTCATGTTGTATATCTTCGGTGTTGATCAGGAGCATAACGATTGCCTCTGTGTTCCCAGTGAATCGTGATTCTGTTCTTCTCCCTATGATATATACGTTTTTTCCTGTGGTCCATGATGACCTTTAACTGGTTTGTCCAGCGGAACCTCTTCTCCGCGATGAAAGACAGCAATCACAGGGTGCTGCGTCCCTGGCATCTTCTTGGAGGCCGAAAAGAGAAGGAGGGAAGAGAGCTGGGAGGTGAAACCTCACCAACGAGTCGCTTGAACTCTGTCCTGGGGGTTATCTTGGCAGAATGCCTTATCAGACAGGGTGCAGCCCCAGGTAGCTTTGTAAGTTGTAGTGGCCTTCCTCTCCTGCAAATCTTTACCACCCCTTTTGGTGTAAGGCATGGAGGGTTCTAAGATCTGCCTCACGAGAGGGAAGCAGGCGACGATTAGTCCCTGGCTAAAGTGTTCTGCCGCAGCGGCATCAGGGCCAATGCAGAGCAGTACCTTCACCCCAACCGGCAACACATGCGGTGTGGTGGTTGGAAAGAAGGTTTTCTCTGAGTCGTTCCAACAGCAGTTGCTGGTGTAGGCCCTAGGGCGGACAGGCCCAACCCAGAATTGGTCAAACACTCCCTCCGGCAACTCAAGCAGTGCGATGGACGGAGTGTAAACTGGCCTGGCTGTCCAGCCCCTTTAGGGGTTGTATGACTAGTGGTTGGGGCTCTGCCATTCTGTACATCGGGGTGCACTAAATGGGTGGCCATCTAACGTGTGTGTGTTCTGATGTACGAGTCCCTGAAGGGGAGCCCGCAGGCCTACACTAGATGGTAAAATAAAGTGGTTTAAAATCACAGTTTCCTGCTCCTCTCTGGCGATGTGAGGGTCTACTGGGGATCTCACAGTCACCTAAAGAAATGAAAGTCAAAGTACGTGAGGAATGTGTTTTATTCTGGGGAGGAATAAATACAGCAGCCTGTACTAGCTCCTAACTACTTCGAGCTGACCGTAAGTGTAAACCATGCAGATTCCAGGTAAAGGCGACCTGGTTCTAAACTTGGGGGTTGTAGTTTTGACTAGGTAGCTATTAACTTTCCCTATTTGCTCTGTGCCATGTCCTAAAGAGACTTAGGGGGCTCACTTCCTCAAGGGTTGTGGGATAGCCGTTACCAAGGGCAATCGGCTAGAGGGGTTTGACGTCTTCATCAAAGTCTACTGGAGGAGATCCTCTGGAAGGTCTGGTAGATATTGGCGGGGTTGCTGAAGAATTTTGGGGTTGTCTAGGTGATGAAGTGCGGTCAGAAAGCTTTACCACACGAGGCGGTGGAGCGAGCTGCCAGGGCTGATGTGGCTCTAAGAGCAGAAGAATGGTTCTTCTCTTCAAACAGCACAAAGTGGTTTTTGTTTGAAAGCGATATTGTTTAACATGGCTGAGACATGCCTAAAATCATTTAACCTGTAAAACTCTATCCTTTAACTTGTATCATCCCACACCAGACAGTGCCCTTTGGCTTCCACCCAAATAATTTTATTCCTCGTTTCACTGCCTTTCCTCCATTTATTTTCTTTGGTTCATTTTATTTATAGTATTCTGGTAATGCACAAATGTACTAACTTTTTTCACACGCGCTATCGTATAATGAATTTTTGCTGCAAAAGTATGTGGTTTTGTATAATTTTAACACTTTTTTTTTCTCAGGCATTATCAAATATAACAGGAAAGGAAGTAATGTCAACCATTGACGAAAAAAAGACATGTAATCAGTACATGTGTTTTATAGAATGACAGTGATACTCTCATTTGTAAAACTAATTTTAAAGCATCATGATCACTACAATTGGTTCCCCCAAGAATATAAGACTGTTGTGCAGTGTCAATTACAAAGCAATGAATCATAATACACAGATACTTAAACATTTCATAAATGAACATGGACAATATAATGATTAATTTATATTCCCATATACTAACAGACAGCAGGTTTTTAAGTTGTATGTTGCAATTAGTGTTGAAAAGTAATGAACAGTTGTTGAGACTATAATAAAGTTTTATAAACAAATAACTGAATTATTTAGCAGTTAAGTCAATACCGCTTATATTTTCTGTGTTGTATGTCAATATGTCAGTACTTCACCAAGTTTCTTCTTGTTTTGTTAAACATAAAGAAGTACTGGTAATAGGATGTACTGCATAATTATAGTGAGTGCAAACTTTGTATGTACAGAATCGCCAAAGTTCTGAGCCAGGTTGTAGGCAGGTCCTTGGCCAAATCACATTTAGTTTTCCCACCAAATGAGTGTGATGCCTTGACAGTCACAACTACTGAGCACTCGCTTCATGACAGGCATCTTGGTTACAAAAAATTTTAAAGTACAGTACACGAAATAAAATTTATTTACCCTCATAAGCCTAAGTAGTTTACGGTGATGCTTTCTGCCCTACCCAAATGAATTTTTCTAAACTAGGAGACAGTAAAAAACTATTTTTTTTTTTTTTTAAATTATGGATTGCCATATTATTAAAATTTATGATACTGAGTCACTGCAATTATTGCCATCACAACGAACACATCCATTTTTATGTAAAATTCTTAAAAATTGAATATTGTTGGGGAATAGACCAGTTGTAATGTTTGATGCATGACAGATCGTCCTGATCAGCTGCCAGCAACCATGGGTGACTTGTTCGACACTAGGCGAATCGCATCTTTAGGTGACTAGTAATCTCTCGGCACTGGTGCCCAACCAAAGTACAGTACTGGCCTAGTAGGCCACTGGCTTGGTACAAAGTCCAGCTCTGGCGATACTACTCTGCATAGTGTAGGCTTAGGGTGTGGGACGGAGTTTAAGCTAGTGTGACGGCATCTTTGGCCCACGGGTGATTTCTTTAGTGTTGTTCCCTTGGCCCTGGCTGCACTTGACTGAAGTGTGGGGTGTACGTGTGGTGTTTACTACAGGCATTGAGCTGCTAGGTACAGTCGGAGTGTAAGTGGACCCCTCGCCGAACAGGATCTCTTGTACCACTGGATGGTATCTTTCCACTACACGGGTGGGTGGTTCAAACAATGCTGTAGGAGTGACGGTTCAGACTGGTATTGTGAGTCATCGCAGCAAAGCAGCTTGTTCACGTGGACTCAGTAGCCTGAACCCGCTGAGAAGGATGCTAAGTCCTTGTAGATCCTTAGAGATAGCCTTCACCTACTTAAAGTTCTTCTGAACACCACCCCTACAGGTGTAAGGCATCTGGCTCTAAACTAAGATCGGGCCTGCAGGAGTTAGGCAGTCAATGTGTTAGGGTGCATGTGTAGGTGTCAATTGCAACTGCCAACACTGCGCCTCACTCTTAACTTCCCCACCAGAGGTGTGGGAGTCTCAAGCTTCAAAATGTTGGTTGCTGGAACTGCACAGTGTAGTCCCAATGGGGTTGGTCTATCCTGCACCAGAATGTAAACCCCACTCTGCACTGCAAAGTGTGTGATGAGAGGAGTTCACTCGAACTGGCAAGCTGATCCTACCAGGAGCTTACCTAGTCTTGTGGTTCTACCATTCCTCCCACCTGGGTGCAAGCAACAGGTGCTAGTCGCCCCAAGCTCAAAGAAGTTCCCCCTCTTCTGCACCACTAAGTGTGCGGTGAGATAGGGGCAACTTCAAGCTGACAAGCCACCTTCCAGGAGACTGTATCCTAGTGTCTAGTGTCATAGCTCTATCATTTACTGCATGTGGCAGAGAATGGTTGGCCTTCCAAAGATGTTTTGGTCTGTTGTCAGTGTAGTCTCAGAAAGAGCAAACCCGGTCTCCTGCTCTCTCTGTCCGATCCGATGATAAGATGTAGAACGTCTGGGTGATACTTGAGAAGTTAGGTAAGATCAATGTTTATTTTACCGTATAGGAAAATAAACAAAGATGGTGGAAGCACTACCTCCTTTCCACTCTGGCTTGGCGAAGGGTAAACACTCTAGCGTAAAACAGGGAATGGTACCCTGTGCAAAGCTATGGGAGTAGGCATTTACTGGTACGTGTGGAAACAGTTTACTCCTCTGGGCAAAGTCTACTCTCTGGTTGTCCATAAGGGACCGAACGTGTCTTAGTATGCAGAGTTGACGACGCCATTGGTTCTTCCTTAGTCAAAGACTGGAGAGGATCTTTGGCCCCTTGAGGTAACAGTGCAGTAAACTGGTGAGGTGCGGGCCTCGGCGCCTATTGCTTGTGCGATGAAAAACCAGGAGAGGAGTCTGAATACTGATCGAGAACTGAAGCAGAACTGACTATCTGGAGGCCGGGTCACATCTCTTTATGTACTCTTCGGCCATCCCTTCCTTCACTGGCATAGGGCGTCTGGAGAAGAGATTAGCAGCTGCAAGTCCAGCACCTAGATCCTTCCGGCTTGTGAAGTGTTGTGGTATCTAGAAACATACTTGTGGCGGCATCCCACGGCACACTGCTGTACTAGCCCCAGACCTCTTGCATGGTCCCGGTGGCTCATCGGGCAAAATAATTTCCATTATGGGGATTTCTATCCCAGCCCTGTAGATACAACAATCTTGTAGGCGGTGGCGGTGAGTCAACTCCATTGACAACTTCTAGTGGTGGTTTTGCACTGATGAGTAGTAGTCTTTTATTAATAAGTATGAAAGACGTCATGCTTCAATTCGCCCCCTCTCCTCCTGCAACGTAGACTCATCTGGGCAGTGAGTAGAGAAGAGAAAAAAATTCTTATGTGGGAATGTGGAACTGTCCTCTCATCAACAATTTATTTCTCTCTCTTTGGGCTTCTGTAGGGTCTCCGGCTCTGTGTTAGGTGCGGTCGCTCTCACTACTTGGATTATGTGCTGGCAGGCAGTGTGAGGCAGGGGGTTGACTTGGACGTATTCTTGCAGTAGCGGAGTCTGATAAACGAAACCATCTCTGTCTGTGTTACATACATGGATATCTTCCTTATCTCTCTCTCTCTCTTTTTTTTTCCCCAGTTGCTAGTGGGCAGGAAACTGCGTGTGTCTGCGTGGAGTGTAAGGTTGCCCTAATAGGTATCCTGTGTTGGTGATAACGTATAGGCTTCTTGATTATAGTGTACTAACCTACATCAACAGCTGTACGGCTTGGTTATTTACAGTGTGATTCTTACGAATCTGAGGAGAGAGCATATATATTGGCTGGCACACAGAATACGTTGCGACCCTGGGGAAGCTGATTTCAATAAAATACCTATATATATATCATTTATAAAAGAAAAGAAAAAATGTGCCCAAGGCCCCACTTGCAAGGCGTGATTTCTAGCTTGCTGCTGTGGCCGGCTGGTGCGGTAGAGTATTTATCTATCTTAACACACAGCAGAACAAGTTGTAATAAAAAAACCATGGGGTTTTCCAGCCAAGATCCTCCGTCATCTTGTCTGTGCACTAAAGTGGGGATGCGAGTATTAGCAAAACGGGCAAACAAAAGATATACTTCACCATCTTACATTAATATAGAGAAGAGAGACACAGAGCACTTGTCACACGTAATGCACTCAAATTCTTTAACAAATTGAAACAAAAGATTTTATTTTAGTATTATGTTCTTGATGACTGGTTATTGTCCCAACAGATATAGTGACTTAAACATGCAGACTTAGTTACAATTCTGATTGGCTGAATTTTACATTGGCAAACAAAGTTCCTTTTTATACAACATACTTGAACATTTTTAGCTTTATTACTGAAGTTGCCTCATATTATTATTATTATTATTTACATACTTTACTAGTGAAAATTTTATGCTTCTTTCATTGCCTTTAAAGAAATCTCGTTGGAATTTTTACAGTTAAATTCTAACAATCTCAGCAACTTTCTTTCAACAAATAGTATCAAATATTACTATTTACGTTGAGCTGTAGCAATACAGTCTAAAATCATTAGTTAAACACTCAACACCAGAGGCAAAAAAAAAAAAAACAAGGTTTCTCTTAAGCATTACATATATTTACACTTGTATTGGTTACTTGAGAGAATATATAAAAATTGTAGGACAGACATTCGTATTGATTAACCTGAAAGTGCAAATTTTACGTTTGTGCTTGCAGTTGGTTTACTTAAGGCTTTCAACGCCGTTCCTATTACAGATATCCCTCCTCGGAATATCAAACTCACAGTTGTCAAGCTCACCCCTAGCTAACTATAGGGCTTTCTCTTTTTGTAGCACTGCACTGCCCTGAATGCGTACGTCGATGGTATACCTACACACTGTTTAAGAGGGAGACATAAACTCAACTATCATTTACTCATCGTGACATGTTGCATTGCAGAACGCTGCTTTCCCCGTGTCTTCTTCATAGGTCTCCCCCGCTTTCTCTAGGCAACGTGCGGCGGGGTAGGCCAGGCGAACTTTGAGGGCGGTCTCCAGGGTGGCACCCTGTACCGACCTAACACCGCAATGGCCTGGCAGGTCCGCTGAGGCTGCAGACGTTGACATGGCAGGAACTGCTGTGTGGGCTCGCTCTTGCCTGCAGTCCAGGACTGACCAGTAGGCAGTGAGGGCATAATGACAGGTCCACTGTCCGACATAGTCGCCAGGGGCAGTGGTTCGGCTGGTGCTACTGCCTCTGGCGGATGGCGTTGCGTTTGGGGACTCTGTAACCCCCCTATCCTCGGTGGCTGGCAGTCGGTCCTCCTCTGGTACAGATGGAGTACCCCAGGTGTCTGCCTCGGCATGAGTCATCAGGGTTGCTGGTACCGTAAGGGGCAAGCCTTGGAATAGACCATCTTCATCTGCCCCTCCGGTCATAGTTGAAGAGAGGCCCCAGGTATCGATGGGCGATGCTGGGGCTGCAGGTCCCATCTGGGGCAGGCCTTGGGGTAGGCTTTCTTCTTCTGCCCCTCTGGCTGAAGTAACAGCGTTTCTACCTCCCGAAGTGAGGAACACGTCCGCGGTCGTGGTTGCTTCGGTTTGCAGGTCCAGTACTTGGAGCGGACTGCGATTCCTCCAGGTACTGGGAGGCTGCCGACACAAGCTCAATGAAGGCCCTCATGATTGGTTCATTCAGGTGGGTAATTCTGATCTGACCCTTGCTGTCGGCGGGGTGGTTGGGAACAATCCACCGGCTCTTTTCGGTGTGGCCAGGTGTTCCCGTTCAGCTTCGTGTTTGCGCTTTGTCTCTATCCCGGGGAAAGTGGTCTTCTTTCCCTGGCTTGTGACTTGGTGCTCTGCATTTCCTTCCTTTTATGAATGGGGTTTGACAGTGGCTGCAGTGGTCATTTCTCCTAGTCCAGTGGGCTGCGCCATGATAACTCACTGGCGCGTGGGGTCCACTTTCCCCCTCGGGTCTCCAGCGTTTTCTTAAATTTTGTGGGTTTTGAGGGCAGTGTATGACTTGCAGACCCTGCTACTTTTGGTGGTCCCTTAGGCCAGGCTGGTGGAAGGCAGCTGTTTTCTTAGTTGGTTGTGGTTGCTGCTGGGGGCACCATCTTTTTCATTGGACTCGTAGGCAGGGTAAATGTGTTGGTAGGTTCATCCAATTCCTGTGAGGCTTCGGAGGTTATGGAAGCTGCTACTTGTGCTCCTGTGGGGCTTTTGTGTGGGAAGGGTCAGATTTGTTCTCGCTCTGATTTGCAAATCCGCCCCCAGAGGTCTTCCACCCAGTAAATTGTATGCACCGACCAACCTCCCTATAGTAGCCTTCCCATTTGCCTACGAGGCTGGCGCTAAACTGGTTGCTTGATTCACTGAGTGGATGAAATCGCAGGAGTACAGTCTAGCCCATATTGAACGTTCGGATGCCCGCCCGAGGTTGTGGGTACTTGCATTCAATATATTGTTCCTAGACTTCCCTCGCAACATCCGTTCAGGCTAGAGCTGTCAGATGCACATTTTCTGACTGTGGTTATTGGACGGGAGACTTTCCCTCTGCCAGTCTACGGGTTGGCATAAGGTGGTTCCAAGGAGGAGCTGGCTTGGACTGGTGTTGGTGGCTTCGTTGGTCCTTCGCCTTAAGGCAAATAGTATCTTTGGGATGTGCCTTTCCCAATGTTTGTGGTCGTCCCCAACGCTAAGATGCAGGATTTTCTTTATCTCCTAATTTCTCCTTTTGGTGGGGTTCACCTGTGAGTGGTAAGGTGGGGTTGTCCATGTCTCCACCCACCATTCTTCGCAGGTAGCGAGCCACTTACAGCTGGTGAACTGTGTTCCATTGTCCGTTTGAAGGTATTGTGGGTAACACCACCCCCAAAGAATATTTTGGCCTCAAATTTTCCAATTATGTAGTGCATCTCCTGGCTGGGTAGGAGAAATGCTTCTACTCAGCAGGAAAATAAGTTGGTAATAATGAGTAGGTGGCGGGATTCAGTGAGTGCTTCTTGGGTAGAAGCCCATCAAGTCCGTTGCAACATGTGTCCATGTTGTCTGAGGGCGTTGAGTCTTGGCCATTTTAGGCGATACTGGGTATACCTTTCCTCTACAACACTTCACAGCTACCCACATATTGACAGATGTCCCGGCTCATCCCATCCCAGATATAACGTCCAGCTATATTTGCTAATATTTCCTTGGTATCTGGGTGATCGTGATAGTGATGGCAGATATCGGCGTGGAGGGCTCCATTTTGTCCCACGTTGTCCGTTGCTAGACCATACTACATTGTTCTGGATCTCAAAGTGTTTAGGGTGCGCCTTGAGTATCCCCTGTACTTCCAGGTCTTTTTGGTGAGCACCGATCTGGTCTCTGCTGATTTGTAACTGTAGCAGTCGGATCTGCTCTTCCGGGTTGACCTCCTGGGGTTGGAGTGGTACCATGTGATCCCAGTCAACAAAAACTCAGTGTTTATGGCCTTGGTAGACCTTACACTGGCCGTGGTCCATTACACAATGTTGTTGATGGAGCCACGGGTGGTCGAGGATGACCATTTCCTGGAGTCCAGGTGCCACAGTGAATTCGGCAGTGCTGGTTATTTTCTGAATTGTTAAACTCAGAGTTATCCGTCCATTCATGGTGAGAGTGCAGTCGGACTTGGCCATGCAAATGGTTTTCAACTGTGGACATATGGTTTTCCATTGTTCGGCAGTAAGTAGGTCACTGCTCACAAAGTTCCCAATGGTGGCGGCATCTAGCAGGGCTAGGACACTTTGGTTATTTACGATGACTTTGACGTGTAGTGCCTCCGGGGTGCTGTTTCTTCGTCCATTAATTGGCTTACGGGCCCTTTGGTTCCGGCCAGGTTGGCCCTTTTAGTCAGCCGGCTTTGGCATTTTCAGACTGGGAGGATCCCTTCGGCTGGTTCGGAGTGTGTGCGCGTGGTGCCGGCCATGTCGGGCAATTCTTGTGAATGTGATAGCTAGGGCAGAACCAACACTTCAGGAGATTATGCAACGGCGGTGTCGGTGATGGTGCCTTGACCTTCTTTTCGTGGGGTTTATCTGCTTCTGAAGGCTTACTCATTTTCAGGCGTTCTAGGTGGGCTTGCTCCTGTAGATTTTGTTCAACTTTACAAGCTCTGTCTACCAATTCTTCTACATCTTGCAGCTTGGACAAAATCAGGTTTCTTAACTGTGGCAGGACATTCGTGTTACATGTCGTGCACAGCTCTCCTCAGTATCTTCAGGGAAAATCCACCAAAACATTTGCACTTTACGGCAAATTAAAATTTCAGTTTCTTCACCGAGGGTATGGGAATAGCTATAAAACTCTGTGATGAGGTGGGCTAGCACCTGTTCTCTGGTAAACACCATAGCCAGCCTGTTCCAGAATTGCATCCATTCAGTGATGAACTCCCCATATTTTTCCCCACCAGTCAAGTGCTCTGCCTGTAAGGCATCCTTGGATTAGTTTGATCCACTGTGTCTGTGGCACTTCCTGCTCTTTTAATTCCCTTTTGCATTCTGCTAAGAAAACAAGCAGATCTTCATGTGGACAGCCAGCGAAGTCTGGAATCTGTGGCTCCCCTGTCGAGCTGTTAGATTCTGTTTTCTGACTGTGTCCGAGGTTGTGTGGACAGTATTCGGCGGTCTGCTGACAGACTTTGCACCTGTATACCATTCCTGGTTGGGTCAACCACTCATCAGGCCATCCACTGCATAGGTGATGAGTTGTTTCGGCACAGACGAGATATTGAACTGTGTACTGCTCCTGTCCTTGGCAGGTCACCCAGCTGCAATATGCCATCTGTCTTATTAGAAAGTCCTCACTTTGGTACTCTAGACTGTGGGTGGGGCGAACTATATCGTCCCAGATTAAACAGGCGTAATGGAACTGGCGCTGGCAATGTGCGCACTCAATTCGGTGAACCCCTTCTCCAGAGCATTCTGTCTTGGCACAGCTGTTGCTAATGGTGTGTCAATTATTTCTTCGGTGCGCTCATTCATCACCTCGTTGGAGTCTGACATCTTTAGGGGGTTATGAGTGCCACGGGGTGTTTACCAACTCCCCGAAGTGTTGTCTGTGTATTTCTACGTGAACCCTGGCTAGTTCTCTCGCTTCAGGGTCGTGCTGGCCTGGTTCGGCCTAATTCTGTTCAAAATTATGGTGCACGCCCCACGTTGTGTGCCAGAAAGTACCTCTCTTGATGCGTGACAGCCCCAGCTAATTGGCTGCCGGCAACCCTGGGTGACTTGTTCGACGCTAATCGAGTTGCATCTTTGGGTGACTAGTCATCTCTACTGGAGTACAGTACTGGCCTAGTAGGCCACCAGCTTGGTACAAAGTTCGGCTCTGGCAATACTAGTCTGCGTGGTGCAGGCTTAGGGTGTGGGATGGAGTTCAAGTTAGCATGACGGGGTGTCTGCTCGTGGGTGATTTCGCTAGCGTTGTTCCCTCGGCCCTGGTTGCAGTTGACTGGAGCATGGGGTGTGCGTGTGAGGGGGTGGTAGGGTTCATTATGAGCATGGAGCCGCTACGCATAGTCGGAATGTAAGTGGACCCCTCGCCGAACAGGCTCTCCTGTACCACTGGTTGGTATCTTTCCGTTACATGGGAGGGTGGCTCGAACAATGTTGTAAGAGTGACGGTGCTGGTATCGTGAGTTGTCGCAGCAAAGCAGCTTGTTCATGTGGACTCACTAGCCAGAACCTGCTGGGAAGGATGCTAAGCCCTTGTGGATGCTTAGAGATAGCTTTTGCCTTATTCACCTTCTTCTGAACAACACCCCTACGGGTGTAAGGCATCTGACTCTAAACTAAGATCAGGCCTGCAGGAGTTAGGAAGTCGACATGTTAGAGTGCACATGTAGGTGCCAATTGCTACCACCAACACCGCACCTCACTCTTGACTTCCCCACTGGAGGTGTGGGAGTCTTGAGCTGCAAATGTTGGTTTGCAGGAACTGCACGGTGTAGTCCCAATGGGATTGGTCTCTCCAGCACCGCAAAGTGTGCGATGAGAGGAGTTCATCCCAGCCAGCAAGCTGATCCCATCAGGAGCGTACCTAGTGTCGTGGCTCTACTGTTCCTCCCACCTGGGTGCAAGTAATAGGTGGCCTTCCAATATTGGTGAGGTGAGTGTCCCAAGGTCACTGGTTTCCCCAAGCCAGAAGAAGTTCCCCTCCTCGGCACCACCAAGTGTGCGGAAGTGTGCGGTAAGGTGAGTGCGACTTCAAGCTGGCAAGCCACCTTCCAGGAGACGGTATCGTAGTGTCGTGGCTCTACCGTTCACTGCACGGGACAGAGAATGGGTGATCTTCCAAGGATGTTTTGATCTGTTGTCTGTGAAGACTCGGAAAGAGTAAACTCGATCTCCTGCTGTCTCCATCAGATCTGATGATAAGAGGTAGGAAGTCTGGGTGATACTCGAGAAGTTAGGTAAGTTCAATGTTTATTTTACCGTATAGGAAAATAAACAAAGATGTTGGAAGCACTAACTTCTATCCACTCTGGCTTGGCGGAAGATAAACATCCTAGCATAAAACAGGGGAAGGTACCCTGTGCAAAGCTATTGGAGTAGGCATTTACTGATGCATGTGGAAACAGTTTACTCCTCTGTGCAAGATCTACTCTCTGGTTGTCTGTAAGGAACCAAACATGTCTTAGTGTGCTGAGTTGACGACACCGTTGGTTTTTCCTTAGTGGAGAGGATCTTCGGCCCCGTGAGTTAGCGGTGAAGTAAACTGGAGAGGTGCGGGCCTCGGCACCTATTGCTTGTGCAATGAGAGCCTAGGAGAGGAGAACTGAAGCAGAACTGACGATCCGGAGGCCGGGGCATCTCCTTATATACTCATCACCCATCCCTTTCTTCAGTGGCATAGGATGTCTGGAGAGCAGGGTAGCAGGTGCATGTCCAGCGCCTAGATCCTCGGTGCAAGCGGTGTAGTGAAAAGTTGTGGGATCTACTGCTGTACTAGCCCCCGGACCTCTTACATGTTCCCGTTGACTCATCGCACGAAAATAAATTCCATTATTGGGATGTCTGACCCGGCCCTGTAGTTACAACAATCTTGTAGGCGGTGGCGGTGACGTAACACCGTTGCAACTGCTATTGGTATAGTTGCACTGATAAAGTAGTCGTTTATTTATAAGTATAAAAGGTGTCATATAACATGTTAATAATTTTGAGAAAAAAAGTTTTTAATAAGAATCTAATGTTTACAATTGGTAATTTTGGTAATTGCATATAGAGATGCACACATTCAGTTGCACAAACATTGTTAAGCAACACGTGTTTATGACACACTAAGTATGAACATGTAAGCACTTGTACTTACTTTTTTTGTTAATACTGCCCTGTGAGTGCTTATGCATTCAGTCTACCGTTTATAATGTAAATTAGTAGCCTAGTGGCCTATTCTTGCCACGTTTTGTTGTTCAGAGTATTATGGTTACTGTTAAAAAATATATATAATCCTACATTTTTTTTCCAGATATAATTATGTTTTGTAGCCACATAAACTTGTGTATGATTTAATAATAAATAATATATATATATATATATATATATATATATATATATATATATATATATATATATATATTATTTTTTATTTATATATTTTTTTTTTTTTTTTTTTTTTTTTTCCCTCCACAGATTTGCTTTATTCAACGTATGTTTTCAGTTCATTATACTATAGTATTTATTACAGTACTGATGTACAGGAAGTTTTTCATTTTTATGCAGGCAGTTGCAAGCTGAATTAATTGTGTCTGCTTCAAATGCAAGTGTATGTAAGAACTTATTTTCATTACATTCTAAAATGGATATATCATCTTGTATATCACTTATAGGCTGATGAGAAAACTACAAAGAAACACAAGAAGAGAACCTCCAAAGAGAAAGAGAAGACTAAAGCTACTACTGGGGAAGAAAAGAAGAAGCGGAAGAAGTCTGTTGGTCGGAAGTCCAGTGCTGAGGATAAGGAACGTGATGAACTGGAGGAATTTCTAAATGGCCCTGGGTTCACCCAGGCTGACTCTGCATATGAAGCTATCTAGCACGTAATGCGGGTCATCAGCGAGTTAAAGTAAGTCATTTGACTTGATTCTTCATTTAACTATGCAGAAATTTGTAAGCTTAATTATATTCAGTGAGGTAATTGTTCATCTAAAAGTATGCCACGTAAAGATTGAAGATCTTCATTTGTTAGATGTGTTTGCACTACATTTTCAATTATGTAGCATGTCACAATAAATATGTTTTACTTATTTGTACTTTACATTTTCTTCATTTATGCTAGCATTATTATGGGCTTAAACAGCTGTGTTTGTTAGTAGCCAATATTTAGAAATTGTACCTGCCAACTCTTAGGATTTACTTATGGAATGTCACTATTTTTTGATACAGTGGACACATTCTGTCAAAATATTTTCTTGCAGCATTTGTGAGATTTTAATGAATGGAAAATAATAACTGTCAGCATTTTTAAATTTCAGTATTGTGTTTATCACTTGGCACCAAGATCAGGTAATTTCATTTCACATGACTCATGATTTTTTTTTTTCCCCCGTTCTCCTCTCTTTATTCTTTTTGGTTTCCTTCTCTTTATATACTATTTTGAGTTTCCTACCTTTACTCTTTTAAGTTCCCCTCCCAGTACTGTTTTTAGTTCCTGTGGTTCATTTTGACGAGGCAACAGAGATATGGTATTTCCCTGAGAAGAGGTTAAAATGTGAAACAGTGAAACCCTGAAGTTCCCACTTAAGAAGTTTTCCTGCTTAATAAGTTGAATAATTTTTGCACCTTGTCTATATGCACATGTGTAATTTGACCCTAGTAAGAAGTTTTCCTGATTAATAAGCAGTATTTTCTCAGTACCTTCAAAAACGTCTTAACAGAGTTTTACTGTATTCAAAAATTATGTTATCCACATGTTGGACTTTTAACTAGCAGTAATCTGCATCACCACCTTATCTGTAAAACATGGAGAATGTTTCATCTTGGAAAAAGTCTGGAATTTCATCTGTCTGCTGGGAGAAGTGTGTGAAAAACATATAATTTTGAGATTTTTTACCACATTGTCTGAAAGTGGGTAAGTACATGAACCTTAAAAGTTAAAAGACATCACCAGTAGAGAAGATGTTTTTGTGGATGCGAGTCGTGAACTACACACATGGTGCATTAAGTCACTGCAGGACAACAGGAATAACTGACAGATTCTCTTCTGACACTTTCTCAGTAGTACCAAGCTGAAGCTGTGTGCTCACATTTGTAATGTCATTGTGTAGTTTTCTGGAGTGTGTGAATTGTGTAGCATACTAAATAGCAGTTAAAATTGTCAGTCAAATGTTTCTGTTGCTTGAATCAGCTTATTTGGCTACTGAAAACCCAAAATACATACTAATTTTATTACTGTTTATGAATTAGTCTATCACACTTCAGTGCTACTTTGGAACGTGAATTTTTTTTTGTCAGTTCTTGCCTGGTCAAATAATTGAACCAAGGAAATTCTTATGTAGTCAACGATGTCATAAATGTTGAATCCCTTATTATTTGTAATTTCTTCTTCAAAGCATAAGAATTGGATAGAAATAACAGTTGGAGAGGCTGAAATAATTGAGAGGAACCAGTTGAGACAAGCTGAAAACAGATTATGGATAATCTGTGTGATTTTTATTTCAAGCAGAGCCCAAACGAGCCTACAAAAGTGGAGAGTCGGGTGGAGAGATTTGGGCAGCTCTTAACATGTAGGTCTTAAGAGTAGATGAAGGTGAAATGATGTGATCATGGAGCAGCGCCAAAATGGAAAGGGGAAAAACGAGATCCTTGAGAAAACTCACCAACCAGCGACATCGTCTGGCACAATTCCCACATGTGAAAATCCGGGAGTGACCCCATTGGGAATCAAACCTTGTTCACCCAGGTGGGAGGTGAGTAGTGTGACCACCACACCACTGCTGCCCTCTACTGAAAAGTTCTCAAGCTTTGAGCTCAAACTTGAGTTGTTTTACAGCAGAAAAAAAAATTATAATGAATGTAGTTTTAGTGTTTCTGCAGTTCTAGCAACTAATTTTAACAAAACTTGCCTACCTTTCGAAATATTTTTTTGTTAGTGAATAATCACACACACTCATACACCTGTTTTCTGTGGATATTTTCCTGTGATTTCTTTAGTTTTGATGAAATAATTTCTGTGTGTTTTACTACTTTTGCTAAAAAAATTTATGATTTTTTTTAATGCTATGAAATGTCACAAATGATAAAGTACATGTACAATTAATGTTCGTTCAGGAAAATATTTAATGAAGTGTTTGTTTTTCTGTAAATATGTAATTTTTATAGCTGTGCCGATTCAAATCAGCTTCTGCAGAATTTGCAGATGTTAACCAAATTGGCGCTTCAAGTCCATGTAATACCATTTTTTGATCCCTTCAATGTTTCTTCGAGAGTTTTTACTGTTGTAAGTCACCTGTGACAAGTCCCTATGAAGCATACAGCAGTAGCCTGCCATCATGATGACGCGCCATGAGTGATATCATTCACTCATCTAGCCTCGCAACAGCCGCGACCCACTCCTAAGAAGAGCCATTATGCCATACACACCACAGGGCACCTTCCAAGCCAAAGTGGTTTACCTGGCTGTTGCCATCTGCTGTGCTGCAACACGTTTTGCATCACGGCGCAGCTTACCCCTCCAGTGCCTGGCGCTTGAGAGACAGTCTCTGCTGCTCTCAGTTACTCTCTTCTCTCCTTCGCCTCTCTCTCTCTACACACCCCGCAACCCCCACTCTTGCTCTATGAGCCAAGTATAAACAGGACCTCCCAGTGCTCAGTTCAAGGCAATCTCATGCCAGTCCGCTTGCCCGGTGTCACACTACCCGAGAGCCACCATACTTCATGTCTTGCCTTCGCAGAATATCACGCTGCCTGAAGAACTGCTGACTTTTTCAAGTTGCATCTGTCATACACTGTTCAGTCAAGAGCTCTGCCCTGCACGACACTGCCGCGCTGCCCGTCAGCAGGCTGAAACCCCCATGCTGCCAGCTACCTTGTAGCTTACTCTCAGCTATCACAAGTGGAGTACCGCAGTCTTGGGGTTGCCCTCGCCCCACATTGCCGCAGCTTCCGAAACATGGGTAACTATACCATTTGGTGACTTAGGACCGGCCCTTCAGGCCTCAGTCAGAGTACAGGCTGGTTTGTGTGTGTTTTAATTGAGCAATATATAAGACAGGCATAAATCGAACTTGGTTGAGTTGTCTCTCCAGCACGCTGTATTCCTACCATCTTGTCCTTTCTCTTTGTGGTTCTTCACCTACTCACCTGTCCTAGTAAAACTCTTCTAGAGTTAGCAATGAGCCAACTTCTCGTACCTTTGTTCTCCTGTTGATAGCTGCCTCAAAGTGCAGCTTAGGAAGTTCGCTTTCCTGGGCCTCATTGCAACAGTTATCTCTTGGACTACCAACCTTCCAGTAAGTGCCTGGGTCAGAATGCGATGTTCTGCGCACCAGGTTTCTTGCTTGGAAACAATAGCCCAACTCCCAACAGGAGTCCTGCTCTTCATGACACCTAGGTCAGATCGTGACGTTCCACACATCAGGGAGCCATGGGAGTTGATGCCTTTTGCTATCTATTATAACCTCCAACTTGGAAATTGAATCAGACTGCAACATTCTGCGTGCCAAGTCTGTGCGTCGAAGACCAGTAGTAAAGGCCTCCCACCTCACCTGACTTCCGCATCCCTCATTCCATCAGGCTGAGTCTACCCCTTACTGGCCAGCCACTATCATCCTAATTGGTTACTCCCACCACTTTACATCTCCTTATAGGACTGGGCGGGGCTAAGCTGCCGAGCAAAGTTTCGCTCAGGCTAGGGGAATGAAGAGAAAGCAGCCCAGTTGACAACCAGTATACTCTTGGATGAAAGAGGAGGTCAACCACCAGCTCAGCAAGCTCCACTTATAACATCCTCTGGCACGTACCATGTGCAGTATCTCCTCTACCACCTATGCCGCCGAAGAAGATACCTACTTTTGTCCACCCAGCTAACGTTACCAGGGTAATCAGGGCTCTTAACGTCACGCCAGTTTACATTCCAACCAGGGCACCCACTTGCCCATCGCTCGCCTGCGTGCCACCCACAGCTCAATACACAATTATTGGCGTGGCCAAAGCCAACAACTCGGATACCAGGAAAAAACCCCATTCAAGCGACTACCACTGCTTCACTGTTGTCCAGGAGGAGAAGTACCGTGACCTCACCCTTCAACAGCAAATCCCACTAAGGGTAAGTGATGAGGCCACAAGCTTCTTTCTTGGTGCCCAACGTGGGGCCTTTGGAAAAATACGGATCATCAGCCACTTTTTCCCAGACCGCAAAGTACGGAGAGCTCATCACCACCTGGGAGAAACTGTCTGAAAGGATTGTGATGCACTTCTCAGGACCCCAAATGGTCACACAACTGACAAATGAGCTTTATGCTCTAAACGAAAGAGAGAACTAGGAGGCAGAACTCTTCATCAGGCACAAAGCCTTGATTTTCCAGCGAGTTCATCCAGGCCATGACGAGCTTGACGTCAAACTTATCACCAAGCTCCTACCACCATAAATACACTTCCACCACCGGAATCTGTAATCAGCGACACTAGAAGAGCTGGTGAAATGGGCTCGCATACAAGCAATGAACTTGGCTGACATTCGCAAGTCTCATACCAAAGCCAAGGCCGCACCTATTGTAGCAGGAAATACAGTGATTAATGAAACTACGTCATGTGAATGGATGTGGGGACCCCTGCTTCACCCTCTACAATACTTCCGAAGTGCTGGCATTGCCCTACCAGACACTTACACAGTGACTGCCCAGTTCTAAAGCAGAAACTCCAAAGAAGACAGGCAGGTCCGGCCCACTCATACAAAGCCAAAAGGAGGAGCCAACAAATGTCAAATAGAACCCTAGCAAGCAGAGAATCTCAAAGGGGAAGGCCCTACCAGTTACTGTCATGCAGGGAAAACCTATCCTCCAAAATCTTCCGTGAATAGCAGTACATATCGGGAAGACAGAAAGACTACGGTACACTTGACACAGCCACTAGCGCCAACATAATCCACCAAGACATTATTCCAAGGGAATACCAAAACCAAACTAAGCCCGCTGATGATGCCCAAATTCATATGGAAGGAGCTTGACTACCAACAGAGAGAAGACTGACATTAACCCTTCATTTCGCCAATGAAAAAACACTTCCATGTAGTGAAAGACCTGGGGGAGGAACTAATCCTAGGAATGCCCTGGCTGATAGCACAACAAGCAACAATCAATTGCCATCAAGGTAAATTATATTCGAGGCCCAGGAAGGCGAGCTTCCTAAGCTGCACTTCGAGACTGCTATCAATAGGAGAGAAAAGGTGCGAGGTGTTGGCTCGTGGCTAACCCTAGAAGAGTTGTACTAGGACAGGTGATGAACTGGAAAGAGAAAAGACAAGGTGTAGGAATAGAGAGTGCTGGAGAGACAATTTGACCAAGTTTGATTTATGCCTGTTTTATTTATTGTTCAATTAACACACACATAAACCAGCCCATACCCTGACTGAGGCCTGAAGGGTTGGTCCTAAGTTGTCAACTGGTATAGTTACCTATGTATTAGAAGATGTGGCAGTGCGTGGTCCGAGGATAACCCAAGACTGCAGTTTTTGCCTTGCACTCGTGATAGCTGAGAGATAGCTGGAAGCACTGTGGCTTCAGTATACTGACATACAAGGTGTCCACATTCTGAAAAGTCAGGGAAGTTGAAATTGGTTAGGGGAAGTCAGGGAATTTGCTTGACATCCTGGCAAAGTCATGGATATTCCCCAGTTACCCTAGAAGAGTTACATGGTGCCAAAAGAGTATGTGAAAACCTGGCTGAGGGCAAAAAAAAAAACAGTATGTTAATCTGACTGTTGAAGCTCAGTTGGAGAAGTGGAAGAAGAGTTTCACTGATTTTGTCTCACACAAGGACACTCTTGGACTTGATAATTTTTTTCATACACTTATCGGCAGTGACAAGAGATTCGAGGATTTATAGCATATCATGAAGCTGTGTTTAATTTTGTCACATGGAAATGCCTCTGTAGAAAGTGGCTTCTCAGTAAACAAGTCTGTCCTTCTTGAAAATTTATTAGAAGACTCTTTAGTGGCCCAACATATTATTTGTGCTACTGTGAAGAGTATGAGTGGTGTAGAAGATGTGACTATTACAAGAAGCATGCTTACTTCTGTGTGAGCTGCAAGGCGAAGATACCAAGCTTATTTGGAGAAAAAAATGAAGTTTAATGCAGAAGAAGAGAAACAAAGGAGAGAAAAAAGGAAAATTGAGCAACAGCTTGGGGAGTTTAAAGAAAAGAATGCAACGAAATACTTCTTGAGAATATGAAAAGGTTATAGAAGATGTGTCGTTAATATTGAGTTCCTTAAAGTTGTATTTCGAAACTAGACAATGACTGACTTAATGACTTTGTAAATCCTGTTTGTTATTTTGTACAAAATTGTGTAATTGCATTCTTAGTGTTTTTTGCATTTATAATTTTTTTTACAATTAGTTTTTGATAGTCAATAATTAAGAAAGAATTGAAGAAAGTGTAGAAAGAACTAGGCCAGCTATGGGGATGGTGGAGGCTGGATATAGATAGATTATATATATATATATATATATATATATATATATATATATATATATATATATATATATATATATATATATATATATATATATATATAATATTTCTCCAGAAAATTGCAAGATTGGCAAATTATTTTTAAAAAAATTTATACTAGGGAAATTTGAAATTTTGGTCAGGGAAAGTCAGGGAAATTTTACTACAGATTTGTGTGGACACCCTGAGGTAGCATAGCAGTGTCATGCAGAGCAGAGCTCTCGACTGAATAGCATAAGACTGATACGACTTGAAAAAGTTGGTAGTTCTTAGGTCAGCATGACGTTCTGCGAAGGCGAGATGTAAAGTCTGGTGGCTCTCGGGCAGCGTGATGCCGGGAAAGTGAACTGACGCAAGACAGCTGTCAGTGCGCTCTCTGGCAGAGTAACACTGGGCAAGTGAACTGGCGCGAGACAGCCTCGAACTGAGGACTGCGGGTCCTATTTATACGGAGGTTGCGGGGTGTTGGCGCGAAAGAGGCAAAGGAGAGAAGAGAGTAACTGAGAGCAGCGGAGACTTCCCCTCACGTGCCAAGTGCTGGAGGGGTAAGCGGTGATGTGATACAAAGCGGGTTGCAGCTCAGCAGGTTACAAAGGCCAGGTAAATCACCCTAGCTTAGAAGTCAAGCGTAACAGCTTTTCTTAAGAGGTGGCCATGGCTGTGGCGAGGCTATATTAACGAATGATGTCGCTCGAGGCAAATAAACCCCTCCCATCTGTTAGCTGGAGCCACAGGCACGGAGGACGAACATTCTCTTCAAGGCGTCTGTACTCTTGATGGTGAACTGGAACGATGGTGCTCTCTATCTCTCTCTCACTCTTGAAGTCAGGTGTCCCCCACACGCTAAATGCATGTGACTGGTATCAGCAAAGGGTGTAGGAGTGAAAAATGGTCAGTATGAACAAACAGTGTATGTTTATGAGTGGATCTGAAGGATCTTAATCCGTACCCTCTGGTACGGGACTGTGGTACAGATTAGGCTGAAGGCCTGGTTATATACAATTATCCCAGTTGATTATGTTGAAAGCTTTAAAATGGGACAAACAGTTTAAAAGTCATTCCACAGCCTGTTGCAAAGCTAGTGAAAAGTGAAACTATAAGATTATAAATACTTTTTACCCTAACCTTAAGGGAGTAGCTAAGTTCACTGGGGAAATTAACTACGTAGATTCTCTCACGGTGTGCATAGATAAAATAAGTTAAATGGCATAAATCTCAAACTAGTGAGAAAAATATGCAGTGAAAAAATTCTCTTTTGGTTGGCAACTCCTAGTTACATCGAAAATAGAAGCTGCTACAGGATACAAAATTCGGCTGGTTACACTTCAAAATGCACAAAAAAAACAGTAATGATGGAATCATTCAATTATTCATCTTGAGGTAAGTGTCCATGTAAAATTTTCTCTTGCTGTACAGTATTGGGTCAAGTTAAAAAGAAAAAAAATAGTTAATAAAAAAATTTTTCTAACTTTACAGTATTGGCTCATGTTTAAAGAAAATAATAATTACAGACAAAAATGACGTAGGTACAAGTTACAGGTGGTAAAAGATGATACAAGTAATGAATTGCATAAGACTGACAATAAACAAATTGACAATGTGGAAACAGGTGAGTTACACAAAGGTAAACATGAGTAAGAACATTAGTTGCGACATGAATATAAGTAAACTATACTAGTAGCATTGTGCACATGGGGCAATCTGTGAAACAAGGTTTTGACAAGAAATTTAGGTAAAAATGATACACAATAATAAGTGAAAGTATTAACTTGAGTAGCAAAATGCTAGTGAAAAATGCAGTTTAAGACATGTGATTATATTAAGAGTGGTTGTACAAAACAACATGTGAACAAAACATGATTTTGAATGATCTAGCCATTCAAGCATGAGGCCCATTACTAAACATTAGTAATGAAAATAATTAAGAGTGAGCTAAATCTTCATAGCGTGAGGTGCTTTACTATACAATAGCAAAGTACAATGAGTGGTACAAAAGTACAAAGATGGTACAAAAGTAGTACAAATGTGGTGGGTGTAGAAATAGTAAAAATTTTGAGGTACACGAAAGTACACAAAATAGTTGGCACAGGAATACTAACTTGGCTTCCAGGCATGCTTTCATCTGGGGTCATGGCCTCAATTCTCAAGCAGCAGTTAGGCTGTATAACAAATTAGTTTCAAACTCAAAAGCAAAACAAGTGAACAGAAAGCAGAAACAATATATAGTACTTACATCCTTCATGGACCAGTGCCGTTGTGGAAGCATAGCTAGTACCTTTATACCAAGAGATAGGCCACTTTTATTTACCCCTGGTTTACCATAAATTTTGTTATGTGCTTAAGATTACCCATAACCTACAGTCTTCAGAAAGTGTTTTCTTAAGGTTGGCAAGTGGTGGGGGTCCGAGTAATTATGTCATCAATATGGCTGCCACACCGTGTGATACAATACTTAAACGAACATAACTGCGTAAGGAAGCTTCATAGAGCATCGTTTCTTTTTTTAAATTGCTCGTAATTAAATAAACATTGTTTTGTGTAATGCCAGTATATTTCGTAAGTGTAATAGTTTTCCTGATATTTAGCCTGAAACTTACATATTACGAGTTTTTTGTTTCATAGTGAATGTTTAAAGCCCAATAACTCTTAAACCATTAAGAAAATAAAAAATGGCAAAATTTTAAAAGTTTGCCAAGATTGTGAGGTATTTAATACAATCATAAAACATAGGATTAAGAAGATATTTATAGAAGTTATAAGTGACTTTCTGTTTTAGGCACATATCTTCAAATGCTTATGAGTGGTGATGTAGCAGGCAATTAGGTGTGTGTGTGTGTGTGTGTTTTTTTTGTCCCCCCCCCCCCCCCCCCCCCTTATTCAAATGGTGTAAATTTTATGAGTCTTTTTTCTTATGTACATTTATTTTGTTTCAGGTTTGTCTTTTAAAGTAAGTGAAAAGAAGCAAGAAAACAGTGTATAATACATACAGAAGATATATCCGGAAAATATTTTGAAATACGAGACAGTTCCTGGCAAAGAATAAAAGAAGCAGCAAATACAAGACTAAGGACTCAAATAGATTCAAAGTATTCCGAAGTGTGTCAAAATCTGCATCAACATTATGATTTAATGAAACATTGTTATCACAGTGTATGCTATAAAAATTTTACGGATATTCCTAAACTTGACAGTGAAATACAGTTTTCAGCAGTTGAACATACTCTGAGGTCTTCTATTTCTTCAGAACAAAGTGTACCAGTAATATCATCCACTGGAGTGTTTGATAGAAAATATATTTTTTGTGGAAAATTGAGGAGAAAGGTTAAAGGGAAAGAACAACTACTAACTACATACGAGACAAGAAATTCTGAAAACAAAATTAAAGATGCCGCCAAAATTTTTGGAAGATGACAAATTACTAACAACAATATGTGGTGTAGACTTCATGCCAAAGAAGTCTCTTACCATAACTCTTGCCAAAGAGAATACCTCAACTTAGATAATGAAACATGTTGAGATGGACAAAGGAAACCAACAATCTGAAAATAAAAATGAGAGTTTCAATCACAAACTAAAACATGACAGTGCATTTAAATGAACTGTAGAGAATGTGACAACATACATCATTAAACCACAAAAAGCTCAGAATCTTACTGTTGTTCGTGATAGGTACTTAACCTATCTTGCCGAAGGAGTACATGAGTCCAATTATTTAGCACAAAAACTGCATGATAAACTTCAATAATTTTTTAATGAAAAATTGTGTTCAATTAAAGTTAATAATAAAGATGGAATTGTTGTATATAGTAATGACCTATCATCTACTGAAGCTGTTTCATTTTAGCAAGAGAGGACTCATCTATCACAGAACCTAAAATAGAAGATGTTGCTTTGTACTTAAGAAGGTTGATTCTAAACGAGGCTGAATGAGTAAAACTACCACATCCATTGAGTGTAGAGGATATTATAAAATGTTAAAGCAAAATGCCTGAATTGCTGGAAACCTTTTTTAGAACACTGTTTGGTGGCTCAGCAAAACCTAAAAATGAAAGATTAGAAAGGAGAGTGAGCTCTTGTGCACATGGTGGAATTTTCATTAACTGGAAGTAGAAAACTCATGGATATAATCAATCATTGGGGACACAGTATTTGTTACCATACAGCAGAAGAGTTAGAGACTGATCTTGCAGTTTCACTTGACAAAAAAAGTGAGTAGATCATCTGAGAAAATAATAAGACTTCCAGACCTTGCTACTGGATTGGCCTCGGATAACTTCGACTCTAATATAGAAACTTGCTCAAAAGGTACTTTACACGATACTTTGGTATTTGTTTTCAGAACAAGTTGTTGTCAGAAAATGTAGGAATGGAACTTAACACTTGCAACACTGAACAGAAAGTAACTACAAGCAACTCTATGACGAGGTCTAGATCTTATCAATTTGACTTGAAAACTCTGGAGCCATACCCAAAATATCTTAAACTGATCAATACACTTTGCTCCACAGTGTTAAAACTTCCTGTCACAAGTGTATGGGAAAAAGCTCTTATAAGAGACGTTGTGTGGATGACTTCTGTAGAGTGGTCAAAAAACACTCAGATGTGGGCTGGATGGAACTCAAAAACGACTGAAGATTGCTCTGTTATTCAGGAAGTAGCATATATGCAAAGTATAACTTTGCCTCCAACCCAGAATGATGTGGTTCTGGAAACATTAAAGACGTGTCAGAAAGTAGCACATGAGTGTGGAGATCCATGTGTCGTCGTTCATTACGACCTCCCTGTGGCAGAAAGCTTGGCAGAAAGCTCAGGTATCAAACAAGTCTTGGTTGAAAGTGACGTATTAGCTAGTAGTTCACTTACAGGTTTTTTTTTAAGGGAAAACATTTTAACAGATATAAAAGAATTCATATTCTTTTGTCAATTGCTCTAGAAAGGTGCCACTTCCAAACATTTCTAAAACAATATGGAGATGAATGTCTCGCCGTAAAGATCCGAAAACTAGTGACAGATATGAACAATGATTTGCCGCCAAATTCACTTGACATGCTTTCGGAGAAACCAGAAATTATGAAACTGTACGAAGATTACATTGAGTTGGCAAAAAGAACACAGACTGGTCTTCATGGCAAAACTGCTCAATTCTACATGCAATATATTGACCTTGTGGAGATCTATAAGTATTTCAGTAGAGCTTACAGAAAAAACAATCTGAATGTGTACATCGATGCATTACAGAAAATGACTCCAATATTTTTTGCTTGTAATAAACTAACTATGCTCACTGGATGACTGTTTACCTTCTGAACTTGCTAAATATTGACACAGTGTGTCCTGGTGCAAAACAGGCCCTTTGTCAAGGTGGTTTGTCTATAAAACACTCTGAAACACCTTTTTCTCAAGTTCCAATTGACATGGCTCTTGAACAAACAGCGAATGCTGATGCAGCATCAAGACTTACTGGTATTACAGCATTTGCCAACTCTGACACAGCTAGAGCTAGGTGGATGAAAACTAGATCATTGAGGAGCAAAATAGTAACAAGTTTGTTGGAAGCAGTGGTGTATCCAGGAAACCAGACTCTAAATAGGACCTTCGAAAAAGTCGGATCAGAAAAGATAATAAACATGTTGAGTGTGTAATATCTTCACTCAAGAGCTTTTCATATCCTTTTGAAGAAATGGACAGAGAAACTCCTTTTATAAACATATCCAATGGACATGTTGTGGACGATAAAGTAAGTTAGAGATCTCCTAAGTGCATACTTCAAAGGCACAGAGGCCTTTGAAAAATTTAAGATGTATATTAGAGAGCCAACAAATGTTGAATTTCCAATACCAAGAAAAATTGTTATGAACTGTGCTTCTAGGTATGCTTCTAAAACTAGCCAAGGATCAGATTTTAAAAAACTTCATGTCGTGAAATGCACCCGTGATCTTTTTGCAAGACTTAACAATATTGCCTCTGAACAGAAGTGTGACATCAGAGATGTTTTGACCTATCCTCTTACGCCAGTTCCCCTAGCTCTTGGACAAATGGATGCAAATCAAAACTGATGCATAAATTGGAAGAACTCCAAAAAGAAAATATCATATTTGCTCCAGCTACGGTGGACACAATAGTCTTTGATGCCACGTTCATCATGCACACAATTCAATTCCCGGATGACTATGGAGCTCTTGCCAACAACATTCTGAGATTAATCTGTAAAGGGGAAGCTAGAGAAATTCACTTAGTGTTTGGCATCTATGGCACTCCAACTATCAAGGATACAGAACATGACATTCAAAATGCTAAAACATTAGTGAGTGAAATAAAAGTGTCTGGACCTGAACAAAAAACTCCAAAAAAGTCTTCAGTGGCTCTATGAATTGAGTCGTTTAAGACATCTTTAACAAAGAATGGAGATCTTCCAAATATTGCCACTTGCTAAGCAATAAAACCTTATATGCTGTAGAATAGATTTGTTACAAATACTCATGTGTAGGCACCAACATAGGTTTAAATGAGGTGAAAGAACTTGCCTGCCAACACAATGAAGCAGATACGAGGTGTTGGCATATATACACACGGCTCGAAATGATGAAGAGAAAAATGTTTTGGTGTGAGCAAACAATTCAGATATTTTAGTGTTAATAAGCTATCACTAAAAGAACTTAAATAATGCACACTTATGGCTTGAATGTGGTATATCTTCAAACAACTCAAGAAGATATATTAATGTCTCAAACATAGCAAAAGAAATAGGAAGTGAAATAGCTGATGCCCTGCCAGGCTTTCACGCCTTCACTGGTTCAGATTACACTGCTGCTTTTTCCAAACAAAGTAAAATCAACCCATTTAACATTCTCACAAAAAGCATGACTCACCAAAAAACTCTAGCTAAATTAGGAGAATCTGTCTTGGTGAATTAATCATTGCTGACTTGTGTAGAGACATTTGTGTGTGGTATGTATGGTCATCCTTCTTACATCTCAGTAACAGAAGTGAGATACAGTATTTTAAAAAGAAAACGTCGCCTTTTCTAACAAGTAAACTGTTGTCAAAACTTAGGCCTGTTGATCCTACTCTTCATCCTCCATCAAAAGCTGCTTTGGAACAAAAAGTAAAGCAGAGCAATGCTGTATCCTGGATGTGGAAACGTGCAAACTTATGTAACCCTCTGGAAAACATTGACCCAACCTGTCATGGATGGAACTGGGAAAACGAGAAATACAAAGTTTAGTGGTACGAAGGGCCTATGTCACCTGATATTATTCCGTCTTAAAATGACGATACTCTGCAAGTGAGGATGAAGTTGCTTTAAGAAGCAGTGATAGTGACACAGACGCCAGTGATAAGTAATGTCAGTAGATAAAAAGCTGCTTAAAGTGCTAATTTTAAATTGTTTTTGTATAATACATTTATTTTAAATTTGATATCTATTGTAATATTTAACATTAGTTTTCAATTTAGTTAATAAATATCATGTTTGAGTAATTATAAAATATATTTTATCATCATAGGTACTAATGAGAAGACACATACAATACAACTGATAAAATATAAATAAAAATTTGGTATTTTATTTGTTTGTTATTTAGTCTTAGTTTGTGATTATAATACATTAGTCCATACTAATACATCAGAAAAGTCAGACTTAACTCTCAAGATCCCTGCCATAGTGGGCTGATCAAGCTGTTCCTGGTTTCAAGAGTAAGACAATAACTGCCATTTACTATCTCATTATGGCATTTCCAAATCCCAGAAATCTTAGCAAACTTTTACAAATTTTTTTTTTTTTTTTTTTCCAAAAAACTCGTAAAATGTAAGTTTCAGGCTAAATATTAGGAAAACTATTACACTTATGAAATATTGGCACTACACGGGTATTTCATTATAAGCAATTTTAAAAAAAGAGCAATGCTCTACGATGCTTTGTTACGGAGCTAGGTTCATTTAAGTAAAGTGCCACACATTGGCACGGCAGCCATATTGATGATGCCATTTCTCGGACCCCCACCACTCTCCAACCTTAAGAAAGGCCTTTCTGAAGACTGTAGGTTATGGGTATTCGTAAACACAGACCCAAGTTTATGGTAAACTGGGGTAAATAAAACTTACTGTCTCTCTTGGTCTACGGCATCAATACAGAAATTGGCTGAACAGACAAGCAGCGCATTCCTGGTGGCTGAGCACAATACATGACCAGGTGTTTCCTTAGCTTGAAGGTTTCTTGACGTGGCACTTCACTTGGCCAGGGGGGGGGGGGGGGGGGGGGTACTGTGCCTTGCATTACATGAAAAGGTGTTTTGCTTCTATACACACTTCCTACTCTAGGCCAAACTTGCTATCATGTACACTTAACAAGCGCTAACTAAACCTACTCTCATACACTCACACATGATTGAGGCATTTCACATGTTGAGGTGGAGGCTCTCATTTGGTGTGGCACTGACTGGACTGTGTCACAGTCTGTTTGCTAGCTTTAAGCGGGTGAGGAGTGTGAACACTCCACTCGCACAGAGTCTTTCTTTGGGGCTGGCCAGCGGTATGTAGGAGGGCAGTACCACTGTGTCTTCTTATAATGCCTGGTTCTCCCTTCGATGCTCATGCGGCAGGCTCGCCAAGGCTGCACACACTACACTGCAGAGGCACTTAGCATGGCTCAGCTAGTGATGCGGCTGGCATTGGGTCAGTGGACTGGGGATCAGCGATTCGCGGCACGAAAGCAAAAGCCTCCAGTCTCGGGTGGCTGACTGAAGTGGTAGCAGGCACTTCCTCTCTCTGGCGGCGGTCAGCAATCGGCAGACACTGTGACGGCCAGTGAAGGCACTGGAGACCACTTTCCTCTCGGCAGATGGGCAGGTAGCTGGCTTGGCGGGCGGAGTTAGCGATGGAGAGGGCAATGCTAGCTGCTCTCTGCATGTTGATCGGCCTGGGGGGGGGGGGGGAGTTGCCGTCCTCTCCTTCCCCTGGTTGGTTCTGATCCCCGTGAAGGTGGGCAAGGTGGCTCCGGAGACAGCAGCAGCGTAGTAGGATAGTGAGCTTGCATGAGAGGTGCGGCGGAGCTTGCTGGCACTGTGAAGTCTGCAGTGTTTTTAGTGCTGCTTCGGGTGGTGCACTTGGCATATCTGCAGCGTTTCGTTATGTTCGCTCGCTGTTGGTTTCCAACCTCCCAATTTGGTTTCTCCTGCAGTAACTGCAGATATTCTGTGCTGACTTGTGGGTGCAGTCAGAGCATAGCAAATTGCTTACAGATTATGGGTCTTCTCTTAGTAGTGTCCAAATATAATCTACCTTATTGGCAGTTGATGGTTGCTCATTGTTCTGTCAGCCAGAGCATTCCTAGGATTAGTTCCTCCCCCAGGTCTTTCACTACATAGAAATGTGGAAATATTTCTTCATCGGCAAAATGCAAGGTTAACGTCAGTCTTCTCTCCATTGGAAGTTGAGCTCCATTCATACACATTTATATTTTGGGATAGCCGGCAGGCGTAATTTGGTTTTGGTACTCCTGTGGAATAATGTCTTGGCAGATTATGTTGGCCTGTGAAAAACAAACACAGTTTTGAAGTGTGTGCATGATTCAAAGGCGCTATCAGCATCAACGTGACCATATAAAGCACAAGTGGGGCGTGACTGACATAGTCCTGCTACTTAGGCTGAACTAAAACAGTAAGAGAAACAGTGTTGAGAGACAGATGCCATTCTAAAACTACTTTATAGTTACAATCATGGTCACTGTGGCTACTGATGCATAAATAGTTTACTCATGGGTGCGGCTAACTTGTTCTAATGGCCCAGTCTAAACTATGGCTATTAATGTTCCTATGTTGGGTGCCATCTTGAAGCCTACAGGGTGGGAGAGAGGTAGAGAAAGGAACGGTCTCCTTCCTTTAGGAAGGAGAAACCTGGAGGGTCTTAAGTAAGACAGGTATGTAGGAGGTATTATTAAAAGACATCCACTGGCCTGAAATGTGTGTCCCACTTAATGGGCAATTGAACCTGAATATGGCACAGGTGGATATTAATACGAACACAATAAAATAAAATAGTTTCCCCCCTTCTCTTCCCTTCCCTTGTATCACTTTCGAGGTGTCTGTGCCTCTACCGCCTTGGTTACTCGGCTAAGTCGGATTGACGAGATGTAATACCTATGGTATCTGATTAAATGAATGCCAGCTAGGTCGAAGGTCCTTCACGTTGGAAAGATGTATGTAATTTTACTTTCTTTAAATTGGGCCTTGACTTAGGGGAAAGGTGGGTGAACCCTAGAGTACATTGGATCCGGCACTCTTCCACACAGGAAGCCTTGGACCGGTGTACTCTCAGATACTTCAAGATTACGAGAGGTGTTAGATTTAATGTGGACATGAACGATAAACGCCCTAATACTACCGGTCGGCTACAACTTATTACCTCTTCGGGGGATGACCTGAATACATGGTATGTCGGGTGGGTTGACGACTAGGAATTAAGTTACTGACAACACAACATTTTGCTGGGCACTGTACCTGATTTGCTGCGGGAGTAGACGCACTCCACCTCACAGGCTGGCTCGCCTGTCAGTGTGGTCCAGAACAGGGTTGATGTCGGTTGCTGCAAAGTAGAACAGCGGTTCTGGTTTTGTGGTGCGAGTGGGCTAATGTGAGGTCGAGGTTCGTAGATTTCCATATAGATAGTTTCCTTCTTTTAAGATACAAGCTATGGCCAGATGGGCCTTACCAGGAATTTTGATTAACGGTCCAAACGAAGGAACTGGCAACTGTGGTAAATTGTCTGTATTAGACTGATTGTTACTCTCAGTATCAGCTTGGTCTAAATTTCTCAAAGCTCTTAAGGTTTCTGTAAGTGCTCACTTACATTGTCTGCTCTGCTGACCATGCTCAGCGTAAGGCATTTGATCTATACCAAAATCAACTTGAGGAGAAGCAAGTACCAATAACGTCCCTAACGTGTAAAATCAGGGGTCAGTACCGCCAATCTCAGTACCAACCATCCGGCCTTGTTCAGACTGGGACTGACTGAGAAAGACGTGGATTCGCCTGAAACCTGGGTGAGGCACCCACACGAAGTTGAGTCAGTGGCAGATGTATTCAGTTTTCCTTCCTGCCTTTTCAGACTGGGAAAGAGAAGTAGAATACCTGGTCTGACCAACTACGATGTGAATTTGTGTTCCTAAATTGGGGTGTTTCTGACGATATACCTGTAAGGCAGGCTTTGTTTTGCAGTTATAAGTATTGCATTTATTTTACTGTATTGGTACATATTACTTAATTCACCTTGGTTAGTTATTTAAAGAATTTACTTTCCAAAAGAAATATTATATACTAATAAAAGCCATGACAAACTTTATATTATACAGTGAACAATGGGACAACAAATATACATAAATAAGTTACTCTCAAAAAAAATATTTTTTATGCATTTTATTTAACATATAAGGAAAATGCAATGGTGAGTCTGTAATCTTTCCTATTAAAAAGTTTACAAAATAATTATTATGAATTACGAAAAGTACAGGAAGCTCACTCCTATCAGAAATACAGGTGAATACTACCTGAACAAAGCTAATTAAAATAGTTTTGAATTGATGCATGCTACATTGCTATGCGATGCGCTTGCGCAGACCACGGGCGACATCGCCCCATCAACAAGCAAGCAAGAGCTCGGGGCTAGTCACAAACAGTGGCAAACTACTTTTCACGTGCCCACTGAATAGACTTCATGTGTTGCACAACTTCAGACATGGAATTAATTAACACGTTATAATTATGAATTCTACTGCCCACCCAGAACCCAACATGTGAGCACCACCCCTTTTAGTCAGTATTGTTTTACCTGATGGACCACTACCCTGAGATTATCTGAGAAGGAAGTTCCACAGACACCACAGAATCGCAGCACATCTGCTGCCCTGTGACATCACACTTGCCAGCCTCAGGCTGCGATGAAAGGCTACGCTACCCCGCACCCCCGGAAGATCGCTGATCCAGGGATTTTCTACTATATAAGGAGGCACGAGCACGCCTCTAGCTAGAGACTCCGGGCTCGCCGGCCGCATAGGTCAGCAAACACTCCCTGGGTCTGACCAAGATATCTCTCTCTCCTGCAACAGCTCCAGCCTCTCCAGCAGCTTGAAAAGGCTTAAGCTTCCAGCAGCTTGCAGAAGGCTCAACCTCTTCCTGCAACAGAAGACCGCACATCACTCCAGAGGTAACCTGACGTCCCCTACCTTGCAACCCCTTTTACCTCAGTCAAATTCCTTGACTCCACGGTAGCAGGTCGTCACAACGTGTTCCCTTCTGGACAAAATTCCCCTAGAGAGGTTACACTATAAAGAGCGTAGTTTAAGGTACGTTTGCAACCAGAATAATTTTTGTTCTATTCATGTAATAGACTCATCTTCGCCTGAATTAATTAATGTAATTAATCAATTCTTAGATAGCCTATATATAATCCAACCAGGACTTCCCACTTTCAAACGTGTGGTAGGATCACCTACTGATCATCAAAAGGGCAGTCAGCGCTCTAACCACTTACCCGAGAGTAGGATGCACATCAGAATATATATACGTTGTAATAAAAGGAAAAGCAAAGCAGCTACCTAATATTACTTGGGGTGTTCTGAAAGGACCTAAGAGATTGACACAAAGGAATTAACTAAGGGTGGATGGAAGGAAGAGGTCTTCTGAAATGAAGTGACTCAACGATGATGGAGCCTTCTCCAGTTCGATCACGCACTTTTGAGTTCGGTCTTGTGGTCAACGCTTCAACCAGACAGATGATCTTTAGCCTTATTCACACTGGAAGGTCGGTTTGGCTGCCACTTATCATTCGTGGTCTAGTGGCCGTTGCACCCTTAAGACAGTTCTTCGGCCTTATGCAGACTGGAGGAGAGCGACGACTGCTCTCGGTCATGGGATGGCACCTCCTTTTTATACTAAAAATCTTGGCATGTAGGCATCCAGAGGGTTGCAGGGGTGGCTAGCCTCTCATCGCAGGGGTTATTTATTCATGCTTTGGTGCAGCACTACCCTTTTCATATCTCCTGGTGTTGAGGCGTTAACATATCTTATCGCCTCGGTGCGAGGCTGCTGAAGGCTGCGGCAATCTTGTAGAATGGGTGCTGCACCCCTACAGCAAGCCTTCAAACTTGCTTATCTTTGCTAAGGGTACTGTTGGCTCGTTGGAAATTAAAATTCCCCCATTGGGGTAGAGCGACCACGTGATGGCTTTGAGTAAGTGGTACAAGTTTTCTCAATCACGTGTCAGTAGTCATACATGAAGTGATGATAGTGCACCCTGTAGGCACGTGGTTTAATATATTAATGCAATTGAGACTTGCCCAACTGAGCGGTGGTGCTCGATGATGAGACTAAGTCTCAAGTGGAGAGCGCATGCCAACCGCGTAGTAACGCGCATCACGAGTCATCTTTAAGTTCCATACATTATGAGAATGAATGTTGTTACAAATATACAAAATAAATACCCTAACTTTTACTTCAGCTCTCTCATTACACATTTGCTATTGAATTCGCCTAAGTAAGTCTATGTTTAAGAATGGAACCCTCAGTGTTTAACATAATTTCATGTAAGTGCTTGAAGAGAACATTTGTTTGTAGGAAATCTGGACAACAATTCTTAGTTATCTTCAAACTTTGTATAAGGTTGTTTTCTGTGGATGTGGCACTGATCAAGAACAAGAGAAACGTGATATGAACGATAAGAAGTTGGGAGGTTTTTGCTCTTTACTTACATAACAACACCCCCGTCCCCCCACAAAAATATTAAATGGGTTAAACTTTTATCTCCCAGCATATTTACTCATCTCTTTGTTCCCAAAACAAAACATATTTTTTGTAAAGCTTATGTTCCCCCCTCACCCCCCCCCCCCCCCCCCCCGATCATAATATTCAATGGCACACTTTGCATCGTGGACTCCTCTTCATAGGCATTATTTTATATATCAACAAAGAGTAGGTGTCATAGGTTGTGCAAAAATGTCAAAAATATTTTTTATAAGATATTGCAGATATTATGTAATATTACAAGTGGATTACTTACTACTGTTGCCAGCAATTTTGACTACTTATGTATTGTAATGAAAACAAAATTTGTAAAAAAAAAAAAAACTTAGAATTTTTTTATTCCTCTCACAGTTGTCACGTTTTCTTACTTTTTTTTTTTTTTTGCAGATCCAGGAGAGAAATTGCTGTTGATGGCCAACTAGCATGAGTGTAAAGTTACAGAACTGTCGTAACTCTCATAATGCTATACATACTGCGTACTTTTCTATGTATTTACAAACAAAATAATTTTTTATTGCTCTCTCTTCAAGTTACCCATCTTTATAAGTGTATCAGTTTATTTTTTTATTACTTCATAGAGATATTAATGTTTTTTTTGTGAAAATGTTCTTGTTAATGTTGTTGTTTTATAATATAGTAATTTTTATTGCAATTAATTGTTTAAGTGTCATTCATGAATTTTTGTTTGAAATCAGTCAGTTTAAAAAAAAATGGTTTATATACTACATAAATATGAGACTGTTTCATTTTGTATCACGATTGAAATGGGTGTTATTTATTCAAAACGATGGCAGCCAACTCATATCTGTTTTAATAAATATGTACGTACTCTTTTACAAATATCTGATTTAAGATACCTGAATAAACCAAATACATTAAGGTGATTGTTATCGGCTAATATTTTGTCTATAAAATATGCTACAAACTGAAAATCAGATCCCATAGGTATGGTTTAAGTTCTAAGTCTTTGTAACACTCCTGAATTGGGTATTAACTGTATAGGGTGCACCAATTAGCAACCATGCAGTAGTGTTTTTAAAACAACTGTTGAAAAAAATTAATTGTGGTTACACAATGTTGCAAATATATTCTTCAAGTAATAGCTATATGTACCATTATAACATTGTTGGTGTTTCAGTATTTCTGCTCTGTATATTAACATTGTAATTTTTCACATACCAAAATATTTTTTGTGATATAGTCAATATTCAAGCTGTGATGTCTGTCTTAAACGATAAGAGTACAATTTCAAGATATAAAAATATTGTATCTATCTTTCTCAAATATAGGTGTGTTCTCATAACACTGCCAGCTACTTTCATGGCATGATTTAAAAGTTGAGTAACCCCATTTCCTGAGAATATTTTTCAATACAGCTGCAGCATTCAGAAGTACAAGTTAACAGCCACAGACCTTTACAGATTATAATTGTCAAAAAAACTCAGCCGACATTATTTTCTTGAATTTGTTGTGTCTCCTGTACTGTCGTCCAACAGTCTTGTGCAGTTACCACCAATAATGCAGTAGGCTTCAGAATAAGTTCCTTATAATGTTAGCAAATGATCTTGTAATTTCTTCAACACTGAGTAAATTGTGTATGTGCCAAGTTTTATTGCCTGCTAGGCGTATAGTCAAGTTGGCAGTAAACTATAGTTATGATTTTGTCTTAACATTGAATGTATTCACTGTGTAATATTTACATTTGTGGTAAGTTAAATGGTTTTCACTTTGTTACATACACATCAGAGTGTGATAGTACTGTATTATTTATGCTCGTAACAGTTTCACAGAGCCATGTTATCAACATAAGGACTCTAGTCATTTTGCTCGTGGCATTGTTAATCTTTATATTTAGCAAAAGGCTGTGCATTTTGGCAGGGGATTAGGAGTGAACACACTTTTACTTGCACTGTTTATTTCATGAAATCCCTGTGCAGCAAACTGCTTGCATTTATGTAGAATGCACGAGTCCTTGAAAACTACATGCCAAGGAATGTAGCACGGTGTGTTCAAATTATACTAAAAATTGTTCCAGAATTAACATTCACTCTTTCCATGAGAAACACCACTTAACCTTTCAAATGCTGTAAATTAAGTTTGACTTTTGCATGAAATTTATTGACAAATGGTTTTGAACAATTTGATCATTCTGTATAAATGAAGCTGCTTGTGGTGCTTTGTCATAATTATCTATGTGATTAATATTAATTGGGGTACAAACTACATTTTAATCTGAGTTTTTCATAACTGTAATGTTTATTTTAATGAAACCAGTTTTAGAAAATACATTTTTATGGAGTTGATTTCTTTTTTTTATACATAACTCAGTTAAATAGTGTTATATCTGTTTACATTATTGCATCAGCGGAGTAAAGTATCTTGCCACATCAAAATATTTACTTAATTAATTTAGTTATCTTTTTGTTCCTTAAGCAACTGTCAGTGACTTTGAACATAGCTGTATGCTGTGAACACTGCCCATCTGAGTGTTGGTGTAAAATTTGGTAAGCTTTGTGAAGTTACCATAACTAAAGTATATAAAACACTGCATTTCCATGTGATGTCTTGCTTGTTTGTTAATGGTGGGTTGAAATATGTTGAAAGAGATGTGTAACGTGATGAATTTCATGACAAAATGGTAAATAAATTCATGTTTAAAATAAATGTTTTGGTGGAAAGTTATACTATGTAGTCATTGTAGTCATACACATTGCATTATGTAAACCATATTGCAGTGCAAAAGAAAATTTTATATGATGATATGTGCCCAAATAGTTAGTTTCTTCAATTTCCCAGAAAAGAACCAGATGTCTTTTTTCCCCTGCAGACTATCATACAAAATTCCAGAATGACTGCTAATAAAGTTTATGGTGTGTGTGAGTTCGTCACAGTCCTTCGCTGTTTAATTTTTTAAGTAAGCCTGCATGCGAGCAGTGATGGAGGGTTTATTGAAATAACCTATTCAACAATACTTGTTGCCGCACAAGTAAAGATGGGTACATGTTTTTTTTATTTTACTTATGCAACTGTGGTTCAAGAACACCCTTCACTCACGAATTCAGAATTATTTACAGAGCCTAATTGTTTTATTGTTATACCTGGGTATTTTGTTTTAAATAACTATGAATGTTTACCATAATTTTCACACAATGCTGTTTTAGACACTGTAAACATTTTCATGATTTTTTTATTTGCTATCTATGCATATTTAATAGTTTTAGGATCTTTATCAAAACAAAATAAACAAAAAGGTCCTCCTCCACCTCTTCTCATATTGGTTAAAATTTCAACCTTGTAGGAAACCTTCCATTAAAAAATTGCACACGATCAATTACGGAAACAGGCAACAGTTTGCCAAATCTTCCCTAGAACCACATATGCAAGCGGCCATGCAGACTTGCATTGAATTGTCCAAGGAATCTTCCATTGTGGCATATACGCTTAAGCTAGCCGCAGCTCTCACACTTCAGATGTAAGCCATAGTCTGCAGCTACACCATCATGAACAACATGTAATTATGTGCTAGCCTACCCACAATGGTTCTTTCTGTGTGACATGATGAGGATTGCCCTCACCTTGTGTATACTGTCGATGTGCTACCACGTCTCGCGTAGTTGTGGAAAATTTACTCTGTTCCTTGTCGCTCATACAAGCTGCAAATAATATAAACATTTAGCTGTGCTAAAACACTCATTGTGGCAGTTTCAAAATGTAAGAACAACCTAATAAAACACTAGAAAAAGTAAACAATAACACAAAGGATTACATATAAGGCTTAGAAATTTTTGTTAACCTAGAAAGAATACTAAATGCTGAGAAATTACATGTTTGTTTGCAGATTTCTGTAATAATTCCCATATTCATGAAATATTGATTAAATTGCTTGTTTAAGTGTATCTAGTGCGAGTTTATTTTATGATGAAATCTGTTATAAACATTAAGTTGTACAGTTTTCCATTTGTTCTACAGCACTATCTTTCATTTACTTCACATACATGCAGATACTACAACTATTTATATGGTGATCAGTGATCACGTTGTTTGCTATTTAAAAAATGGTATTGACTTAACACCACAAGAACAAATCATAAATAGATTGGTAGCGAGGTCGAAAGTTTATCGTTGCACATACAATTCAATATATATCAAACCGAATAGCTATGGTGCGCGTTCACGGGCATTCTATTTATAAACGAACATCTCTGACCAAAAATTTTGATGATGTGACTAAAGTAAATTGTAGTACGTTTATATAACACAAATGAATTTTTTTTTTTTGTCAAATGTAATAATTACGTTCTAAACATTTGCATGGTATTTGTAAACACTGCTGACTTTACTCGTCTTCTGTGCTCTGTTAGATTCTTGACAACTAGCAAATACAGCATTTGCAACTTATTGAGTGAGGGTGATGATTGTAGTTGGCTGTGTAAGTTGCAAAACTGGTTAAGAATGCCAAAAATAGTTCTTTTTTTAAATTGTGTCCAGGAGTTTGTTTTATAAACTGACCAAAGTGCAGAACTGTGATGTAAACACTGAGTGGGTGGGAAAAGAAAGACACGTGCTTAAACATTTCCGTGTTCTATGCACTGTCATTTAGTGATAGTGGAGGACATAAGAAATAAAAAGACAACTGCATTGGAAATAAATTTGTGTAATTTTCCTATTGTCAAGGTAACAAAAACAAATAGGTTTCTGTCACTTCTTTGTACAAACATATTTAGGTTTTTATTTTATTAATAATAAAATATTTATTAATTTTTTTGTAGTTAGGTTGTGGGTTTGTGTTGGAGTCATTTTGAATTAAATGGGATTTAATCAAAATATAGTTATTTACAAATGAGCAAAAGCTGTATGTGGGTGTTGTAAAAATCTTGTAAAACTCAAACGCTAGGGAATGTTCTTGCGCAGTTGTATGTGTCTTTGTAAAGCACAAGATTTATTGCACAAAAATTGCTGTGGCATGACAATATGAGTTAAATGACATGTGCGCTCTTATAAAGTTGCCCCTTCATTCTAATTGTGAAATTTTTTTTATTTTAGTGTTTTCCATTTAAATATTTAGGTACTGATTAAATGAATGAATAACAAATTCCATTTAGTTACAGTGAAATTGTTACAATGACAGATTCATGCTCTAACAATAATAATGCATGTATTTTTTTTTTGCTATAAAATTCATTTAGAAATTGGTGAAATTTTAATGAAGAAATCAGCTCATTACACATTTTGCCTACACTGCTATTTGAGAAATTAAAGAAACAGTAACTTTAAACTTTGTATACAAGCAAATACCGTAAAAACAATGTACCATGATTAGAAACAGACAAACACAGAACACGTCATATGTCTCATCTTTCCATGCGGCGCAGCTGAGAGCACGCCTAACAGGTAGAATGTGGAAGGCCATCAACACACACAGCACGAGCCCAACCAACCTTCACACAGGGGAAGCAGGGGAACTGGCGTGCTACTGTCTGTGCTAAAGTATATGCTGTCTCAAAAACATAGACTGCTATTACCTAAACTACAAACATTTTCTTGCCAGAAATAATATGGATAAGTATAATAGGTTTTCTACATTAGAAATAATACAGTAGAACCCTGTTATAACATTTTCCTGCTTAATAAGCTGCCTTCTCTTGGTCTACAAACATGATTTTCAATACAAAATTGTCCTCTGATAAAGTTTTCTCTGATACAAGGCTGACATTTCTTGGGTCCATTGAGGTGTTATAATAGGGTTGATGCATGCTCTTTGCTTTCTGGAGGATAGAGGTTAGGGCACTGACCACCCTGCTTGGTTTGTCGGGAGAGAGGGGAGTCAAACCCCAGAGTGAGGCGAACTACGATCATTTCCCGCCCAGGGAGTTCAATCTTTCTCACTACTAGAGTTGCCAATAGGCAGGATGCCAGCTGTCCCTAGGTGAATAAGTGGTAGAATAAAGAGAACGGTATTCAAATGAGGGTGACAGTGGTGATGGGTGATCTAGCCGGGGATATAAGGGCTATCTGCAAAGGCCTCGTCGGTTGGTGTGCGGGAATGTAGTAGGCAGGAGAGGGGTTTACATGCAGTTTGGGGATGACCTTAGGTGGGAGTCGAACACGGATAATTTTCCCATAAGCCAACTTTATTAAGCAAGAATTAATTGGAGCCTTCTTCGGAACTACCTCGGTAGGGGTAGCTTGCTACCGGTGGCAAAGGCACAGACTGGGTGAGCTGAGTCCCCTCTGGGTTGTATTCTGGCCAACAAGCACCTAATAAATAGTCATACAGGGACTCTTGTGTGGGAGGTAAGACAGGCGAGTTTGGCAGACGTATGAACTCAGTTTCCGTTGATGGGGATTCTACCTTGCTTGTGGTTTCGCTAGTGGAGTTGGCTTTCAGAGCTCTCTCTAAAGTATGGCGTTCTCTATGTCGTCGCCGGCACTGAAAACCACCCTTCTTATTATACATCTGCTCTGTCCCACGACCTTTCCACAGACATGCAGTCCTGGGGGCGTGGCTTGTGCAGTCCGGTATTGGGACGTCACTGGAGGTAGACGCGGAAACACCTGAAACCCAGGAGCTGCGGCATGTCTTTTGCCGACTAGGGCTTTATGCAATCTCCGTCTCCTGTAGAGTTTGGTGCAGCTCACGGCTAGTCTCCAGCGGGGTTGAATTGTTGCACCTATCACAAACTTTACACAAACACAAATATACTACAATTACTAATGACTCAGGGACTAATGTTAAAATAATGATAAACAGACAATTTAAGTTTACGTAAGTTTTATTACCTGCCTTAGGAAACGTGGAAAGTCCAGGCTAATCAAATACAAGAATAATGAACTAGCTAAACCAGTAATTAAAATGAGTTATGCATTGGAACAGGGGAAGGTGAGCCTGATAATTGATTAATAAAAATATGCAGAGATTATTCTACGGTAAATTACGTAATTTTACAGCATCTCCCAATTTACATAGAGGGTAAACTAAGGCGCGATAACCTGCTACTGCGGAGTCATGGAAGTTGACTGAGGTGCAGGAAGTTGAGTTACCTTTGGAGGTGTGCTGCTCTCATGGTCAACTAGTGCAGTGGTGGATGAGCCTTGTCCAAGCTGCAGGAGTGGTGCAGCCTTCGTCTGCAGAGGCGGATTGAAGTCTTGTTGCAGGCTGAGGAGAGGTGAGAGAGGTCTTCCGCAGACCAGGGAGTGCTCACTGACCTACACGACCAGTGAGCCCCGGCATCTCTGCTGGAGCGTGGTAGCGGACTTCCTTATATACGAAAAATCCCTTGATCAGCTATCTTTGGGGGGTGCGAGGTAGAGTAGCCTTCCAGTGCAGGGGTAGGTTTATCAGGGTTGTGGCGGTGCCACTCATTTCTTATCTCCCCACTCGGAGGTGATGACACATTTAAAGACCGCTTTCTGAGGCTGACGGGTTGTGACATCACAAGGTCGCAGGGGTGCTGCCATCTCGTGGGTTTGCTGGAACTTATTCCATAGCTAAATGTAGGATAGTTGTTTGTCAAAAATATTTTATTTATTTGTGGGGGTGGCGCTTGCATGCGGGATTTTGGGCGGGTCGTACAGTTCATAATTAAACACGTCAATTACTTTTACATATGCGGCTGTTCAACGTATGGAGTCTCCTCGCTCGATGCGCAAAATAACCTTGCCACTGTTACTGACTTGCCCCGAGCTCTCATCGGCTCGAGATGGGGCGAAGTCGCCCGTAGAGATCGCATCTGTGCTACGCAGCATTTTGGCATGTGTCAGGATTCTACTGTATTTTAAGATATGATTGGAACTGGGGGGGGGGGGGGGGGTGGTGCATGCCTTAACACCAGCACCCTACAGAGAAGCTTCCCCTGTCTTGCGCACATTTAGTATTCCTCCTAGGGGTGGGAATATATATCTTAAAGGTACTCATAGCAAAGGATGCCCGTGTATTCTGTAGGGACAACAGCTAACATCAGTCTTTGGAATGTGGCTGGTTTATTCTTCAACCTGAAGTGTATGACCTGGAACTGCAGTGTGTCTCTCTTCTGTGTCATAAAAACCATAAATTTTCTACAGAGTACGGATGCATCTGAATCTGTCAATAGCACTACTTCATGTCTAATGTGGTGAAAAGACTCTAGCGTTCCCAAGGTCTTGGAGGGTATGTGCTGTGTTAATCTCATCGGATGGGTGATGTCATGTAGTGCCAAAAATTTATGCAAAAGCATAGTTTTGTACCCTTTTTAGGAACCAGCATTATTCAAAAGTTGTTCCAGTAATCAGACAGCTCCATGATCCCTTGGGTTTTCACATTTACCGTATATCATGTGTAAAGGCATTCATTTTTGGGAGGGCCAGTATTGTCGAAAATGGTGATATGTACATTTTGTATATTCATCAGGGAGCCTAGTTGTTTACCTGTCAACTGATGTTGGAGTTGTGGCTGGACATGGGTCGAGTTTTCCCAATTTATAGCCATTCGTTTGGAATTACCCCTATAAAGGCAACATTGCCTATAGTCTATTAAGCACTGCTGCTCCATGAGACACCGTTCCCCCAGAGTAATTTACTCTCCCAGGTGGCTGTGACAAAAAATTCCATACCCATTGTCCCAGCTTCAGTTTCCAGAGGTAACTTTGACACATTACGCTGAAGGACTATTATATTTTCTCGACTAAGAATCATAAAATGTGACGTCACATTTAGTAAAACTACTGGTTATTTAATGCACTTCTTTTTACAAGGATGGACGAGAGGGTGCTATGCCTTTGACCCCAAGGATGCGGCAAAGTGGACTTCGAAACGTCCAACAAATTAAATCTTCCAAAAGAAGGAAACCTCGCTGAATAAAAAAGCACTGATTGAGTTCTTTTAATGGTATTCTGTTTTCAAAATTTTGATACACAGCTACAAGCATAAAGTTTTGAGTGTTTAGACATCTGTTTAAATGATGTGTTTCATTGCAAAATATAATCTCAATTTTCTTCCCTTTTAACATAAATTGGAAATACTATTTTCAAGTTTCTTTTTTTTCTGGAAATACTCAGAATACCACTCAGTTACTAGCTAACACACGTTTAAAAACAATATCCCTTTGATAGCATAACATGATTATGTATCAAATATGTATCTTTATCACATTTCCACAGACTCATTCATACTGGCCACTTACAATTATAAGATTTTAGTTGGCCAATACTAAGGGAAAAACTTTGATAAATAGTATTTGGTACTACTGCTTCAAAACAATGCTCATCATTTATTCTACCTTTGGAATGATATAGGAAAAATTATACTTTAATTATAACCTCAATTTATATTGGCATTGACACAAACTGCCATTCACAAATACTTTGAGACTTGAAGATTACAATCTTTAAGTTTCTAGAAGATTCACTAGTAAGAGAATAAAATATTAAGATTATTAAATTTTTCGTTAGTCAAGTTTACAATGTCCTGGCAACATATGGCAAATTGTAATATTTATTACAAGGTTAATAGATTGATTTGTCCAGTTCTGTTTGCCATTCGCAACTTACCAAGGCCAACTCAAATGTCATATCTTTTAATTTACAGATGGTAAAAAAAATGTACTAGCTGTGCCTATCACCAAGGCCAACAAAAACAATAATGTATGATAGATATGTTGCAGAATTTACATCAGCCACAAAACATGATTTTTACAGATTTTCATTAAATTTATATTTTTGGCTATTCAAAACCATAAAAGCCATTCAGAAAAATCAAGAGAATCAGAACAAGTTTCTTTCACATTCTTACAAAAAAATGCTCGTTTTTAAAATTCTCATTTTTCTCAGGGATACTTATGAAAATGATCTTAATACAAGACAATATTGAAATTTTCGGCATCTTTCAATTTCCAGTTTGAGTTGCATTTTGAATTTACTTATCTCTTACCGACCATTAAAATGAAGCAGTCTCAACTGATTTTAATAATATTTTCAGCCATCATGGTGCCTATTCATTCTATCACGACACCAAATGTGTCTGGCCTAGACCTACCGTATGGGCCTGAAATATTATTTTACTTAGTTTATAAATGCAGACATATTTACGTAACTTTGGTGCTGTAGTGCTCCTCGGGGCTACTAATTGACGTTGATTGAGCCGAAGAGACATTATGTTCCATTAATTAACCCAATAACTTCTAGAGGGGTACCAAAGTATCAGCAACCAATAGGTTTTCACATGTCCAAATTCGGTACCTGTTCATTTCGTCGTAGAGGGTGGTAAGTATTCATGGACCAATCAGCACGCACATGTCCATATAGTGATCAACTGTTCAATTTGGGTCTGGAGGGGTCAAGCAATTGAGGCCCAATAAGCAACTCATGTCCATATTTAGAGGCCACACACCCACATCAAACTTCCAGCCCGCACAATGTACACCGGAAGTGACGTCAACCGCGGCTCTTCTGCGCAGCTGGTAACACCGTGCTGCTCCAGTAGTGCGACCTCAGGTGCACAAAGTAACCTCATCAGTGGCTGAATTCCAAGAATTCAGCAGGGTGGCCAGCAGGCACTCGACCGTGGTGTGCTCACCACCCACGCGTGGCCGACTCTGCAACCAGCTGTCACTCATGAGGAAAAGTCTTGTGTCAGAACTGCCGTGCCGAGCACACACGCCAAAGCAAGCGTCCAAGTAGATCTTTGAAAGCGCAGGACACAGGTTAGCTTTATACAGCTTGCTTCTGGTTTATATACTATTCTTATGGTACCAAAATTAAATTTATGCGTAAAGCGAAATTGTCTTTATGAGGGTGCGTGAAGACTTCACCCTAGGATGGTGCCTTAAGTCGTGCCCTCTCCTACATTGGAGACATTTCGCCACTGTCCTAATGGCTGATGACAGATTTGAGAAGGGCTACTGATATCACTGGTGGCATTTCAGTGTGACAGGGCCCTACCAATTCGCACAATCACAAATGGCAACACTTCCTACATGTTCAAGGAAAGTGTAGACCGAATTTACACGGATTACACCCACTGCCTACAATGGTTTAGTGCAAGCCAAAGGTGAGATACTACTGGTAAATAATGGATGCCAACCAGAACTACAGTGGACTAGTAGATCATGAAGGTGATGACTGGCCAGGTATGGCTCAGGGTCACATTGAGTCCTTTCTCTTTTGGCACGGACTACCACTGCCCTGCCACCACTCAAAAATAGGGGCCATTCTGGGTCTCAGACTTAGGGTCATAGTTACCAGGGTCCCTGGATGCTAGGTACCTTTGGCTCAAGGATTACGAGGTCCAGGCATCTTAGTAGGTGGGAAGAACAGTCTTTGATGGAGTGGCTGCCTCTGCAGGTAACATGTTCCTGTGGTCCCTTTGAGCTTGATCTTGTTTGGCCATGTAGTCTTACTGTATGCCCCAAGGTTGCATTTGTTCAAGTGCAACCCATGGGCTGCGGGCACCTGGGGTCTTGGTGGGTGGCTGGCTGGAATAGCCTGGGTTGATATTGAGGGGATTCGTTGACTTGCTGCTGCCATACAAGTTGGGCAGGCTGCTGCTTCATATACACCACCTGGGCTGGAGGTTCTTGGGATGTTGACTCTTGGGTTTATCATCCTGCAGCATCTTTACCCTTAATTTCTCCCTCTTGCTTGAAGAAAGGCATCAGTAATGGTGGGGGGCTGGGGAGTGCTACAGGGATCCGTCAATGGCAATGCAGAAGTGTAAAAGTGTTCCCCTTTTGTGGAAGATCAGGATCAGGTAGGTACCTTGCCATCCCCTCAATCTCTGCACACGGTGGCAAATCACAATGTAACGTACAGAGGTGGATGAGTAAGCTCAGTGAATGTCCTTAGCCTGTTTGTGCCAGAATCACAGTTGTTCACACCAATCGTCCAATTCCAACACCCAGAGGTGAATGAATCACAGTGGTGTGCAGGATTGTTGGGGGGTGGTGACAGTAGCTTGGTGTTAATCTGTGTGTGACCATGTGCCAACTTCCAGGTTCCTTGTTTGACAGTTGTTTCTGAAGGATCCAGATCCAACCAAGAGAAAAGGAACAGTCACAGTACTGAGTATCAAGATGTGATGTAGACTCCCTCCCCTTGAGGCACAATTTGCCCACCACAAGAATTATTTTGTTTTGTCTTGGGTGTGTGTGTCTGGTTCTCCTATTCCTTACCAGTCCCTGTGAACATGGTAGGTTAACTGGGTTTATGGGGACTGCAGATAATAAGTTAAATAGTGAACACCCCTCTCCAGTAAGTTGACAAAATTCCAGAGTAAAGTGCTGCAGTTATTCAGAATAGACAATATGTGTCAGTACGAAGCTCTACCTTTTTGAGTCTATTATCAAGCTCACTACAAAATCCCTGTTGGGTCTGATCCAAGTAGAAATATGGCCTTGGCCACCTTCAAATTACAGCTGCCTTCCCTAATCTAGCAGTCCAGTAAACTTTGGCACGAGTCAAACTCGCAAATCAATTTGCTATGAGGCGGTCAGCATAGCAAGCACGGTTTCTGAACACCTTCAAAGGTAACTCGACTGCTAAGGCTGTACATCCCTAACGGACGGTTGGCTGGTAGCTGCAAGCTGCAGAGTACCGCAGTACTTGTAAAAGAGAGAAGTGAACTTGATGGCTGAAGAAGAACTGCTGTTTTCTGAGGCTGCATCTCAAAATATAGCTGAGCTGCAGATATCCTGAGGGTCAGAGATGTGTGGGGGTGACACTTGGCAGTCAGATGGGTGGTATCTACACCCACTTAGAGCCAGCCCAACCGATGTTCAATTCACCTCCCATCTTTAGCTACGGTGGATGGAGTCCAACAAGGTGTAACAGCAGCGACAATGGTTTTAGGTTAGACAGCATGTGTCAAAGGATTAGCTGTTCATCCAATCGCTGATGTTCGCCAGTAACAAAAAACTAAGTTTAAACCAATTAATATGATCCTAAATTTTTGGCATTAAAACAAACTGAACAGATACTTTGTGTGTAAAATGTTGTAAATTGCATTATTTTTAACATTTTTATAGCAATTTATACTCAGGGTTGAGGGGAAGTTGGCACGAGCAACTCAGGTGAATTTAGAATAAAGAGAGAGATAAAGATACATAAAATGCAATTTGAGCCTTACATCAGTTGCAGATGGTTTAATTAGGGGTTTTCTAACTACATCAAAGTTCTTAGAGCCATATTAATATTCTACTAATTATAAGAGTCCCTCCTTAAAATTAATGCTTAAGGCTAATGAAGTATAAATAGATTATGGTGGTCTGCACATCAGGCTTCTTGATCTATCTTGCTTGACCAGCATCGTGCAGAGAAAGATCCCTGCACAAGGTGTTACAGCGCAACATATTGCCAAAACATTACGTAATTTTAATCTGGTTCTGAGGAAATATTTGCTGATGTTAGTGGGTTATGCCAGTAGCATCACAATGTCTGTAATCCGCTACCCACTGGCCTTGTTGCAATCTTATGTATGATGGTGCATTTAGGTTGTCTGCCAAACTAAGGCCTATCCATGCCACACAACAGAACAAACACACTTACCCTCTTTTCAGTTGACACAAAAAAAAAATTTCAAACACAAAACAATACAATGTAGGTAGGTACATCCAGCTAGTTTGGATGTTGAAGTTGCCTACACCTCCCCAAGTACTTCCTTCAGAGCACTACATATTTCCCTGTTTCCCACTATCAACCAAGTCATCCCCAGGGCTCTGTAGGCAGCACCCACACTCATGCACTGTATTGAGCATTGAAAAATTTTATTTTGATGCACAAAAACCCTGTCACATTATCTCCTATTGCTGATTTTGCCCAATTACGTTGACCAACGAGACAAGCGAAAACTATTTTCAGTAATGCAGCCTAGATTGTGCCACCCCTGATTAAAATTTGAAACACCTAAGCATTCGTTTTCTCAAAGTTCAATAAGTAGTTGAGCTAGACCAAAGCTAAATGTTTTGTGTTTACGTCACAAAGTCTCATCTCTCAGGAATGAACTCTAGTTCATGCTTTAGTTCTATCTTGCCTATCACATATCATATTCACCTTTGAAATTAATTTTGATGTTTGCACACCACTATCTACTCTAGAACAAAGCCATTTAAAACCAAGTAAATGCTCCAACCTTTGAATGTCTACGTAAAATGTTCAACTATTCTTGTCTCAAGAATCTGAAGTTAAGGTTCTGCCTGAACAAATTGTTCTTCACAGGTCAACAAACTGGGTTGCACTGAGCTCGCAGAGCAGTATACCAGTAATACTGCTTTTGGTGGAGGGAGGGGAAGGTTTACTCAGATTCACGTAGTATAGCAACTCCACCAAAAACAAAATATAATAGGAGTAATACATAGAATAATAAATATTAATCTAATGTGCTGAGCTCACAGGTGTCCTCTAAGTATCTGGTTTTCTCATTCCATTTTCACTGATGGTGAATGTAAAAATATCTGTGATGGGGAGGGGCCACTGAAACCCCATCTAATAGTTACACTGTAGGTAACTACACAGCCCACACTTTACAGTACCTTTGGACACCCCACTGCATATCATGCTTGCTAAAGGTAATGGAACAGAAACTCAGGTAGCACCTACACTCAACAGAACTTACGTATTTTGGCATATACCGCACCAGAGTTTTTTTTTTTTTTATATATAAAAATTAGGGATAATTAATATTTCAAGTATAGGTCGCACTGAATTTTTGTATTCCTGTAAATACCGTTAAGTCACGATTCCATACAAACATAATAAGTTAAGACTTAATTTCTCCCCTACAAAATATTTGTGACAGAAAATTTGTATTATGTTTCAATGTTTACAAATATATGTCATGTAATAATATTCCACAGATAGTAACATGACTTGAGAAAACAAAACCATTGCAACATGTTACACAAAATGGTATCTATCAATGTGCACATGTGGCACGGTAGTGGGCGTGGGAACTACGTAAGATATCTCTCTCTTAAACAGCAGCAAAATTATTTTCTCATATACAAAATCTATGGTTGAGCTCCAGTCAGTTTACATTTTATGCATGCAGGTTGAAGGTTATTTTGTTTAGCAAATTATTGCAAGAGTGAAAAGCTATTCATTTGTTGTTGTTGTTGTTTTTTTTTTAACTAGGTTAAAACATTAAAATGTAAGCCTAATCTCGTTTATAAGCCGCTCCCCACTTTTTGTAGTCATTTTTTTTGTAAAAATGTGCGGCCCACACCAAAATATGGTATCTCCCCACACAAATAAGCATGGCTGAAAGGTCAACCATATGGGCTCTTTACTAAGCCAGTATGAGGTAAGAACAGATTACCCCACACAGTATACTTATTACAGGGGGTTGTGACAGCTTGGAGCATTACAGGCACTTCAGCCCCATGGATTTCTGTAGAGTTCTCACTCCTCCAGGCCTTTGGGTGTGCTCCTCATAGCTTGTTTTTTCACACCCTGTTCTTTTGAGCAGAACTTACTCAGTGTCATCATATTAGCATCACCTTAAAGAATTCTGCCCAACTGCGAGTATTCTGATAGTCCAAAGCCTTAAATCAGAAGATAGCTATGGGTGACTCAGCTATGCTCATCATATGCCAAATCATCTCTTTTCATAAGGCAGAGAAGGTGAGCAGTTCCTACCTCAACAACTCACCATTTCATTCTACAATGTAATAATAAAGAGGAAAGTATGTTGCATGTCTTTAGACAGCTTTAAATATCCTTACCAGGTGCTTTGTTATCTATGAGAAGCTGTTAAATTAAAATTGGTCACCATGCATAAATCTGATGCATGTAGGTTGGTAAAACTGGGGAGTGTGATGACATTACTGATATCTGTTGGAGATCTGGGGAGGTACAGTCGCAGCTTGCACTAACAAACTAGTTGTTTGTTCTTGAGCTGTAAGTACGGTGTGTTAATCAGAAATGGAGGCAAGTGGAGTGGAGAAGTTTGGGCAGCTCTTAACATCAGGATCTCGAGAGCCAATAAAGGTGAAGTGAGGTGAGTATGGAGCTTTGCTGGAGTGCAAGGGCAGGGGAAACAGGAAATTCCTGAGAAAACCACCGCCCAGCAGTATCGTCCAGTACATTTGGAGAGAATTCATCATTGTATGTATGGTGGAGTGATATGAGAGATTCTGAGAGGGACATGTGTCACTGCAAGACTATGCTCACCCAGGATAGGCCCATCATGCATTACTCCTTATGTTATTGCTCAGGTGATGGTCTTATCTGGGAAAACCAACAAGTCACTGTGGAAGAAACAAAAATTGTCATCTAGTGAGGATAAGTCATGGTCCCATACACACGATTATGTAAAAAAAACCATTTGTAGTACTGAAGAGTTTGTGCGCGATGGGTGCTGCAAAACCTGATGGAGGAAAAAAAGTTCCACAGAATGGCTGCATCTTTGGGACACCTGTAACAATACCACAAGGGAAAGCATGTGTTTCTGTACCATACTGTCAATGGGGGCGAAACGTAGTACCATCATTTTGAACCCAAGAGCAAATGGCAGCGCAAGCAATGAAAAAACATAAAATCTTCCCTCCTGAAAACTTCCAAAGCTGTACACACAAGTTCCAAAAAAATTGAGATGACTTTCTTCTTCAACTGCAAGGGTACTCAGCTTGTCTTATTTTCTTAAGCATGTAGGACCACAATCATTGCACAATGCTATGAGGACACTTTGCACAGAGTGAGGCATGCCATAGGGTCAAAATACACTGGAATACTATTGAACGGCATCATCCTTCATGAAAACATCCACCCACACATTGCCAACTTGGTGAGGAATATGCTCCAACGTCCTCTTTTCTGTGCTATTGCCACATTTTGAAGCGCTCAAAGGAGACGTCGTTGGACATTGGTTTGGATCAGACAAAGAAGTGCGAGTCTGGGTAAAGATGCGGTTCTGTCTGTAGCCCACAAGCTTATTCAAGGATGGGATTGACAGTCTTTCACCCAGTGGGATGACGTCTTAGCAGTTTTGGAGATAACTTTTCAGGTAATAAACGTTCAATAACACTTTTTGGTCCGGCCAGTTTTCATTTGACTGCCCCTCGTAAAAATGATCATCGAAAATGCCCACTTTAAACTTTTTTCGATAACAAAAAACATGTAAGAAATGGAAATTTAAAAAGTGAGACTTTGCACTAGATGAAGAATAGTTTTTTTTAATGCTGTTGGACAATTTTACACATGTGGTACGGTTTTGAATAAGTTTTTTCCTACACCTTGGCAAACTATGCAGCAGCCTGGCTAGGCAAGACCTTTAAAATCTAATTTTCCAGTAGTAGTAGTACAGCTACTTCTCCACTTTCAGGCTGCATTTGTGCCAATGCTTCCTGTGGAAAGACCAAAGTTGGCTGACTGAAGTACACCATATCCAGGAATGGCAAAATTAAATATCGTGGAAATACTTTGATTTAAAGACAGAGTTCCATAAGCAATACTAAAAAAAACACACACACACACAGTTTATATCTTTCTCAATAACGAAATGAATAATAAAATTTTACACCCAATTACAGGCATACAAGTTCTAATGAGTCATAACCAGGAGTTTACATAATTCCATGCACATTACCACTATTCCTTCTTAGGTTTCTGAAACATGATCAATATGGCCACATCTTTAGCTCCACCATCATGAGCCACACATGCAATTTTGGAATTTGAATGTAACTTTCTACGATATATCATATCTGATGGGGTTCAGTCACTACTTGGAGGCAAATTTTGTACTGGAGACTAATGGCTTATTCCAATTGACTGCGCTGGGTGTGCACTTGGTGCACACTGAAAACTGAAGAAGTGCATGTATCACGTGATTGCCAGAAACCAGTGTATATTATTGCATTGAAGACATATTTGCTTCCATGGGGCAAGGTAAAGGGGTTTTTTTTTTGTGTATTGGACCTATAAACTGCATATCAGCAGCTGGTAGTTGGGGAAGAAGTACATGAGGTACACAGTTCCTATATATAAGGGATTGTACTGGTACAGGCAGATCCCATGTGGATTGTGTTCTGTGTCCAGCACTTTCCAAGCAAGGATCAAGCAGATCCTACGGGGAATTCCATGCACAGTTATGTATCTTGATGACATCTTGATAATGGGACCTTTGATACAGTTCAGTCACACACTAGAGAGGGAGTGTCAAAAAAGGATACAAAGTTATGGAGTAAGGGTTAACACACAAAAATGAAATTCATGGAATCAGAATTAACATTCTTAGGTTACCGTATCAATTCTAGTGGAATTCAACCAGTTGTAGATTTAGTGGAAGCAATTTAAGAGGTTCACGTGCCAAAGTTTGTCACAGAATTGAGATCAAATGTAGATCTGTTAACTTTCTACTCCAAGTCTGTTCCTCACATGACAAGTTGCTTGCTGTTGTATATGCTATCTGTGAGCCAGAACTGGCAACCTTGAATAGAGTTGGCAGTCTAGCAGGCGGAAGTCCTCGAGCGGCCATGTTGTATGTTATGCTTTTTGTGTGTCTAGTTGTCGTGTAAGTAAAGCAATGTAAATCAGCTTGGGATATTGTTTAATTAAACAACCAGCCTCAAATAACAGAATAAAATATTTGCGGCTGTTTTATGACTTACTGAGTAAAGATGGACAGATCAATGTCAGCAAGTTTTTGAGACTAGTAAGGCATGGATTTTAAGAACTCAGTTCTGATACAGTATTATCCCAAGAAACCTCTTGTTGTAAGTGATGCCTCACAGTATAGGGTGGCAGCCGTGCTTGCTCGTAGGATAGATGACTGTACGGAGCAACCTATTTGTTATGCTTGAAAAACACTATCAAAGACAGAAAATAATTATTGCCAGTTTCAAAAAGAAGCCTTGAGCATCATTTTTGCAGTGAAGAAATTCCACAAATATTTTTTATAGATGTAAATTTTTGCTGTACACAGCCAAATGTCTCAACCCAAAAAGAAAGATTTTGGCATGGCCAGCCACCAGTAGAGTATGAGAACGAGTAAATTAAAATTAACATATGATCACTTTCTTCTAACTGAATGATGTATGGTTGGCAACACTTCATCTAGTAGTATGAAAACAATATGGCCTGATGTCATAGTTTGTGTGCTCTGAATGAAAATTAAAATAAAAAACTATTTTAAAATGTGTTTGCTGGTCTTTGACTGTGTAAACTTAAAAATAAAAACAAATTAATAACAGGTAGATACATATTTTAAGTGGGTGAAGGTGGAATTGATAAATTCAAGGGCAGCAGCAAGAACTGTTGACTTTCTAAGATACAAATTTGCAGCTTATGGGTTGTTTGGAGACACCATAATCAAGCTCAGTTCTGGTCTGAAGAATTTAAGACATACTGAAAAGCATGGCAATAGATTTACAGCTTACGCCACTGTTTCATCCACAATCAAATGGAGCAACGGAAAGAACAGTGCAGTATAGTTATGGGGGTAAAGGCATTGAAGATTCATTGGCAAGTACAGCACAGTCCATTAAAATCACAATCAGTGGTTGTTCCACTACCATAACACACCACACACAAGTACAGGCTGTACACCAGATGAAATGTTTCTGAAACTGAGGCCTTGTACCAAATTAAAACTAATAAAACCTACATTTCCGGAGTAACAATTTGCTAGAAAGAAGAATCCTAGATGGGTCAGTGGGGAAACTTTTTTGCTGCAGGAGAGGACGTTTTGGTACAAAGTGTGAGAGAGTGAGTGAGTGTGTGTGAGTGTGCATGAGAGAGCGAGAGAGAGAGTGAGAGTCTGTGGATACTGGAACGGATACTTCAGGTGATAAGATGGAATACTTGTAAGGTACACATTCAATTTTGCCATGCCGATCATCTATGACGAAGCCATTTGGGAGTTCAGAGCACAAGCAGTCAGGGATCAGTACAACTCCATTCTCCGAGTTAAGGAAACAATTGCAGCTAAACAAATCCAGGGCAGCATGAAAGTAAGGGACAGAGAGTGAAAAAGTTTATGGTCGAGGTGATTTCAGAGGTTTTCAGTTGTCTCCAAAACAGACTTCAGACATGTTATGCTGAATAGTAATAAGAGGCTGGAGCATCCCCTAGAACAGATTTTAGAAGTTCCCATGGCTCATCAGAAACACATGTTAACCCATGTTTTGGTGAGGATGCAGTAAAGAAAGTGGTAGTCAGATGCAGTGGAAGATGAAGGCATCCCCTCCCAGGCGACTGAATTTGTAGAAGGGCAATTACAGATCAGAAACTGTACATAAAGTATAATACATAAGTTTTAAGGGTAATGTAAAGTAGAAGTTTAGTGTGTCATGCTTTGTTTAAAGGAAGGTAATAAATCTAGAGATTAACCAAACATTGTTAGGATGGGTGAGTGTAGTGTATAGTGATTGGAGAGACATGCAGGTGAGAGAGTTGGCAAAAAAGTAAGGATCAAGATGGTGTAAGGTATGGAACATAGCACTAACAATACCTTTCTTCGATGGGATTAAAGGCAAAACATGACTGACAACTTTTGGATCAAAGTCATTTTTAAAAAAAATTGTTTAATAAACTAAGCATCATCAAACTTAACCAAACACCAGCTGAACACAATAATCAAATCTGGCAATACCTTCAACTGCTCCCTTTCAACATTTTATTGATATAAGAAAGGACTTTGCAGCAGAATATTAAAATGAGTTAAAAGATTTATTTTAAGTGATTTGTATTGACAGTGACTTGTTGCTCTAATATGAAGATATATGCTCAAAATTTAAAACAAGTTTCCCACATAATTTTAATTTCACGCTAACAATGTCAATGCAATTCATTTGCCAAAATTTTACTAGACCATTCTTACACAGAAGTAAATGAAATTATATGTGTAAAATACCAGTTCATCACACATTAGGTGGGTAGAAGAAGAAAATCTGAAGGTATGGGGAGGAACAAGCCACTATGCCCTAAGCAGAAAAAAAAACTACTAGAAGTTAAAATAGATGGGAGAAAGGACAAGAAACAGCCTATAGCTTTAACGCCCCTGACAGCAAATGAGCTCATTCTACTTATTGCATCCAGGTAGGCTTGGGTACAGGCAATCTTTCTGGCCTTTTCAGCCATCATGAAGATCCTTATGATGCTGATTTTAGTTTATCTGCCACTCTTAAGTATTCTTGTTCCATATACTGCTTCAAGAGTGGCTAACATACAAAGTCTTCTGGGTTCGTGAAACTATGTCACTGTCTCCTCTCTCCATTGTTGTTCTTTCAGCAGTGTAGATAATCTCCCTCAAGCTCTACCCTAGATTTTGGGGCCTTGTTTCAAGCATCTCAACTCATCCTACCAAGTTGTAGGCTTTAAAATTTCATTTTAAGCTATGAAAGGCATCTTAGTTAACAAATTGTATTAAATTTGGATATTTTACTGGGTGACTAAAGCCCTTCAAGAGAATAATATAAAATCTCCACAGGCAATACCGGAGCTATCAGTATTTCATGTGGTCAACAAACCATAGGTATCAAATTTACTTCAGTTAATTTAATGTTATGTTTAAATTCTCAGGGAACTAGATTTTTGGATGTTTCCATTCCACAGCAGCAGCAGGATAGTATAATGAGCTACCTTCCTTGTCCTGACATCCTATGGATATCTTACTCCTGCAGCAAACCATTAGCACAGGACTAGTCACTACGGTTTCAAAGGCTGTGTTTGCTTGTTGGTTCTAGAAAAGTTCCACATGATCCTCCTTTTGGACTAGACTCATTGAAGTAGCATCTTTCATAAACATGTTTACTGTTTGCTTGAATTTTGGCCTGCTAGTTTAATGCTCCCAGGGGCATGGATACAGGGGCAAATTGTGTGTTGGATACAGGATAGTATTTCTACCTTCAAAAGTGATGATTTTCATACCACTTTATGAATGTAATGATATTAATTGTGCTCCAATAGCAATTTTCATTTCAACAAATATTTGTAACATTTTGGACTAGAAAAAAATTTTTTAATGATAGCACGTTTTCTTAACTTGGGCTAAACCCACATGATGAGGTCACAAACTGTCTTCATATCTCCACACCTCTTCTACTACCCTAACTCTCACTATAAGTACCTTGTAAATGCATTTATTTTGTGTGTTTGTGGCAAAGCATGAGGGTGGGAGGAAAGTTATCCCTGTGGAATGGGGAAAAAATATCAGAAGGATAAGAATTCATGCTTTCCAAACTGCCTTCCTTTGAGGACAGCATTCAGCAAGTTGTAGAGCAAAAATTGTGAAAACTACTATTGCTGACTTTTTGCCTCAAGTGTTATAACAAGGAAGATTAAGTCGGGGGGGGAATGTTAAGATTAGTCATGGTTAGTGGGTACAGCTGTTTATATTTTGTATATTTATAGTGCACTCATAGGAATCTGTACAGGCGACAGGAAAGACAGGAAGTTGTGGGGAAACACACTTAAAGACAATACTCTTTTGGGTCAAGGTGGGAGTTGATGCAGGATGACGTACTGTCCTCCAGACAGTTTGCCACGCCGCGCATCCATCACATCAACTGTGCTAGTGTAGAAACATTGCACCAGTGTAGAAACAGTGCACCATGAGAGCCGACACAAGTGCAGTGCGATGATATGAAAGTGTGCGCAACCACAACCACCCCACCCCACCCCTCCTTCCTCAGCAGATGAGGGTGCATTATGGCAGGCCAAGGGCATTTAATTTTTAGGGTAATTCAAAAGGAAATATTTGAAAGTAAAGAAAGAGACAATACGAGTGTGAACGTTCAAAAGACGCTCCTGCTAGCGTTTCAATGTTTTCATTTTGTAATTCTCAAATTCACATGTTTTTCACCTTGGTTTCATGCCATCCAAGTCTAAATTGTAATTTTTGTATTGAGAGTAATTTGTATATTTATTTTGACAATTTTTCATGCAAGGGTTTATGTGTTTCTAATTGTTGCAAGTTACAGGCAAGCAGTAAGTAGTGTGGGGTGAGCCACGTGCCGCCATAGTTTGTGCCGCACGTTCCTGCCAGATTCAGTTGCACTTGAGTGACTCAAGGGGTCAGCATGTGCTGGGTGCTTTCACGTTTTCACGTCAATCATCTTTAACTGCAATAGTCTGATGTAACTTACTGGAACCTGTTCTTTTCTGCACTTGAAGATGCCACTGCTTCTACCTCGGAAATAGTTTTGCCTAGCTGGCGGGCCGCAGGCGATAATCTGTGTAAAGTTTTCACCTAGAGTGATGTAAGTGTTCTCGTGCAAGAGTAATTACATTCAAGTTTTCAGACTTTGTGTCTTTTATTTCAAGCACTGCCTTAGGGTATTTCGGGGTATGGGTCCCCTATAACCCATCTTCACCCAGTCTCACATAAATTACTTAACAGTCAGTATGCTCAACTATCTCAAGAGCTTTTATAGTTTAAAATGTGTGGGTCAGCCTGAATAGGCCCACCAAGGGCCTCCGGGCGAATGGCCCGCTGTACCCTGAGAACATCACCAGCAGCAACATTTGCCAACATCTGCCAATGGTGTCTGGTGCTGAGTCAGGTATCCAAATCCACAACCCACCTAACAATAATTTTCACCGCCCCTCAAAACTTCCATTAACCCAACACCACCCATCCAACAGACGTTAAATTGGCACCCTTCCGTGGGGCCATTTCCTGCTGAAAACCCTCATTGTGGCAAATTTTTATTCTAATTATCAGGAGTCCTATGCAATTTAACCGGCATTACACTGTTGCCCTACCGTATGGCGTACCTTTCCTTCGTCATTTATTCCACGTTTTTCGGCCCAGAAACCTCCAAATTTTCCCGGCACCTCAATCGCTCTTTGAGCAACCACCAACAACATTAAGAGCATGTCAGGAGTTGTGATCAACCTGGGACAATGCACTGACGCCAACCAGATGCCAGAACAACACCCAGGAATGCCACACCACATGGTGTAAAAAGCATGCCAAAACAAGCTTCACAGCCGCAATTACATCTATAGCACAGGGAATGTGCAGTGAGTCAGCCATAATGAGACAGAAAGGCATCATCAGCCCTCCCCCTCAAGCACCGAGAACTACACAGCAAGGGTGTACCTGCACTCACCTGTTCCCCCACTTCAGTACCACAACACCAGCAGGAAGTATGAATCAGCGCAACAGGTTGTGCGCACAGATGTACACCCCTACAAACGGGTGCAGGGAGGTCTGCCGTAAGTGTTGGGCTGTGGCTTTGACCCCCAATGCCGGGTTCGGCTGTCGTGCTGCGACCGTCAATGACTGGCCTTGACACCTGTAGGCATCCTGACGCCTCTGTGTTGGCAATGCTTACACCCCATCCCACAGGACGTAGTGGCCAAGTACGACTTAGGCACAACATATGGCAAATTGCGCTCATAAGACCAGTCCAACAAGCAACCATACCACAAACAACCGCGGACATATGGACAGCTCGGATGTGATAAACCAAATTCAAACACACTGAAAGTTTAAAGTTCTGAACAATGCCAGTCAACATAATTCAAACATTCTGCTCCCATTCAACAAAATTTTGTGTGCCAGTTTACTGTGCACGGGCCATGGTATCCCTACTCTACAGTTTACTTTGTGCGTACAGCATTACCATTCAATGTGCCTAACCACGACCAAACTCGTGACCATACAGAACCGGAACTTTCAGTGCTCACAGTGCCACAACAATAAAAATCATCAATTGATCACTTCGACAGTGTGCAAAGATTTATCAACTGGTTCAGACTGTCAATCAATGCAGTGTCACCACCCAGTGTGTCCAAGAGGGAAAAAGTAATTACGTGCTGAAATGCAGGGTGTGTGCAGTGCATGTACATAGGCAATATTTGTGCTCTGGCGAGAGACTGATATAACAAGACTGCAAATTCATGTATCTGCAAAGTACAGCAGTGGCCGACACCGCACTGCAACTGTCACACGCTATCAGCACGCACATAGCAGATGTAAACAAAGCAATCCTGCTTGCTCATTCCACACCCTGTCATGACTTTAGCACCTCTCCCTCTCTTTCACCCTCCCATCCTCTGCAGCAACAACTAGCACACACGAGCAAATCGGAGGACAGCAGTCCCCCCACCCACCTCAAGTTGCAGCGCCCATTAGTGCGCAGCGGGCCACACCCATCCCCTCCCGCTGCATTCACCACTCATATACTCGTCAAGCAGCCCCACACGAACATATCTGTTCCCAAGCTCACCGCACAGCAGCATATCAACTTCGCAGCAGGAACAGCAAACTCACTAGTATCCCTCAAGTAGGCAGTGTGCTTATAAAAAGCCTTTTTGGAACGTAAAATCACATTCACATCATTCTCATTCATACATTCTTCTAATTTGCAGTGTCATGAATTTCTTATTTCTATGTGGAAATTAATTAATTTTCGTATTTTGTTATTGTTAGAGCACATTCACAAGGCATAAATATTTGAATATTTTCAGCAGGTATAAAGGAAAAGTTCAATCAGTTAACAATTACATATCAGTACAAAACACTATTCAAGTCAACTTGAAAACTCGTTTCACTCTGGAAAACGCCTGTAATTCATCATGTGATGTGTTTGGCAACCTTGTGCTCCTGACTTGTCCCATCATCAACATCGTGTGTCCGACTTACTACCCACACACTTCATCGCCATGCACACGGAGGGATGATGACCAATCCCCTCTCCGCACTTGGTGTCATAATTCATCACCACGCACACGGAGCTAATCGGTCGGTACATAAGCTCCCCTCCACACACAATGTCATTCCCATGTACATAGAGATAATCTGAGAGTAATTAATCCCCATTCACCCATCGTTCACATAGCCGAGACGTCCAGTGCCCAGGTGAGACAGCCAGACGACACACCCGCAAGTGTTCCAGACAGCCAATCACATTTCACACTACCATCCTTGTCAAAGTGCAACACAGTGTGTTCATCGCAACCTAACAGTGTAGAGTTCATTCACCAGTGAGGCTGCATCACGCGGTGGCTGCCGACCACAATGCAACCACCACCTCGACTACTTCCTGGTCAGCACATCTATGTCCGTGCGCTCCTGCAGTCTGCAGAGACTTCTGCACTAGTTTTGCGGCGAAGTGGAGCAGGCTGCACACATTTGTACGAGCCATCAGGCCCACCACCTACCTGGTCCGTCTTGGCAGAAAGACTGTAAAGGTCCAACGGGATGACCTGCGCCTAACATCAGGTGACATTGAAGACAACGCCGCACCCTGCACCTAACATCAGGTGACGTCGAAGATTGATGCCGCACTAGATGCCCCATGATGGTGATGCTGTACCAGGTGCTCAGGCGCTCCATGACATCTCCCCTGGAAGAGGATCTACAAGGGCCTACAAGCCCATCGACGCCCGACATCCAGATGCCCCTCAGGAATTGTCGATACGAGAGCCCCATCATCGTGGACGATGCCGGCATCGCCGTCCCTGCGCCAATACCATCCCAGGTGTTCCACCAGCATGATCAAGAGGAAGCAGCACCAGGGCCTGCCCATGTCGCTGCGCCCACCTTGACGGGGGCCTCCACTCCCCTCACCTCACCTCGCGTGCTACAGGTGACACCTTGGGACCTCATGCTGCACTGTCAACAGCATCAGCACAACTTGCAGAGGTGTCCACTGCTGGCGAGGGGGCGATGCACTGGGGCAGCGCCACAGCAGGATCGCCGCCGCCAGCCGATGGGTCACCATCAGGTGGTCAATCCCCCTCGGTCACTGCTCGCCCGGGTCGCTACCAGGAACAGAGGTGTCGGCAGAGCAGTAGCAGCAACAGCAGGAGCAGTGATGGCGGCAGCGAAAGCAGTGGCACTCAACGTGCCTCCCTTCCACCGCTCACGCTGGAAACTTCAACCAGTGCTGGCGTGCCTGACCTGCGGTGACACCACCTTGTCCCGCACAGCAGCAGGCCACCCACGTCAACAGCAGCAAAAGCCACACCAGTACCGTTCTGGCCACCCAAGGGACCCATAAACCCTGCAGCCCCAACGTTGTGACACCACTGCCTGTCCCTGCGGAGCCTGAAGATGCGTGGCCCACAATCACTCTCAGCAGGAGGGGAGCATTTGACGCAGGATGGCGTCTTGGCCTCCAGACTGTTTTCCACGCAGTGCGTCCACTGCATCAGCCACACCTGTGTAGCAACAGTGCACCGCGAGTGCCGACACGAGTGTAATGCAAGCATATGAAAGTGTAGAGCAATGCAGTGCAGCCACAACCAACCTATCCTACCCTCGGCAGGTGAGGGTGCATTATGGCAGGCCCGGAGCATATAATTTGTAGGGCAATTCAAAAGTGAATATTTTAAAGTAAAGAAAGGGACACTTAAAGAGTGTGCACAATTAAAGATGCCCCAACTAGCATTTCAGTGTTTTAATTTTGTAATTCTCAAATTCACGTGTTTTTCACCACAGTTGTTTCACCCTCATTTCATACCATCCATGTCTAAATTGTAACTGTTTGTATTCAGGGTAATTTTTGTATTTATTTTGTCAATTTTTCGTGCAAGGGTTTATGTTCTTGTAATTTTTGCAAGTTACAGGCAAGCAGGAAGTAGTGCAGGCAAAGTAGCATGCCGCCCAGATTCAGTCGCCGTCAAGTGTCTCAAGAGGTCAGCATGTGCTGCACTGCGCTCCAAGTGCTTTCCCATTTTCGCGTCAATCATTTTTAGCTGCAATAGTCTGATGTAACTTATCGTCTGGGGAAGCTTAACACCCCAGTAATTAATTTTTGAGCACACCTGTGAACCTTTGCAGTTTTGCCTATCTGGTGGACCACAGGCCAGAATCCGTTTAAAGTTTTCACCTAGAGTGATGTAAGTGTTTTTATGCAAGAGTAATCACATGCAAGTTTTCAGACTTTGTATCTTTTATTTCAAGCACTGCCTTCAGGCATTTCGGGGTACGGGTCCTCTATAATCCACCTTCACCCAGTCCCATGTAAATTACTTAACAGTCAGTATGCTCAACTCAGAGCTTTTACAGTTTAAGGCATGTGGGTCAGCCTGAATAGGCCCACAGTATTCTTCATGTGTCAAACCCATATTGCTCAACATTTTTCCTACACAATTTTACAGGTGTTAGGGTGTAAACTTATAGGTACACATGACTTACATTTAACATGTAGAGGTTATGTACACATACATACTATATGATATACAAGGCTTAATTTTTAAAATTTATTTCATCAAGACTATTAGGCCTACAATATTTATTACCCTTTATTGTTTATTTAATGCGTATACAGTGGGCAAGCTGATGTAAACACCAGATGGTCACATGGCAGTGTTTATTTTGATAGGTACGGTACGCAGAAAGATATGTTACCAATGGATTGAAAGTAGAATCTTAGCAGGACTTTCGAAAGTGCTTACTTCACCATGAACAGCCTCTTTCAACCTTTACCCCCCCCCCCCCCCCCCCCATCACTGAAACTGTTTCAGCACCACTGAGTGCTCCTAATCTTTTATGACCAGATGGGTTTGGCTTGCCAGGCATACATCATGAATAAAGGTAGAGTTGTTGGTACACGATATCATTAAATTTATACTATTATTCCCAGACATCTGGATTGGTTACCTATCACCTAATGCCCATTTCCATGCAGTTTATCTGCCATAGAGGAAAATTCTCTTGCCAATGGTACCCACATCCACAAGCAGTGCTCAAGTTATCACCCTTATACTTTTTGTATAGTTCTGTGGCCTAGAAAATTTAAACTGTCTCACATATGAAGCCAAAGTGCAGCTTCTTCACTTTACTGTTCACCCAGAGTTCCCAGAAGCTGTAGTTCTGATAGATGAAACCAACGAGAGGTTCACCAGCCAGATTTCTCAATCAAATCCCGTATCAATATTAGCAATCCACTGACTAGCAGTGTTTCATAAAATTAGGTAATACTCGGGAAATAAGATTAAATATCATCAAGAGCCCATTTATTAACAGCGAGGAGTACACCACTCAACCAGCCTTAACAAACTTGTTACTAGCCTTTGTAGCTTGAGTAGGTACTGATAATACCACTCCCTGCACAACCTGCTCATGCCTTATTTAACTCTACCATCCGACAGGCTTATGGGCAGTCCACAGGATGGCCTCATGTAGTGTTCGCTAAAGCGGAGATTATGCTATACCTGCAGCCGTACTAGGTTCTTGTACAAGTTTCTACAAGCCCTGATGTACGAGCCAGTATATCAGCCACCATGGAAGATTCATATTACATGACAGCAGTTCACGTACTAGCATTTGGCACCCTCAGTGGGTGCACAGTGTGTGGTTTGTAGGAAATATGTACCTCATTCATATAACTGCTACCAGTTAGGAACTTGCGTAGGCCTATAAAAATACTAACTAACACAACTTAATATTGCTATATTACTGTTCACCTTTTACATAAATTGATTGCGTATTAATATTTCATTCCTTTTCTTGAAAATGTCATGAACTCACTAATAGTAGGAGTGTGTTATTTTTAATATTGACAAAAATTATTGACCGGTTGCAAAATATAGTTCTTTCTTTACGTACCAGAATATTATCCGCATGAAAAATTTATTGATAAAAAAAGTTTGGGTCCAGCGGGGTTTCGAAATCACGCCCAAAAATTACATGTTTATTATTGCAGACCCCACAACTTTACTACTGTACTACCAGTTCACCCACACTTTCAGTAGTTTATATACCTTACATATCATAAGAGTTTGCATTAATTTTTTCATATAGTAGGTAATGTTTTAAGTATTTAGAACGGTTTTAAGCAGTAATTGAAAGTTGTCATATCCAATATTATTCGTCGTCTTTTAAATCTATTTGAAAGAGTTTCAACCTCACGGATGTAAAATCAAGATGGAGGCTTCCTTTTCGGTTTCTTCATCAACTCGTTTCAAGTAGTAGCTACGGGGAGCGCCTTACACTTTGAAACTGCAATGTGATTGGCCAAGTATGAGAGCCGGTATGGAACCTGCCACGGAAAATAGGACAGGTCCAATTACCAAACCTGTGATGAAATCTGGCAGCGCCAGGCAAAAAATACTATGATGGGTGCCGTACAGGCCATTATAACGGCAGCTATGGCAGACCTTGCACAAGCTTTTACAAAATCTGGTACCGTGTAATATGGCCTTAAAGGATATTCTAGAACATGTCTTCTTGCCTCTGCAGCCCACTGCTACTTTGACTTACTGGATGCTTTGCTCTTACACTCAGAAAATGAACTTAACAACAGGCTCACAGTCCCACTACCTGCCACCTAATGTAACAAGGCAGATTGATTAGAAAGGCAAGAAGATTAAATAAAATAGTTGAATGCAAGTGTTTTTCTCCACTTGGGCAGCTTGCTAGGAATGACCTCCTTGGACAATGACTGCATCCCAATTGCCATGCAGTTCCATGCTAAAACTCCAAGTGAGGTGGTACCACCCTACAACCATCTGTTGGCGCAAAGCCTGGGACATAACACCCTTCAACTGAATTTCTAATAAAGCCTGACATGGCTACATTTAATTGAATTCTTTGTATGTGATATAAATTGAATACTAGAAAAATAACCAAGAGCAGCAAGACACATTTGATATTTACTGATATTTACTTGTTGACAAAGCATCCCTTCCACTACTTAGCCAATATATGCCCAGCAGTAGCCAGCATGTAATAAGACTCAAACCTGGGACAGCAACATACAAAACAGCAGAACAAGAGGTAATATGACAATAGTTGGTTACAGCGAGTCTGCCAACCTGCAGCAGCTCAAATGAGTGGTACGTTGTTGTAATGTGAGAAACCAAAACAGCTGACAGCAAAATTCATTCTTGCCTCTCAGCTAGACCATCTGAAAAGTATTTAAAAAGCCATCTTTATGCTCATGGCCTTCATTCAGTTAAGATATCCTCAACAGCAATGTTTACTATTAATGTACCCACATGTGGTAACCTAAGTATAGGTAGTTCACAATAAAGCAAACACTCTTGAAATCAACCTATGAAAACAATCAGTGTCCATAACTGAATACATTTTAACATAAGCATTGACAACAATACCCGCAGTAATGTTGGCAGCAAATTATTATTATTATTATTATCATTAATAGTAGTAGCAGCAGTAACTGCTGCTGTTGTTGTTCCAAGTCTTAATGTTTCACTAGACACTATATTAAACATTTACAGCACTTGAAATTTATGACTTTCTTTTGTTTTGTGCATATAGAAATAAAAGTAGCTTAATAAAACATTACTATTTCAAACAAATTCATACTATCACTTGGCCAATACAGTGGTTCAAGTTATAGGGTCCATTATTTTGTTTTCTATTTTTTTTTTTTTTTTTTTTTTTTTTACAGCTTTCCCATTTCAGTATTCACATGTGAATTTATGTAGCTGTTTCTGTACCGTTCCCTGGTTAGTTGTTGTAGGTGCCTTGAACAAAAAGATTTATGTGGCAGTTCTCCCAAATAATGAACAATTTATGTATTTATATAATAAATAAAATATTTAGGTATATTTTATTGTCAATAGAGTACAATTTATAATTCCTTTGTGCTGTATTTCGACAGTGTTTGCAGATGTGGAAATTCTAACATTTCACATAATATGCGGACGTGGCCAGTGTGTCTTACATGTAATTGTGATAAAAGTTGGTTATTTAAAACCGACATCGCCATCATGGTCTCGCTCGGGAGGTAGACCACTGCTGCTCCGCTTGTGCAAGGATCATCTCTTCTGTTCGTGCAAGAACGGGTCACGGCCCGCCTGACCCCCTGTTTCCAAGCCTTAAACACAGTGTTGGCGTGTGCAGTGCAATTCCAATCTCTGCCCCATAAAACAGTGTCTCAAATTAGCAAGGAAAAGTGTTATCTCCATTAAGTGAGGCATAACAAGCCTGTGAGTATGAAGCCACATGGGTTTGCAACCATTACAGAACACGAGCCAAAGACAGTCATAATTCTTTGCATAATTTCCTAGAGTTGTGGATGTATTTTGTTTTTTTAAAAGGGCAATATTTATTTCTTTGAATTATATTTAATGTAACACGTGAATATCCTGGTCGTTCCGGCTTCCGCCATGCCAATTGCCCAAAACTAAATTATTTTGCGTGTAATATTTTATTTTCATACATTGATTTACATGTTTCAAAGTGCAAACATAAATTCTAAATGTTATGTTAATTCATTGTATTGCCTCCACATGCCTTGCCGGCCCATTCTGGCTTATTTTCTTAATTATCATTTACAGACAATTAACATATATACTCTGGAACTCTAATTACCAAATATGACTTGTCAGAAATCTTTTGTTAATCGCTCCAGTGTTCTTTTGTGTTTTACAGCAACTTCTTGTGTATTTGCTGTTAACTTAGAATTTTATTAAAGTTCTCTCTCAGAGTTGGCAGGAGATCACAGGCTGGAAGCCAGCCATCTTTAGTCTTGATCCAGCGGGTCTAGCGAACACACGCATGTCGTGTCGCGGGAAACTGCACTTCTTTGTCTACTCATTTAGCTGCAATTGCATAAGTTTATGTATACCAGACCCTTTTATTTTGTTCGCTCCTCCCGCACTCGTGTTCCTATCTCCGTCATACTCGCGGCCCTAGAGATTTAATTGTCATACATTCATCTAACGTACGAAATAGTACTTCTCAACCGTTTTGGCTTATAGCAGGCCGAATTGCCATGCCCACTTCAGTCTAGGGTCTGTGTATTGTGTAACAAGTGTACCACCACTTTTACCAATATATGTATTAGTGACTCCAGTCTTTGTTTATCATTTCTCATACTTAAGTACCTTCAGGACCTGACTCACTCCAGGCAAACTATGTTTCATAAGTGTTTTATTGACTGTGTGAACTTGAACATTACTTTTCTCTAATTAAATGTGTACTTGTGAGGGGATCGCCACGTGGCTGTCGACCTACTACTGCCCTAAGAATCTTGAGTCCACATGCTCACCCATGCATAGATTAGCTGGCGCCCTACCAGTATTCAACAACTTATTTCATAAATATTTCTAACCATGAGCCATGGATTGCATAAAATCAGGCGCATCTCACCCATCATCAGTGTCAGAACCACATTAAATGGCATCACAACTTGTGTGGCTTTAATATGCGCATTGTGCGGGAACAGTGAAACAGCTGCCATCTTGTATGCATAACAACCCCTCTTTGTCCGAAGGGCTGGAGTTACCCATGACATCACCGCCTGCCTACTGCCTGGCGTGTGTGTATGATCCGGTTTGAGCACATGTTAATGGCCACCACCCCCCAGGCCAGGTGACCCGGTCCGATCCCAAGAGCCCTTATGCGTGTGGGCCCGCAACCAACCATGACATGGAGCTTACACCACCCATGTGGGATGCAAACAAGATGTGCGAAGTGTGTGAAAGGACTGTTTCACTGGAACCTTTTGCAAAGTTTGACCTGCAAGCATCCATCTGCCGCTGTTTACCTTGAGGGAGAAGTGTGCTCTTCACTCCAACAGTAATGTCAACAAACAGGGTAACACAATGTTCACGCACTCTGTGGGATGATATGAGCAACAATATTGTGCATTGCAAACTGTGCCTGCTAGGAGCTCACTTTGCCTGCTTGTCAGCGGGAGTGTGGCCAGCTGTGCGAAATGACACTTTTCAATGCCAGGGCTATACATACAACCAGATCGGCCAACCTACAACATAGCTGAAAGAATCCAACGAGTTCCTGCCACCAGAAGGACACTCGACAAGTAAGTGTAACGCCAGACTGTGCCGCAGAACAGGATGCGTTGTTGTCACATGCAACTTGTGTCATAACAAATACCACCCAAAATGTGTGTCAGACAGTGACTGGAACAGTTTTCGTGACAGAACATTCTGCTATGAAGAGTGCATGCCAATCTACATCCACAACAACAATGGACCCATAAATGTAAACACAACTCATTACATCATGCAACTGCAGCAGATAGAGGAGTGGTTCAGCTCACAGCCACTCACACCGCCTGTTCCGCTGTGGAGATCACCAGGTGGACATGAGGAGTTGCCAGATCTGCATCCAGAACAGGTAGCAGCCAGTACTCCAGCCCATTTCCAGACATTCCCTACATTCTCTGGCCAAGGAGCAGAGGATTCAGGAGCGTTTCTGGCAGTAAGTACCAGCCATCTGCAACGCTCTGGCGTCAAAGTGGAAGAATGGCCAACTGACAGGTGACGCCCAGAACTGTTGACGCTCAGCCACGGAGTATAACATGACATGGACACAGTTCGCCATGAAGTCCACTGCCCGCTACATACACAATGCTCAAACAACAACTTTTGCTGTTCATCTGTCTCCTGAAGATGTGCTGGAGGCATTGGTGAAAACAGTGCTACCAGATCACAGGCTCACAGGCCTGCTCTGCACCCCATGGTGTACAGTGGATACCAGCACTTCATAAGGGCCGCCATATCACGCGTGACTCAGACCCTAGACGCAGCTACTATCTGAACTCTCGCAATAGGAAAAAACGTGAACAATAGTGATAAAACTAGTGCCAGTGTCTCGAAGCACATAGGCGTGCCACGCCAATAGGTTCAACGGCCCAAGCGTCCAACCCACCCACACAGCTAATTCCACGCAGGGAGACTGGTCCTCATCTGCGCAGGGCAAGAGTGTACCAAGTGTTGTGTCCACTCTGCCACCAAGCGCTGCCAACGCCGAGATCCACCGCTCGGCGCCGCATATGCCACAATGAACAATACCACTGGCACAGTGTGTGCCCAACAGAGAAACAATGGCCACGGGAAATGCACCGACGGGGTAGGACCACCACAGGGACCTTCCTACTCCGCCAGCATGCCAACAATTACACCCCCTACAAAGGTAAACAACCAGCTGCCTACTTGGGACATGTGAGTACTACCACTAATCAACTTTTAGGCTACCTGTGTGTGTGTAGTGTGTTTTTCCACTGTTACTTCAATTGATACCGCAGCATCTCATAATTTTGTTTGCGCACAACTTGTAAGGTTTTTGGACATCCAGGCTACTAACCTAATTGTCAAGCTCGCCACACTGAATGGCAAAAGTGATATCATTGGTGTTACTCAACTTAAAGTAAAAATTAGGGACGTAGAAATGTGTCCCCTGCCTTCATATCAAGTGAAATTCGCAAAGATTTCATTTTTGGCGTACCATAGCTTATCAATCAGGAAGTAATTGTGGAAATTCCTAGAGATAGAATTCACTTTGGCAAGCAAGTCAGATGCACTGTTTACAATCTAGGCAGATGTGTAGAAATTAACCTACAACCTGTAACTCTAGACAGTTTTGATCACGACGTTCTGGCCGAATACCACGCAGCTTTTCAAAGTATTCTAAAGGAGATTTCTCCAACAGATTACGATGCACACCCCCTAAACATCATACACCACCAAATAATGGAAATTATATGTGACGGTGTATTAGAGCCATCAGAAAGTTTGTACAATTCTGCTATTACTTTAACTCGAGAAAAAGTTGCAGTGTGGCGGTTATTGTATTTATGTATTTCAGACCTATAAATCAAATTACTGAGAGCCTCCACCCCCATTATTAGTGTAAACACTGCACTTAACATCCTTCGTATTGCAAAAATTCTGTCGTCTTTTGATTTGAAAAGTGGATTTTGGCAAAAAGCAGTGAAACCTGAAGACAGGCATAAAATTGCCTTCATGGTGCCAGATGGCTCAATATCAATTCTGTACCATTCTCTTTGCGCTGAAGTGCACACCACCAATTTTTCAGAGCATGATGGTAAGTCCTTTGATGGCATAATTGGGGATTTCGCCATGGCATATTTTGACGATGTGGTTGTGTGGTCTGAAACCTTGGAAGACCACCTACGACACCTGGCAATCGTGTTGGAAAGACTAGCGATAAATGGTCTATCATGTGCCAATCACAAATGTAGCATAGGACAGACCAGTATCAAATACCTTGGACACTTAGTTGATGGAGAAGTGAACTAGCCTATGTCAGAACAACTGAATATAATTCAAGATTACCCAGTTCCTACCACACGAAAATGCTTTGACTTAATTAATTGGTTGTCAGTACATGCAAGATTTCGCAATGGTTACAGAGCCGCTCACTGAAATGCCCTCACGTACAAAAAATACAAATGGGACATAAACATGCAGAACGTGTTCAAGGAAGTAGAGTACCGCACTCTTTATGTATTGACACGACACGCCACTTGTACGTATAGACTGATGCCAGTTAAGAAAGTATTGGTGCAGTGTTGTTTCAGTATAGTAATGATCAGGGATGTTGCATCATTTACTTCTCCAGCATCAAACTTGGCAACATTGAAAAATGCTACAACGTTAATGAAAGAGAATTCTCGGCGATAATCTGAGCCATTAAACGGTATCATGTTCACCTGGAATACAGACTTTTTACGTTAAGAACAGAAAACCGCTGCTTATTATAGCTGCAAAAAATGAACTGAGTCCGTAATAAACTCACTCGTTGGTCGATGTTGCTGCAAAATTTTGACTTTGTTGTCTAACACGTACCCTGCAAAGACAACCAGTTAGCAGACTCCTTGTCACGAGCACCAAATGAACACGAGCTAGCTGTTGACGAGGAGGAACCTTTTATTTTGTTTGCTCCTCCCGTGCTTGCAACCCTGGAGATTTAATTGTTGTAAATTCATTTAACGTACGGAACAGTACTTCTCAACCGCTTGGCTTATAGCAGGCCAAATCGCCATGCCCATTTCAGTCTATGGTTCATGTATTGTGTAATAAATGCACCACCGCTTTTGCCAATAAATATATCAATTAGTGACTCTAGTCTTTGTTTATCATTTCTCGTACGTAAATACCTTCAGGACCTGGTCCACTCCAGGCAGCCTACGTTCCATAAGTATTTTATTGACTGTGTGAACATGAACATAACTTTTCTCTAACTAAATGTGCACTTGTGAGGTGATCGCCACGTAGCTGTCGACCTGCTGATTCCCTGAAAATCAGAGTCTACGTGCTCACCAGTGCATAGATTAGCTGGCGCCCTACCAGTATTCAACAACTTATTTCATAAACTTTCTAGCCATCAGGCAGGGTTTGCATAAAATCTTGCCCCTCACCAGTGTCAGAACCACGTTAAAACTTGACGAAACTTAGGCTATGTGCATTTAATTATATTTATGATATTGTATAGATTCGATGGATGTGAATTATTACTTATATGATAGTCGAGAATAGTTCATGAGTCAATAGCACAGAACATATTACATTAGTTGTTAACAAACACCACTATAAAATTGCTTGATATTACACATGGAACATTTCTCCTCTACTTTTAACATGTCTACACAGTTCCTAGACATTTTGTTGAACCTTTCACTGTATCCGGGCCAACATACTAATACTACAGCATAAGTTACACGTTATTTTCTCATAAGAAAGGTTAGGTCAAACTTTCATGTTGTTTTCCGTCAAAAAAAATTCATCCGTAAAGTATTTCATGAAACTTGCAATTTGTTATAAATATCACCATGGAAGTGTGTTGTAAAAATATGGATCAGCAACCATGGTTTTATGATGCTATTTTTAGCATACATAACAGTGAAGCAAAACTGGCCATTTGATTACACACACACTGTGTGTACATGCATACAATTATTAATTTGGAAGTTATTTTTGCTTAAAGTCGCACACTGTTATCAACAGGAATTTTGATATGTCTGCAGATATTGTCACAATTGCAATGTATGCAGCAGGAGAATAGTATTTTGTAGTATTCTACTTAAATTAAATAATGTGTCATTTAAAAGTGTTTAAGCATGCAGTTTTTCTTAGTTCTGCCCACAAATGCTATTTTTAATCATTCTTGAATCATATGACGATGATTTAACACATATTATTTGTAGTAGATGATGGACTGAATAGGTACTCAGTATTATCTCAAAGGGTTCCATTCCCATGATGGGCAAAAATTTAAATTTTGTGTGCATTTAACAAAGAATGTTCTAAATAGCATGGCACTATTATAACAAGGGAAATGAGAAAAATGTTAAGACTCTTTAGCAACTCTCAAGACAGCATAAATAAAAATAATTTCCAAATGTCAGGCTGTTTATTTCTAAGCAGTAAAAACCACACCATTAGTGTTCGCAAAAATATATTATTTACTGAATTTAACATGTATATATTTACAATGTACACTACAACAGATAATCACATGTTGCATTGTAACACAAATAAATACAGCTAACTTATGAAACAGCGGATTAAACATACATCACATAGCAGTGTTTACAGTGAGATATGGCGAAAGGATATGCAACGGGCTGAAAGTAGAAAATGAGCAGGGCTTTCAAAAGTGCTCACATTAATGTGAACAGCCTTAATGGGTGTACAATCTCAATGCACAGTATTGGTCGGGCAGCTCTTATGAGCAATAAATAAATTGTTTTTTGTGCATTCTGGCCTGTCTTCCTTCCAATCTTGTTCTACTCCATTTCATAGTGGCTCTCCTGTGATGGAAACAGATGCAGGGGAAATCATAGAAATTTTCTTAGCACACCGAGGATCTGCATGCCATAACTCCTTAGAATTGTGCTGCAATAGGTAATGACAATTGCCAATCTTGTCAAAATGAAATACCTAGGGGCTACACCTGGTTGTTCCATGGTAGAGGGGATATGAGGCAAACCTGGTTTGCAGCAATTACCTTCTTACTGTGGTTAACATTCCTATTTGATGTGCAGTCGATACGCATTTTTCCATTTTTTTAGAACCCTGTATCCTCATCCAGATCCCTGGTAGATGCCTTGAGTGAAGAGAGGGCACATGCAAGTGAAGTGGCTCCAGGTACAACAAAGTCATACTCCACTGCCATGGCTCAGCAACAACGTCAACTATTAATAAGGGGCTCCATGTTGACCTCTGAGCCCCTGGTGCCACAGTACACACAGTGTCAGAAAAATGTAAAACTGTGGTTAAAGTACCAGCAGATCTTGGGAAACTAATCATGGCACACCCACATTATGAACAGCTGACTGCCCTGGTGGAGTAACCTGCTTACCCACAGTGATCACTGCTGGCCTCCACCCCAACAACTTGATCTCGCCTGAAGGTCTAGATTCAAAGTTTTCATTGGTGACCACCGGAGATTGAATATATTCCCAACCATTGCAAACCATACCTGGGGTGGATTCTGGAGCAAAGCATTCTGGCAATACCCAACAGTTGAAAGCAACTCATCTCATTCAATCATCTTCAGAGTAGTGCATGTATTAGAACATCCAACTCGACTACTAATCCCCATAATCCTGCTCCAAATGAACAGGTGACTCACACCCAAAACCATAAGACTGAAAGAACTCATTAGAAACACTATAACAAAACATGGTAACCAGAGAAATATTATGTAAAATACATTGTTACAACAGAATGTAACTGCATTTCATAGTGCTATTTTCCGACTGGTTTACTGGGGAATAAGTTTATATAATTATTAAGAATACATTTTATTACTCAAAGATAACTAGTACTTCACAAAAAAGCTGTCACATGTAAAGGTACGAGAGAAATATGTACGTCACAAAACCCCATACACCATCAGTGTTGGTTCAAATGCTACGTAGAACAGAAACTTACAACTCAGAACCAATATTTTGATGCAGCCCATGCTGTTGTGCTCCCTTGCAACCATTAGCCCCACCACAGTTAACTGAACTAATATAGTCGCGCATGGGCTCTTCCTGTGCCGAGTGTGTGCCCCTCTTCTTCATGTCAGGGGGCTGTGTCACCGCAGCTGACCTGCTACATCACCAGAGGGGTTGCGCCATTACCCTTCTACCTTTCCCCCCTTGCTAGGACAACCTTTGCCCATTGCTTGAACTTTCTGGATATCTCCCCATTCAGCAAGCACAGCCCAACTTGTGAAGATTGTTTTCACTAGATTGCCAGCCCTATAAACAGCACCCCAATCGAGGGGCAGTGTCCGCAGCAACCATAAGTCCTGCGAGCAGTGAACTTAGAAGAGGACCAACATAGCCAAGACAGACTGTGGTGGACATGCAGTTCATTGCAAGACAAGTATTGTGTGGATTTTTATTGGAGCACTTGGGGCACTCCATGTTAAAAATGCCAAAAATAATAACTGTTTTTATCGAGCTTGGGAGTTTTAAAGTGTGGGCTTCTACATGTTTGATAAACTGAACAGAATGCAAATACTGCTGTGTTAACATTGAGCAGGCACGAAAATACATGTGCTTAAACACTGACGGTTAGCCATGTCCTATAAACAGTGAACAGCAATAGTGTTGTTCATAAAAATGGTACTTTGTGCAAAAAAGTATATATCTGTTGGCAGCAATTTTCAGAGTGCCAAGAAAACAAAAACAGAGATTTCTGCCACTTCTCCCTAGAAAAACCTAATAGCTTTATGCGTGGCCCTTCTGTTTATTCCTTTTAATGGGAAGTAAACAGAGTGGTGTCGCACTAGAGCTTAGGGAAGCTTAACCTACACTGAGCCAGGTGAAGGTGACCTGGACCTAAGCTAACAAGGGCAGGGTAGACGTGCTTTATGAAAATAACTTAAACTGGTACTATCCCTACGTATATTTGCCCAGAAGGGGCCACAATGTCTAGGTGTGTAGATGACATTGGCATAGGTTGATCTTTGGCACAAATGCGATGACTACTAAGCAGGTTTAGAAGGATGGCTCCGGCAAATTGGTTGCGGTGGAGACCAAGGAGTGGTTATTAGAGCAAGGCAAGCGGGCTGGTCAAGATCTCCAGCAAGGGCTGCGGTGGAGAAGATGAAGTCTGAATGACTGGCAAACGACTGTCAAGGCGGAGTTGCTTTGTTCCATTGGGACCTTCAGAACAAATGCAGTGAAGGCCCAGGTAGACTGGCATCTAAGGGTGGTGGCCCGCTATTTATACTTAGGAGCTCATTGCCCTCCAGTCAGCTGGATAGGGGCAGCGATGGAGAAGGGGTAGCTGTAGCATAGTTTCCTCAAGATGTGACGTCACGGGCCGGCTTTTGGATAATCAAGATGCAGCGAATCACACTGGTAGAGCCTTCTGGCTGCGTGCTTGCCTTGGGCGCATAGCCTCGGCGGCTGGTGAATAATACAATCTCGGGGGGCTGGAACGTCCCTTCTTGAGCAGTGCAAACAGTACAATCTTGTGTCCTGTGATGTGTGGCAACAAAAAAAAACTTCATTGAAATCAGGTGGCGAGGCTTGCTTACTGAGGAGGCAAAGTCGTAATATCATTGTTGAAAGATGTTGTGCGTCAATTTTCCCCATCTCCGCTGCGACGGAGGCTCATCCTGGAGTGAGATGAGAAAGAAATTCCTTTAAAGTAATGTAGGACTGTCCCCTCAAGAGCAATTCTCCCATTTTGCTTCAGTAACTGCCTCTGCTCTGTGCATTGCTGTGCTCTGTGCTCAACCTTGAGCGGCGATAAAAAGTCAACTGGGCTTGGAGAAAGGCCACAGGTGCTGGGTGACTTTTTATTTGCATTTCTTTGAGTACCGAGCTGGCTAAACGTCTCTGCCTCTCTCTGCTGCATGCGAACTAGCATTCTTTCTCTTTCCTTCAGTGCGTAGTAGTGCCAAGGGGCTACGGAAGTCGGCATCTTCCTGTTTTTCATTAATTCTTAATGTGGGTTGAGTACGGTCATATCGCGGAAGGAAACCCGAGGCAGTTGTGCCATGAGCTTTCTTACATTAATGCGTGCCATCCTACAGAAAAGCGTTACAGTTTGAGTGATTACATACAAGGTTACAGAGTTGAACCTTAAAATAATGCAAAGACATTGAACGGCATGAGGAATTTTATTTGACTCTTGGGGAAATAAAATATGTTTGTAATTGTTGCAATTAATATTAAAGGAAATAATAAAAATTGCCCAAGCCCCACTCGTTAGGTTTGTGTTAGCTATCTGTCCTGCTGTGGCCGCCTGTGCGGAGAGTACGAAAAGTGACCTCCACCCAGGTCTCCTATGTGTCGCACAACAGGCATATAACTTGTGTACTAAAAAGCTAAGTGGTTTAGTCAAACTGAACACTTCCAGACTCGGCAGACTGCTAGGCTTCACAAAAGTGTTGTGGCAATGAAGTTAACTATCAGACAATGTGTATGACACCACAATACATCAATATAACGATAGAACATGAAGAGTTCACTTTCAAAACAAATCAGTGGCAAATATTTACATTTTGCAACTATTGTCACAACCTTGTGTTTGCTTTCAATGTCTCTTAGGTTGTGTTTCTTGAGGTGACTCAACACAACTCAACATGTAATTAGAAATGCTGTGGTGTTAACGTTTACATAATCAGTTTGGCTTGAGGCTTCTGGAAGTGATTCTACACAAAACAAGAATGATTTATTAAAATGCAAAATTATTTACATTATTACGTTAAGTCTAAATTTGTTTTGACATATAGAAAAGGTGCAAATTTATTCTACACAACGCAAAGAAAATATTTACATTTTTCTTGAGGTGATTCTATATAATGCAAAGTACAGTACACTCCCGCTTATTCATGCTTCGCTTGACCGGTTTTCAGCTTATCCGTGCGGCGGTAAGGCGATACTGTAAAGTGTGTCGCTTAACAAGCAGTGGTACTGTACATCTATTGCTGTGCCGGGTGAGCTGATGTTCATCTCTTTAAACTGTCAGCCTGTCACAGAGACCTGCGTGACACATCTATTTCCCCTGTTAAATTGCGTATCTAATTGTACTCTGACTCATCTCAGGCCATGTCCAAAATAGTAGATTTTGTTAACAAACTGATCACGTGACCTGATTTTGTATACAAAAATGGTGACGTATTTGGTATTTCATATTTTCTATCTACCAGCGGATGTTAGCAAAAATACAAAATGTGTAAACAAAATGTTTTTTAAAACAAATAATTCTTTACCAAATACACTAGTCATGTTTTAAAGGCAAGTAACTTTTGTGCTTTGTTTATATATATATATATATATATCGCAACAAATTTTTTGAAGTCGTTATTGCATAACTTATTTTCTTATTTATTAACGTATTCACAGCATTCCATGATGATTGTAGAAATATTACGTCCGTTTTTAAGAATTAAATTTAAATAAAAATAATTTTTACTGTTATGCAAAAATGTGTTGCCATGCATGCTAAACAAATGACTTGTCATCAACCTCCAACATGAAACTTACAAAATGACAAATGACAAAATAACGAATTTGTCATTTCTGTTTCGGACACGGCCTCAGTTACCACTCCAACATCACATCTTGCAATATTATAGATCGCTCGGACACAGTTGTTATTCACCATTTGTAGTGTAGTTTTCACAACATGACAACAAAGCATAAAAGGACAGTTTTAACTATCGCCACAAAGTTAGAAACAATAAAAAAAATTCAAGCATGGTGTGGTATAAATAAAAACAATTCCAGTGCCAAATAAAAGAAAATTGAAGACTTTTTCAAGAAAGGCACGATTTAACTATTCTTACATTTTTTCACGTAAAGTTTTTTAATCAGGCCTGCCGTTTTAAGGGGTTTCATCCCTTTTTACGGATTTTTAACACACTAGAAAAATTGTAACCCAAGCTTTAGAAAAAGTTTTTTATAGCACTTTGCTAAAAGTGACGACAGCGATGTGGGTGTTTCAATGATGCATTGGTTTGAAAGATTCTTATAATGGAGATGGATAATTAAGCAAAATATTTTGGACACATGTCATTGCTTCAATAGTGTATGTCCCGAATATTTTGCTTAATTATTCACTGGCGCAGGTATACAGTTTTCTACATATTTCTGTTCCTGGCTGCATGATATGCAAAGACCAAGGCCATTATTGAAAAGACCTTTTGCCGCAAATTGCAGTTTTTATGCATGCAATCCAAATCTGGTGACAGTGTTTTGCATTTGTCCTTGATATCACAATGGCGAGGAAACAAAAATTATCGCAGATACAGTCATTGTATAAATGAAAGTATAAGTGTGAGTGGAGAAAAGAATTACTATGGTTTATACATTCCAAACCAACTACATTAAATATGTAAACGTCTTTCATATCCACTTTTTTTTCCTCTAATTTCCAAGGATTTTGCACAATTTGACCCAACGATTCCAGGATTTTTATATACAGGAACAAGGATTTCAGCTTCAGGGCTGGTGGTAGCCCTGGTTTGATGTATAGACATCTGAGACGTTTGATCCCAGCCTATTGAGACTGAATGAGAAAGTAGCCTACACTTTGCGACGAACTTTGAAAGTCCCGCCACCTGAACTGTAGTGCTGCTCGTCGGCGCACGCTGCGCCTCCGCACTTCTCTGGAAGCTCATTCCCTTACCCTTCTCCTACCCCTTCCTTGAGTGCATCCCGATTTTTTTAAATTAAAAGCTTCATTATTCTTTTCGTACCGCCGCTAGACAGAAGTCACTCGGTATAGCCTGCCTTCAGCCGGCCTGATTCCATCGCCATCAACTGGGGTCATCATGTGTGTGCCACACCTTGAGCTCTGTGAGCATTAAATGTCTGTAACCGAGTTTTTCTTTTTGGTTACGAGCCTTAAAAAGTGTTAAATATTGCTGTAAATTATAATGCTGGAAGGTGTAGGGCACCACTTAGCGGTGAGTAGTGGATTTATGCACACTTTCATATGGGCAAATAGTTTGCATGCTTGTTTTGCTTGGAAGTGCTAATGTAAGGTATTAAGGACGTGTAGTAATATTTAGCCTTCTTGTTGTCTGGGCCGCACATTTGAAATTATGCACACGTAGTTATGGTAGAGTTTGCAGTTTATACTTTGCGAATTTTTAATGATGTTTGCTGTTACTCTTGCCCAGCCGCCCCTTTTGGCTGCCCAATTAGTTTTTCTTGGCATGTCAACTACTCGCGCAGTAGCAAATTTAATCATTTTTAATTTTTCAATCTTAGAGTGGTGCAGCTTTGAAGGACCGCCTGTGGTTGCCTGCCCGTTTACATAATTTTTAACAATTTTAAATTGTAATTTTATGAGAGCGTGTTCTTTACTGGACTATACTGCGACATGCCCTACTTAATTGTAAATAGCGTGCATGGAATGTGTAGAGGTTTTTAAGCACATTATTCGTGCCAGCACGCTTATTTTTATTTAATGGTATTTGTTGTAAAAGTGATTGCGTGGAACGAACAACTTGTAAGAAATGTTGTAAGTAGTGCCGACTTGTTTTGATCGTCACTATAGTTGAATCATTGGCAGATCCTTAATTAACGTGCAGATGTTCTTTACATGCAGTGCTTTTGTAATAATTTTACTGTGGCCTCGAATAAAAATATTTTGGCGGCATAAATGTTTGAGTGCCTTCCGGCTTGTAATTCTTTGGTGGCATTAAAAATGAAATGGCCATTCGTGTTGTAATAAGGTTAGTGAATGTTGCTTGATTTTTCAGCTGAATGTATATCAAAGCTATAAAATCGCCTTATAATGGCACAGCATTTAACATTTTATGGATTTTCCTTTTTTTCTGCCCTGTACACGTAAATGTTAAATAAAACGCTCATGAGAAATTGTATGTAGTTATTTGCTAATGTTCTTTGTCAATTTGCACCACTTAGTACAACTTATTGATAGAGGTGTGCGCTTACATTTTTATAAAATTAATTATGGTTGTCACCAACTTTGAAATGGGTTTACCATACCTTAGTCGAGGAGACCCCGATAGAAAAGTCCCCGGGGTCCTCTAGGTTCGGGGTTGTGCAAACGGCTGGTAACCATTCCACAGAAACACATATATTACTCATAAGCCTTAGAATAAGAAAACTCTTATGGATTTTAATGATGATGACAAAGGCAAGGACAAAGGATAAACCATTTGGAATTAAAGATAATTTGAAATTGGGAACTTGAAATGTAAGGGGTATAAAAAATAAAGAAGATCTTGACAGAGAGCTATCTACAAAGGGAATTAATATTGCTGTAATAATACAGACAAAAAATAAAATGAAGGAACAAAAGAAATTGATAAATGTACAATGATTTTGACACCGGCTAACAGCAAGCGGTGCTAGAGCCCATGACGTCACGTGTTCCATGTCCCGCACGTGCGCAAAGAGGCCGATAATTTTGAACTTTCATATAAATGTTATTTTCCAGTTTAAAATGTGTTCTCTTGCATTTGCAGTGTTTAATATGTCGTAAAATGTTTTAAAGCGTTTGTACTAATTTTAATTGATTGGTCATAAAATTCACGGAGATTAAGAACACTTAATATTCCGGCATGAATGCCATCATAAAGAGACACTAAGATAATATGCAAATTCATAAGAAAATTATAGAAAGGTAAAACAATACTTATATTGAAAATAAAATGGCACAAATTCAATTAAGATATTTTACTCGGCATGCATAGCACTTCCACTTACGTGAACCCCGTAGGCGACCATGGTAGGTCTGTGCGACACTTGTATCTGGACAGTCAGTCGGGGAGAGCTAGCGAGGTAAGAGACTCTCACGTACGCACTGCAACTTTTGTTCACTGATTTAGGTTTCCATAGTTATTTAGTTTACCGGTTAACCTTTGCTTGCGTACGTTTTATCAGACATTTTCACCAGCATTATGCTTCCACTTTATTAATTTCTTGTGCCCTTGCGGCATTTTTAACTTAATAGAAGAGAAGGAGAAAGATGTAGTAGAGGTCACGCGACCCACGCAACTTGAATCAGGCACCATTCGCCTATGTTTATGGCGTTTCATTGTAACTTCTGCATTACTGCTACACACAATTTTAAGAGCTTTGTTTTTATGTATGTATTTGATGGTAATTTTCCTGTTTGAAGATTTTACTGCAACACTACGTATAACCACGTGGCCGAACAAAGCCAAGTCTTTGTATACGCCATCATTGCATTTTAAGAGCTTATTTATGTAACATTGTATGTGCAATCATTCATTTCAGGGTTCTATGTCAATTTTATTCAGGGTTCAATGTATTTTTCACGTAAATTGATGCTTTTTGTACTTGACCACGCGGTCACGTTAATGTTTGATGTTACCACCATCAGGCATGTTACTAGCCTGTAACCAATTTAATTGTAAAGAGAATCTTTTTTCAACAAGAATAATATTTTATCTGAATTTAGTTTGCCATTTCCACGCAGAAATATTGCAATTTCACCTGCACCACGTGGTCCGCTACGAACTTCATACAACGGCATCCATGCCATCTAAACTTGTTTTCACACGTGTGTGTTTATTGTGAATATTCATCTCATGTCCCATCTTATTTCATGAATCATTCAAGGGCCTATGTAATTTTGTAATTAGTGTACAGTGCAATTATTCCTGTCCTAGCTGGCTCTGTGTATAGGTCGTCACCACATTACCCACGTGCTGGAGGGCAAGCCCTGGCGAGTTTGCATTAGCGATGCCGAGTAATCACATGTGTTAATATGTATTAAGGGTTTTAATTTGTAATTCACAGTGTCCTGTCTTCAGTGAAAAACCGTCAGTCCACCCTAGTGGCTGTCAGCCCTCTTCCCTTGTGAAGGCTGTGCTTTCACACACCTCAGTGAGGTCATTCATTTAGGCGTGCACTAGATTAATTACGGGCTGAGGAACACCCAAGCGAAATTGGCTAGTCATGACCGAGATGATCATTTCATTGGCACGTTGATGTGTATGAATAATATCAATAAAAACAAGCCTACGGTGAACTTAATTCTTTTATTCAGTAGTGACAGTGTCCTAGCCACATACATTTTATTCAGTGTTTATTTTCAGTGATATTTAGTGAAAGTTTAGTATTGCCTACATGTGTGTAAGTACGCAAAGGTGAGACAGACACACAGAACCCACAGTAACCCTGAGTCTCAATAGTGCGGTGATTGGGAAGCACCGCTGGCGCCCAAATTACCAGTAAGTATTTGTGTCATTGTTCGTCTCGTGTCTCACAGGAGTGTCAATTTATAGTGGAGATGCACAAGAAGAGATGCACAGCTAGTGGGTGCACTCCTCATCGGTCTGCCTGAACAAGACTTGAGCCATGTTTAGACAACCGTCTGGGTCATTGACAGCTAGTCACCAAGCTGAAGCAAAGCATTTGGAAATGTTGGAGTTTGGAATATCTCCATACTTTGCATCAGAGAACTAAGTGGAGTGATGCAGTACAAAAATTTAAACCGGACGTGTTAGTGCTGGTGAAAGACAGTAATCTACCCCCGTTGAGGTGGAAGATGGCCAGGATTGTGAAGCTTCATGCGGGTAAAGAAGGTGTGGTAAGAGTGACGACTGTGAGAACTCTGAATGGTGAACTTGTAAGATCAGTTACATAAATATCTCCTCCACCTAATGACAAGGGCAATTGACTTGTGGCAAAGATTAATTTGTTGATTACTCTTATTGTTGATCTTGTTTGTTTTTATTTTTGTAGGGTTGGTGTAACAAGATGGCTGATGTGTAATAAAGATTGTGTTAGTGATTATTGTCAATCTCATGTTTTTCATGTTACTTTGTGCAATCCATCAAACATTATAGACATGTACAAACAAAAATTGAAATTCTGTACTGAGGGTCAAGTAAGGTGATTCTGTGGGATGTAACTGCTGATGAAAAGAGTGTGTTTGTTTTTTTGTTCTAATTAAAATTTTGTTACTACCGCATGAATAGAAGCTGTATATGGATGGTGTGATATTCTTAGAAAACACATTTACTAGTGAGTGTTCTTTAAGTAATTTTAAATGTCTTCAAATACAAGACTGAGCACACAAAATTGACTATGACAATGTGCATCACATGGCCAAGTGTACTCTTGTCAAATTATCCTTTCATTCTTATTACTAAATATTTTTTAATGTTCTTATGAAAATATGTGTCGACTGATTAAAACTTATGAACAAGTTCCATTTAGGTTTGATTATAATTGTTACAAAAACAGCATATTAATGTCCTAATAACACATGCATTTTGTGCTATAAAATTTATTTGACAAAATTTAATAATATTTTTATGATGGAATGACAAAATTTTAATGACAAAATCAGCTTATTTTATTTACCATAAATGTGGGGCTCAAAGTATCAGCTACCTATGGGCCTTGTGCCACATCTGCTTAATATACTATTGTGAGAGTTGTATTCCAGTGTGATCAAGTATTGCATTAGAACATGGTAATCTCTACATATGCATACTTAATGTTATACTCTCTCTGGACACACATCACCACCTACAGAACTGCACCCCCTTCAAGCCAAGTCGATGTGTACGTAACGGCATGCAAAATGGCCAGGACAATCTCATCTTCAGTTTTACTGGTGTTTACCCCAATATGTAGGACAATTGGATTATATATCATAGCAGTCATTACCAAGGATCTCCAGGAACAACACAGGGCAGTTGGTAAAGCCCCCTCAACTAACTCGTGCTCTCAGAGTTATGGTGAAATTCCTCTCTAATCTCACTTCATATGGTGAGTGGTAAGATAAACAGCATAACCTCCTGCCTGTAGAATCCCTTCATGTCAATTTGCAAGGTTAGTACAATGTGCAGTTAACATACAGTGATGAGTATGCCACCCCCTTGACAGTCCGACAAGCTTTTGAGGAAGATAATTACAAAGTACTATCTTCATCTCCAATACAGACAAAAAAATTATATGTAAATATCAACAGTCTCCAAGCTCAATCATAGAGTTGGAACACGCATGTCATAATGTGAAAATAATAAAAAAAAACTCTAAACAATTAAAACAGCACAGGGTCTCCCCCTGTTCAATTACAATTAGAATTTCAAACAAGTTTCCAAGAAATATAATCTGTTTAGTGTTTATTTCTGTGTGCTTATAACATACCTTACTACAAAATAGGTATAAGCATACATATTTATAAAAGCTGTTAATAAAATCAATTAACTGAAAGTTATACATGCAACAGGCATGTCAAATAGGTTGGTAAAGAAAGTAAGACTGCATGCACAATAAATTTACAATTTAAAAACACCCTAATTTATAGAATTTACACTTCTTCTTACAATTATACAGTAACATCACAAGGAAAGAATATCACAACCTACTCAAAGTTGTTTTGCCAGCTACTGCTTCACAGTTTGTCACTTTTTAGTTGAAGCACATAACACAAGTGAACTTAACTATTTACTTGCTCTTTTTTTATGATGTGCCACTAAAAAAATTACCTTGATTCACAGAACATCCATACTCGTATGCACATGCTACATGGCAAGAAAATGTAACACTCCAAAAACTTACTTTCTGAATGCCACTGTTATTTCCATTAATGAAATGTACAACATTTGAAACATACATAACACATACGTTTGTTACAAAAATTACACATGCATTTTAATGCAGAAATCAAAATGAAGTTACACTTGGTTAAGCCTTGCAGTACATAACCAAATTTGTGTGGTAAAAAAAATTTCAAAAAGCTACTACTAAATCTAAAAATGAATTCTTTAAACAACAGAAGCAATCCAGTACAGGAACAAATTGATCGTAAGTACAAACTGTAAACTCAAATTTGCTCTTAGCAGTAGTTTTGAGTAAAGACACACTGTTTCATAGGCTCTGCAGCAATGCTAGGTAACTGAAATATTATAGCACAAATACAAGGTAGGATAAGGAGAAAACAGAAATGTATCGCCAGCAGAACAACAAGAAAGTTGCAGAGAAAAAACAAGTTCTGCGAAAACTTATTTCACCACCATTTTTACCTCCGATGATCCCACAGAGACTTACTTGAGCATGGACCATCAAACTCAAGGGTGAGCAATCATTGTATTAACTACAGCCACAAAGACTGTTTAGAATTTTAACACTCAAGCCAAATTACTTGGACTAAATGAGGAACACACACACTTTCAGCACTTAAACTTATATATTAACACTTAATTAGAGACAATCTATCAACTAAAATATCAGTGTTTACAAGGCAGTCATCAGCAAATCAGGTACAAATGGACACCTATGAGAACTAATACAATCATTCAAAAAGTAGTTGCCTGTCACTACTAAAATGAGGAAAAATTGATACTTCAAAATCACATAGGGTGGCTCTGGCTTACTTTTCTTTGTACTCATGTAGGTATCATTTTTATCACTGGAAATATAGGAGCTGAAATTTTAATGAACATACTGCCGAAACAAATGTCACACAATTAGATGCAGCATATACACAGCCACATTGCAGGGAAAAATTTTCATCTGCCATCATGAAGCAAAAACAGAATCTCTGGTAGAAAAGCAAACTGGTACCTTTGCCACTACAAACTTTAATGTAATGCCAAGCATAGCAATAGCAAATGTGAACACATTTTTAACATTTACCAAATCCAAGTCGAAGTTCTGCAATAACTACAAAAGCACGATTTGCATAACACTTTTACCACTTTACTTTTCACTTAAAATTTGTAAATATCTTTTAAAGGAGAAGAGACCACATATATTTATCCCAAGTGTTCTTTGAAGGAATAAGTTTTTCTTTCAAAACAACAAAAGAAACTTTAAAACCTCAAATACTTTTCCCATTCACAGAAAACATTCAAATATGCTCCAGTCAGCACTGCATTGTCTTATTTCTCCAACAGTCTTGGCTACTGCTATAAGAATAGCATTATAAACTAAATATATATCAAGTTATTATGAAAGACTGCAGTAAAACATAAAAGTCCACATTGTTTATTATACTGGAATATATGACAGTCGCAAAAAATTTACACATTTAGGCAGTGAAACTGATATATGACAGTTTTGTGCACGTTCACTTAAAATCTTTCATTTAACAATTAGTTTTATTCTATTTTAAAATTAAATTACTGAGGCAAGAATTACAATCATAGCACTTTCTATATTTTTATACAACTGTACACAAAACCAATAAAAATACACAAGAATCACAGAACACGCTTCTAACACACTAATAATTCCAGCCTTTCCTACGAAAAAGTTTGATGTAAACCCTGTAATTCTTCATAAACACAGTCCATTTGAATGATAAATTATCAATGTTAGGGGATAAAAATATGGTAACATGAGACTACAATCCACTATTTTATTTTGAAAAAATAAATTATGTTAGTTGTGTTGGGTGCGAAAGAGAATGTCAGTAAGGCAAGGTATGTGTACGGAGACAAGACATGTACCTTACAATTTTCATTAGGGCACCCATGCTATGCTAGATTGCAAATTGTGAAATTTCAATTTCCATGCTAAAGTCTAAAAATAATGCAGCAACTTATGTTCAAATTCTATACACATTCTTGCAACTTCCCAAAGTAATTTCTGAAAGAATGTGCTCACCAACTACAACTACCACATAAAACTATTTGTAATAATGGCACAAGGAGGATTGGACAGGAGACGTTATGGGTTGTCAGGAAACCTTAACCGAGTAACAATTATGGATTTCATGCCATTTCACTTTTATAAGATTTATAATGTATTCTCAAGTTATTATGTGTATGCCAAAATAAATGGGTTACCAATACTTTAATTTTTCAAGCATACTTCTGGTGGACTTTATTTAGTGTAGGTAACACATATCTTTGAAACAAATAAATGAATCAGTGCCAAATTCAGTACATTTTATTTTATGTTGCCAATATAATTTTTTTTGTTATTTCTGTGCTATATGTTATTTACAGGTCAGTGATGTAATTGCCAGTGAATACGATTTAATTGATTTCTCAATAATTAACAATGGTACAATAAAACACCAACAAGAGAATTCATCAAGGTACGCTAAAACACTAATACAAGAATTCATCAAACTATAGTATATACTGTTTCTAAACTCACTTTGAAAAGGAAACTTAACTCTACCAGAAGTCTTGCTTGTATACAAACATGGTTCTATACTTTGCACAGGCAAATAACATATACCTATTCAAACTGAGACTAAACAAAACAATAACATGTTAATAATTTTGTTTTTGTATATACAGAATGCATTGTGACCAGTGTGGTATCAACTCCATTAAATGAGAATACATGCAATTAGTTAGCAATAAAAATTAATTAAAACCAAAATGAAAGTTAAAACACTTATCTCAACATAAAAAAATTCAACAAACAATTATTTTGGGAATTCTCACTGAAAATTAATAAACCAGTGTTGCGAAGTATTTTATAGGTTCCAGTTTTATCATTAACCTTTAAACCATATCTAATGTTAATTCTAATTAAGCAGTCTTGTAATGTGTTTTTTTTTTTTTTATGATATACAAAATAACATAATTTTATGGCAAAGATTACATTACAAATACAATAAGGTTATTATGAAAAAACAATAATCCCTTAAGTGATTCAGTTCCAACATTATCCTGAGAAGGTTCAATATGTACTTAGAACAATTTCTTGATTTATTTTTGCATTGTGACATACGACCTCAACAATGAATAAATAATTTGCTAAGTTACACACAACATGATACTGCCACAAAATACTTAATAAGAAATACAAAAATAGGTAAAAAATCTGCCTGTGTTTAGCAGTTGCACATCAGAATACAAACAACAATTGGCAATAGGACTACAACCAAAAGAGAAAAATTGCTTTAGGTTATCAGTTGCAGCCAACGGCAAGAAAGTGGTCACCACCTGATACACAGTAGATAAGATGAAAATGCAGTTTTGTATCAAAGGCTATTTCAGCTAAATTTACAAAACATTCTAAAGACATAATTCTGAACACAATTTTCTTCAAACATGGACTACTGATTCTGTACATTCATACAAGAAAAAATAACTTATTGAGATTAGTGATTAAAGATAAAATGTACACCTGAATGCTCAGACACAAATTTTATAAACAAAGTAAATGAAAAATGCAGTGATTTAATATTACTGTGAATAAAATGTAGTTTGTTATAAGTGCTAAATAAAATTATGTTCTTGCATTCTTAAAAATGCTCTCTCTTAGCTTAGTAATAAAAATACAAATTAAAAATAATTGTATGAATTAACTTTGTATGAAAGCAAAACCTTGATTTAAAAAAAATATAACTAAAATTAAAATATTAAAATTTTATCTTAAGAGACAAGTATCTGAATGTTATGCGGTTCTTTGTCATTCCAGTTATGTGTAGAATTTTCTTACATGTTTACTTAATCTTTATTATATATAATGCCAATATACAAAAATCTTTTGTAAAAAATTTTTTTTAGGCATACTTCTATAATAGTATAACTATACTAAGCTCAAAGTCATTGGTTGTAATAATCAATATGTTTTAAAAAAATTTTTTAAGAAGGAATTACATAGCACTATGTTCCACAGAAAAAACTAATAACACTTTTCAATTTTTCTCTCTCTCCTCTCTCTCTCTCTCTCTCTCTCTCTCTCTCTCTCTCTCTCTCTCTCTCTCTCTCTCTCTCTCTCTCTCTCTCCTCCCCCCCCCCCCACCCTTTTCACATGCCTATCAATAAATTCCAATTCTGAATGGAGAATTGACATTGTGGCCAACATTATGTGGTGATAAATGTATATTTAGGCAATTATTTTATCTCTGTGATGACAAGCTTGTTAACAAATACTCAATCAGACCAAGCATGCATCTGGAAAATATGTAAACTACACAAGATCATACATGCCATTCTCTCCCCCTTCCTTACTCCTTCCTCGATCATCAAGTAACTTTGGATGGCCACTGCGTTGTCCACGGCGGATCGTAATGCCTTGATTTTGATATTCCCTGTACACACATGACACGTGGAGCGAAGAATACTGAAAGTCTCCACAACTTCTGAAATTGAATGTCCCATCCTACTGGCACCCACTATCATGCACCGTTCCAACTCCAATAACTCACGTTGCCTTGCCATGAACATGTAACAACAGTCAATCCGAATGACCCAACCACCTGTTCATAACTGAGATCGGTTTAGGCTGTGCAACATAGTTCTGCAGTGGTGGCACCATGAGTCATTCAGTTACATAGTGCTGTCCCATGACTTTTGTCATGTCAGTGTACATTATCACAGTAACATTTGGTTGTGTGTATTGGTAATATTGTGAATTTAGGTATTGTTCCATTAGGTTTTTTTACAATTTAACGTGTTTGTGATCAAATATAACGTACATATTTTTCACTCTTTTTACCCTGCAATTTTCTTGATGCTCATAGCCCTCCCCACTATCGTATTTGTAACTTGTATTGGTAATCTTGGCAATTTAGGTATTGTTCTGTTAGGTCTTTTTGTGATTTAACGTATTTTTGTGATTAAATATTACAATTACATACATATTTTTCACTCGTTTTACCCTGCAATTTCGCTCATCTTCATTGCCCTCCCCACTATTGTAAAGTTACATTTAATTTGGTATATACTCATAAAATCCATCACCATTCATACGACATAGATGATTAAGCAAGACACAGTGTGGATTCCATTTGACGACACTACATACACACTTAAATCACCACACAAATATTATAATTTAACTTTTCCAATGCACATAATAGCATAAAAACACTCATAATTTTCCACAATTAATAGATTTAACACATCAAACAAAATGAATTGCAATAAAACACATGTAAGCACTAGTTCATCCCAAACCTCCAACCCATAGAAATTAAAAAATCAACTGTGATGTAAACCAATGTTGATGCGCATTTGATTCAAAATAATGGTACACTGCCACAAAACTATGGTACATTTCCATACCATTACTAACTCATCATGATACACAAGGTCAAATTATGGCACAAGTTCCATGACAATGGTACGTCTAACATCACAGCATGTGATGTAAACCAATTACGATTCACATTTGTTTCCTTTCTGTACAAGCATAATGGGTCACCGAATGCATTGTAATATATTATGGCGCTGCACGTCTACTGTTTATAAATACCATCTCTGAACGCATTTTTGTATGATCTACTATACATATATTTATTCTACTAGTAATATATTATGTAGTACAATCCTCTTGTGAATACAGACAAGGTAAGCCTTGGGTAATTCAACAGAATCACACGATGTTCAGACACTGTTTAATTGCAATTTGTTACCTGTATAACCCGTGTGTCTCAGTATAAATACACCCTATAATTAACATTTTAAATATTAATGACCCGTTTCAAAGTGTATTCTCACATTTAATATAATTTAGCGACGAAATAAAAATATATTGGACATACATTTTACGCATTTTACTGCATACATACCACAATCTTGATAGCCCTCCTTACTATCACATTTCAAGTTATATACAGCAAACTACGTGATGCCCCGCTATAATTCGTAGTTAAGTGTGATTAGTAATAATCATATATAACATTTCCAGGAATTATTTTCCCAATTTTCGGAAAAACCCCTATTCTTAACAATTACCTACAATACTCTGCATTTTTATGGGGAATTTTTTTAACTTGTTATATACCTGGACTTAACAGATAAATCTAACAAAAAATATTCAAACAAAACACTGAAATTTATATTAAGTATGTTATACTGCTGATCATGTGTTAAAGTTGGCTGGCTATCATTGCAACTAGAGAAACTAAAAGAAAAAATTTTCAGCTCAGCAGCAGGCTTTGACAAGTGCATATTCCAAAAATGGTAAGTTAAAATTTTTAACTAGAGAGGTTCTTGCACACACTTCCTCTAATGAACTACATTTTGTAGAAATTGTAACTTTAAGCAGTTTTGAAATAATTTTTCCAAAACTATGTTTTGTAGAAACGGTAGCATTCTCTCTCTGTTTTGAAATCACTACAAATAATAGATATTAGTAATACCATCTCTTGTAATACATGAATGTCACCGCATTCCTAATAAATTACTAACTTGATACCTCAGGATAATTAGCGTTAGGTGGCTTCCCCTTAAGATGTAGATTCTTCTATAAGGGATTTCAAAATTTGGCCATTACTTGGAAGGAGGGATGGAACGAAAAGGGGTATGAGAGCATTTCTACGAATTCTTCAATAGCTCAAAAACCCAATCTGATATTATGGTGCTTCCTGCTTCAAAATAATACCTACATAAATGTCTAAGAAATAATTTTGAGTATTTTTAAAATTCCAGTCCTAAGGGCAACTGTCTGACAAAGGTCTTAACCAAAAATGATTGTGAAAAACTGGTTTAATACCTTTTTACCTTTGAAAATATATGCAACATAAAACAAACTACAATTCAGGAATGGAAATATCCCGAAGTTATAATTGTAGGCATACGCTGCTCATAATACTGAGCAGTTTTTAATGGCTGAAGCTTTGCGCTGTATCAGAGAGTAAGGGTAAACAGACAAAATAATTTTAAAGGCATTTTACAAATGCTTTTCTTTTTTTTAAATCTGATGATATATTTTTTTTTGCTTCAAAATACCACAAATACAAATGGCTAAAGACAAATTACAAATTGTAAGTTTTTTTCAAAAGTAAACTCTCAAGTGGGTGAAAATGGAGCCATTTTATTGATTCCTGTCAAACTGGATAAGATACTATCTATACACATGTCTTAAAAGCAACTGTATGCTTGACAAAAAAATTCAAAATTTTGGTGGAAAAGGGGGGGGGGGGGGGGATGAAATCTCTTTGAACAGATATATAGGAATTGACTGAATATTGATGCAGTGAAAGATGAACTTCAAATCTCTATACAAATTATGAACAGTAACAATGGTGAATGTGAAACATCATTGTGTGTTACAACGAAGAACAAGTTCTTAAGTGATAAGACATTGTTGCAAGAACCTTAGCAGTGGAAATACCACTAGTCTGCTGCTGGTGAGTCATGTTACCATTTAATTACATACTTTACTTTGTATTTATTTTTCTTGAAGACTGCGCTGTTTGCTGTAATAGGTTTACCACATATAAACAGAAATATCAGCATAGAGTTACCTGATGTGTGATATTAAAAAAAAGGACATATTCAAGTAACTACCATTAAAGAAAGAGGAAACTTGCAGGAAAATAACCATCTTTACTTAAAATTTAATGGCATACAAAAACCCACAAGAAATTAAAACTTTGCTGCCTTTCATGTTTACTGGAAAAGAGGACATACCAATTTTTTTTTTGTAAAACCTGGCTGGACCGTTTACAAGGCCTCAAAATGAGGACATATCCAGGTAAAAGAGGATGTTTGGAAACCCTACATCAACAAAAAAAAATTTGCAGAATATTAAAGTGACCTTTTAACTATATAAATCTGGCAACCCTAAATCCAACTCATGACAAAACAAATTTTCACACACACACATAATGCATGCGCACACAAAAAGAGGTGATATGTTTTGTACTAGCAGTACACCTTGCAAAACGTTAGTGAGTAGGCTTCAGAATTAACCATATAAATTAAAAAGCAAAAGGCTAGAAAAGCCCTACTGAATTCACCCAGTCACTCAGTGGCAAAACATCACCTACTTAGGAGGGGGCCCTAAGGCACTTTTGCTTCTCCTGTAAATTTAATTTTGATGGGTGCAGTCAAAACCTCAATTCATGCTTCATAATAGATACAGAAACATCTATAACCCAGAAACAAAAATGTATACAAGAATATACAAGAATCAGAAATAAATTTAAAAAAATTTTCAATAGCAGTTTTTGTAAAAATTATTTTAAAATAAGGATTTTAAGTCTTGTGTTAAGTCAGGTCACTGCAATAGCCAGCATTTGAGATTGTATATAATATACCTACACATTTCTGCAAAAAAATAGAGTCTGGGTTCCCATTTACAGTCGTTCTGGCACAATTTTTCCTACACTTATGGAGCGGCAATGTACACATTGTAGTACCCCCCCTAATTTGTTACGCCACTTCGCCCACTGAAACAAGGAAGAAATTTTTTCAGCTACAACCCACCTATTGGCAACCAGTCTAGGTGCAGAACCATAATTACCTGTTATAACACTATACCTACATTCAACCTGTAGAATCAGTTTAGAAAAATCTTCTGAAAATCACATGAATCAGTTAACATACTAGCTCTGTCTAATAAACATTTAATTGAATGTAAGTATGTGAATGTTACCTGCTGTACATTAATTTTAACACGCTCAAAGTCTTGCTGACAACTCTATTGAAACATACTCAACTTATGTCTTTGATGCATTTTTTAAAACAATTTTAATACACAGCTGAATTTGTTTCTTGCAACTTACAAGTCATCCCATCTCAAACACACACAAATCTCATTGGCGCAATACCCAAAGACTGCATCAAATTTTCTTATGAACTAAAACTACTTTAAGCTAAAAAATTAAAATTACCTACACAATTACTAAAACAATGTGTACAGCATTACCACACAAACTTTCAAGCTTCAACTAAACTTATGACAGACATGAAAATGTAATCAAGAAATCTGTGCAACAACTTTCAACCACTATAGTTTTTTTATTAACTGTTTTCATGATGAAAGAATAAACCTAATTTTCTATGGTAACAAACATACATCAATTTCAGATTTCAATTAAGCCAGAAGTAATTATATGCAGCATTTTCAAAATTCACTACAATGATGTAAAAATCACACATACAAATAAAAATCCTACACCTATCTTGTATCATTAAAGTATCAAAGAGAGCATTTTTTAGGAATGGAACACATGAATCACATAGTTACTCTTTAATTAAAAAACAATAAGTATGTGTAGATACCTATACAACAGAAATTATTTTCAGTACAAAAAATATAATATAATACATAAAAGACAATTGTTACAAAAATATTACTGGCTTTAAAACTTTTTTTTATCTGCCAAATGCATATAACATATCAGTAATTGCAGCTTAGATTGGTAATTGTAATTAAAACTTTATTCTGGAACTGTCTCAAATTTAATATTTATAAAACACAATGAACACACATTAATTCTAATTCATTCCACTCATGAAATACTTGATATTTTCACCACAGTAGTTATTTTTATGAAAAAAATCTCCATCCTTTAAACTTATGAACTGAGCTTGAGTGCCAAATCTAAACAAACTTCCCTGGTCTATCAAATGCACATGGTCCCTTCCCACACATTCACTTCTGACCCACTTCCTGCTGTTCATGAATATGGCTCCCCCCTCCCTACATATCCTCTCATTTAGCTCACTGGCTGCAACTGTCTTAGCACAATTAATCCCCTTCCTTACATGTAAACCACTGACCACAACCCTTGCCTTATGGAACTTCACCTATCTGTTTCAGCAATCCCCGGAAGTCCAGTTCCACTTCACCTACTTCTTACGAGATAAGTAACACACACCCCCCCCCCCCCTGCTACGACCTTAACCGTCCCACTTCCCCTTAAGCTTCTGTAACTCTCATTCAGCACCTTAACTTTTGCTCTTCCAAATGCTGTTTTATAGAGGAGCTCACAAATAACAATGCTGCACTCATTTCAAAAATGACAAAAGCAAATCTGTTGCTCTTGGTTTAAAAGTACACCAATCACAAAAAATTTAAAACTGATGAATTAATCAAACGTTGTGGTCACAGTAATTTGTCTGCCTCTGCATCATACAGAGACTGAGCTGGTATGGACGGATATTAAAAGGTATATCTGCGAGGAAATTACCTCATACTTCAATAAGACGAAGAAATTGTGTAAGTTGTTCAATAGATACTCTGTGCCCATTTGTGACATGAAAGTAAATTATTGTGCTTATGTTCCACTCCACTTGTTCAGTCTTCTCTCAAGATTGAAGTAAAGCAACTGCCTGTGGAGCGCTGTGTCCAAGTATACAATGTGACGAATTCCAAAGAAAGTAGTACAGACACCATAAAAATTATCAGAAACGTGCAATTCATGCTGTATGTGAAAGAAGAATGTATATACTTTGCAACATTAACAAAAATATAATTTTTAAACACAATAAAATAATTGAATAAAAAGAGAGTGTATTTTTAACAAAAAAATTAAACATATTTCCATTCTGGATGCTTCAGAAAGCAGAATTTACAAGAAAATCTTTACCATGGAATAACGTCATAATTTTTACTATGTTTGTGTGTAACAAAATTGTTATAATAATAATGTAAAAAGTAATTTTTATAATTGATTTTATGTGCATCCATTTGTCACAAACATTTATGGCTAAAACTGATGTAAATAAAGTAGATTATAAAATTTATATGATACACCGACGTCATCCTCGCTCTGTGCTACACTCAGGGAGAGGGGGGTATACAGATAGTGCTCCCTGCTGTATCAACCACACGACATGCACCAGTGTGTTTCGTGTAGCATGCCATCCATGCATGAATGAGTCAATGAATCGTTCAGTGTCCAAAAGATCCGCTTACCAAGAGTAACCCGCGGCCTGCCCCTGTTTCTTTTTGTGTTTAAGTGTGACCCCCCTTAAAGCAGTCTAACACATTCCCAAGATAGTGTTATTTCCTCCTTGCATCCCTGCCTTAATACATAATTTATTGAGTACTCACCCCCGTGTGTTCACAGACACAATTTGGAATGCTCATATTTCTTTTTATAATTTTCCAAGTGTTTTGTCTTGTATTGTTTTGTTTTTAAAGTGCAGGTAAATATTTCACGTTTTAACAAAATGTACATTCAAAAACACAGTTCCAGCAGCCACATTGCTAAGCTCACAGAGCAAATTTCCAACAGCTTGAATATTAAATTTTACTTTATTTAATAACGCTGTTCTTAAAGGTTTTTAAGTGCAACTTCTTTTGTAATTTAATTTGTATTTGTGTCATTTGCTTGCCTGTCCTGGAATTTAACAGTGAAACGTATATTTACAAGATGCTTAGCAACAGCCATAAAAGACATTCCTGAAGAGTTTTAACAGCCAGGAAAAGTGTAAAATAATTTCCTGATTTTTTCCTCCCAACAATTGATCTTGTTTGTAAAGTGTTTGCTTTTCGCATTTTGTGAACATTTCCCTCAAGATGCTGGCGGGAAGGTGTCCGTTGTTAACGGTACCTACACGCCACCATCTTTAGTCTGATCTAGTGGGTCTTCGTGGGTGGATGTGTACCGCTCCACACCGTGTGCCACGGGAGCCTCATCAAGTGTTTATTATCATGTAGGGTGTCAATAGCTTAAACTTGTAATTTTACCGGAACATTTTGTATCTCTTTTGCTCTCCGTGTGCCGACACTCCTCTCCATCGACTCACGACCCCGGAGAGTTTCATACTATAATTTTCTTTGCGTTAAGTCATTTTGCTGCATAGGCCCCTGGCAGGCCCGCTTCAGACACGGAAATTGTATGTTACTACGTGTACTCTTTCTGGTAATATATTTCGCTTCTTTGGAACTCCTGTCTTATTCAGTAATTTAATCAACTTCCACCTCGGGAGCTGGCCCTATCCAGTGAGTGTACCACGTAGTTACCGACCATGTGCTAAACAGTGTAAGTTAAAGCATGACAATCTAATTAACTTATAAAAGAAGTACGCTGCCAGGGGATGTCGCCACAGGCTGTCAACCTGTAAACGACCCTGAGAACAAGATCTCATGCTCCTTTGAGCCTGTAGAGGAGCTGGCTCCCTGGGAATTTCAACATCTGCATCTATCGACAATCTGGATAGTCTGTAAGGTAATCTGGCATTGTACACCCTTCACAGGCCCCAAGCCACGTCAACATTAGTACTATGATTTTATTACAAATGATCACAGTAAATATTATGACAATCTTTCCCGAAGATTATCTTGTAAATTGTGTTTTTCGAAGCAACCAAAACAGAAATGTGTGCTTAAATTTAGTTAAAAATGTGGACTCTTCTTTTTTTTACATTTAAAAAGTATATTTTAGGAGAATATTTTATAATGTTGCAAAATATATACATTCTTCTTTCATGTACAGCATAAATTGCACTTTTCTGACAATTTTCATGGTGCCTGTACTACTTTTTTACTTCAACCTTAACCCTATAAATAAAGGAAAATCAGTGTTAAAAGATGAAGGCACTGATTGACACAAACAACATATTTCAAAATATAGGTAGGTCTACGTGATGGAACACATCATGAAATAAAATGCCATATTTGAACTTTTACTGATGTAATACAGAACTGACTGCAGAGGTAGTGGAACACAGCCGCTGCTCAGATCAAAATCAAAGATAAATCTTTTGTTTCTTGCCTAACAAAAGTAGCTGATCACCCAAAGGGAAGACTGCAATGCCTCTTCTGGCTGCCACCCCCCCCCCCCCCGGTCTTTTCCATACTCTATATTATTATTGTGTTCATTGCTACAAAAATGAAAAATTTGGATGTATTACATGTTGCCTTGTAGAACTTCGTTGTGCTACATTGCCTGTATGTTACTGTGATTTGTTTCTGTGACAAATCAACTCCAGTATCCAAAAAAATATGTTTATGTAATTCTATCACAAAAAATTAAATGTAAAATAACTAAACTGTACCTATACTTGTATGCTGTATAAAAGCAGTGGAAGAGAATATTTAAAACCAACTTAAAATAGAAAGTGAAAAGGAGTTTTTAAACATAACATAATAAAAAATTATAATTAACAAAATATTAATTGGCCAGCAGACAATATTTGCACAAATGGCATTACCAGCAGTTCAAATTGAACATGTAAGTCTGTAGTCTACATACATTTTCAGTTTTTTAAGTACAACAAAAAGCATACAATTAACTTAATTTAATACAAAATCAAAACTCTGTTACTGACTACTTAACAAATGTTTATGCTATAAAAAATAAAAAATGAGGAACTCATAAAAATAGCAGCACAGAGAAAGTCATCACAACCACTTATGATGACAGAAACCTATCTCTCAAACTAACATTGCAATGTTTGCATTTAAATTGGTAAACTCTTTCTAGTGAAAAATTATTCGCCAACACACAAAACAAAAACACCTAACAAAACAAACCAAAATTGCTTGATAAGACATTACCATGCAAATATAATTAATATTCTGAGTCATATATCTAAAATCTTTGCTGTGGGAAATCCATGCGTCCTCACAAAAACAAATTCATCCACATCTATTCCTTCAAACAAAAAATTTCCAATTATGTATACCAATTAGAATGGAAATACAGCATGTCATCGCAGCAAAAAATGGGCTGAGTGCTGTACAGATTTAGCTGAGCAGGAATGTTAGGCTAATTAATTAGCATAGTTAATATTTAACATTTTTCTACTCATATTATTAAGGCAGCAAGTTAACTGTAGAGTTTCACCGCTCTTTCTGACAAAGCATTCATGGAAGTGGTTATTTTTACAATACATATACCAAAAGTTGTCAAATCATTCCCCAAAAGCACATTTTTGAAGTCATCCTACAATCTAAAGAACTCTTTCCAGGGGAGGCTATGAGATTGAAAAATGTTTATTTTCACAGAACACATCACTCTCGGTTACTTTAAACGTCTCAGAATGGAAAGAAGGAATACACAATACACTGTGACCAGGGTGTGACCACTACTGCTACTAGCTGCGAATCAACACACAGTCAATCACACTAACACAAAGGGGCAAATAATAATACCTCATGACATTCATCACCAGACTGCAGCAGGTGTCCAAACCTATTTTTAACTTCTCCATGTTGTCTTTTACATAACTGTGGCAAGGCCAATCACATTTTATATTAAAAGGTGAACAAAAATCTTGTGAACACAAGCAAAGCAAGCGTGGAGAACTGCATACATTTTTACCAGGTATGTATGAAGTAGGCAAATTGGTGCAGCCCTCTCCGCTCACTTCAATTACCCTCTAGAAATCAAGAGTGGAGCAAATGTGCATGAAGTTACTATTCTGGATCTAAATGGTAGACTGCAACAGTTGCAAACCTCGAATAATCAAAAACCTACCACCATAACGAACAACAGCAACAAAGGCACAAAGTACTCACCTCATGAAAGAAAACAGCACAAATAGTTGTGTTATCCACAGAAAATTAACCTACTTTTACATGGCTCCAGTGCAAGTAAAAGGCAATTTGTAAACTTATTAAAAGTAAAAGATATAACTTCTTTAAAACCATTTGTCTTGCCAAAAAGATATATTATCATTACTTTGCTCCTTGTTACATTTGTTACTACTAGTGCTTGTTCTAACAAACACTTATCATGAAAATAAAATCACTACATATGACCAATTGAATTACTGTAACACTATGATTTAGCCTACTAAATACTCAAAACGACAAGGCCAAACGTAGTTTTTGCCTCAAAATTCGGACAAAACCGTACAAATCTGGATCAAATCTCCTGAAACACTCAAAACTTGTGCAAATCTTTCAGGTAAGTTATAAGCTCAATGTTAACAGATCAAATTAAAGATTCATGAATGCATGCAACATCACTCCACTTGCAGTGGATGAAACTTCCAAAATATGTTGCTATACTAATGGAAGAAAGTTGTGTATCATTTGGCTTTCGTTCATGCAGTTAAGCATTACAGGATGTCAAATAACATAAATCCAGTAAACAATAGGGGTTTAATCCAGCAACTACTTCAAATATATAATATGTACTCGAACCACCAGGAAATGTCACCATGGAAAGCTTTAAAATGCTGAATAGATACTTGTAAAACATTCACAATGTTGACCCTCCCTTTTAAAACAGCTGCTTCAGTTTTCTTCATCATTACACTACGTGTTCTGACCTATTTACGTTCAAGGAAGTATGTGATCACCTATGTTGTAAACAAAGTATTAAAGTACCTTTCAGTAAAATAGAATTGGCAGTTATGGTGTATTTGTCAGTCAGATCTTTTGCAGCACTTGAACACAATGGTGATTCGTTTGTGCTTTTCAATTTACTTGTGTGGATATGTGTGAATTATGAATGGAGACTGCAAGTTCTAGTGTGTCACAAGTTGTTGGTCAGCTACATGTTTACAAATATGGTGTCATTGTGGGATCCTCATCACTTCTTTTTGAATATTTTAAGAGTACAGAAGTAGTAGTGTGATGTGAAGTGCAACTTGTGTATAAGAGTTGTTGAATTGCCAGAGGACACCAAATAATTTCATTGTCAGCAGGTTTTCAGGAAACATGTTGTGAAGTAAGAAATACAAAAAGGAGCAGTGTAATTATGTGAATACGTTTATTCTACCAAACCAAAAGTAATTCACTCACTGTGGTATGAATAACTATGCATGCTTGAACATTGCATGTTGATGGCTTTTGCATCATTTTTCGTGTACTAGCAACAAATCTTTTCACACTGATTATTTCATACATTAAATTATTTGGCTGAAGTTAGCTCTAACTGCAAACTCAGAAATTGTGGGGTAACATACAAAAAAAGGCACAAATACAACACACAACACCTCCAAGCAAAACATTTTTCACATACTGTACTTAAAAAATTGAAACTGATTAAACCATGAATTAAAGAAACTGAAAATTGGATTAAATCTAAATTACCCAATAAGACATTAAAAGATGCTCACTACTTATGGACAAATTATAAAAATGTACAGGTTTCCAAGAAAACCCAAAGAAAAAGAGAAAAGTCGTTTGAACTGAGAGAAGAAACATCGAGAAAGGACGAACTAAATGTGAGAGAAAAGGAAGAAGGAAAGCAAGTTACAGTTGAAATACATATAGTTCATAGTGGCTCATTCAAATAAAAAGAAAGGTGCGAGTAATATCCACAACAGGCTGCAGAACAGTGAATTCGTGCAAAATTTGTGCCACGCTGCTTCCTGCAGCACAACCATTGTAGGGAAGCATCAATTTACCTGTTTCATATGTTTTTATCACCAAAAAGCTGGGAAAAAATGTAGGAAGGTGGTACAGTGGGTTGGGGTAACTTTCCATGTGCATTTTTTTTCTTTTTCCTCACGGGGATTTGTTTTTTAATCTAAATATTTTTTTTGGTGTCCATATGGTTTTAAAATATGCACTTTAAGATGGTGATGTTATACCTTTTTTTGAATTCTTCCTTGCGTCATTTTCAGCCATGGCCAAGCTACAACAGGGGCATTTTTGGGTGTGTTTCTGAAAGTCCAGAATTTATACTTTTTTTCATTATCTTTTTCACTTTTCTCTGACTATGCCTGGAGAATGTTATGGTGGTTACAGGGTAAGCGGAGATATTTTTACGACAAACCTTTAAAAAAAATTATATCTGAAAACTACCATAAAAATAAATTTAAGCCAAATGTATTATGAAAAAGGATATTAAAAATGAATGTGCAAAAAATTATTGACTCATTCCAGAAAGAAATTGTATTCTTTTCATTTATAGAAAACCCTTAATTTTCTCAATTTCCGGAGAAAAAGGCAAACAGAAAAATAAATTTCCAATGACTTATATTGTAGTGTACTTTTCAATATGGCACACGAGAAAATTTTAAGAACACTATTGAAAAATAATATCATAAAAACCATAGGCTAATGTTTACTGTTGTTCATACCAAAGTGAGTGAATTACTTCTGGTTTGGTAGCATAAACCTATTCACATAATTACACTGCTCCTTTTTATATTTCTTACTTCACAACATGTTTCCTGAAAACCTGCTGACAATGAAATTATTTGGTGTCCTCTGGCAATTCAACTCCTCTTATACACAAGTTGCACTTCACATCACACAACTACTTCTGTACTCTAACCACCCTTTAAACTGTTTCTCAATGAAGAACTCAATCGCGATAAGAACAATTCACTATTTGACCGGAATGCACTGACGGAACATTGCAAGGAAAAGTAGCGGAACATGGCAGACAAAAATAAAATTGTATGGATAAATTTGGCACTTCAAAATGAGGCAAAATACCTGGATGAGCTAAAATCACTAAACCCAAATATTAGTTTATAATTTTGTACTCTAGTAGTACGACTTAAAAACCGGAGTTATAAAATAATTTTTAGAGCTGTCAATGCCACCTCTACAGCCAAGTGTACCAAAGTCACCCTAATTTTTTTAATTCCATGTTACTCAGTTCATATTAGTGCTAGGAGCACCAAATTAAGGCATTTTCTATATGGTTATATGAACAATGATGTTTTACTGACCATATATTGAAAGTGTTAAAATCTCTACTGGGGGACCTGTAATTTTTAAGGTCTACATTTTTTTTTAAATCTTGAACTTCTTTGTTCCTCGAGTGCTAGTATTCATATTCAAAATCTTGACAGGCATTCTTAAGTTATTTTCGGTGCAATTTTCAGCTTCCTAGGACAGACCAGGGCTGATTGGCAACGGTATAAAACATTTATCCCAAAAATGCCCTTAAGTAACCCCACATTCACTGTGAATAGGTGCTGCCCTCTACACTTGCTATCCTTGGAGTTACGGGAAGCAAAGTGATGCAGATTTTGCATGAATTGTTCTGTAGCCAGAATGTTGGTCGTACAAATTAGCATTCAAGGCAAAAAATGAGGAAGGGGGCGGCGAATGTAATATACAACTGCAAATATTTTATAACCTAAATGCACTTATACTCGCCTACTGTAGGTGGCAGTGTAACAAGATAATTGTACAATTTGCAAACCATTTGCAATTCACAGACACAGTGCAAAACACTTGCAAACATGTCTCCATTCATAAATCACAAAACTTAAAATTGGAAAACGACAAAAGAACCTTAGCGGACACAGCGACACTCCAGTCTCTTACTGCACTACCGTGCATACAGCAAACACTACGTAAATTGAATTTTTCTACACTTTTACAGGAACAACAAATGAGAACTCTGCTTCCTTTCTGATAGCAGTAGTAAGCCAGTCTAGCCAGCCACTACAGGTTCATGTAAACAAGAAACAGTAAGCCTAGGTGAAATGTAATATACTTACTACACTCAAACCTGCTGAAACCTTTCCTTCAGATGGGCCCCTATACTCCACAAATACTCTAAGTGCACTGGGAAGCAATGTGGTGCATACATGCTTGTAATTTTAGTTTTCTTCAACAGATCAGTTAATTTTTTTATAGCTCTCTGGTTTTAAGCATTTTTGTAATGTTACTTTTTTACCATTTCTTTACCCACAATCTTCCTGACCTTCCCCACTACGACATTATACACAATGTAATTGCAACTTCTGTAAGGCCTAAATCTCCATTTTTGAACATTTATTTCCAAATATTTAAAAATTACAATAATCTTACAAAACTACCAACTGAATGTATCAGAACTAAGTTTTAAGGGCTTAAAGCGGTTTTCACAATAGATCGTTGAGACATGCAGTGTCGAGAACATCAGCCAATCAGAGCCTTGGCGCTAGTTGCCAGAGTCTGGGAATAAGAACAACATTTGTGTACTTCACAACAAACTGGTGAGAAGCTGAGATAAAGAACTCAAAACATACAAACGGTTTGCAGAGATACTAATTGGAGTCCAAATTTAATTTTACCTACCTTTAGGAAAACCAAAGTGTGTTTTCCGATGCCTGAAAAGTCAATGTTCTACAGCATCATTTTAAATTTTAATAGGCCTATTACACTTTTACTAAAGAAAAGGTGATATCACTAAAAAAATAACAATTTTACTAATTAAATGGCAAGAAAACTTTACTGCATTTCGTTTGTTTCTAGCATTTCATTGCGAGCTTCCTTGAAAAATAACAGATGGCAGCATGGTTCGCGTTGCAGCCAGCTGGCATCAGAGCATTGCTGTATTGTGAAGACACTCATCATTAACTGCAAGCGTCGGACACAATGCTCCATTGTGAAAACCGCTTAAGAAGAAGGTATCCCGCCATATTGTATTTACATATATTCCTCCAGAACTTAATTTTCAGAGTCAGTATTTAAAACCCAAGCTTGTGGCGAGGCACACCTAGGGACCATCTTGACAGTTATTTTTAAATAAAATTTCTTTTTCTTGGATGATTCGTTTTACATCTGCAACCATAATCGAGGATTGCTTCATTATTTAATAATTTCAGAGGTACATGAGAAAATACAAATATAACTGAAAATTTACAAATTAAAAAAATCCCATTAGTATGTAGTCCTCTGTGCAATGTCAAGCTTTTATTTTTACCAATCAATCAAGTTTTGGTAATGAGGATTTGTAAAAAAAAAAAAAACAAGCTGGAAGGGATATTGCCCCCTTAAACAGGTAGGCCTATGGTGTGAAATGAAATGTGATGCATGGTAATGGCAGACAATTCACACAAACATTTAATCAAGATGTTGCTTCTATAACTGTAACTATAGTCTAAAACTTAGTACAAACGGACATCTTCCTTGTACAAAAAAGTGAATACAAAAGGTGAAAAAGAAAGTGAATATCACCCATACTAACTAGTATGCAAGGAATTGTGTGATCCACTCACATAACACTTGCTTGTAAGCAAGAAAATAAAAGTAAAAATGTAGATTTATCTCAAATATTTCAATCAAATATGCTTAACCACTCACACAAACAAGGTAAAGATATTTTTTCCAGTGCACCAAAATAATTATGAATGTATCAGAATAACTTATCCCAACATAAAAAACAATAAGTATACATATCGCCTTATTGCCAGCATAAACAATATAGTTTTACAATTGGCTTGCACATCAAAGACAGTGAAAATTGGACCGGGGTCCCTACAGCGCACTGCTTAGTTATAGCTAGTATGTATGTACCCTACAGGCTACAAGTTGTTGTTTGCTAATAATTAGCGTACTCCACAGTCATTCACACGATGCAAGTCGGGGAGTATACAAAAGTGTTCACCTTCTTGTATTTGTATATGAAAGATGTTCGTCTGTATCAGGCTTTAAGTAGTCTACTAGGCTCACAGAGAACATTTCAAAATTTTTCATAAATGAAAAGATTAATTTTGTGTAACTATTAGATTTAAGACAAAATTGTCTACTTAGAAGACTCATTATTTCCACAAATTCTTAATTAACATTCCACAATTTCTTAAGTTGCTCATGTTTCCTAAGTATGTTATCATACAAAATGATGCTGAACTCTACTTACAAACTTTGCAAGATTATTTGTCATAGAAACTGGATCAGAAAACACATGATGACTTGTGACACATTAAGGTAGAGACATGCTCCTGAAAACTAATTTTACCGTAGTTATTCCCAAAATCCAAAAAACAAAGTGATGAAACAACAAGTTCATGAACGAGCATCAACATTTGACAGGTGAAAATGCTGCTCTACATTAGGAAACTACATACCTGGTAGGTGACTTACAGCATCCTTTCAAACACTTACTAGTTTTCTTAACGCTCCCCTGAGAGTGTCACACCACGACAATATGATTAATATGTACTTCATAACATATAAACACCATTGGGCAACACACTTTTGTTTGCTCATTAACAACATGGTACCTACCCCCTGGTTTCCAAAAGACAAGTGATGTTACTACCCACAAAACTATCATAGATACAGTCAGTAGTAGACAGCAAATAGGGCTAACACTATTCACAAATCTGTTGTTTCATGTTGCATAGTTTCTGGTATTTTGTAAATAACCATTTTTATTTCCCAGTTTTCAAGGGTGTGACTGTCCATTCATAATCACTTTTTGATCATAGTTCCTAAGTTTCTTACCCCAATTTACTAACGATTCATCTCACAAAGTTTATAAGTACAGTTCAGACATGATCATCCTGCATGTGTACATACATTTTCTTGCAACCAACAACGGCCAGATTTTGTTTTGATTTACGTAGAGTAATTAAATGATGTTTAAAATTCACTATGTGAAAAATGTACCAAACCCTACTTCTCCAATCAGACATTTAGTAGCTATAAACTGTACAAATAAAACACACTAATCCATTACTATAAATATACAATACAAAAGAAAATGTGGCCACAAAATAAGGCCAGAATCCTCAATCTTTAATCTAATCTACACTCACTCTGTCTCCGAGGCACTGGAAGACGAGTCACTGTCACTTTCCGATTCACTTGAATCTTCACTATCCTCCGAGCTGCTGGAATCAGACTTATCACTACTGTCTGATGATGTATTGTCTGATTCCACACCTCTCTCACTGTCCACAACATCCTTTTTACTATCAACCATTGTTTTGTGCAACGAGTATTCCTTCAGCTCCTCTTGAGTCAAGCCCTTCAAGAACTTCTCGTACTCTAGCATGTACTTGTTTTTGATTTCACGAAACTGTTCACTATATTTCTCTTTGTCTTCGTTAGGCAAAGCCTGCCAGTGCAGTTTTACTTCACTCTCTGTATATGACATGTTCTTATTTTTAGAGTTTTCCATAAACTCTCTCATGAATAACTGGAACATGTTAAGTGGAGGGGGAGGTGGTTCACCTTTGTATAAGTTAGGCATCTTTTCACCAGATGCAGGTGATTTCGTTTTCTCAGATTTTGGTACCTTTCGTTTTTGCTTGGTCTCAGATTTGGTTGGTGGTGCTTTGCGTTTTGGTTGGTTGTTGAGCAGTTCCTCTTGTTGCTTATCTTGAGGTAGTGATTCAAGGTATGATGCATACTCCAGTTTGTACTGATCTAACATGTTGTTTGCCTGTTCCTGATACTTAGACTTTTCTTCATCGTTCAAACTTTTCCAAAGACGCGAGATAACGTTCATACGCTCCCTACACATTATCTGCTTTATTTCTGGACTCATGAGCATGATGCGCGAGAACAAACTATAGCCAGAATTTGGAGGTTTACCTGGTTTTCCAGCTACTTTCTCTGCGAGGTTCTTCTCTTCTTTAGTTACAACTGGCTTGATTTTTGATAAATTAATATCTGGATTTAGTGATTTTAGCTCATCCAGATATTTTGCCTCATTCTCTAATGCCCAATTTATCCATACAACTTTCTTTTTGTCTGCCATGTTCCGCCACTTTTCCTTGCAATGTTCCGTCACTGCATTCCGATCAAATAGTGGATCTTCCGTATGGCGATTGATTTCTTCACTAAGGAACAGTTTAAAGGGTGTTAGCGGTTTCTGCAAACCTGATGTCAACTTCTTTTTCTTGTCTTTAGAGTTAGAAGTAGCTGGCGTGAGTTCTGGATGCTCAAGATAAAACTGACGCAATTTTTCCCCATGTTCCTTCCTCAAAGTTGCAGCTACTGACACATATCTACCTTTTTCATTCTTCGGCAAGTTATTGTAAAGTTCAGATATCCGTTTGGAAACAGAAGTCATGTCCAATCCTGGATTCTGTCTCACTACTTCATCTTTTCTTTCCATGTAAAACAGCATATAAGATGACAATGGTCGTTTAGGAAGGTCTGGATGGCGATTCATCTTCTGTGAACGGTAAAAATGTGTCCATGGTTTATTTACCCAGTCTTTGGCATCAACCAAAACTTCTCTTAGCAGTCTATACCTACGAACCCTCTTTTGAATTCTAGTCCACATTTCTTTACACTGACCAGCACTGTAATCACTGAAAGCAATCATGTCCCAATTAAGTTTTTCCGCTCTGCAGTTATATGAAAGGGAATCTTTTACAGGAATGTTAGAATCCATTCTCTTTATTAGTTCTAAAAGATCACATCTGGGCCAGTCGGGGACATCATCTGGACAGTTGTGTTCATCTTCATGCGTAGAAGCTACAGGCAGAACCTGTTTCGAGTCTTTTGATGATTTCGTCTCTCTCGTAGCCTTAACAAGATTTCGTGGATTTAAACTTTTGCAATCATCATCATCTTCATCATCATAATATTCCCTTTTTACCTTAGAAAAACTACGTGAATGACTTCGTAATGAATTGGACATCCTGAGGTCCTTAAAGGTGCAAACACCTAAAGATTAAACGGAAAATACCACGGCCAAAAATTGTTATGTTTTCTACCATACTACACAGATTTCTTCTAAACTCCTCACCGCCGCACCAGACCACTAATGCTAGGGATTAAATTAGTCATATAATTACGTTTATAACCTAAATAACTATTCCATCGCTTTTTAATTCACTTTAGCCGCTTTTAGCAGCAAATTGCATACATTTGACATGTTTTCACAGAATCCATTATAGCCAATATAACACACAGATTTTATGCCGTAAAATGATAATGTCTTTATTACGATAAATAAAAAATTAAACAAACATAGAATGTTAAAATTTGAACTAAACTCCTGGACTTGAATGAAATATAATAGTTTGTAAGATTAACAAACTAATAATTAATTCACATTTATATTCTACTTATATTAAACTTTAAGAGCTTGGAAAAATTTTCAAAAATGATATTGTTTTGATAACTAGTTAAATTATAATATTTACATTGATAACATAGTTTTCGTACTAGAACTGGTTCCACTAGGTTTTTTAAATTTAATTTTAAGTAGTATGTAAACTGACTTGTAGTGTCGAAGAAAAGGATGTGAGTGGCCACTTGTTCTCAATATGCAGTCTAGTGGAAACTTAGCCCATTTTTAACAGAACCAGTTGCCATCTTTTTTTTTTTTTTGTGTGGTTGTCATTCCTACTAATGAGGACTGGCCTCAGTGACCGCGTTCCACTTGATACTGACAACAGCTTAAATTACTGAAGAGCGTTCCTTCACATACTGTTGGAGGCTATACATACGGCTGAAGCTACTGACGTGTAGGAGGTCAGTCAGTCTCAGTAAAAGCAGGTGATGCAACATGGCGGCGACGGATAACAAGCAAGTTATGTCGTTATTTACAGAAGATGCAGGTCGGAAGTATATTTTTATATTCTTCGATATCATCATTAATTTATGAATCTGTATCAGACGAAAATTAATAGAAAATATATATATCACTGTTGACAACATGTTTAGGCAACCCATTGCTTCACCATGCATAGCAGATGCCATTATTCATTCTGAAAACATTGCTGACGAGTGTTTACCTGGTTCCACTACTGAGCGTTACTCAGTGTAGATTTTTACTGGTGTTCTTTTTGGTATGCTACTGGTCAGCACTGTGAGTACCAAGTGGAATACACCCAGTGTTTATTCATGTGGCTGTTGTTTGTATAAATATTATCTTTGTTGAACAATCTGGTATTGCAGTAATGTCGGGGGTAACTTAAGGTGAGGTGAAGAGGACCTCGAATGGGGTGTAGGAGGATCTTGAATTTTTCAGAGTAGGTTGAGGCTGTGTGTTGGATGAAGGGCAGGTATTGGTGCAGATGGGTGTGTATAATTTTGATGTTGTGAAGAGATGAGGCAAAGTTCCCTTCTGGAGATGAAGGGGGAAAGTTTGGTTGGTTGGACCGTGGGTTCTGGCATTGTTAGGCGAGGGGTGCTAGCAGAAGTTATAAGTAGAGCTTGCTGGTCCAGTATGAAATGGTGAGGAAGTGTTTTCTTGGGAGCATTGTTCTTATTGTCAGTGGTGGAAATAGGCCATGTTGGAGTAGATGCAACAGAGTGCTGGGCTTAAAATTTGGTGGAAAATCTTCTTCTTGATTGTCTCCATGTGTTGTCATTGAGGACAGACTATGACACCTCCTAACCGGTCCACTTTGCAGTTGGGACAGGTTCAACAGTTCGTTAGGCATTGGATGCAGACTGGAGAAGTAGTTCGTGCATCTTGCCAGGATCTGGTTCGAAGAGAGTGCGGTTTTCCTTGTTGGTGAACCTAGGAGAATCCACAGGCCTTGAAGAGTTTGGATTAAATCATGAGTGACACTCATCTTGGAACTCTTTCAGAAAATTTATGGAGTTTTGCAATACTGCTGCTGTATTTGACACTGCTGCGATGTGCTGGATTGTGACTTGGACATCGATGTAGTAGGTAGTTAGATAGGTAAGTCTGCTTAATGTCTCGTCGACAACAAGGTCATTAGAGACGGATCGATGTAGTTGATTGGTTGGGCAGCTAGATGTCTGGACCATCACTGTCTGTGGGGAGTAGCAACTAATGGTTATAGGATTCAGATTCTTCATCATGAGCATTCTCGGAGCTGGATTTCTGTGGTTTTAATGTCATTTTAATGATGCTGGTGCTGAGTTTGTTGATTGTCAAGGCGTACTTTCTCTGCATTCCTCCCTCTTCCAGACATGACAAGATGTACTCACTGACCTGGAATTAACAAGTTGCCATTCTTTCTCCAGTCTAATAAAGTAACTAAAATCTGTATGCCATGATATAAAATTCCTTGGATGATTCCATGCAAGACTACATGAACATTTGTGTGGATGGTTCTATGGAATATTTAGCCATCTGCTGGTCGTTGTCATTGATGCTTTCGTAATTGGTTGCTGCTTTGCAATTTTTAATGAACAAGTTTGAAAATTTAGCCAATCAGTGAGAGGGTGGTAGAATTTTTTTTATTTTGACAGAGAGCTATTAAAACTATTAAACATGAATAAATCGTACATTAAATATACATAAATGTTTACTGACTCCAGAACAGTATTGGGCGAAAATAATCGTAAACATTTGTGTTATTTAACAAAAGTTCCCGTTATAATAACAAGGTGATTAGGCAGTGTGCATTGACCCGTGCCAGTGCCTGTGCCCTCCAGACTGATCGAATGCTGCGGACCTCTGCGACACTGCAGCAGACACCAGCACTCTATGGTGTTTTGTTTCATAGCATAACAAGTGCAACAGTGCAGAAAGTGTAGAATGAGTAGTGTAGCAAGGCGAAGTACAATGAGTGCACGGTAGGGTGCCCAAAATGGCTTAATGACTCAAGCAATAGATGCATAAACATGAGAACTATGAAAGACCCACCTACATTGTGTTACAAGCATTTGTTTAGTTTTATTTTAATTTTATTGCAAAGCATAAGTGTGCCATGTCATGTGCTCAACCCCATTTAATATTCATATTGACATCAGTTGCTACCCCCAAGACCATTTTCCTGCCGACCCTGGAGACTGGAGTAGCAGCACTCTACTGGCCGCTTATGCGCACCAGTGCAGTAGTGTACCACCTTTGTCGCAGGAATTCGCCATTTTACGAGTACAGTGTTTAGTAGTCATAGAAGCGCTCGTGATGTGAGCACAATTTCAGAGCAGTGCAAGGCACAGCACAACCATGTATGCCTACGCACATGAATTTTAGAAGTAGATCTTGTAAAATCAAGGTGGAGTTAATTACTCATTAACTAAGAACCACTCAAAGATGCCAAGTCATGCAACACGTATACAAATAGCCCTAAGGTGTTTTCAAGTGCCCTGCAGGTCTTAATGTATTAATTCTTGTGTTTCTTTACTTTGCATTCTTCACATGTTTCATCATAATCTCATCCAGTGTTTTGTATTAAATAAAGGGTTTTTAGCTCTTGTGGATTTTACAATGTTAAATTTATAAGTAATTAAGCAACATGGATATGCTTTCGAAGAGTATGTGTGAGTAAGAAAGTAGTCCACGCAGCCTGCTTGCCCTCCAAACTGGCCAGCGCGCCACGGCGGAAAGTTTAGTCATTCCACCATGTCTTGAGGAGTCGGACGTGCGGACCAATGGGGTCACGTTTTGCATGCTTGGGTGGCACTTCAACATTTGTTTTACCTAATTACTCTAACTACAACAGACTTTAGTTTTACCGGGAACCTTGTTTGTTTAGCCACTCAAGACTTCTCCGCTCCCCCTGCTCATGGAATAACATTGCCTAGGAAGGCTTAACTCCACATCGTAATTCTTAGTGGCCAAGTGTCTTGTGGCCATGTAAACCTGCCAGCAGATAAAGCCCCTGCCAGCAGGTAAAGCCCATCAAATCAATGTAAACTGTTTCTTGAAGGAATGTTAATAAAACCTAGTGAATTAACGTGTAGTGTTTACGTCTTCATTTGGGTTGCGTATGGGCCATAGGGGGGGCAGACACCCACATTTTCCGCAATTCATTAAATGTATTAAGCAAGTGTTTTTCTAGTGTATTATTTTATTTGATCTTCATGTATCTAAATATGGGTGTACGAGTCGGCCTAGGACCTCACTGCATAGAAGGCATAGTATAGGTACGTATTTTTACTAATCACGGCATACAGAGCTCCAGTGGAAGGAAATCGCCATGACTGACGGCACACAACCTGGAATGAGAGTCTGCTCTACACCACCGATTTGACATTGCATCCCGCAATGTCTGACACCGACAATCGACATTAAAGTTTTGGTGAGAAACCATGAGAGAAATTCCTTCCCAAAATTCCCAAACCTTAAAATTTGAATTTTGCTCCACCAGCCTACTGTCTAATGTTGCCCACTTTAGGAGCGATTACCTTGCGCCAGAAATTTCTGGTTTCAACTCGATTAAATTATTTTCCAAAATGTTTCCAATTTTCAAAATTCACTGTTTTCCATTTCTCAATTATCCTGACCTATGCTAACACCAAAAAGGCATAAAGACGATCGGCAGTGTACAACCGGAGCTGTGGGACGCCATCACGACACCCCGGGATGTCGGGAAGGCGAGACACTTGGTCAGTATGTAAGTACGCGAAAATCTGCAGGGACGCCACCATCACAGAAATTACGAGGGAAGAATTGAGAAGGATAGCGGGATGTGGCCATCTTGAAGCACCGCTGTGATGTCAGCCACGCAATGCCCGCTAGGCGCCAAGCAGAACAAAATGGCTGCAAAACCTCCCCCTCCTCTCGGATCACGCATACTCGAGGAAGAAGAGGAGGAAAATAATGGTGGGAAGGAGGAAAATAAAAATCTCCTCCTCGCCCATGCTTCCAGCAGCGCATGACTGCAATCAGCTGTGAGCCACGCCGACAGTTGACCCTGCCTAGGGCCATGCTGGAACAGGTCTGCCGCACCATGATGTCACCTGTGCTGCGCCGCACTGCACTTCTGCGATTGCGCTTCTGCATTGGCTCCCGCGACACATGGAATTGATTACAAACATCGTGGCTAGGCAGGACCTATAGCAGTATGCCGGTATTTCTGTGTCCGCAGTGCCTATGTCCATTGCCGTAAGACTGGATGGCTAAATACGAGTGAGGCACAACACATTGCCACTACGCACGTAAGCACAACCCAAAAAGCATCCTCATTGTGATCAATCACGATACCAGTGAACAACCACAAAACATAGAGTCAGGAACTACAAATTTCAGTGAACATTTTTCGGACACGAATACCACAAACTGGTGCCATAATCTAATTTGCCCCGGTCATGACTCGCCTCTGTTGAAGTGTAAACAATATACCAACTGGTTTCACATCGCGTGTATGAATATTCGGGAACAGGAAATAGTACAGGGATTACTATTCATGTGTAAAAATTGTAGTGCACCTCCAATTAAACAAGAACAGGCTACATACAACTGGGACATCTTCATGGAATTGCAATGGATTAATGCTTGTGACCACCCAGAATGCAAAGGACTCGTGAATGGGGAATCAAACACTGCATTTCGTGTAATATCAGGGTGCACCATAAGTGTTAAGTGGAACCAGAGCAATTAACGGCAGAAGGAGACAACTTCGTGTGCCGAGACTGCACGGCAATACGGTAAGCAACGTCTGCGATATCGCCCATTCAGAATACTTGTGAGGTATCTGCCAGAGTCCCAGCACCAGAAGTGCAACCGAAACCACTGGCGACCATTCCATGCATACCGAAACCACGGCTGACAGATGCACACCATATGCAACCAATGCATGCATATTACTCTACCCCGCACTACAACACGCAGTTTCCAGCAGTTTTACCGGGCCTATCAACAACATTATAAGCAGCGACAACTGTTCCGAGCACAACCACAAACATAATCAATGCAATGGGAGTGACACCCAGTCACTGCCATACATCAGACATGTACTGCCAGCCAACGCCGATGCATTTCCAGACTTTTCCAAATTTTCTGTGATACGTCCGCATTTGTCAACGACTACATTACCCGTCTGCGATGCTACAGAGTTTCGAAAGATGATTGGCTAGGCTGCATAGGAAGATGCAAAGCAATGGTAGAAGTCCATGAACCAATAAGGCCTCACCCTGGACAGAATTCCTTCATGCATTTCACTGGCAATTTGGAGGGGCATTTACGTCAATCCAAGAGCATAGTAATTTAACACTACAACCCCAACAAAAAGGGAAACCCTAACTGATTTTATTAACAAGAAACTGCATCTGGTGAAATGGTATCGCCTAGAGCTGGCTGAACGAGAAATCCTGGAGGTGATCGCGGAGATCGCCCTTCCCGGTACAGAACCGCCCTTGTACTGCTTCTAAACAGCATATTGGAAGAAGTGATGCGAGCTGCACTCATTCTCAAGCACAACATGTGTGGAACATGACGGAAAGTTGGAGACGCATGGGTGCATCACGTGCCGTGCGACTTCAGGAACTACCATGGAGGACAGTATCGAGGAAACCGACCTGAATACCACGCGACACGACCAGACTGGCCATTAGTGAGTAACATAAACAGTGTACCGAATCGCCAAACGGGGTGGTAGCAATGTGTAAAGTGCAAGTGCATATCGAGGAACGAATAAGTCGTCCAGTGGGACCAATCCCAGCCACACCCAGTGCCGTGTCGGTACTGCCCGGGGCGACTGTACCACTGGCATGTCGACTGCCCATGGAATCCCCACCTGGACAACTGCTGCAACCAACCTGTCAACAGACAAGACCAGCAGGGAAACATGTTGTAGGGCTAAACTCGCCTGACATGAACTTTGCCCCTCTCCAGAAGAACAGCTCGACAGTGATGCCACAACACTCACTTATTAAGCAGATCAGTAGCCAAGGTGCTAAGTTTATAAGGGTTCTTGTTCATGTAAATGGTTTTTTGGGTCATGCACTAGTAGATACATTCCACAATGTATGTCGCACGAGGTTCGTAAGCAGTAAAGATGCCACTTCAACAGGACAGGTTATTCAACTAGCAGACGGTCAGTGCATGAAGTCAATGGTAAGGCAAGCCAAGGTTACTATTAAAATTAGGGATCTTGAAACCACTACAGCTGCCATAGTTTCAGATGAGATTACAGAGGATGCAATTTTGGGAGTGCCGTGGCTGGCAGAGCAAAACACCATAGTAGAAGCAACCGAACGCCGCATCAATTTTGGTGTCAAGAGGAGGCGTACCACTTACAATGTAGACAGCCATAGAACAGAGAACATAACAGAAGTAAAATTATCCAAGTTTGATCACAATGTTCCTATTGGCCACCAGGATGCTTTCCAGGGCTTGTTAAAAGAATGGAAAATTGTATTTGCAGAGTATGACGCATTGTGAAGAACCACTGTTGCGGAACATGCAATTCCATTAATCATAGTTGAACAAATAATTAGCACCCCCCGCAGTTATCTTCCACACAAGGCACGAATTATCATGCAGCAGATTTCAGAAATGCTCTCTGATGGGGAAATAGAACCGACCCGCAGTCGTTACAACTCTGCTATCATGTTAGCACAGAAAAAGGATGGGACCTGGGCATTTTGTGTCGACTTCAGGGCCATCTATCAGGCCACGTGTAGTGCGATACCCACATAAATCAGTGTCAAGGATTTGTTGAGTTCCTTAGGGAGGGCCAAGATCATGTCATCTTTAGACCTGTGTAGAGGCTACTGGCAGATTCCAGTACACCAGGAGGATTGAGAGAAAACTGTGTTTACTATGGAAGATACCAATTTTTTGCCATGCCCTTTAGCCTCAAATACGCCCCATCGAATTTCCAGAGTATGATGGTCAGGGTGTAAGACAACCTCATTGGCGAATTCACGCTCGCCTATCTCGAAGATGTTATCATTTGGTCAGAGATGTGTGAGGAACATCTACATCACCTTTCATCAGTGCTAGAAAGGTTAGAACTGTCAACAGGCGCTGTGTACATGCAAGCAACTGAGAAAATTCTTTGGGCTTATCAACTTGTTGCATATCGAGAACTTTGACCTTATTTCCGCGCCCGTCACTGACATGCTGTCACCATAGAAATGGTATGTGTGGGGTAGCGAACCAGAAACTTATTTCCAAACGATCAAGGAAAAGTTCCAGGCGTGTCCTGCACTGGTACGATATGAGTCAGTACGCCACCAGTTTTTACAGACCGATGCCAGCCAGGAAGGAAGGGCTCGGGCCTGTATTGTATTAGTACAACGATGCAGGCGAAAAAGGCGTGATAGAATTTGCGAGTGCAAAACTAAGTAACACAGAGTGTCGCTATGATGTAAACCAGCGTGAATGTCTCGCCATTATACGGGCAGTAAGAAAGTATCGACCGTACTTAGAGTACTGACGATTTATTATGCAAACAGACAACTTCTGCCTGGTATGGCTTGTTGCATGTGCGAGGCGAGAAGTAAACTAACTCGATTGGCATTATTACTGCAAGCATATGAATTTAATATAGAACATGTACCCGGGTAAGAGTAACGATCTCGCAGACACACTGCTTCGGACTCCGAACGTGAGCATTACTGTAACTGACAAAGTGGAATGGGAAGAAGTATTGCCACCAGTAATTAAAGCCCTGCTCAAAGAAGCAGTAAAAGACAAAGTCAATGTTGGGAAAAACGATACAATTGTAGTGGACTCATACAAGGAAATTGTGGAGGCACAAAAGAGCTGTGTATTTGCCCAGCAAAAGCGAGAGAAGTGCGAACAACAGAATGTAGAAGGATGGTGAGTGATGTAGGGATGCATAGAGATGTGTTCTCCATGTCACAAAACCATACGGAGGCTCTATGTTCCCACAGCATGTTGAGAACAGGTTTTTAAACATGCGCATTTAAGTGACACGGCAGGACAGCCAGGATCAGAGCAAACTTTAAGAAATGTTTTAGCACAGTTTTTTTTGGCCAGGACTTACCCAATATATACAGAATGACGTAAGTAAGTGCAACAAATGTAAATTGTTTAAGTCACATAGAACTGATGGCTACCAACAGCAGCAGCCTAGGCAGCCAAGGAAGCTGTTGGATACAATTTGTTTAGATTTAATGGAGCTCTACCCTAAGTCAGTTGTAAGTAAACACTTCAATTTGGTGGTCACAGACAGTTTCTCGAGATGGATGGAAGCGTATCCAATCAATAGTGCACAGACAAGACAGATAGCAAAAATCTTGAAAAACGAATTTTTTTTATGCTGGGGTTATCCTAGGTACATCCTGGCCGACAATGGTACTCAATTTACCAGAAAGCATTGGCGAGAGCTATGCACGTCATGGGGAGTGCGGAATTTAAATACAGCGATTTATCATTCCCGGGCGAATGCCATGGAGAGGTGCAACCAGGAGTTGAAGGCGCAACTCCGGCTCCATGTGGGTGAGCAGCTACCAGTTGGGCCGAACACCTGCTGCCACACTCTTCATGCTGCGATGCAGGGTGAATTCCGCAATGGTAAAGTCTCCTGCACAAATCCTGTTGGAAAGAGACATCCTGTTACCCAGTGAAACGGAACTGCCCACGTGCCAAAGATAGTAGCTTGACCAAGTCCAGTGGCACATGAGAGGAGAGGCGCAGAAATCGATACCGCGAACAACGCGAACATCACGTACGGTGTGCAGCCAGCCAACACAGTAACAGCCCGCCAGCCGCACTAACACTGGGGCAAATTATTTACGTTAAGGCGCATCCACAGTCAGTCGCCAAGAAAAATGTCTGCGCAGTATTGGCACCGAAGTGGAGATGCCCACATCGAATCATGCAAGTGATTAGTCCGAAAAGGTACTTAGTTCGAGTATGGAGGAAACAATTCGCATACATCGAGATGACATCCGAGCAGCCTCTGACGATGCTCCCATGGGAGACAGGCAGGAAGAGGAAATAGGCCAAGATGGCCAAGCTTCAGATTAGCAACTGCAAGCAGCGTGTGAGGGAGATAGGGGTCTAGGACCTCAGGAGGACGCAAGGCCATCTGATGCCAAAGAGACTTCGACGCCGAACACTATGAAGTTCACCAGGAGTCTGAGTCACGTCGACACCGTACAGAATCAGGTCGTCACATCGGTCAACAGATGACGATGTGGCAAGGGGAGAGGGAGAGATAGCTCCCAATGTAAATAACGAGCAGGTATACGCAGGAGAACAGCAGGAAGGAGTGGACGACCATGAGCCCTACAATGGCAGAGGCACTGACGAGCCCCCTGGTGAAGTCCCGACAGGACAAGGTGGTGCAGTAATTCGAGGTGTATCGACAGGAGGCGAAGGGGGTCCGGAGTAACCTGATGCGGCAGCATTGGCAGAGGTGAGCCACGTCACAGAGTCTGATGGTGCAGCGCTGTCGAGCAGGACCGTGCAGGCTAGAAGGCTAGAGGAAGCCCCGATGCTACCACCAGGAGACACAGAAAGGGAGGAACTGTCCTCTCCATGGAAAAACTCACTACCCACACTGCTCGTGAAGAGGATCTGCAGGCACGGGACCTGGACTGGTCTGCCGGAATTAGGTTGCCTTGTCACTACTGGTACAAGCAGTACCAAGACAACGAGATAGACAACGAAGTGAGCAGTAAAGAGGACAGCAGGAGTAGTGGGTCAGCCGGCTCGCTACTTCTTCGGTGGTCCAGGAGAAGGAGACAGCCACAACGGGAATGCACCTCGTGTGGTGTTGCCACAGCACACCATAGAGTGCACATTTACCCGCAGCAACAGCAGCAACAGAAGATTAACAGACTGCCAGCATGTAGGGAGGCTTATGTGCTACGTCCTCGCTGCAGGGAGCAGAGGAAATGCTTTTGCTGTGATTGACTGACCAGCTTCAAACGGTCTAGAAGGGGTTGGGGGCATTTGACGTCAGTTGCTTCCCCCAAGACTCTACTGGCCACTCGTGCACACCAGAGCAGTGGTGTACCACACAAGTCGCAGGAATTCGCCATTTTATGAGTGCAGTGTTTAGTGGTCATGTAAGCACTCGGGACATGAACGTAAGTGCAGAGCAGATCAGTGCAAGGTGCAGTGCAACAATGTGCGCCTACACGCATGTATTTTAGAAGTAGATCTTGTAAAATCAAGGTGGAGTTAATAACTCATTACCTAAAGATGCTCAAAGACACCAAGTCATGCAACATATATATAAATAGCCTAAGGTGTTTCCAAGTGCCCCGCGGGCCTCAATGTATTCATTATTATGTTTCTTTACTCTGCATTCTTCACGTAATTCATTCCCATCTCATCCAGTGTTTTGTATCCAGTAAAGGGTTTTTGTGTCTTAATGGAGTTTATGATGTTAAATTTATGAGTTAATAAGGCTACGTGTATATGTTTTTGAAGGGTATGTGTGTGTGTAAGAAAGTAGTCCACTCTGCCTGCTTGCCCGCCAACCTGGCCAGTGCGCAATGGCACAAAGTTTAGTCATTCCACCAGGTCTTGAGGAGTTGGGTGTGCGAACCAATGGGGTCACGTTTAGCGCACTTTGGTGGCACATCAACATTTGTTTTACCTAATCACTGTAACTGCAATAGACTTTAGTTTTACCAGTACCTCGTTTGTTAAGTCATCCAAGACTTCTCCGCTCCTCCCTGCCCGTGGAATAACATTGCCCGGGAAGGCTTAGCTCCACACCGTAATTCTTTATTAGCCAAGTGTCTTTTGTCCTTGTAACCCTGCTGGCAGGTAAAGCCTGGCAAATCAATGTAAACTGTTTCTTGAGGGAACATTAATAAAACGAAGTGAATTAACATGTAGTGTTTACGTCTTCATTTTGGTTCCCTACGGGCCATAGGGGCGCGAGCCGCCACCTTTTCCGCAATTCATTAAGTGTACTATGCAAGTGTTTTTCCAGTGTATTTAAGGTGTTTTGATCTTCGTGTAACTAAATGTGGGTGTATGAGTCGCTTCAAGACCTCACTGCATAGAAAACATAGTACAGGTACATATTTTTACTAATCACGATAGATGGAGCACCAGCAGAAGGAAATCGCCATGACTGTCGGCACACAACCTGGAATGAGAGTCTGCTCTACACCACCGATTTGACATTGCATCCCGCAATGTCTGGCGCCCAGTATCAACATTGGTATTTTGGTGAGAAACCATGGGAGAAATTCCTTCCCAAAATTCCCAAAACCTTAAAATCTCAATTTTGGTCCACCAGCCTACAGACAATATATTGCAAGGATTGTGCGTTTGCATAAATTGATATTGCAGCATATTTTTGAGGATGTTGTTTTTGTAAAGATTTCATATATTTGCTTGTTAATAAGCAAATGTGGACAGTTCTTTGCATGTTGTGACCCGTCGAACAGGTGGACGCGACCCATGGAGGAATCAGAGGCTAACATGAACTCATTCGCAGGGGACGGTTCGTGTCCATATATCGTGTTCCGTGTGGCATTAAAACTTTCCATCTCTAACCGTTAGAGTATAAATAGTGTTTAATCGCATCGGAACCACGTTAGTTTAGCTGTCCTACTTCCCCAGTGCTTGCATTGCCTGGGGAAATGTAATGGTGAAAGTAAGTGTTCAATGGCTTCACACTATTTTTCAGTATAGCCTAACCGGCCGGCCAAGCCCAGCAAATAGTATCAAGTGTCCACCTAAGGTGAAAATGTAATGTATTTTCTGCAAGGTAAATATACATATGGCAAGAACAACGTGTATTACTTCCGTGCAGTGCATTCGGATGAGACAGGGCGCGAGGCCCTTAAGATCTGCTAAATTCATCATTACCTTTTAATCAGTACTATAGTTGCTGTAATTCTCTCAGTAGTTCAGTTTCAGGAATGTGGGTCGGCCTTCAATAGGTCCACTTTTTAGTTAACAGGGTAAGTATGGAAGGTAAGGGGTATTATACCAACGGAGGAAATTGACATCCGGGCGAACAGCCCGCACCACCATGAAAAGTCAAGAGTCTTCAACTCCAACAACATCGACAACACCACTGGTGGTGTCTGGCATCTAGTCGGGTAAGATCATCCTCGCCAAAAATTTCCTTGCAACAAACTCACTGCCCCTCAACACTCATTTGACCTAATGCAATGTAACCACACTGCATCAGTATAAATTCATTCGTGAGTTAAAAATATTCCTGAATCACAGTTGCAGATGTGGTTTTCCTAGGCAGCTAGATTGTAAACTGAGTGGAGTTGAGGCAAATCATGAAAGGAATTATATATAAAGCAAAGTTTGGCGGGGCAAAGATCAGGGATTTGAATTAAAGAGTAAGTACTGTAAGAGGTAGCAATGCAGCCATGGTGGTTGTAATGTATATGGTTGGAAATAATCTTGCTCGAAAGGAGGTTGGGAAAGAGGTAGAGAAGGATCTCGGAAGGTTGCTGAGCAAGGTACAAGAGAAGTTTCTACGTGTTAGGGCAACAGTTAATGTGGTGCTGGTTAGGAAGGGGATAAACTACATGAAGGCAGTGGCAGTGAGTGAGGTATGAGAGAAGGTATGCAGGAATTTGGGAGTTGCATTTCTAGACAGCAGGAAATGGGTAGGCCAGGAAATGTAGGAAGGACCAGGTGCACCTGACAGATTAGAGAAAGAGGCGCTTAGGAGATGTGCTATGCTGGGAAACAGCTCGCTATTTGGAGAGGGTCAGGGCTCAGCAGCGATGGTCTAAATTGCTACTAGAGAGAGACAATGTAACAGAAGTAGAGCTAACTGGAGAGGTAAACGCTGATGAGTCCACAAGGGATGAGAGAGGTGGTAAGCAAAGTAGGATGGTAAATCATAATGTTAGCATAAAGTTAATGGTACTGAACTTCAGTAGTGTACACAACAAGCTGGAGAACGTCTGGGGAAAAGTTGAAAGATATGGGGAGGACATATCAGTAGTTGTGGAGACTTGGCTGATTAAGGAAATGCTTGACAGTGAATGTATGCAGTATAAGTTCACCATCTTTTGAAGAGACATGGATGGGTGAGAAGGAGGAATTGTGGTGTTCGTAAGGGACTGGTCAGTATAATGGATTAGTCGAGCTGTTAGGGTGATGGAAATAAAATTAAGAAGAGGTAGTCATAGGATTGCTTTGCTGGCAGTGTATAGGCCATCATGAAATGGATGGCAGGCAATTGAGTAGGTCAAGGAGACAGTTGATAGACTAGAGGACAGGCAGTGGGTTGTTGTAGCAGAGGAACTAAATATGCCATGAGTGAGATGAATAGAGGGAGCAGAAGAGATAGGCATCATGATGCAGAGCATGGCAGTGTAGTTAGTCAACAAAGGTTTGGTCGAGGTAATAGAAAAACCTACGAGAAGGAATGAAGAAGGTGTTGGATCAGTGCTGGATGTGGTGTTGATCAGACCTGGGAATGTTGGTACAGTAGTATTAAACCGAATAGGCAACCATGAAATTCCTGTTGTGGAACTTGGACTTAGGAAGGACGAAGGTATAGTAAACAGCAGAAAAGTTGGTATGGCAGTATGGGCGAGGAGTCAAGAAGGGGCACAGAAATCTTCCTGAAGAATAAATTTGAGAAATTTTCTATGGAGGAAAGTGTAGAAGGCATATGGGGGAAATGTAGAAGAATATATGAGAAATTATTCTGGAGAAATTTTTCCCACAGAAAGGTTAAGGGCTGGGGAGATCCACCACATTATGGACAGGAGATTCGTAATTTGAAGAGGAAGTGTAAAAAATTGCATGCCAAGTGGAAAAATAAAGAAACTCTAAGAGCTAGGGAATATGTGAAATATATGAGAAGGATATTGGAAGGAACATCAAATAGGCAAAGAATATAGTTTTTGGGAACATGATGGAAGAAGGAAAAGTCAAGGGATGGGAGGAAATGTTTAGGTATCTTAAGAAGGTAAGGAGTGGAGAGAAAGGGATCCCACTGTTTAAAGTTAGGAATGGCTAAACTATGACAAATGAAAAATTAAAATGGATATGCTGCAAGTCTAGTACTTGTCAAAGTTTGTGACAAAGAGGGATTGTGATAGGAAAGCTAATGGGGATTGGGAGTCGTTTAGTAAATTTAAGATGAGAGAGCATGAGATAGCAATGGTAATCAGGGGTTGAAGAACAATAATGCAGTGGGAACAGACAGGATAGGGAACACAGCCCTTAAGTTCTGTGGGAGAGATTGAGATATGCTGTTAGGTAGGTTATTATACGAAGTTATATTGCCACAAGGTTGGAAGGAGGCATTAGTGGTCCCAATATACAACTTTTAAATGTAGGGTTGCAAGTTAGTGATGTGTGTTCCTGTCCCTTACTTCACGAGACCATTTGCCGGGCCATGCACTAAGCCAGTGCAGTCAGCATCAGTGCTCTATGAGTGTTGTGTTGTTTAATTCATTCTGCATACCAGTGCGACAGTGCAATCCATGAAGTGCATGAATGCTTGTGTACCACCAGTGCAGCTTAATGCGCCCCAGAGTATGTTAGTGCCAAGTTAAAATAGGGCCATTGGTAAAAAGGGTTAAATGATGATTGCCGATAAGAACCCTAATAAAAGGGGACAATACAGACATCCTAGCAAGGCCTCTTATGCAGTGTTATATTTAAGATTGTTTACTGCCAATTTTATTGTATTCACTCCACGGGTTTCGTTCTCATTTCATCTCATCATATTTGCAGGTGTAATACTGTGTGATGTAAAATGCAACGTGATTTGTACATGTTTTACAATCATAAGGTAAGCAAGTTCATGAGTATTTGCAAGCTTCACAGAAAGTAGTTCCAGCTTGGTGTGCTGACCGCCTTTCCCCCCTGGAAGATTCTGGTGCCAAGGTGGAACAGTTAGTAGCATCCAGGACATGCGAGGGCAACACAGCATTCCGTTCGTGCTCTGGTGGCCAGCAACTTTTGTGTGTCAATCATCTTAACTGCAATAGCGTAATGTACTATACCAGAACCATTTTATTCCCCGCCACCTGATATGCCTGCCAATTTCCCTTGATTAGCATCACCCAGGGGATCATAATTATTCACCTTAATTAATTGCATGGCTTCGCACCTTTTTCGTCTATATACCCTTACTGGTGGGCTGTGCTCGGTAATCAAATGTAAGTTTCTTCCAACAGAGCAGTATTAGTCAGTGCACAAATAAAGTGTATATAGGAAATATGTTTACAAACTCATGCACATTATTCGTGATCGGAAAAGCGGAAGATTTATACAGTACCCCCATGGTCCATCTCAAATAGTAAGGGCTGTAGCACTCCCTAAAGGTGGTAGGTGTCAAGGACATTACATGGGATTTTAGGCAAAGTACTTGTGTTAGAAGAACACAAATTGGTATACGGAGCAAGTAAACCAAGATCTTGGATACACAGTAGGTATGGTCCGTCGTACACACCCCCGTCATGTAAATAATAGGGGCTGGCACCCTTTGATTGCATGCAACACATACACCGTAATGTTAAATTGATTGTGGATACCATTTGATGAAGCAGGACAACATAGGTAGCGAATAAGCCCTGCTTGATGAAACTCTCTAGGACCCACAATTTCTGGTTAAATTGCAAATGAAGTGTACAGTGGTAGCAGTAGAATAAACTAATGCAAAAGGCAACCCTTTTCGCACCCAGAGGAATTCAGTGGGGAGTCCCCCGCGAATGCATGAAGAGAGTGTGGTGGCACATAACAGCAAGGTCTTGAGAGCCGATGAGGGATATTGAGGTGAGTATGGAGCTGTGCTGGAATGAAAGGGTGGGGCAAATGGGAGAACCCCGAGCAATTCCGCCGACCAGCGGCATCGTCTGGCATGATGTCCACATACGAACATCTGGGGGTGACCCGGCCAGGAATTGAACCCAGTTTACCTTGGTGGGAGGCGAGAAGGCTTACCGCCCGCCGAATGAGTATTTCTGGCTTGGCGCCCTTATCCCCATATGTTCAAATATGGCATTTTATTTCATGATGTGTTCCATCATGTAGACCTACCTATATTTTGAAATATGTTGTCTGTGTCAATCAGTGCCTGCATCTCTAACACTGGATTTCCTATATATTGCTAGATATATAGGAAATCCATTATAATTTGACAATTTAACTTGCATAGGAACAATATCTAGCTGTAATAAAATACAGATTTCCATGGTTAAAATGGTCACTTGAGCATCAGTATCTAGTTTAAAAGGTATGTAGCAAGTATTTAAAGTCACCTGCTCCAGCCACTCCAACTTTTTGTGATGGATTAACAATAGCTCAACTCAAAATGTGTCATCCTCATCATACACTACTTCGCCACACTTTTATGAACTTAAACACATATACTGAAAATGATTGTACTTACAACATTTATGACACTGTTTACGGTACGCTGGGCAGTTGTCCCATAAGTGAATCATACCACATGCCTTACACTGTGACTGACTACCACGATCACCTTATGTCTTGAAACTTAAGTTGTTTCTTTGGAGCCTCTTAACATCATTTCGCACACCCCTTCCTGTAAAACTCGAATGATGTACTTGATGACTTGTGAACGACTTCGTTGCTTGGCGGGATGTAGCCGAGGTCTTCTGTACTACAAAAACTTTACTCTTACCTTCAAGTTGCCTCAACTGGACGTCAGCTAATGCGGCAACATGGCTAATAATGCCTTAAAGCAAGTCCAAGATAGGCTCCTGCAGCATTCTGTCCTTCGCCCATACATCACTTAGACCACATATAATACAATCCCGAATCAAACTGTCCCGCAAGTCACCAAACTTGCAATCAGCACTTAATTTCCATAATTCGGTTACAAACACATCCAAACTTCCCCCTTCTTGCTGTACATTACTAAAGAAAACATAACGAACAACTGTCTCAATAGCAGTTGGAATGAAGTGCTGATTCAAAATGTCCAATATTTTAACATAGTCACGACTATCTTCTTCACTCAGGGAAAATGTATTATAAATTTCCAGCGTTTCGGCGCCAATAGTGTGTAATAAAATGGGAACCTTTGTTTCAACTGTAATTGTAGTATCAGTAGAGAGCCCCGAAGCCGGGGAATAAATCTCAAATATCTGCTGCCACTTCCTAAAATTATCAGCGACACTTCCTTGCAAAGACAATTCTTTTGGTGGTTTATTCACATTCATGGTTCCAAACAAACTGTACAACAGATAAATAACCTGAACGGCAATTACGGCCAATAACACATATTCATCCAATACGTAGATCTTCAATCCAACTGTGCCATGTCAAGTTTTATAAATAATAAAAGAATATCTGTTAAAATATTGGCTTTATTTAACTCCAGCCTTTACAATTAAAACATGTCAACTTAGGTTAGCCCATGGCATGGACTGTTGTATAATGTCGCTGCTGACCACTTTTTCACATATAAAACCAATACTGCCAACCTCTGACACAATGGAAACTGTTGGGATGTTTCTCACACACATACACACACAATCGTATTGTACAAGATGCCTTAGCACTTGTCAAAGGATTGCTGGATAAAATAAAACATGTTGATTTCTTCAAGCAAAGTACAACTGGAATGGACAAGCTGGTTGGATCTCAGAAAACGATAGGATTGAATCCACAAGAACTTACCCAGGATGTTTCCACGATGTAGAATTCAACATATCTTATATGATTGAACAACTCACTGAACTGCAAGATGTTGTGAAGACAACAGTAGCTCTCATCAACAAAACATTCCTGTTTTGTCTGAAGAAGAATGAACAGTATGTAAACCACTGTGTGTAGTGCTAAAACCATTCGAAGAAGTCACTGTTAAGATCAGTGGCGAACAATATGTGAATGGCAGTCAAGTGTTAGTTTTCACAAACTGCCTTATGCTTGTATGTAACAATAAGGGAAGCCATAAGTTCGTGCCACTTGTATTGAATGTAGTGACAGAGCTTCAGAATGGTTTTAGGGCGAGAATGAAAAATATATAATACAGCAAAACCTTGGCAACCTTGCTGTATCCTAGGTTCAGGTTACTAGTTTTCGACGATAATGCTTCTGCTCGGTCAATCAAAACCCACTGCATTGAGTTGATGACAAAAGTGTGGAATGACAATAACCGTGGGAATGATTTAGAGCAAGCAGTTAATCAACCGGGAAAGAATAATTCAGATAATATTCCCGAGTTTTCAATTTGGGAAGATTATGGAAAGAAGATGTCATCAAAAAATCTGCAGGTATTTAGAAAACAATTATAGATGTATACTTTTAAATAAAAATGTTTTGTCTTTAGTGACAAATTGTGGCACAGACAGACTGACGCAAATTCGCACCCATGCCTTACCTGGGACTCAAACCCAGGACCCCTCTCTTCACTACCCAGCGCACAACCAACTGCACTAAAGTGGTCGGAAAGTTAGATTGTTCTAGTTACACAGGTTTCCTTGCTGATTAATTAAAACTATATTAATTAACCATTTATATATTTAACAAATAAGTAAAAGAACTGTCATAAAATGTATCGACTATTTATATGGAATTGAGAAAACGGCCAAGGAATTTAAACGTCTTTAATGTTTCCGATTGTTTTAATTTTACTAATATAAGTTACCACGGTGAAATGAGCTCCAAATAATTCTTTATTACATTTCAGGGCCAAAAACATTAGCCGTAATTGTGGAGATGAATAAATATTTGGAATACGATTATCTTCAAAGTGAGAAGGATCCACTTTTGTGGTGGATACCAAATCAGCACTTTTATATACCCATGGCCAAATTAGTAAGGTCAGGATTTCACATGTTAGCAACATATAGAATCCTCTTATGTGAGAGGATTTTCTCTAAAGCAGGAAATGTGATAATCGAACGCTGTACTCATTTACGACCAAAATATGTACGATTTATATTTGATCATTTTGGTTAATTTTTCATGTTTATATATAAAATAATTTTGACTGTTATGTAATGACTAAGATACTTTAGAATTATTTAATGTTCGAGTGAATTATGGCAAAATGTAATATTCAGCCTTAAAATGCTTAAGATTGTTTTTAGGTGGAAAAATTCTATAATAACAATGATTAGTGACTTGATGCTGACAGCACCCTTCAGACCGTTTGCCCGCCATAGAAATCAGTGCAACTGCAGCTGACACCGGACTCTTCCGGCGCATCCACGTGCACCAGTGTAGTTTGGAGGTGTGTTCAAACTGAAGTCGAACACACAGCATCAGTGTACAAGAATTGAACCGCAGTGACACGTGTTTAGCAAGGAAGTGCTAGGCTTGAAAGTGTAGGGCAGCCATGCGGCCGAGTACGCTTACACGCATGAATCTGAGGAAATAGAACTTGTGTGCTGTCCAGTGCAAGGAGAATGCCACACAAGTAACATGTGCATCAACATTATAAGAAACTATCTTTTAAGCCCTATAGGCTTTATTAGTCGAATTCCATTGTTTTTGTTATTTTCCGCTCACATGTTTATCACTTTCATGTCATCCACCAGAGTCTATGTGGGGTTATATGTTTATGTTTTGCAAGCATGCTTATTTTAATGCAAGTTCTGGTAATTTAACGTCAATGCAAGTGTTGATCCAATGTTTTAGCAGTGTAAGAAAGTATTGTCGCAGCATGCCTGCCGCCAATTCGGCCGGTGCGCTGCACTACAAAGAAGTCATTGTCCCATGTCTCGAGAGTGTGGACGCATGGTCCGTCGTCTCCACGATTTCCCGAGCTCCCAGGCGGTAATCAACTTTTTGCTCAATCATTTCATTTCAATCGACTTTTTAATTAACAGCAACCTTTTGTGACAGCCGTCCAGGACTCGCCACCTCTCACCTTCCCTTGGCTTGCATCGCCAGGGAAGGCTTAATGTACAACTAAGTTTTATCGGCTTCACACCACTATGTAACAGTGCTACTTTGTCGGCGGGTTGAGCCCGACATTGTAATTACAAGTTGTTTCCAGTAGAGAAACATTAATAAACCTATTGGAAAGTATGAGTGGCTATGTGTTTTTCATTCGAGTCGCCTTCGGGTGCTTATGGGCGCAGGCCCCACCCTCCTGCCAAAGTATTTTATGAAGCAAGTGTCTTTCAAGTGTTTTATGTATGCATTTAGGATTTAGTCTTCGTTTACTTAAATTATGGTGTGTGGATCGCCTAGAATTCACTGGACAATACATATGTTTTTGTTTGGAAACCACTGAGGAACTTGAACGCCAGAAGGATCACCGCCTATGGTCGTTGGCACACGACCCAGAGAAAGAGAGTCAGCTTTACCACATCACTGCATTTTCGCTAGACAATGCCTGGCGCCCGGTTATTGAAAAATTCTAACCAACATTTTCCCCCACAATTTATTTGCCGCTCCCAAAAACCTCAGTAACACCTTCATGGCAGCCTGACTTCTGCCAGACTTAAAATTACATTTACTTTCTGCTTCAAAAAGTTAACATAACTATGAAATCGACAGCTTGTCAAATTAATAGTTTTATGTTTTTTAAATCAATTTATGTTTTTGAGCCAAATTTTTTGGTTTGTTGATTTGATTTACAATGTATGAAATAGTGGAATAATTTATTACTTATACAAAAAAGAATGTTATTTACTATTTTCGTATAACGTGTTGCATAAATATTGATATTGCTTCCTACAAACATGCTTATCTTTATGAAGAAATTAAATCAATTTAATATATGATTTCTGCCCCTATCACAAATCTCAATAATCCCCTTTGAAAAATGCAATTTTTGGGACTGAACAATAAAACATTAACAGATACCTGTTGAAAGAGTAGCGCATTTCATGTTTTACAACATTATTTTTGGAATATTTAAACTCGGGATATTTCTCTTAACAGCATTTTATCACAACACATGCATTTAATGCTCGTATTAATAGTGAATAGTGAAGTGAAGACATTGCGGCGGCTCTTAACAGCGAAGTCTTGAGAGCCGATGAGGGTGATTGAGGTGTGTATGGAGTGGCACCAGAATGAAAGGGCAAAGGAAATGGGAGATCCTCGAGAAAAACCAATGACCAACGGTATTGTCCAGCACGATCCACACTTGAGAAAAACCGGTGACCCAGCCAGGTATTGAACCCAGTTCGCATTAGTGGAAGGTGAGCAGTCTCACTCCTCAACCACCTATTAGAGGATTACCACCAATATTAGGAATCTTACCTAAATGGATAGTGTAGCTCTCACCTGAGCGTGTTTTCGCTTAAAACTCGTTTTGGCTATTTAATTGTCGGCTCTTGAGACTACATCTTATTTAATAGTCTCCCAAACTAGTATCAAGAGAGAGGAAATAAAATAAATCTTGTTTCTGGTAATTGGTGTCGAGAGATGTCTCGAGACACGATTCGTACACAGTATTCGTTTGTAGATGGTTCTATGTGTACATTAGAATACGAAAATGTATTTATTTTATATGGTGCAATGGCCACAATGGCTTGTGCATTTGTACGCATTCGTGTACGGTATTCAATACAAATTTTTGTATTCATAAGTTACTATACACCTGCAGTCTCGCGTGCAAAGTAGTTACAGTATCAGGTAAGTGAAATCAGCAAGTGTTTAGACACAAATTGAATCATTGTTTATGGTAAATAGGTTTACTTTATTTCTTAGGAAAATGTAATAAAACATTATATAAAACTGTTTACTAATTGCTAATGAGCGTTTGTTATAAACAGTTTAGTTTATTCATCGCCAAGCAGACTACAAACACTGTACAATGTACATATCACAAATAACAAAAAAATGTAAGAGATTAAACATAATCCTTGTGTGTAATGCACATACTACGCAAGTGGTTAATGCGAAAAATATTTATTTTACCACAGAAACTATTCATATCTAAATTAATTGTGGTCATCATTCTCCGCCTTATGCGCCAACAAGCATTTCAGGTAGTGTTTGTGTACAAACAGGGCTTGAGCAGCTACATTGACTTTTTTTCGAACATCTCAATAAAATGCAAGTCACTGGAGTTAAGTAGAATCAGAAGCAGTACTTCGTGGAAAAATAATCACACTACAATCTTATATGTGCAATTTCATTTCAATAATGTCACACTGCATAGCAGAAATAAATTAATTTTGTTTTCTTAATGGTTGGAAGCAAAGTTTATGACAAAATTACTTCTAATACTGTGTACCTGTAGTAAAGGATTGTAATGTATGTTTAATATTGTTTTACATTTCCAAATATTTTAAAACTTATCGCTACCTAGTAAAGTAAAGAATTTTTTTTCCCCTTTTTTGCTATCTATGCACATCAACTTAACTATTAGTGATGTTTATAAATTACAGATTACTGTGTGAAACAAATCTATATGCAAAATTTCAATATAATCATATATATAGTGTTCCAGATATATAATCACATCCTCTTAAAAGAAATTTGTGAATATGCAGCCCCATACAAATTTAAATCTTTAAATCTTAATCACATTCTAGTCTTATAACACTGCGCCATGTTAAAAACGCCTAACATTTTCGATCGAAATAAGAATTCCATCGAAGTACCAGAAATCGATCAAAATGAAAGAAAAACAAGTTACACGAGTGCTGTGAAACACATTCAGCTTAATACATTCGGTAGCCATGTCAGAAAAAGTTTAAGAACAGAGCATGTTTTCACAGTTACATGTCCAAAGTAGAAAGAAATCAATGGAAATTCTTACCTCAACAAACATGGAACTTAAAATGTATGATATTTAATCATAGTAGCCTCAAACATTTATCAATATTGACATTTTTAATTGTTATGAAACCTTCACTTTTACTGTAACGGCATCATGGGTGGGAATTAGTACATTCAACCTTAAACTTAATTTAATTATGCATGTGCAGGAATTCCCACCAAATTCAGCAATATTTATTTACCTTGCTTGTTTTCTTTGAAGCAGCCAATAGGAGTGCAGCAGAGAACCGAAGTCGTCCGAAACGAATTGTGAAAACTGTTCATTTTGAATGAGAAACAACTGCGATCGCAATCTTTGGAAGGTAATGTAACCTCTTCAGTAGCCTAACTTGTTTTAGTGAGGCAGTTATGCATCCCATGAAACCGTGGCCGATCTCGATCGAAACGAGATGAAAGATAGGTACAAAATGCCAGTGCAGAAAACCTGATACGAACTAACACCACAGAAGAAGCAGATGGAGATAAAACAGAAGATGAAACACAAGAAGATGTATTCACCTCACCACACCAAGAATCAATATAACAAGATAACTCTACAAAAAATTTAGGCACCCAAAACATACAAACATGAAATATGTACCACTATCACAACTCATCTCACACAACAAATACAAAGAAGAAAGCAAACAAAACAAGGTGTTTAACCATTTAAATAAATAAGCCAGACAATTTTTCCAATAACATAAATAATCTAACAAAGATATCACATCCATTAGTTTTTAAATATCAACAAGAACACAAACATAAAAGAAGACCAGTATACATTCTTAGAAATGGCTAACTATAATAACAAAAAATTAAATGAAAAACTACATTGCTAGGTGCTGGAGGTGTATTGCTAATAATTTATATACTGACTGCGCTGTCAGATTAATATTTAAATAAAAGGGGAAGTTACAGATTACGAATCAAAATAAACACACATGTTGTATGAAATGTTCTTTGCTAATAAATATATTTACAGGGATGCTAACTTCTATGTGGTCTCATCAGTAGTCACCCCCCTGCCCCTGGCCGTGGTTTTACACAAAAATAGAACCACTATGTTGTTTTCAAATCTGCCTGCTCGCACACACACCACAATCACAACACAAATTAATCGTTCAAAGCTATGTTTGCAAAAATACTTATTGTCGATACTACCAGCACTCTCCACACCAACGAGCTATACAGTAAACATAGAGTGCCGGAAGCATTTCCAGACTGTGGCCACTTGAATAAAGGTCCATAGTAGGGTGTGTCAGTAAGGAATATCACGCCTACGTACCCAAAATAGTCTACAAATAAAATACAATTGGACATTTTCACGCACTTGATGGCTGGAAATAATGTGTAATTCGTGGATTTGGCTTTGGCATAAAACAAACGGCTGAAAAGTTGTATATTGTAGGGTTGTGAATGATATTTTTGTGAAGAATTGTTTTAATATCAAACCAGCCTGGATGTTTGAGATTGCAGTGTACAGGCCTATACATGGGAGCATGTAAGTGATTTATGTATCCATTTAATTGAGTGCTCGGGAATATTAAAGGTGCAATGGGCTGTGGTGTTGCAGCTCGAAACTGCAGTGCAAATAATTTATATGCTACAGTAGTCTGGCATCAAACCACAAAGTTGGTGGATTGACCTCGCAATCAAAATAATTATTTTCGTGTATTGAGACTGTCATATAAATTAAATTTTGTGGGTGCTCACGGAAAGCAGGTTCTGGTAAATGTAAACATATTGTCGAGGTAATGTAAAGCAAAGGGTTTTTTTTTTTAATCCAGAAAATTGTATAAATCTACTCTATTATTAATACAGAACACAGCTTTTATGAGGCCCATTAATATTTCACCTGATGGGGAGGGCTATGAACTGTAGGAAAATTGAGGGGGGGAAGTTTATAATGAAAATGAATAAATTTTGTATTTTTTTACCTTACAATTTCCCTGATCTTCATTGCCCACCCCTCTAACAATTTAGGTGTTTGTATTGGCTTGGTTTGTGTTGGTTATGTCTTTTGGCAATTCATGTATTTCCATGTGCAAATATTATTATGAAGTACATATTTTCCACTTGTTTTACCCCACAATTTCCCTGATCTTCATAGCCCTTCCCAGTATAAGTTTGGTAGTTAGTATTGATCAAATATTGATGCCCCTATTAAACTTGTGTTCTTTATTATTAATCAAAAAAAATTTTAAAATTTGTTTTTCAAAAAGCCCTTTGCTTCATAATTACCCTGAAGGATCGCCTTCTGTGAATAGTGGAAATACTTTAGCAATTTTAAGGGCGTCAGGAAAAATACCTCTTTTAAAGGTTTCGTTGATTATGTGTACAAGATTTGTAATAATTATTTTAGGATAACTTTTGATTACTTTTACAGGCATCACATCAATTCCAATGGACTTTTTCCATGAATTGTAAAGTACAGACTGCTCCAAGTAGAGTAATATTAATAACAAAGTGCTAACTGATTGCAATAGAACACCATTTCTCTAATGTGTATAGTGTATATGTAAAGCGGATCCAAACACAGCGCACTAAATTAGATAAAATCCAAGCTAATTAAAGCCAAATTCCAGGAAATTTTTCTTATCCTGTAAAATCTTTCAACTTGTAGCTCAAAACATATCTGCAAACTAAATAATCTTATATTGTTACGATTTCACCACCATATGTTTTCTTCTTTTTAAAATTCTTTGCTTTATAAATCAAAATGAGATCGCTTCTCAACAAGTTTAACAATTCGTTTGAATTCACTAAACCACAAGATCTTGGGAAAAAAAATTGTTATCTGCTACAGATTTTCAAATTTACGAATCTAATTTTGGTAAAAAAAATTAATTGTATTCTAGATGGTAAATATAAAGTTTCATTGCTAGATCGCTATGTGAAAATAATAGATAAAAATACTTCGAAACTACGAAATGAGAAACAATTTTTTGTATCCTATAAAGGTTTAAAAGAAATAAAAAATGTAAAATTTATGCATGATATAGAATTCTCTTAAGAATTTTCACCAAATTTTGTGATGTTTTTATTAATTGATTTGGCTTGCAGATTTAGATTAAATTTAGCTTATTTGACTGGTAACAGACACTGCCCAGCCAGTTAAAAAAAATTGGCTTGATTTAGATTGCAGATTTGGATTAAATTAGCTTGATTTTGGTCATAATTTGCTTGATTTTGAGAGTGAAATTGAAGAAATAAATTATATCTCCAGAAGATTTGAAAAAGTTGCTTGAAAATGAGAAATGTAGTCAATTTTTAGTCGAATTATTGCTTTGCGTCAAAATGATTCTATTCTGCCGCGAATGACCGAACTTGTGTCAATCGAACAGGAAATAAAATGCCCTAAATGTGAGCGTTTACTTAAGTTTAAACTTCCCTATATAGTGGTCCGAATAGTAGTTAAAATTGGCCATTGTACTGAAAATATCCATCACCGAAACGTTCGAAGTTCCCTATTCAATAATGCATTTAATTGGCTGCTCATTCGCAAATCATGTCACCAGATTTTAGTTGCTAAATAACTCACATTTTTGTTATTGCTTCATTAAAGTAAAAATTACTGCCGAAAGTCATTATGGTTACGCAATTTTTAATAAAATCCTTATCGAAAAAAGCCAGTTTTTCATAAACAAATGGTCACATAGTTTTTGTATTGTAACTTAGAAAAATTAACGCAATAGGGTCCTTCAGTCATGACTTAAAAATTGATTTCAAAAGTAAAACAAATATCAACTCAGTAACATTTTTTTTCAAACTGAAATTAATAGAAAATCAATTAAACTTTTTTTTTTAAATGAAACAAACAACATATCATTCACACTTAAACTGAAACAAACCACATATCCTGCAAACTTTAATTTTAAACTGACACAAACAACATGTTCTTCAAACTTTAATTTAAACTGAGATAAACAACGTTCCATTCAAATTTTTTATTATTTAATTAATACAACATGCCATTTAAAATTAAATTTTAAACTGAGACAAGTAACACGCCAATCAAACTTTTAATTTTAAACTGAAATAAACAGAACATCAATCAAACTTTTAATTTTAAACTGCAATGGCAACAGCAACTCGATCTTGCTCAAATTGAAATGACGATAATGCCATATAAACCGATACCTGTCGAAAGTAGAATAACCTTGGCCGCCATCTCCTCTGCGCCGATTGTATTGGTGCATGTCGGCAGCATGAATCAGCAAAGAGTGCAATCGTTCGCCATACCGATTATTCTTTTTCAGGTATATTCTGCTAGGTAGCCGTCCCAACATATTTTCCGTCGGCCAAAGTAGTGATACGTTATACGGAACTAGAGCCAGATATGTGGTATGGCACAAAACTGCAAGGTAAACAATTAGAATGGATATTTTGTCGTACACTCGGAATGTTTGTATGATCTTCCCATAAGGATACGCAATACGGAACAATTACCAGACTGGTGATTATTCCGAATAGCGTATCTAAATCGCTCAAAAATACACTGTATTGCATATCCAATTATACAAAAAGTCGAGCCAAAAAAACCGCCAATAATCTATCCAACCACGACCGGGTATAAAGCCCAAATAAAATACAAAGTTTCCCCCTGTGTATCCAACACACCTTGAAAAAGCTGGTTTTTACCAAAAGTTTCCCTTTGCGTATCCAAGTGACAAAACCTGCCATACCGAAAAGGACGACATCGCATACCCAAAACGGAAAAGGGGAAATTGTTACGATAGCCCACTTGTTCCGAATTATGCATCCAGCTGAGTCGGGGAGAAATTTCGACCTACACCCAATTATTTCTTATGGCGTATCCAAACCGAAAACGGAATAAATGGTTTAAAAAAAAACCCATTTGTTTCCCGTGGCATATCCAAGTTCCAAAGTAAACTATTGCTAAAAGTTTCCTATAGCGTATCCAAAAATTAATTTATTTCTTTGCCTTTTTCTCGTCCCTGTTCAAATACATGGGATTCGCAATGCATTATTTTTAATTTATATTAAGGATACTATTTATCACTTATTAATATAATTTTATAAATATAACTATATAATACACAATATTTTGTATATATACCATCACTAAACGGGTGCTCATAAAGGTGTACATTTAAAAATTATTATTTTTTATTTATCAATATAATACACAACATTTCACTTATACACCATCACTCAAAGGTGTGGTAAAACAGCGTACATTTAAAAATTCAACTTTTTATTTTAATTTAAAAATTTAGATTTTAATGTTTTATTTACCGCACACTAATACTTTTTTCCGGTAATTAACTTCAACATTCAAAATGGGCGGGTCCAAATTTCCACGAAAATAGCAGCATATGCAATTGCATCCATCGCCACTGGCTGGACCGGTCTGAACCGACACAATCATGCTATGCCTTTTCCGGATCGCGAATGAATGTCTTTTTTTAAATAGTCATAACAAACAACAACTAATTTACACTTTAAACAACTGCAAAAAACAGCTACCCAGTCTCACTCGCACCCGTAAATTAAAACAAACAGCATGTCTTTCAAACTTTTATTAAAACTGAAACAAACATTATGACAATTAAATTTTTTTTTTTTAAATTAAACAAGCAACATGCCTTTCAAACTTGTTTTAAACTGAAACATTCAGCACGTCAATCAAAAAAAATTTCAGACTAAAACAAACAAAAATTCAAATTTTTATTTTTAACTTGAATCAAATAGCAACTCAGTTAAAACTTCATTTTAGATTAAAACATGTAGCAATTAAATTAAACTTTTTTTTTTAAACTGAAACAAATAGCAACTGAATTAAACTTTTTTTAGAACTGAAACAAACAACATATCTTTCACACTTTAATTTGAACTTGATGTGTGCTGTTAGGGCTAGCCCGTTCACCACACCATCTGTCAGTACCATAGTCTAGGCTTTAGCACAGAATAGCATTAGTGTCACGCAGTGCCCCGTGTTCATAGTGTTATAACAAGTGCTTCAGAGTAATAAAGTGTAAAAGTGTATTTTCAATGGCTGATTTAATTAATAAGAATGCAGTGTTAATTTTTTGCATATTTTTAAAGAATCGTTAAGGTAAGTTCCAAGCCATGTTTTACATCGTGCACACTGTGCACTAGTGCAACCAGCGGAAATACCATGTTGCAATTCACCTGTAATTGTTTGCATTCATAGTGCCACATAATAAGCCAGTGACACACCCACATGTGTTTGTTTACATTGTCAACTCAATAGTATTTTGGGGTTATGCATTGTGCGTTATTGTTTTGTAGTTGAGATGTGACAGTTGTATGTTTACAGTAGAGCAACTTCTGTTTTCTTCGGGTAATAAAAAGCTATGTCACTGCATGTTTGTTATAATAATAGTAAAGGTTAACTTATGTCATGTTGTGTATTAGTGTATTTGCTTGTCAGCCAGAATGCCACATTTTCAGGTTATGCAGTATTTGTAAGTAAAGAATACTAGTGTATCACGTGGTCGAGAGTAGACCACATGGGTTTGTTATCACTGAAACTTAATATTTTGAAGTTTTGTGTGTGACATTTGCTAGGGTAATGTGATGTGTATTTGTGTACATTCTAATCCTTGCATTATTGGCACAGGTATGCCAAAACCAATGTGTATTTTTAAGCATAATGTGTTTTGTTCTGAAGTCTGGAAATATATATGAAGTGTTGTGTTTGCCAGCTAGGAGCATAACCTAAAGTAAAGTAATTGTGACACATCAAACATGTGGCTACCTAATGCCACATTATCCATTGCTTGGTATATAAATAAAGAAATAGTCACACTATTGAATACTGGCTCTGCCAGTATGGTGATCTATTCATCGGCGACCAGCCACCACACCCAGAAACGTGGCTAGCATGTGACTGAACAACCTACAAAAGTAAGTAAACAGTAGTTAAGAGTGTCTTGTAGATTTGTTGTGCTTACATTGTGTTTTTCCAGAGTTTTTAATTATGTGTTAATATTAAGTTTGATGCGAGGAGACTTCCACAGCGCTAGAGCTCCAAATATGGTATTGTCAAAAGTGAGGTTAAGAAGATTGTGGTAACCCTGCCACCAGCGAATATATTCACTTATATATTTTGTATATAATTGTTTGTAGGAAAATTATTGCAAGTGTTTTCGTAGATTACCTATCCACCTGTTTCATTATTATGCATCTCATTTGTGTAAGTAGGAATTAAACGTGTATACAACAAGCCACGTGACATACGGCGGGAGACCTGGCCAACTAGCCGGCTCTGCGCCAAGGTGTAGTAGGAGCGTCGTAATGGTCTAAAAGAGTGGTCATGTGTGTGATGTCCTCCCCGAACTTACCAACTTTTGTTTCAATTATGTAGATTTCAATATATTTAAATGTAATAAACAGGAACCTTCTCTCTTTTGCTGTTTGGGGAGTGAGCCACTCTGTGTCCTGGTCATTTTTATACATGACTGGGCTGTAAATCACTGTAATGAAATGTAGGCCTCGTACCATTATAACAGTGTAAGTGTTCACCCACTATGCAGTGAGACTTAAGTGTAAGTTCCTCTTGAAGGAATAATGTGAATAAATGGAGACGTAAAGATTTCGCTCTTTAATTTACTTGGCCGCTTCATGGCTGCATTATCGCAAAACTGACAACATAAGCTTTATGGCATAAGGCGGCCTATGACAGCCATTGGGAGCGAGAATGTGCGTATGAGGTCATCTCCGATAACCCTCACTAGCCCAGGTGTACTTGGAAATTTCGTGGAAGGAATTCTACAACTTCTACAATTGAGGACCTAGGACATCAAGGGGGCCTCTTACAGCCGAAAGACACACAAACTCACTTCTACCCATGCTCTCCACTAAGGGAGCTGGCAGCCGCCTGGAAAACGACGGTAATATTTTATCCAATCCACGTAACCCTATTCTCCTCGATGGCCCTGCCTAAGAGCTCTACACGTCAAACTGAAACATGCAACATACCCTTCAAACTTTTAATTTTAAACTGAAATAAACAGAACATCAATGAGACTTTTAATTTTAAACTGCAATGAAAACAGCAATGGCAACTCGATCTTGCTCATGCCTGTAAATTGAAATGGCCATAATGAGAAATACACCGAAACCTGTCAGAAGTTGAATAGCCTTCGCCACCATCTCTTCTGTGCCGATTCCGTTGGTGGATGTCGGTGGCATGAATCAGCTAAGAGTGCAGTCGTTCCCAGTACCGATGATTCTTTTCCCAGACGTATTCTGCCAAATAGCTGAACCGAGATTTTTTTCCGTCGACCAATGCAGGGAGTACTGTATCATACAGAACACCAACTTCGCTCGATGTTTTGAGTGTGCACCCTCAACATCTCGCCCCTCACCATCTTGAGTGTGTTTCGAATGTTTACCATTCCGCTATTTTCGCTGCACATGAATTCCCTCCTGTGATTCACCTGCATGTGACGATAGCCGTGAATGTCCAAGTTGCCTTAAACTTGCCAACAGTCTGAAATTATCATCGTGCCTGGAGTGATCCACTCACGATTGATTTTGGTCAGGGTCGCCGCATTCCTCTTTTCCACCGGTACCAGGAAGAATTTCGTTGATTCTTCTCTATGCTCTCCCCCGAAAACCCACTGGCCATGAACTTTGTGTCCTTTGCGGTTCTTGCACTTTCCCAGCTTAGACTCGTCGATCTCTACCACATTGCCCGGTCCGCCGATGCGTTTCCTGTACTTCAGCACCCAGTCTATTCACATTTGGTGACAGAAACTCGACCAGGCGACGACTGTCTTCTACGAGCACAAAAGTTCGTTCGCTATAGTCTGCTGTTGGGGGTATTTGATCAGGTACCAGAGTAAACACAACTCAATTATCCTGCCTAGAGACAAGTTTGAATCTTCCACGGAACTGCCCCGCCTCACCGACACTTTAAAAGTGAGTGTGTGTCAGGGCTCATAGGCGAAACAACGATACCAGTAAAGCTCTTTCAAAATGTTAGACCACATTCTCACAGAGCGCACTGTTGTTGCTGCTGTCAATCAACCAGGATTATTTGTTGCCTCAGTGTCCGGTGTGCGTGGACCTGCTCGAGCTCCCTGGGGGTTGAGCTGAAAGGGAAAAATGATATTGAACCTTGCTTCCTGCAAGCCGACGGAAACCTCACTCTGTTGTCTATGGGCTGGCATCTTGAAACACAAACACTATCGGTTCCGTTATAATCAGAAGATATATTTTAAAACCACTATACTTTAAAACCGCTGTTTCATTAAATATTTTGACAGATTTATCAAGATAATTTTCCAGCACTCTCTTCGGGTCCGCAGTTTTTAATGTTGGTACTGTACAGATTATTGCAGTAGTTGACCAATAAAAATTTCCAACAATACTTTTGGTAAATTTCAATGTTAGAGCAATATTTTTCTTTTGTTTTGTATCGCATTTTGTTGTGCGTATGCTGTGAAAGTTTACAGTGAAAAATATTATAATAATAGTGTACTAAGCAAAGTTAAGTACAGTAATCTATGAAAACATAAATCCCACAATATATTCTAGTTTGAGAAAAACTAGATATCCATTCAGATAAACTTTCAAGTATGTTCATATATTTTCGAAATACTATCAGCAAAAATGTTATGCATATAAGTAATTCCCATAAAAACAATACGCAAAATGTTTGAAACTAATGATGAACATATTGAAAATTTTTGAGACTTTCACGAACTGAATTACATAAATGAGTTGGGCATTAAACAAGTTACTCTAATTTGTTACGTGTACCCTTGCTAGCTCAGTTGGTTTCCTCACTCACGCCCACTTACAATTGAACAGTCCAGAATTTTATTTTTCTTGTCAGTGTGGCTATAAAGTCGTTGAACTCTGTGTTGGAAACAACATCATTAGAACTGATCTTCTCAGTAGTTGTATCATTGTTCGTGCGTTCTTTAATTTGATCTTCAATCCAAGAGCTCATTAATGCATTTCTACATATATCCATTGTTTATTAACAGTGAAATAATTTTTGGAAATTTAAAATTATGTGAAAAGAGATTTTGCACAATTACACACAAATGACGACAAGTTACTTGATTGAAATTTTGAATTCTATCACCGTTATAAAAAATATTACTTCCGAGATATGCTATTAATTCTCGTGGTGGATTTCCGCCAATTGAATCAAAATAAATTTTTTTTTTTTTTTTGCTTTTTCCCAATAGCGTGCCCAGTGTGTACCAGAGTTTGTCGAAACATCTAGATTAACAATCCCACATTCATTACCAAGTGGCGTGTTAAGTAGCTCATCGATCATAAGTACACCCCGAAAATTTTTAATGTTTAATTTTTAACCATTTTATAAATACAAAGTTACTGAGTGGAGTCACTTTTTTTTTTTAACATTCTTACCCCACTTAACATTCTGGAATCCCTTGCGGTATTCATCCATAGCTAAATTATGTCTGCGTTGTTCTTCCAATTCTTGGTTTTTCTTCTTAGCATTAATTACTGATATAGCGATAGATGATGCACCGCCAGCTAACGCTCCTAGAGCTCACAGTACTGCGAAAATTAAGGGTAAAAATCCACCCTTGTAAACTGTCAAACCATTACCAGTTTTCATTTCTTTGGACATTTTCTTAAGCTGTGGAACTAAAATTGTTATAGTCATACCTTTGTACTCCTTTAAATTCTTGTTTTTACGATCCAGTTGGTCTTTCGTTAGGAAAGAATCAATATTCAAACCCTTCAACTCATCATTAGGAACTTGAAATACAATGTTTTTTACATTCATTTATTATAACAAAGATTTTATCATTTCATTTTAATTTCCCAGCCAAGCTTATGTTTAATATGCATCGCAGATCCAGTAACACCAGCCCACAATATCTCATTGAGATCAGCATCTGAACATAACAATATTTTGAATGCTTTCTTTTCTAGTTCTTTGTCAGCTACATGTCTTTCAGCTAGATCGTTATTGTGATGATAAGATATATCATGTTCCATTGCAGCCGCACCTAGTGGATTTATGGGTTTATCACCACGCTCATTTCTCTCTTTCAGTCTGGTACCCAGACTTAAGTAATGATAACCGGGCCAATGCAACTCAGAAGGTAGCAAATTTATTATGTCATTGAGTAATCCTTTTATGTGATGCTCCGACTCCCAAAAAGTATGTGGTATTGTGTTTAACATTCGTATCAGATATGGTATGCCTTTTGTATTATTCACAACAAAGTCACTAAACTTGCTGTTGAGCATATTCATCATTCACACTTTTTCATTGTAATTGTTATCATTTCCAGCATTCTCTTCGCCATAAATAACGATAAGTCGATCAATAAGTATCCTAACATCATCCATCCATATGTATTCTTTGGGGTAGTCTGTATACTTCTTTATACCTTTCCCTTTATAGGCGAGGGACATTTCTTTTTAATCGAATCGTAAATAGGTTTAACAATAATTTTCCATTTATTCCCTTTACTCGATTTTGGCGTTCCCAACTTTGGATCATTGTTTTGAAAAACTGCGTTTGTATCTGCTAGATTATGACTATAGTGTTCATAGTCGGTTGCAGAGTAGTCGCTTTCTGTTACTTTCTTTCTAGTTAGTAATTTCATCAAACCATCAGTTGCAGTGTATGTCCGACCTTTTACAGTAAATTTGTCATTGATGAATGTTACTTCGCTATCACCAATATACAATCCACCTTTATCAGCCTTTAACCAAAAAAACATCGTCTTTGCAGTCAATTAAGAAATCGGCCACTTTCTTATCAATAAATGTTTTGTAGTTAGTTAACTGTGAGATATCAGTTTTCAAATGCCCCAATGCTTTGTCATAGCATTTATCGTCATCATCAATGTGTTTAACGCCATCCTTATAGCATTCATCGCCATAGCGTTTATGTTCATCGTCAAAGTGTTCATCGTCATAGTGTTCATCGGTGCCTGTTTTACCAAACAGCTTTCTTTGAAAAGATGTTTCTGTTAGTGTCTGTGGGTAGTCTAAATTCTTAACAGCATATGGAACAAGTTCTTTTATTATGTTCTTATTCTCATTTGTTACGTGGCCAATTTTTCCCCCAAATCTTCTATCGCATTTATCAATAGTTGATCGTGTTTTTTATTTTTATCATATTCACCTTGGCGAAATTTTCTGAAAGTTTTAAACTTTTCAATTAACTGTCTTCTACTCTCTAAATTCTTTTCTATATTGTTTATAATTTTTTGTTGTCTCATTTATTATATAAATACATAAAATAAACAATGATATCTTAAATGTATACTGTCTCAAATGTATGAAAAATACGCTAGGTTCATATGAACTTACAAATAATAACAAAGTAAGAATTAAATGTGTTTGTAGATGTATGTTTTCCAATAACTTGGTATTCACTGGTGGGAATATAAAAAACGATATTGTAAATGAAATTCATAAACCAATGCGAAAAAACTTCCCCAGAATAACTGTTCTATCTTTTGATATCGATGATCTTTGGCAAACTGATTTAGTTTAGATGAATTCTGGATCTTTAAAAGTATGCATAGAATTAACAAATGGTTTAAATATATGTTAACTGTGATAGATGTTTTTTCCAAATATGCATGGGCAATACCAATCAAAGATAAAACTGGTGAAAATGTTATGTTAGCATTTAAAACTATTTTGAATGATCTCAAACTCATGCATGTACAAACAGATGAAGGTAAAGAATTTTACAATAAATTATTTAAGACATTAATGGCCAACAACAACATAACACACTATTCAACATACAGTGAAAATAAAGCTAGTGTTGTAGAAAGATTTAATAGAGCATTGAAGGAGAGAATGTGGAAGATATTTCCTATGCAGGGAAACTATGCATACATTGCTAAGTTCGGAATCAGAATCAGCATACTTCCAAATGTCGGGGATAGAACTAGGTAAATATGTTAGGAAAGATAAGCTTAACGAAATTACCTATCCATTATGATATTTGTTTGGGTTTATGAGAGATTGTAATGAAATATTCTGGAAAGGTGGGTACAAGATCACATTCATTCGAAATTCTAGTGACGATGTTTCGCTTTACAGAAGGCCTCCAAAGAAAGCAGATGGATCTGATGATGCAGATAATACCCCAGATGCTGGTAAAATTGTTATTGAGAAATTGGAAATTCTGTGGCTAATTGTTGAACATGATCCTACTTATGGAGATGAAATTAAAGCAAAATTATACAAACACCATAAAATTCCAATTGATTTTAATTATTGGCAATGTCTTGAAAAACCAATACCTACTAATGCAAACTCATTTCAGTTTGATATAAAAGATCAATTCAATTCAATTCAATTCGATATGCCAGACTTTGTCATTGCTGGTTTTCAGCACAGCAGAAAAGAAGATCCTGGGCAATTCACACATGGTTCAATGTTTGACTCTTGTTTTGTAAAAAATATTTCTATTGGGAATGGACTGAATGAAGTGTTTCCCAAAGAGAATTGGAATTTAAACACTGATGATAAAACTTTCGATAAGATGTATATTGCTTACGACGATTTTAGAAATTCAAAGACTAAACTAGATACCCCTTATCGTAATAATGAACTGCGCTTCAACTCTGCGTCATTTATTGGGAGAAGACCATTGTATGTTATTGATTGTTCTTACAGAAAAACACCTTATGTAAAAGATCGAACTAATCTGAAAATTACAGTTGATTTTAATAAACCAATATCGGCATCAACTATTTGTAATGTGGTACTCGTAAGCCAAAGAAACCTAATTTATGATGTTAAAAGTGAAAGAATCACCGAAGTCCAATAGTGTGCAAACATGTATGTTTATTAGTTTTTAATGGATGGCTATCCATTTAAAACATTTACTGTTATATACTAGCGCTATAAGAGTGTTTTAAATGGGCTCAGAAGTAAAAACCGTCTGAGGATACATATTCTTGCAAGTGATGACTCGAGTTATCCCTTGTGACAACTGCTTCTTCGTTACGTTCACTCGCAATGTTTTTTTCAGATTGGTATATCTGCAATGTCTTTTCGCTTTGAACCATGGATTGCCTTCTTAGTCGATAACATCTTTAGCCACTGTAAGCATCATATTCAAGTCATCCAGTAGCGGTTTGTACTTCTGCTCTAATTTGTACTCGCTGTATTTGTGAATGGACGGAAGCACGTCTTCGTACATCCACTTCTTAAACTGTCTAGCCTCGTTCTTTTTGGATGCCAATACTAACGAATACAGACCAGATTCGTTGTTGAAAATCGTGGCTGGTTGGGAATTAAGGGAGTCTGTGCACAGACTCATTTTGTATACTCAAGTTTTGTAGAATGTCTCTATCGTCATTGTCAACGTTTAGTATGACTACCTGTTTTGTATTTTCGCAAAGTCTTTCGCTTTGAACCACGGGTTGCCTTCTGTGTTGATAACATCTTTCGTCGGTGGTAGCACGTGCTTGTCGATGATTGCATTCGTCGTTTACAGCAGTGGTTTATACTTCTGGTCGACGTCGTGCTTGCGTATGGACAGCAACCCTTCTTCGTACACCCAATCCTGGAATTGTTCTGCAGCTGCCATCTTTGATTTCATGATCAATGCGTACAAGCCTGGTTCTACGGTATGCGGATGCATATTTAACAAGAGGAGCGAATCGCTCCTCTATATTCGCGTATTATTGCCTATACTTTTCTCTGACTTTATCTCTGATTACTTTTTCAGGATTTGCATACTCGGGTATATACGCAACGTCTTTCGCTTTGAACCACGGGTTGCCTCCTTCGTCGATAATCACATATACCTTTTTACCACCATAGATAAGTTTGTTGATTACAATGTCGATGAGCGATTACATAGCTGCGATACATATGCTTTCCTTTAAGCTCACGCACGACTCGCGAACGATATCAGCTAAAAGGCGACTCGCGCTTGGCAACTGCTCTTTCATAGTATCACTCTTTTGCAATTTCGTAGTGTACCCATGGTAGTGTATTAATGCCATATTTAAGAATAAATCTTTTATCATTTTCGGAACTACTACCAAATACAATGTTAGTTAGTATTCACTGCATGTCAGTGGTGGGACCTTTAATAATAATCGGGATGGGAAACATTTGTCAAAACAATGGAGAACTTACTTAAGTCAACAGTTAAATTTCTCATTTGCTTCGGTACAAGTATACAATGTTGACCATTGCTCCCTGCTGAGCTCACTTTTGAATTGTAAGACATTTTCCAGCGAAAAATTTCGTATTTTCTTATAAGAAATGCTTCTGGAGGGGATTTTTATGGAACGTATAACTAATATTTGTGCATCGTGATCTGATAAGGCATTTATTATTGGGAGACAGTGGCACTTTACAATGCCTTACTATCAACAAAAAATTCTTTGCATCCAAAATTATCTAGCGGCTATGATGGCATTAGCTGTAGGTTATTAAAGCAATGCGTTTTTGAATTCATTGTTCCATTAAGCCATATTTGTAATGACATCTTCAATACAGGATTGTTTCCAGACAGACTCGAATGGGCTATGGTAACACCATTGTTTAAGAAAGGAGACAAGACCGAAGTAAACAATTATAGACCCATCTCACTTCTTACATCCTTTTCAAAAGTAATTGAAGAACTAATTTACAGGAGGTTGCTACAACATTTTGAGAATCACAAAATCTTATCAAATTTCCAGTTTGGCTTTAGGAAAAACACGTCAACAAATTATGCAATTTTCAAACTAACAAATAGCATTCTTAATGCACTTGATAAAAAGATGCCATCTAATAGAATATTTTGCTGCTTCACTAAAGCACTTGATTGTGTAAATCACAACATACTTATAGAAAAATTAAAGTTTTATGGAGTCTCAGGTACACGAAATAAAGTAATAAGCTCATACCTTTCAAACAGACAACATTAAGTGCGAATCAAAGGAAAAATTACTTCATTATACTCTGAACCAGAAAAAATCTAGCATGGGGTCCCACAAGGATCAATATAAGGCCCCCTAATCTTCCTAGTGCCTTAATCCCAGAAACTACTACAATTTTATTTGCAGATGATACTAGCATCTTAGTCTTTGGAGATTCATTAAATTATCTTACACAAAAATGGACACAATATTCACAGAGCTAAATGCATGGTTTATTGCAAACAATTAAATCTCAGCCTAGATAAGACATGCCTTATGAATTTCCTCGCAATGAACAGAAAAAAACATTAATTCATATGTTAGCAGTAACACAGACAAAATTAACGAAACTGCAGTGATTAAGTTTCTCGGCTTAAAAGTAGACAATTTACTTAACTGGAAATCTCACATTGCGTATATTTTACCTAAACGAAGTTCAGCATGTTTCACCCTGCAGAGTGTCTCAGAGGTCTTGAACAAAAATACAGCAAAAATGGTATACTTTGTATATTTTCATTCCATTATGTGTTATGGTATAACTTTTTGGGGTAATTCCACTGACAGCAAGAAAGTGTTTCACATGCAAAAAAGAGCTGTAAGGATAATCAATGGCATAAGAAAATCACTCATGTAGACCTCTTTTCAAGAGCTCAGGGATTTTAACATTTGCATATTACATGTTTTCAGTACTTATATTCATGTCCAAAAACAGCCATTTATTTCAGAAAAATGAGTCCTTTCATTATCATGACACTAGAATAAAAAAATGCTTACACATGGCTTCAGTTAACTCAAAATTTGTCCAGAAAGGGGCATCCTACCTTGGTAGCCAACATTTCAATATGTTACCAGAACACCTTCAAGAAATTTGCTTCTCTAACCAAAATCTCTTTAAAAAAAAAGACCTGAAATAATTTTTTCCTAAACTAACATTTTTTAGTGTAAACGAATATTTAAACTACAAAAATTGAGAAATTATTGCATAGCATTACTTAGTATGCATTTCTTGTTCCAGTTTTTCTCGATTATTTTTCTTCTGTTTCAGCAAAACGACGACGCCCCACAGCATGTTGGAGGAGGATTGGCCAAATTACGAATAAAAGATGTGATGTGTGTACACATAGTCTGACACATATATGTGTGTGTTTACTAGTTCCAGTGTATGAACTTTGTATACTAAGATTTAAATTATCCAATATCTTTGTACCTCTATGTAGTGAAAAAAGATCTTACAGAATGCAATAAAACAAAACAAAGCAATAAAACATACTTTTGAACAACACCATAGTCCTCAGCTGCATGCATCGTTACTACAAGCTGTGAATGGCGTGGGTACAATTAGTTTGGACTGCAAAGAGAGAGAGAATATAGTTTGAATGTTTTATTGTATTTTTTAATATATTGCTTAAATATGGGCGTAGGAAAGTTTCCGAAAAAGTTTGTTCCAGTCGTGGACAGACTATATATTTGTTAACTTGTACAAGCCATGAGGAAAAAACTTCCAATGGCCTGTATTTATGCCTACTAGCAAGCAACTAAGCGACTTTGTTTATTTATATCAAACTAATAATTTAAGCGCAAGTAAATTATCTCAAGTTCAGAGGGTAAAAAATAGAATCTTAACATCCAGCATACTACTTTAGGCTATCTTGTGTCAAATTTTGGAATGCTTTCTCCGAAAAATATACCAAATACTTTAGCCTTCGAATTTTACAAATGGGTGATGAAAACTTTGAAATTTGAGTGAAATTGTTCAATTATGTGTCTGAAAGCAGACGAAAACAATACTAAAAATCAACCTGATGTTCGAATAATGCCTCAACCGGAGGTCATCTGTGTATGAACCACTAATTTATGAATTTTTGTAAACGTGATTGAATGGTTTGGTAATATTGGCCATTATGTTTTACACCTAATACTCCAGTCCAGTTTATTTTTAACGTTTTTACTCTATGGTTTTTAATCTTTGTGAACTCTGTGGTTAACCTCTCTTGAATTTAAGTATATTTGTGTGGGTTGGAAATTTTTGAAAATATGTTTATGTAGGGTACTCTTTTCCACAAGTTTCTGTTCACCGCTGTTAAATGGCGAATTGTTTACGTACGGTTTCATCGAAGCGTCAGCCTGTGTCTCAATTTGTTTCTAGTCGAAAACATGTTGGATTTAGCGGCTCTTTGAAAGATCTAAATGCAGCGAGGCCCCACTACAATCAAGAATGTCGTTTATTAAGAAGGGTATGAACTTGATGTTTATTGCTATTAATTCTGTAATGGTTGGGGGTGAAAGCATATTATTATCACAATCGTCATGCTCATGTAGACGAGTTACACTTCCACGTCTTATCGGGAAAAACCTTAATTGGGTGTGTTTTCTTGAGTCCGTGTTCCAATTACTATCACAATCGTCATGCTCATGTAGACGAGTTACACTTCCACGTCTTATCGGGAAAAACCTTAATTGGGTGTGTTTTCTTGAGTCCGTGTTCCAATTACTTTTACTTAATTTTTTTATGCAATTTGTATGTAAGGCTTAAGTTGGAACACCATGCGACTATTATTAATGTAGGCCGAATTTATGATAATTTATGGCATTTAATAGGTCTTGGAGTGTACATTTTTGTACAAAAACCTAAGATAAGTCAAGTTATTCATGCTATTGTGGTGAGAGGCCAAAACAGATTTTAAAGTTTATTTTATTTCACCTTAATGTTTATTTTTTGCAAACTAAATATTTTGTTTATAATAATTTCTTTGATTTTATTTTGATCTTAAACGTAAACAATAGCCCCAAGTTAGTATGATGATTAAATAAAATAATTGTAATAACACACATTAAGCAACTGTGACATAACTTTATTCATGTTTGATGCTGTGTGGTGAGGTGAAAAGGCATCTGGTTGTAATATATGGGGGTTAAGGTTTTGAGGTTAGGAAAGTGTTGAACTTTTACCCGATAGGTGCCAGACGTCGCACTAAGCGGCGTCAATGTTGATGATGCTGGAGCTTGGTGACTGGGTGATCTTAGGGTGCTGTGCGCTGACTCACCCAGGCACAAAACCCCATCATGCTGGTTGCAGTTCATGCTCTATATGTGGTTTCACTCAGTAGAAGGTAATTCTTAAGAATAGGGGCTTCTTCGAAAATCGAAAAATTGATACCTGGATATGTTAGATATCATTATTAGTAATCACAGTTACTATGATTTTTGGAGGGTCTTCAAGAAGTTTTCCGTAAAAAAAAATTAAATATGATAGGGAGGAGTGTAGTGTTTCACACTTCAGAAACTTCATGTAAAGAAGTTGTTTACAGTAAGATTTATTTACTTTAATTTTGTCTGCAAAATACATCAAACATAATATTATGTTCATATTGACACTAGAACTAAAAAAATACTTTTTTTTGTTGAGAATAGACACTGAGTGGTGTGTTTACCAACACGAACTTATTATTGTTTGAAATTGAAAGACAATTTAAAGGTTAATTTGCCCAATTGTGTACATAACTTGTTTGAATGAACATATTTATCCTCATTTTCTTTGTATTCGTGTAATTTAAGACTTAATGCTTACGTGTGGTGACATTTTATTTCATGAGCCGGGCAGTATTATGTCTGTAATTTTAATGATCAATTCTGACGTGCAATTATTATCAATATGAGATATAGGAACGTGCCCTGCACGTTGTTTTGGTATGAAGGGAGGCGAATTAAAACTTAATTGTTATCTGCCAATCTCGGTCGAGTTGATAACAATAAGGTTTGGGACTTCCGTATTCATGCTTGGCGTGGGTGTGTAAGCCCTGAATTCGCCCTTCTTCGGCCAGTAGCGATGAAACCGCGAGGACGTCATATTTAGAGACCCGAGAGTTTCGTCGAGGATGGGCCGTGGCATCGCACCTGGTTCCTTGTCAATTATGTTTTTAGCTACTAAGTTTTTGTTAGGCGACCTGGATTTCCTGCTTCTGCAGCTCCAGGGGAGGTAATTCAAGAATTTTGAGGTGTAATATATGCTGGAACCAGAGCTGACGGCATCATCTGCAACATGGAGACTCGGAGGTTTGACGACTTGCTGCTGTATGACTGCAGTAAGGCAGATGGGTTCGTCTATTTGCATCCGCAATTTTGCGGATATTAAGGAGTTAGTTTTGAAATAAATCTTACCAAGCTGAATCTGAGATGGGTTCTGGAAGTGACACATTTTCACCTTTTAATTGGAAGATGTATTTTGGATGCCCTATTAAGGTGATTGCATATAAACTGTATTTTGAGTGCTAATATCAGTTTGCCCCAGAAGCCCACACACTAATGAACTAATCTTAGAGTAATTTGTTTGAAGAGAAGACGCTTTATCTCATTAAATGACAGAATTTTCATTTTATTGATTTGAGTGATGAATTGCTTGATAATGAAATAATATTTTTGGTAGTTATTACTGCAAGCCCAACATCAAAGTTCTCACACTGAAAGAGATTTAAGAGTTATCCGTACTCAGATCAGTTTTACCGTAGTAGAGTTTTTCTTAGTTTGCCTGCTAAGTGCTCTTTAGAAGATGTAAGAACCTATGTATGTTGTAGTGTAATTTTATCTGAACGTGATTTCTATATTTGAGGCGTCCTTATGTTTATCAATTGTAAGGGTCTGGTGTCTGTTTAATTGGTGAATATTCTTGGTAAAACATTATTTGAATTTAATTGATGTTACTAAGATGACAACTAATTTATCTACTGAGTTCAGGAAAGTACGAGACTTTGCACCATCTTACTCCTAAGGCGCCTGGCGCCAAATTTCTAGGGTCTGCAAAAAGTTGATTTAGTTTCTTTTGCCATAGTCATTTATTTTCTCTGGGCACTCAAAATAATTTACACCACCATTTATAAATTTTCGAATTGTGTGCGTTTTCCGGTTGTAAAGTTAGTTGGTGTACTGTACTTACAGTATGCATCAACACTTCATCAATATTTACTCTTACACCCTGTGAGAACGCTAGAGTAATATAGGAGAGTGATCAGGATTGCTGCATTTATGCTATAAAATATGTATAATATAGTTATATAGGGTCGCTGAATTGTTTACACGTAAGAATATCATTTATAACGAATATTTTATGCATTAAATGTCATTTACATGGTATATTTTTAGCGCGGCGCTGAGATTTATACAGGTAATCAACACATGATTGGAGCAGTGTCGGAACATTGTGTAATTCTGGTGAATTACTCAAGGCTTACCTGGTCTATATTGAAGTGAGGATAAAACATATTACTAGTAGAATAAATATACATATCGTAGATGATACAGAGCATCGTTCATAGACTGTGTTTATCTTTGGAGGCGATGCATACCACCATTTTAATAACGTGGAGGTATACACATTTTCAATACACTGCACAGTTGACGTCAGATCAGATTGTGGGAAATTGCCGGACACTGGTTTGCACCGGTCCTGTCTGAGGCTTTGGATTTACGAGTGATTAAATGAATTTTTTATTGCAACTCATGTTGTTTGGAGTCTAATAATTGTGTGAAATTATGAGTGTTTCTATGCTGTTATAAGAAGGGAAATGTGCGGTTATTAGTGTGGTCAAATTGACCAAAGCAACGGAGTGCATATTCGTGTACGTCGTATGAATGGTGAATAATTTGGTGAGTATTGACTAAATTAAATACATTTTTTTGGGCGAAAATATTTCGCAAAGTGGTATAATTCCATTCTACGAATTACACAGAACACAAATTTAGTAGGGGCATCAACATTCGACCAATAGAAACCCCAAAAACTATAGTGGGGAGGGTTATGAAGATCAGAGAAATAGTGGGGTAAAACGAAACAAATGTACATAATTTTATTCATATTGACAAAATTATGTTAAATTGCAAAAATACTGTACAAGCATAGCCAAACATTATGCACAGAGCCAGAGTCCCAGCGCCAGCAGGGGAATAAATACCCAAAACAGTGATTCAAGACACACCTGCAATTTTTTTTTTGGTGGTAACCCGGAGCATCGCACATCAGCAAAGCTTGGAGTTGCCCGTAAATTGTCATGTGTAGCCTATTTATACTGAGCAATAATGTGTGTGTTTTGCAATTTAACATATTTTTTTTACTATTTGTAATATTTCTGTAATACTGTCTCATGAAAACATGTTTAATTGCAAAAAAAATTGATCCGAACATGGTCTAAATTGACAATATTACCAATACAAGCTAGAAATACGATAGTGGGGAGGGCTATGAAGGTCAGGGAAATTGAGGGGTTAAAGTTTATAATGAAAATGTACTAATTTTGTATTTTTTTAACCCCCAAAATTTCCCTGATCTTCATAGCCCCACTATAGTATTTGTAGCTTGTATTGGTAACATTGTCTATTTAGTAAATGTTTGGTTCAGTTTTGTTTGCAATTTAATGTCTTTACATTATTTACATATTTTTCACCCATTTTATCCGACAATTTCCCTGATATTCATACCCCTCCCCTCTATCGTTTTAGGGGTTTATATTGGTCAAATGTTGATGCCCCTAGTAAATTCGAGATCTGTGTAATTAGTAGAGTGGAATTATACCACTTTCCAAGATTTTTTTCTTTTCAGAAAAGCCCATATTCTTAAGAATTACCATACAGTATTAGGATTTAAATGATACTCAGCTTGCGTACTCCTTACGCTGTGGATTATCTGCTATCCACACACCCATTAACATTATATGTTGCAGCACAAATTACACATAAAATTTACCCTGAAAATACATGACACTTGCAAATAATTTGCGGGATTTTAAGGTCCCGTGCCCTGAAATGCCTTGTGGTTACCAATAAGAACACATCCTCAGTTCAATATTGCATTTAATTGGCACTGAATTGACATGTTTCCTTGCGAAATAACTTTACATACTTTAGCCAGGCTTTTACCCGCCGGTGAAGGTTTCACTGCAAAAATGCCCTTAGGCTAACATGGTTTACTGTGCTGTTTATACTTCCCCAGACAATGCTAGCCCTAGGGATGGCGAGGGGCGGTGTCCCGGGCATCAAAAAAAAACTGTTCCAAATGATTAAGAGAGTATTGCAGTTAAGTGATTAGTTCAAACAGTGCTGGCCGCCTGGGCGCAGGAAAATGCGGAACGGGGTTACACACAAACAGTCCTCTCTCGGTGCTACGTGCTTACTTACTTCTCTCGCGTGGCATGGTTGCCGGTGTTGGCGGGTGTACGTGTCACGTGGTGCTACTTTCTGGCAAACAATGTTGCAACTTCTCTTACCTGCTACCTGCATACAAACAATATTGCAACTTCTCTTACCTGCTACCTGCATACAACAAAACACAATATAAAATTATAAGCAATAACACTGAACAAACTTACCCTTGCTGAAATGAAATGGGATGATGTGGACAAACATATGTGAGGTGAAAACAAACATTACGTGGTAAAACACATAAAGGTACAAGCACTGGAAAGGATGTTATAGAATCGTCTTTTATTGAACACCTGACCCCAGTCATGCTTTATGCGTATCCAAATCTTCTCAAACACTTTTAGGCAGTTTTTCAATGAATATGTATTACTCTGTATAGCGGTGTTTGTGGCTGCTTGGCCGGCACAGGCATTCGAGACGCTGTGCTAGCTGCTTTAGCCTGCTCTATTACGTTGCACTTCACTCCACGCTCTGTACACTCTACATACACGCACTCACATCAGTGCACTAGGTAGAGCACGGATGTTTGTTGCAGTGCTGTCGAAGCGCTCAGCCTGACAAACGGGCTAGGGCTGGGACGAGCATGCGTCAAATATCCCCCCCCCCCCCAATTTGAGACAGTTTGTGGGCAGATGCTACTACCTGCAGCATCTTGGGGTCTTCCGAGGTCTTAGGAAGTATGCCCTCCCTGTTTGAGCATTACTCCCTTCCACTGCTTGCGGCTTGCTGGTTTCGCTGTGGCGTGTTGTGCCGCGGCGGGTGGCTTGGTCACACCTACACTGGCAGCACTGCCGTGGCGGGTGAACCCGTCATTCCGACCGAGGCAACAGACCCGCTGCCCTCGCTCCCGCCGTCACTGCTCGTACTTCCCCTCCTGCTGCTTCTCCTGTGGTAGTACTTTTCTCTCATGCCGTCTCTCCTTTTCCCCCTACGCTGCTCCCGGGTGCAACCCAGGTGGGCCGTTTTCAAGGGGGGTTGGTCACCCGTTGGTGTCCCCTTGGCTGTTGCCTCCTCAACTTGCGTTGATCAGTTGTGTGGACCTTACTCGCAGTTGACGTATCTGACAGCCACCCTGACGCCGTCGACACTGTGCCTGGGGGCATTGTGACGCCACCTGTAGCTTGTGGTGTTTCCGGCTAACTTCCATTCTGCTTGCTGGTGTTGCAACATCAGATGTTTTGATGTCCTCTTGCAGCTGCTCCATCTGAGGTGTTGCCACAAAAATGGGTGCTGTAGGACAACGGGGATGCTTGTAGGCGCCGTGCCGTCGGCGATACCTGGTGAACTGATCTGACGCTCCCTGTCGGGTGTGGTTGCACTGGGCAATGTCGGGTCTTCCACCCCTGCTTGCTCTTCTCTCTCTCTTGAGGTACTGTGTTACATCCCTCACTCGTGGCCCCCTGGGCAGCTCATCATCGATGAAGCCATAGAGGGTCTCTCCAAGTGGTACTTCCGCACCAACTGTTTGTGGCGGATCTGCTACTTCTCTGCTTGTTACAGGTGCTGCTGCACCTTCCTCCCCTCCTGCTCCTGGGGGCTCTGCGCTGTCATGGGGTGGAGGGACACCGGGATCAACTTCGTCATTGATGGCACCCTGTGTGAGCCGGATGTCGTGCCGATGTATCTTCGCCCTTCTCCTCCCAATGCGGATAGTGTATGTAGTTGGTCCATGTTTACTGATTATCTGGTGCGGCCCGCTCCACTTGGTAGCAAAACCAGCGCAAATTCTTTGTGCGCAGCTGATTGCGGGTGAGTTTGCACATGGACCTGTTTACAGACTTCCAACACCGGTGACTGTCTTGCACTGGAGGTAGCCCTCATGCTGTTCTCGCTGACGGCGTGCTCATCAGTGGGTTGTACTGCTCGGTGCCTCACTGCTGCTCTTTGCCTGCGGGCAATTGCCTCGCCTGGTAGGAGGAGATTACTTCCCAACAGTACCTCGGCAGGTGTCTTGCCGGTGGAGATGTAGAATGCTGCGGGCAAGTGTTCTGCCCACGTGACATGCTGATCACTCACATGGAGCCATAACTGCACTTTATCAGTTCCTGATTTCTTCGCTCCTTGGGGTTGGCCCCTGGTAAACTGCAGTTGTCATATGGTGTACCCCCCACCTTGTGCACAGCTCCCTCCACTTTTTTCCAGTGAATTGGGTGCCATTGGTTAGGAGGTTATTAGGAAAACCCCACCACGGGAAAAAGTCCTTACTGAGTACTCGTGCGATGTTAGCAGTTCTCACACTGCTGACTGGATAAGTTTCCACCCACTTAGAGAAGTCCGTGACCACAGTTAAAAAATCTTTTTCCGCCTGCAGTTCTTGGACACTCCCATTATATTGAGGCACACAGTCTCAAAGGGTTTTCTCGGTACTCTTGGCTGTTGTTGCTGCCTGCCGTCTGCTTTGTGCACTTTGAATAAGTTTCACGTAGCAAATTTTTGTACGTAGCGACGCACGTGTTGTGAGAGTCCTGGTCAGAAAAAATATTCTTGCATGTTACGCATTGTTTGCTCAGCACCAGGGTGTCCCACCATGCTGCCACTGTGTGAATGGGCTAACACCTGCTCCCGCACACGTGTGGGACAAACACCCTCCACTTCCTGGGTTGTTGCAGCGAACAAGTTTCTAAACGCCCGCCATCCTTGTACTTCCCGCTGCGCACACTTGTTCATTTTCTCTTGGGTGACTTGGGGACACTGTTGCGCCTGCATGATTTTGTTATGCAGCTCGCAAAGCAAAACATCTATGTCCGCAGCATTCACTTGTTGTACATACACCTCTGTAACGGGATCCTGCGCATCTGGCAGAAGGATTTCTTCCCACTCGGCGTTGTCCTGCACTATTACTTCCGCGCTAGGAGTACGTGACAGCGCGTCTGCTACTTGGTTTTCCTTTCCTGTTACATGTTCAGCAAGGAAATCATAGGCCTGTAAATGGAAAGCCCACCTAGTAAGCTTACTTCACACCTCTTTCATGCTATGTAGTCGTAACAGGCACTGGTTGGTTGTTCTCAAAGTAAACTGTTGATTCTCCGGGTATGCGCGGTATTTCTTCACGGCCCAGATTACCGCTAGACATTCACGTTCATTAACTTCGTAGGGCCGCTCCGTCTGGCCGAGCTTGGTGCTAGCGAAGTCAATAACCTGTTTTGCCCTGCTATTGTCCACTTCATACAGCATGACACATCCCTTCCTGGCTCGCGTCCGTCTATAAATAACGGTGTCTGCTTGCGCCATACCTGGCGAGAGTTGGACATGACCTAAACTTTTCTTTTATGTTTACGAAGGCGGTTTCTGCTTCTGCCATCCACTGGAAACATCACTGTGGTGAAAATAGATCTTTTAGTGGTGCTGTGATTATTACAAAATTTTCTATTATATCAAAAAATTTTCGCAGTTGCTTACAGGTCTTTGGCTTGTGTCAGTTAACCGCAGTTGGTCTGGGTTGGGCTTGTTTCCCTCTGAATTTACTATGTGACCCAGGAAATTATGCTTGTTTTTCCTCTGTAACACTTCTCCGTTGCGCAAGTTAGGAAATTGATGGCAAATTTTTCCAGAACTACTGACAGGTGGTATGGGTGTTCCTCCCAAGTGCGTGACATACTATCACATCGTCGAGATACGCCATTGTATACTCTCCAATCAAGCCGTCCAAAATACGAACCATCATGGATAGGAAAATGGCGGGTGCGCATTTCAACCCAAAGGGCGTGGCTCAAAATTGAAAATGCCTCCCATCTGGGGTGGTGAAGGCACTCTTCTTACGGTCCTCTAGTTGTAATGGCACTTGCTAATAGCCACTTTTCATGTCTAATTAAGTGAAAATCTTTGCCTGCCCTACATACTGAGCGTGTTCTTTACACTTATATAGGTTGGCGGTGTGCTACGTGTTTGTTGAGTGGTCTGAAATCCACACAAAACCGCCATGTACCATCTTTCTTCAGTGCAAGCCTAATGGCTGAATTATACCGGCTGTCAGTTGGTTCTATTATTCCCTCATTCAACATTTTCTGAATTTGATGTTTTATAGTTCGGGCTTGATGTGGCAAATAACCTCGCAGATTGGTGCAAAAACGGTTCGTAAGGGGGATTTCATGCTCCACAACTATAGTGCAACAAAGTGCATTGTGTTTCGCAAAAACATCTTAGGGCTTGTTCAGTAAGCCCTGAAATGTTGCCTGTTTTTCGGGCAGAATATCATTGTCCAGTTCCCCTAGCATGACATCCAGTATGTTGTCAGCTTGACATCGGTCCAGGTTATAAACTGTATGCCTCTCCTTCGCATCAAAGTATATTCTGCATACCGCGGGTTCCACTATTGTATTTTGTTCGGAGAGCTAAGGGACTTCTAGAATAGCATCCTCCCGAATCTCGGGCGTTATGATAGCGGTTGTGACTGTTGCTGTATCCCATACATGAACTGTTATAGTGGTTTGCCTTAGCACTGTATTATTTTGAAACATTTTAGTATATTTCCTTGTAAACTTGCTTATATATGGATTGATAAGTTTTTTATGTATTTGAGTCACAAACTTCCAAGTGAAAGGAGTGAATTGCTCTATAAAGCAAACAGAGGGCGATGGTGGTAGATCTGTTTCAGTGAGAAACTTGCTCAAGCATACATTTCCTGCTGTCCCGGTAAACAAAGTGGTCGGTATTTCAAGTGTTAATTGTGTCCCATGTGTAACAAGTCTTCTAATACCCCTTATAAGCTGAGTTAACGGAATGAAATTCACATTCAGGAATTTTAATAAGTTTGTTCAAATGGCGCGAGTGGCGTCCATGGCGTCTGTGCATGCGCCATTTCCCCAACCTTCCCCTCCATCTATTCATGGGAGCGGCACCGTATGTTTGTTTCCTATGTTCTTTATCAGCTGACTTATTTACATATAAGGTCTTCGCCCTAGATCCACAACACATATAAATTGAATTAAAAATATCAAAGTCTAAAAATATAAGTTGTAGTAGTGAAGTTGGACAGTAGAGCATAAAACGGTAAAAGGAGAAATAAACAATAAACATTTTCTCTCCCTCCCACTGCTTCTCTCTCACGCAGCCTTTATAAACAAAACCCAACATTTTTATTTATTTATATTTTTTAACCAAAGTACTGGTATATATTTTCAAAAGTTCACCAATATTGGTCATTTTTGGAAGGGTGAGTACAATGCACAAATACAATATTTTCTTGTATGTTTTGCATAATTGAACTAAGATATTCTGTTACACATTACATTTTTTGTATTTAGAATCAATATAAAAGTGCTGGTACTTGCAGTGGATGCTGCAGGTTGTGGCTGAATCCTTGTCCAACGTACATTGAAACACTGGTAGCTCCTGTCGACTACCTCACTCCCTTTCTCGAGTTCACACTACTTATTCTTTGCCCCTCAAACCACTTCTTTCATGGGACTACAATCCTCAAAAGCCACTACTGAGAGGGACCATCACATCATTCACTCCATGCCATGGGCACCTTTCACTTTTATATGTCATTGTGGGCACAGGGTTTCTGGACAGCACTCGCAGGTCATCATGAGTATTTTCCAACTGCTTTGTGAGGTGTGCAGCTTGCAGCATAAGCTCATTGATACAGTGTCTTAGTTGCTCGGCATAAGCACGAAGCTCACAAGTTTCTTCACGCAAGTGCTTGCATGTGCTCATCGAAGCCATCTGTTTTTCACCTCACTGTCTCTTTACTGGCCATTGCTTCTGTTGTGGACCAGCTGTGCACATGACCAACACTTCTGTTCGAGTGGGGGCAGGGAAACTATGTAGCATGAAACCTGGAGGCGATATCCCTGAAATCCACATGCAACTCCTTTAGTGTCTTTGTTATCCTGTCTTCATCTTTGTTGAGCATCACTGTGCGTACTAAACGTCGGGGTGTGGGCTCCTGTGTTATTGACTCCACCTCCAGTGCTTAGGCCAGAGTGTTCTGCATGGTGTGAGGTGCAACTAGACGTACCGCTTGCCATACCTCTGTCGGCGATGGCGTCAATGTAAAAGCGGACTGCGATGATGTTGCACGCCTCCTCGAGGCACCTTTGCAGAGATAAGTGGGAGAGCCGCACAATGTATTGCCATTCATAGCTCTTGCAGAGGTTCTCCTGGTTGCTGGGTGTGGTTTCGTAGTTGGGCATGTAACTGGTATCGATCACCAAAATGTAGCTCCAAGGCCAACACCGGTGTGGGGTACTCTCGTCCATTTCACTCTGACAGAGATTTTAATATACTCACTGTAGGGCCTCAAAGTACAGCCTCAAGGTAGTAAGCCTTCTGCTTGGATGATTCACCATTCAGGGTTGCGACTAATTAAATCTAGTGTTGGTACGTCTGGCCGTTGCAAGGGGCGAGCGTGATTGAGACCCCTTCCCCACTCCTGGGCTGCACAACACCAATGCTGCAGATCTTCTTGCTCTCCTCCAATGTTGTTGTGTTGGTTTTCGACTTGCACTGTTCCTTCACTTATCTCAGCTGGCAATGTTGTAATGGTAGCTCTTTTGCTGGAGAAATTCCTCCAACTATTTCTCTACTGCACTGATATTCTGGTTCATTTAATTCTTGACACTGTCCATTCTTTGTCATACTGTCAATTTTTGTGTTCACTAACGCCTTCTTAATTCTTGTCAACATTTTCATTAACAGAATCAATTTTTCTATGTACTAATGCACTTTCATTAGTTATTTGGCTATTTACATTCTCGTTTACACTTGTTACTGAACTAATTAGGGTATTTACAGCTTCATTCACTCTTTCTTCACATTACTAATTTGGTATTTACAGTCTCATTTACTCTACTAACTTGATTATTTACATCTGCTTTCAAGCTATTTACACTTGCGCTCACACTCACTAACCATTTGGCTACCTAGCACATCAATTAATGCTTGCAGTGCTTCCAGTTCTGCAGACATTTTTCTAGTTAATATTCACAGTGAGGTTTGTGCAAAACAGTCTTAACATTTCAGCCTACAGCTAATTAATTTGTCCTAATATCACCAATTACTAAGTTATTCCCCAACTTGATTTACAATTGATTAATTAATAATAGCCTTCATCCCACTTCTGACACCAGTGTTACATGGGATGCCTGAGGGGCGAATCTGAGTTTGTGAGGGATGGAGGTCTTAATAAATAATAAAAGAACTAAATTCAATAATTATATTTATTCTCAAGGCCACAAACAAACATATGTTATTTACCAGTCTGAGCACCCTATTAACTCTTATTATTTTTATGGAGCGCAATATGTACTTGCTATCTCCATTTAAATTAAAGTCTTTATCACAGTCTTTACTCTTGCTAATGTCCGTTATTAAAATAGTCCAAATGTTTCCACACGGTTAGTTAAAACTGTCTTATTTCTATCGTCCTGAATGTCTTTTCACTCATGCATCCAGTCCACAGTCCCGCAGATCAGTTCCACTCTCCACTCCACACAAACTTGCTGATGGACTCTCGCAGATTGCTGCAGTCATCCCTCATCGCTCCAGAATCTCCCAGCTGTTGCTTAAGGTCGCACGAGATGCCAAACTCTCAGCTCTTAATCACATACTCCTCAGAAGCCTGCATGTGGTATTTATACTTGAGGCAGATGCCATCTAGAACATTCTCGGCAATTCGAGATGTTCTTGGAAAAATAATGGTTATGACGATGCCATTCCTGCATGATAAATGGAGAAATATGAGCTTCTCAGGGTCAGCGAGGTGCGAGCTGTAATAAGTTTATCAGTGTGTGTGGTGGCGGCCTTTATGATAGGCTGCTCGCTTTTTGTAACAGATACATGGCCACCAGCCTATCGCTTGCCTGTTTATTCAAAACGTACCTTTGACTTGCTGCCGCCGCTATCATATTAACTGCTATCCTTCACTTCTACGTGCTTGTGTGGGATGCGAAACAGCAAGCACTTAATATTTTAGTTTTTCCAAATTGATTATTTTATGTGAGTCATTCAATAGTAGTAGCAGACATCATAGGATGGATGACAGTGCACTTTTCCATTGGGTTGGTAAGCTTGACACGTAGCCATCATGTTGCGATACATGATGAAATAAGGAAAGTGCAGGTGGTCATATTTGGCTGACATCCACATTTGTGTGCTATTTTTAAACATTACTGCACAGTGAAATGCCTCAATTGGGCCATGTTCAGATGACAAAACTTTCAATCAGTATTTAAAGCTGGCTTGTCGTGCAAAAGAAGTAAGAAGAGTAGAGAAGCGCTCATCTAGAGAGGAGCAGCGAGTGACCATCATAACTCACACCGGCAGCGTCTGTGACTTCAACCTTCTTTAATAATTTTGAACTAGCCTAAATCTATTAAATTTATTTCTGCCGAAGTGAGGAGTCATTAGGGCGCCAGGTGTGAGAGTAGTGTCTCTCTCCCGCCTGCTTAATTTAACTATCCTCACAGTGAGAAGATTTTCGAGTGAATAACAACAGACTTCTATTCCATCCTTTTCTTACTTTTACTGTCACGGGTGATAAATATTTTTGTATGTTGCTATTGTAGAAGAAACTACAATAAATCTTTAGTAAGCAATTTACAGCTTTATCATTAATTAATTAACTTTGGCGCCCTTTTTATCAACGAACCTTTTACAATACAGAGTTTCTTGCTTTCAAACTGCAAGTTCGAGCTAATTTTTATAGCGAACTCCATATGAGTTTTCACTCGAGAAACAATACAACTGAATAAACTGCTTTTAAAAATTATGTATAGTAATAACGTTAAAGCCACTTCACGTTTCACTTGATTATTTGCACCATGTTTTGTCATATTGCTTTAGCTCTTGCCTACAAGAAGTTTTAGTATATACTCCAGTATTATTCTCACAATTTTCCCCTGCTGCCGGGCTTGTATAAATGGCAGGGTGGACAAAATTATGCTTCATAAGATCTGTTGAATGCTACATTCACAGTTCCTTCAAATTTTACTGAAACCCTGTAAAATATCTACTTTCAGGAAATTCCTCAGTCTCATGGAACCAAAGCTTAACCAAGTCTAAAAAATTACACCAAAGGGACAAACCTCATTTGTGTGCACTCGTTACACTAATATTTTGCATAAGTACTCTTTATTAGTAAGCATTACCAGCACACTTATTTTTTCCCTGTTTTTATTCATATTACGTGCTGATGCCTTAGGGGCATATCTAAGTTCGTGAGGCATGGAGGTATTAATAAAAAATAAATTAGATTTCTAATTTACTCCACTATTATTTACTGCATTAAATTATCTGTTTTTACATTTACTCATTTTATTTAACCATGAGCGCAGTAGTTAATGTATATTCAACTCTAATTAACGTCTTTAATTGTCTCTGTTGGTTACAATTAATTAACTAATACTCATTGTCTTCATGTGTTAAGTCTATCTTTTGCCATAATTTTTAATGTCTTTCACTCATGCATCTAGTCCAATAGTCCTGCCTGTCAGCCGTGTCCTTCACAGACTGATACTCATAGTCACAGACTTCCCTTCAGCTGGTCATTTCTATCCCTCGGAACTCAACCACTCATTAACTCCATCTCAACTTGTGGCCCAGAGGCCTGCCAAAATATTTATACAGTTCGCATTGACCATCTTGAAGGTTCACTGTGCTCTGAGTCACACTGAGAGAATGAGATCAGTAATCCAGAGCATTATTCAGATAAAAATCAGAAATCAATACAACTCGGGTCAGCAGCGTATCATCGCAAGAGATTGTCAGCTTGTTTTTTGGACTTGATATGCGGCCACCATCGCTTGCGCTGCCGCCATCATATAACGACTCTCTGTCCTCTTTGTTCACTCATGTGGGGCATACCAGTGACATGTAATACTGCCCCCTTCTCAAGTCTGTTCATCCCAAACAGACTCTGCTGCAATGTTCCGACCTTTGTAGAGTACCAGTCGGGCAATGTGGACAACCTTCAGCTTTGCCTGAGAGCCTTGGTGACAAATCTGAAAGACTACATCAGTGATCTTCATAATCCTGTAGGGACCTTCCCAACATTCCTGTAGCTTCGGGCAGTACCCTTTTCTCCTCTGTGGGTTTTACAGCCACACCAGTTGTTCTCCTTGGAATACCTCTCCCGCCATTCTCCTATCATACCTCATTTTCTCAACTTTGTCCATTCTTTCATTTACACTGTCAATTTTCTTGTCCACAGAGTCAACTCTCGTATTCACTAACATGTTGATGTCTTCTATTTTCCTATCAACATTTTCATTTACTGCTTCTATTTTCCTATCTACCCTGCCTATATTTTTATTTATAATAATTACTGTTTCAATTACAGAACTAATTTGGTTATTATCAGTTTCGTTCACGCACTCTTTCACACTGCTAATTTAGGTATTTACATCTTCCCTCAGGCTATTTGCACTTGTTCTCACTTGGCTACTCAGCCCCACAATCAATGCTCGCAGTACTTACAGTTCCGCAGACATTTTCCTTGTTAACATTCACTGCATCAGTTATACAAAACAGTCTTGATTATTTTCAGAAAGTTATTCCAATTAATTAATTTGTTTGAAAACATTTACTACGTGCCTGTATTCTAACTTTATTTAAAATTGATTATTTAACAGCTGCCTCCACCCCACTTACATGAAGGATGCTTGAGGGGCGTTTCTGAGTTTGTGAGAGATGGTGGCCTTAATAAAAAAATAAAAGCAACTAAATTTAATTTCTTATTTATTCACTCTGCTATTATTTACAGCATCAAATTATGTGTCCACTCTTACTCTTTTTATTTGACATTGAGCACAATATTTAATGTCTATTTCAACTTTAATTGACGTCCTTCTTAATTGTCTCTGTTGGTTACAGTCAGTTAACTCATACTCATTATTAACACATATTCAGTACAATGGAGGATCCAGGGGGGGAACCAGGAGCAAGTGCCCCTCCCCCCTCCCTGAAATGCAAGTCATCTGCCACATTGATATTGCTGATAAGTGATAATAACGGCGCTCCTTTGTGTTGGCTAGTCTATGCCACATTCATGAATGTGGTCAACGTATTATCGTGTTGTGTATAATAGCAACATATTGTGACATTTACAGAGATAAAAAAATATGATTTGAGTTTTATTTATGTAATTATTTTATAAAGACTTACTTTGAAAATAAAGTTTGAGATCATACTGTACAGATCCCCCAACAATATCTCATTTCACTGACACTGTACTACCTTTTCATGTTCAATGTTTTCAGTAAGAATATAGCCTTGCATAGGATGCCGCACAGCAGCCCCTAAAAAGAGTGCTATTGACCATTGATGCTCGTCATCAATAACGGAATGATTGCTGAGTTTACTGAAATGACTGACCAGTGAAATCAGCTAGTATGGGACGGCGGCCATGGAATGCAATGGAGAAATGGTGGTGGGGACGCAATGGGAGGTTTAACCCTTCCACTCCCGTTAGGCTGCTACCTCGCTACCTGCTGAACGCCCGGACACCCCAACATTGTTTAACCTCACATGATTGAAGGCATTATATGATGTATTGATTCTGTGGTTACTGAAGTTCTTTCTCTGCATGGTGGGATTATGGTAAGTAATAAAAATTTATATGCATTAGTTAATTTATTTTTGTGTATGTTTCTTAATATCCTGAAAAAGTTTGAGAGTCGTGGATTTGTAGTTGTAACAAAAGAAAACGAACACCATGCTCAAAGCGAATGAAGTATACTTTTAGAGTGCATAGGGCTACATGTGTAAACTCAGCGACATTCTGACATTTGCATGCATATTATTGTGATATGACTTATTTTTCAGGATTTCCGAAACAAACAAGTGGAGCCACACAAGCAAGATTGAATCATACTTTCAACCTGTTCCAAAAAAGAACATTCAACATCAGACACAAGATAACTCTCAGCATCAGGATGATTGCCTTTGTGCCGTCACTAATGAAGGTAATAAGAAAAATTAATAAATCATATAATTACACCTTGTCGCTCGTGGTTCTCATATGAGAACAGAAAGAATAGAAACTTAATATTATGACAGCTTCTAAATTTTTTATTAATACTGTACTGAAGATTTATAAAGCTCGTAAAGTGCCACGTTACCAAAATAAAATTAAAAAAACTGAATGATTTTTAACAAGTAATGCCCATGTTTAAATATTCATACTAACATGACAGTGTAAGAATTACAATCACCACGCCAATTCAATCCCAAGCAATTATTTAAAAAAAAACCAAGAAATTTTGTATACTGATGTTTGTATGTATTAGTACACATGTACTTAATTGTTGTTTTAGGACGGGTTATAACAAATGAAACAGTCCCCTGTGAACCTTCTACATCCCAAACTTCTACCACAGACAGTACTTCCCATAGTGAATCTACAACTCCTGAAGCAGTTATAAATTATGTTCGTACGACTTCACCAAATGTCTACTTCTTGAGGAGCCATGGGATCCACCAGATGACTATCACTACCCTTGCTCAACACACTCAAAAGGTGAGCTGAAAACTGTTAGACGGTATCTTTCTAAATCACACATTGATAAATACCACTGGCTGGTATACTCCGACGTGAGTAAAGGTTTGTTTTATAAATACTGTGCTCTTTTCGCACAAGCAAAAGTAGGAAACAACCAGAGGGGTCAAAGTTAAGAGACTTGTAACAGAGGTTCTTACAGCATTTAAAGACCTCACAGCAAAAGATGGATACTTGGAAACGCACGACAGAAGTAACACCACCAAATTTGTGTTGCATCAGGTAAGGATTTTGTCAGGACATGCCATGCTCCTGAAAAATAAATTTTTAATCAAATCAGTTCTCTACGACTTCTGTTAGTTGAAGAAAATCGTGCCATGCTGCGCCCAATAATAGAGACTGTTATATTTGTGGGGCGTCAGAATATACCTTTTAGAGGTCACAGGGACGATGGGCAACTGTGTTCGGAATCGGTAGCTGTAAACAGTGAAGGTAATTTTAGATCACTGCTTAGTTTTCGGATTCAGGCTGGGGATGAAATACTACAGGAGCATCTACAGAATGCTTCTTCTCATGCTACTTACATCAGTAAGACTACACAAAAAGTTTTAATTCATTGTTGCTCAGAAGAAATTTCTAGTGGGATTGTTGAAAGAATTAAGAATGCTAAGTACTGGTCAATCATTTTTGACGAAACAGCAGATAGAGCACGTAGAAGTCTCGGCAGAAATCGGTGCGTGGTCTGAATCTGAGTCTGTAAAAAAAACTGCGCTTTAAACCAACTCTTTGCAGCACAGAATTCATATTTGCCATAATTAGCCCAATTGATATACTTAGTGTATTCTACCACTTAGTCGCCTCCACTTGATCTAAAAGGAGCATCTGATGCTGTACAGGATGCACTGGCTACACTGCATACATTGCGACAAGATAGTGAAAAATCTTTTTCAGTACTGTATAAGGATGCGGCATATACAGAGCTACACAGTTGGGAGTTGGCCTCGTATTGCCATGCCTTCCTGCAAGACAAATGCATAGAGCAAACTATGACGCAAACAGCACCGAGGAATACTACAGAAAATCTATTTACATTCCATTGTTGGACGTCTTAACTGACGTGGAGCAATGCTTCTCACAGAATGTGTTACAATGTCATGACCTTCACCTTTTTTTTGCCTCATTTCATATTCAAGGCTGATAACCTGGAATTAAGGATTAGTGCTCTTGTTGATTGTTACAGTCCTCTTCTTCAAGATGGTATCCACTTCCGAGGTCAAACTGCTGCAACTGTTCTGGTAGGGAAATGTGCATATGGAATAAAAAGTGGAAAAGGGAGAGTAAAGGTCACCTATTACCAGAAACTGTGCTTGATGTGATTGTCTCTTGTGACATTGATTTATTTCCAACCATTTGATGCCTTTTGGAAATTCTTCTCACTTTGCCTGTTAGTGTTGCAAGTGCAGAGAGATCTTTCAGCAGCCTACAACTTGTAAAATCATTGCTATGTACGTGAATGACAGGAAAGGTTGCATGACCTGTGTATGTTATTTGTTAACCGTGATATAAATGTTGATGTTGAAAAAGTTATTGAATGTTTTGCTAAAGGGGGTAAACGAAGGATTGCTCTGGCGTTTATTTTGTAGGTAAAATTTTATTTTGCCTGGAATGTTCACTAAACAGAATCTGAATCACCATGGTTTGGTTTTTTTTTTTTGTGTAAATATTAGGTTGCATTATTTGTGTGACAATGTGCGTATGTATTTTGTATCATTAAAAACTTTTTTTCCATAACGGGTTGTGTTTTTAAAACTAAACCCACATTATTATACAACAATTCCATTAGCATTATAAAAGCTGGTTGCCTGGTAAATTGAATAAAAATTAAGTACTTAAATAAATACAATTTCTATCCACACTTCAATCCGAGAGTGCCCCCTCCGAGGAAAACCTCTGGATCCGCCACTGATTGTCTATCTGTTGCCATAATTTATAATTTCTTTCACTCACACATCTAGTCCAATACTCCAGCCTGCCAGCCACGTCCTTCACTGCTTGATACTTGCAGTTGCAAACTTCTCTTCTAACTGGTCACTTCTGCTGCTAGTCTTCTATCGCTTGTAATCATTTCATTCATCAACTCTATCTCCGCTCTCGACCCGGAGGCCTGTCGCAATATTTACACAGGGCAACCATCTGGAGGGTTCAATGCACCCTGAGTCGCGCTGAGCGAGATCAGTAATCAGGAGCATTCTTTAAATAAACGAAATGAAGATATAACCAGGTCCGCAGCACGCCTGTAATTCGAAACGCTTCATTGTCCCGTCGCCACCGTCGGTATCATATAACAACCAACCGTCCTTCTCTTCCATTCACTCGTGCGGGAGGCACAGAGGCGAGTGCATAACAGAATGTTTGTTATGGTGGTGTGTTTTTATGTGGATTTTTTTGTGGGAATTTTGCATTTTGTAGCTACTGTTCTTGCCACACATTTGCAGACCTTTGTCCTGATTTTAGAGGGGGAGTTTCTGCCAGTTTTGTTGGTACTTGTTCCATGTCACTATGTAATTCTGTTAAATATTTTCTTATTTATTTGGTGTTTTGCCAAACTATTTTTCTTTTACTATGGAACGTGCTCTAGTTGTGCTTAATATTTTTTTTTATTCACTTTGAAGTTGTAAAACAAACTTTATCCTCTGAAAATTTTGTAATGTTTAAATATTTATCTGTTTCTTTTATTTTATATTTCTTGTTTAAAAAATATTTTTTTTATGTCTAATTAATCATTTGCGTAAGTAATATTGTGTGAACTCTTAATTTCCAATTATCAAAATGAAAAACTTAATTTTTGAACTATTATATATCTTTCGTGACTTTCGATTTATGTATCCATTAGTCGCGCGAGACCACAAAGTCAGGAGCATACCTTTATAGGTTTCCGCTCAGGTAACTTCTTCTTCTTCATTTTCTTGCCATACAGTATGTAGTCGACTTACTCTTGCTAACTTTTTGGAATCGTTCATCATCTTGTAATGAATTGGTTTCTATCCACTGTTTTGCAGTTCGTGGCATGTTCGCTTAATCTTGTGGCCAGTCATTTCATCCTTTCTGTGATGTGAGCCGTACACCCAATAGTGGTATGGTTGTTTTGACCATGATTCCACTTCTCTTAGCTGGCACCGCAGTTCTAACACTGGAATTAAGTAACTTCAAAAAAAAATTTTATCTGCTGCATTTGCTCGGGAGTGCTCCGAAGTTTCTGTCTTACCTGACATCAGTTGGTTAATAATTATTTTGGACTGTTCAACTACTGAATTATTTTTGTCTTTAAATCAATTAAAAGTAATGTAAATTTTCAAATGAAGCTATTGCGTGTACCCGATGATATAGTTATGACCATATTAAGAAAAAGGGAGATTATAATTTGTAAAAGACTAATTGTATAATACTCAATTAAAGTAACTGAAAAAAAAATGCACATACTCATTTCATAATAGAGCATTAAAATTCTATATATTTATATCTCTGTTGTTGAGGCGAAAATTGTTTTAATAGAACAGTTCAAAAGAAAAAATAATTTTTATTTATTCTTTAATTACTTTCTCAATAATCACCCATGGTTAGTATATAATTTTATAAGTATAATGTTAGCTACACCATGATTGTACCTATCACTTATTTATTACTTTTATATAATAAGTAAAACAATAGCATCCCCATATTTTGCTTTCAGTAGTAAACCCTATTCTATACAGGAATCTAGATCTCACTACTGTAACATATATTTCTGTTTCCATTTCTAATAATATTACTGACAATAAGACTTAGAGACCTACTTCCGTGTAAGCTTTTAAGAACTTCATTAAAAACCATTTCCACTCGTGTAGAGGAAAGTATGCTCATTAATTATAAGCTTCTTGTTTATTTACTGAAAACAGTGTGTATCAGATTTGATACATGAGGCCACCTGCAAAAACAGCTGGGGTGTGCCAAGATCCTGGGGAGAACACTGTGACCTAATTATTATAATTACCTTATGATGATTCAATTATGTTCACATGGAGCTTAATGCTGGTTGCTTGTGTTCTTAGAATGTGGAGAGGTTGGCATTCCTGGAAGTTTGGACTCCCAATAATGAATTAGAGATGGCACCGAGCAGTGTGGACAGTTGTACGATGTTCCCTGGTAGAATGCCCCCCTCTTCCTCCTCTAATAACTTGAAATGATCCACGTGTAAGACAGTATGATAGATAGAGAGTTCCTGACATGGCCTTCCTGTTTGGGATCAGAGCACCTCTTAATATTGTGGTGTGTGCAGAGTCAGTCAGACTTTTGCATATTGGAGCTGGGCCCTGCTGACTAAACCAGGTATCTTTTGAGATGTGATAACCAATTGCCAGGTGAATGAGTTATGTTGTAGAACTGGAGTAACAGTGCACCAATGAACCACCAGGTTGATGTTGTGGATTGTTTCTTTGCTTGGGCAGTGTTACCTTCATTGATTTGTGAAAGTGTGTTGGTGTGAACAGTTTTAACTGTACCTAATACAGTGGTTTTTTTTTTTTACTGTATTTGGTCCAATTACTGTTTTTTTTTCTCCTGTAAATTTCCCTCTTTTGATATTTTCTGCATTTTGCAACAATTTTTTCGCTTGTTCCTTGAAAAGTGTAAAAAATGTCTACACAGTGTTTTCAGAGACAGGGCTTAACACTTCTGTAAGTCTCTTGTATAGCAGCATGTTTTATATTTATCTATGACTATACCACAAGTATCCTTTAGGTTTGGCATGTATGTTTCAAAGTTTGATGTAGGCTATGTACTGTATGAGCAGTTTGCAGGAGATGGGAATGAGTAAGTGGTCAGGATGTTTACTCTCCGATTTTACAGTTTCAGTATTTGCAAGCTTTGTTTACACTGCTTGAGTGTAGGGTAAAAATACAAGGGTACTGACTTTGAGGAAATTTTGAGCAGTATGTGGACAGTAGGTTGCAGGCATCAGTTGAGAATGAAATAAGTTTGCTGTTGTCGCTATTTTTTCACCTTTTCTTGATGCACTGAATGATACACGGTAGATAAGCCTAGTTCAGTGATACATGTGAATAATATTTAATGGGTAATGTGTGTATATTAGCCTAATAAATATATTTTTTGTTTCCAGTTTTTGATGACACGGGCCACACCCAGTTTATCATGTCGCAAGAAAAAAATGCACCCTGGCTGCACATATACCATGAACAAAAGATACTCTACTGTAAGTTTGGAGGCCAGTGACTGGAATGAATCTTGTTGCTGCATGTTAGAAAAGTATGAAGATTTCCATACACGAAGCAAGCAAGCAGATAATGGAGAGAAGTTAACTTATCTCGTGTTGGACAGTTATTCACCTGGTGGCAAGATTTCCCACAGCTTCAGCCCCATTGTTTTGGCTGTGAAGTCACTTGGGACTATGTCAGATGACATAATTTTGTGGGATGCTGATAGAGTCGGTGGAGCAGTGTTGAAGTTTGAATGCCTCCAGAATGACACAGCAGCAGTTTTTCTGGATGTTGGGAAACAGATGCTGCTATTTGGTGATGAAACTGTTAAAACGTCTCCAGAAACTGTTTCAGAATCATCGGGGAAACCATCAGAGGGGCAGCTGTTGAAAGTGAAAGAAGTTTTGGCGAATTCTGTAAGAAAGTCAGTTCTCCAAGTGCTTTTGTGACCACCCTGACAGCAGGATGCAACTATCCTGCCATGGGGTTTTGTCCTTTCTATGTCTGTACAGTACACACTGGTATATAATTTTTCTAAGAGCATTCACTAGATGTATTGCAGCAGTCCATCAATTATATTTGTGTGTTGGTGGTTATAGGCCCACACTACATAATTCAAATAAAATAATAAAAGTTCCATTGGTTCAAATTTATTAAATTAAAGAGAACATAATGTAGGATTAATTTGTAAATTTGTTAGAGAGAGTTGTCAGATTTTCAAAATAAGTATAGGACAGTCACTATGCATGTAAAAAGATGGTCTTTGTATAATCCATTCATGGTTACTTCTCACTTTTCTGAATAGTCTAGGAGTTAGGAAAGTTCTGTTGGGATATTAAGAGTCAGAAGTTTTGTTTGTTTCACTTGTTTCTACTAATTGTAAGTTAAAAAATTGGGCACATGTTCTTAATTGGTGCTCAATATTTCAGAAATGGACACCATCTTGAATAATATATAACTAATAAAATATTATGTTCACAATTTACAATGGTTCTACACTCGTATACATTTGTCGTTGATATTTGATAAGTTTAAAATTAGCAATAACTATGCTCCATACATAATTTAAAAATATTATTTTTAAGTGAAATTCTTAACATAAACAATATGAGAGTTAATTTACGCAACATAGGAAAAGTAATGCACAGCACTTCTTAAAACATTCCATTGATTTTGGTTTTGTTTGAATGTTTAAACATTGATTTCTCTCTTTTATGTTTACTAAATGGACAGCAGGGTTCCATATTAACTCTGCAAGAGCAAATATTAAAATATTAGCTCTTGCACACTTTTGGCATGTACAGGATGACACAAATTCAGTAGGTCTTAAATACTCTGTCGTTATGGTTGGCTTAAAAGCTCCCCATTCTTCTGTGTAATCATATTGTAGAGGGTCCAGTGACTGGCTTGCATTTCCATTCAACATATTTATCCATCTGTAGCACTGATAATATGCATGCTTTATATGGAAGAGCGCTGTTGAGAAAGGTGAACACAGTTGAAAAAATTGATTTTTTTGTTTGTTGTACTGTTCATATCGAACTTCATCACAATTTATTTTTGATGAACCATGAACTTTTGCAAAAGAGTTCAGCATTTTGTACAATTTCTTCATCAAGAGGAGGAACTCCAAAATTTGTCAAAAGTTTTCCGGAAGACATTGCTGTTTTATGTGCCATGTGTATCGTCCCTATATTACTTGTTGTATCACAGCCTGTTAAACTGTGTGCAGCTGGTAATATGTATAAAAGAATGTCATCCATATTTTCCATCATTTTGTGAAGAGGTATGTATATAACATATTCTCGCACACCTATCTTTGATTATCGACAATTTCTTAAGACCACTTTCATGAAAAGTTGCTTTAAAATGTTAAGTGCAGAGACCATGACATCTGTGTCAGCTGATGCAATCGTAATTCTTTCAGCAGAGCCAGTTTCAACAATGTTTTCTATGTGTTTTATGGTCCCATCATCAGCTTCTTCACATGCACAATGCATTCAATGATGGTACCAAGCTTACAGAACTGGCAACCAGTTTTAGGTATATTTTTGGTGTACGTTTGTGACTTCCAAATACAAAGGTTTTTCTGTGTTTCCCTGATTTATAATCCAATCAATGAACATATCTTGAAAAATTATTTTGTTATGGCTAGAACCCCATAAGGTATCCATATTGACAGGAAGTGGTGTGCTTGTATTGTTGGGCATAACTTGAGTAGGATCACAGTTTGTCCTCCTCGGTCAATCGCGACTGCTGTTCTCTCCTGTGATATTTCTGTCTGAGTAGTTACATCGTCCGTACTTAAAACGGGACTTCAAGTTCTTTGCTTAGCTGTGCTTTGTTTGGTTTCTTCAAAAATCCATCACGTGTTAGATAGTAAGCTGTAGATGTAAGTTCACATTAAATAATGTGTTTGTAGCCAAACCTCTAAAACATCCTACTTCTATGTACCGAAGAGTGTTACTTGTTTCTTGAAGTGCAGACTGAGTTCCTTATTTGTCTTTCTGCTTTTTGGGGAATTCCTTATGTGTAGGTATGAAGATGTCTTTGGACTTCAGTAAGTCTTTCTTTAATAAATTGTTTGTAGCTATTATCTTCTTTTTCTTGTACTTGTAAGTAATCAGCAATTTCTGGATCTGCTACAGTTCCAGTTATGAGGTTTAAAATCTCACTACCGTCATTTTTCAAGAAGGGATCTCCTCGATCAATCACACATGTTAACATCTTATACTTTGTTGATCTTGGCTTGTTAGCAACTTTGCATACTGGTGATGAAGAGTAAACTCATAGTTTTAATCTAAACCACACAGTGTTCTTATAAAAACATGTAAGGCTTTCTTTTTCATGTTTCATAAAATTGTGCTTTGTCACTGCTTCTTTTCACCTTGTAAAGCTAATTGTGCCTCCGGATCCTTTCGTTGGTTTATTGTAGTGTTGCTCTAGAACTTGATCCAAGGCAACACTTCTGAATCTGTTTCTAGTATGTTGAACTGTGAAGTGACCATTCTTGGAGACATTATAAATGAAAGGGTGTTCTGCCTCGAGCTTTAAGCAATCATTGTAATATATTGAGCACCATCATGTATAATTTGTTCTATCAAAGGAGAAGAAAAATGGCAAATACACTCTTACACTGCATACATGCACGTTGCAGTTGTTTTCTCGGTCAGCTAGGATTAGATCTCGAAGAAGAGGTGCCATTGTAGAGACAAACTGATCTCAATAAAAACATAGCCTACTCTTCTGCTTACCCTTTTCTCTGATTTTCTCAAATCCTTTTTAAGTAATTCGTTTTAGATTGCAGCATGGTTTTGTCCACCAGATATTGCTGTTCATCTACTGCTTCCTGTGAACTTTTAATACAAACTACTTTGAATTGTTTTGAAATATTATCATTCTGTTCCATGAGTGCTTTGCACTGAAGTGTTTGCATTATTTCACAACGCATATCAATTACTCTTAACTCCCCTGGCATGCTGGTTGCCTTTCAGCAGAGTGTGGGCCCATTGTTTCAGTCTGAACAAGGTTTTCCAAAGCCCCACTGTCTTTGAGATACAGCCCAATACATGAGAGTACCACTTTTTGGAGATGAAACCCTCCAAGGCCAAGAAGTATGTTGGAAAACTCTTCCGGCTGAAGAAGCTGGATTTCTTTTTCTATGTGATATACGCCTTCATTGCACCACAACGAACCCTCTTGAAGATTCAGCTGATTCAGAATATCTTTGAAGTTATACATTGTTGTATAAACTGGACCATACTGAGTTGCAGGATATGGCAAGATTGGGGTGAATCCTGCAACTGTCATGTGAGATGGATGCTTGGACATGCACTCATAAAAGCATTTCTGGATGGAATTATACTTTTTCAGGGAAATATAATTCGGGTACATTTGATTTGTTAAGAAATCTGGATAGAAACCATACAAGATCTTAATTGTGGCCTGCTGTTTTTATATCATTTGCTGCTTGGAATATAGGTACTGGGAACAGTGCACCTTTGTTTTGGCTTTTGATAGTACATAAGTTTTTGTGCACCTATTTCTTTGCTTATACTTTGTTGTGTAACATCAATACAAAAGGTATTTGTATAGGTATTTGGACCATCACTTTCTTCTAATGAAACATCAAGTTGGTTATCTCGGACCTGTTGATCTTAGAACACAACCAATACTGTGTTGTGTATCCCATGCATACCTGATATGGTAGTTTCTTTAAATTGTCCAAAGCACCACGGACTGGAATATCAGATTTTATTGAAAACTGTATTGGGACACAGTGGCTTTCAGCTCTGATGACAGTTCTATTTGCTAGCATTTAGTTGTGATGAAGTACATCATAACTTCAACATAGTCCTTGGCGATTGAACATGGTAATAAGCATTTTCAATCTACTTAAATTGTGTATTGCATTGCCTAAGCATTGGCAATATGAAGTGATGGTTTTTTTCAAGTCTTTGTGAATGAGAAAATAAGCTATCTGAAACAGAGTATCACATCTACGTTCAGTAGGCCTGTGTGAATATCAGTTTGTCAATTTGAATCAAATTTCAATACTAATAGAAAATTATTCCTGAATTTGAATATTGAATAATGGCAGCAACAGTAGTAATAAAACTAGAATAATACAGTAAACTTGAATACAAAAATTGTTGTTTGAATACATTATTTAAACAATGTAGGCCAAATCTAAAAGCAATAAAGCCATACACACAAATACATAAACCTACACATCTTATTTGATAATATGTAACGTCAAGAAAACAAAGTAAACTTGAATACAAAATTATGGTAATTTGAATACCTCATTAAGACAATATGTAATTCATAAGCAAAACAACTCACAAATAAACAGGCCTACACAATATTTTGACTTTTTATAGTAGTAGTAACAATGGTAATACATCCAGAATAAGAACTAAACTTGAACAGAATACAAAAATTATGGTACTGTAGTTTGAATACGTTGTTTAAAAAGCCAGAGCTTTTTACACCATGACTAAAACAAGTTACTGAAGACTCATACAAATACTCTGTAATTAGGAACACTTGCACAACTAGAATAATTCTTCATAATTTTAGTCGAGTAGCCTATGTAAATGTTTGTCCAGTACAAAAACCAGTATACTATACTGTAAATTACTGTGAAAAGTTCTTGTGGAGGAATACAAGCAGCTCTACGTTTTCTGCAGTAGAGACTCCCTCCGACAGGTAACAATATTACCACCTGCAGAGAAGTCTTTCACTGCATACCTGTGTCACAGGTATGGATGGGTAAGTACTTTCTTACCATCACTGCTAGGTTTTTAAAAGCACTCCTTTTTCCTCTTCAGTAAACAAAATTATTTTCGTCTTTTGGAGTCAAAGGTAATGTTAGATATTCATTTAATTTTTGTCTTATGTTGTTGCTATTTTCTTGGGTGACTGAAAAGGTGTGCCAGTGTTCAGGTAAGCCCACAGAGATTACTTTTTATGTTATTGTTATTGTTCTGATGAAAAGTTAGTAGACATATTTTCCATGCAGAAAAAAATAGGAAAAATCAATCCACTTGTAGGGAAATTTTCTGTGCTCACCTTTTTGGTTGCATCTTGTAACGACTCCCTTCCTAACACCTATGCTTCCTGCTAATAATCCTACTGACCACTACTTCTTCTGCCTTGTTCTCTCTACAACTCCAGTTAGGATGGGGTCTACATGGAGGGTAGCTAACTGCAAATACTAGCCAATGATATAATAGGGTTTCTATAAAACACTGTATTACAATAACAAGAATGTGATAGAGCAATATAAATATAACTATGCAAAAGACAATATAAACCTGATCACAGTTACATTACTCCACCTGGCTTTCATTACAATACTAATTACAATACTTTAATTTACTCTGAATCTGTTCTCATACACAAGAATACTAAGTGCCCTAAATGCCTAACATTGCCACCTATATTTAAGTCTTTATGACGGGACCTTGAGATCGGGAATGCCACCCTACTTCCTAGCCAGATTTATGCTCACCAATAGTAACAACTGTGTGGAACGCTGATAGCCAGAGCTCCTCCGGATACTATGGCCTTCTCTTTCGTGCCGCTCCGGCACTGACGTCGACACAGTTCAAACTCTGGCAGTCACAGGGGGGGGGGGGGGTGCGAGCTCCGCTCTTAAATAGCCTGGCTTCAGTGGGTCAGCCAGGCTTGTTGATGATTAAACAGGGGGCTCACTCAGGAATCTATACTCTGTAGAACCTTCACTCGTGTGCAGCCCCCTGGAGCCCACTACAATCTGCAAGGGGTTCCAAAACATCAACGAAGGCCTTGCACAGATGTCATTCATTCTGTGTGAATGTATCTATGTTGGTGTCTTGTAATGCAGCTCCAAGAGATTCTCGCACCAAAATCAGCCTAGCTAACATATCCTGTTCAGAATTCCAGTGAGTTTCTACACCTTGAATCAACTCTAAGAACAGGCTTCCCTACTCTTTTCTACTTTTCATGTAGCCTGTCTCGTGCATAACTGCTACGGGCAAAGTATCCAACAATAGATCATGCTTTCTGGCACATGTACTGAAGACCTCAGTTACCTTTTTCGCATCTCCAATGGCCAGCTGAAAAGTTTGTGCGAAACAAGATCTTGATGTATAGTTTATTGCTTCAAGTGCAGCTCAAATTATGAGCATTTTCTGACACAATGTACAAAGGGACTGTTTTCCCATATGTTGGAATATTCCGTTCATGCAGTGTTTCCACAATAGATTCTTTAGGGGACTGTGTTGTATGAGCACCACCAAGTTTGCTAACTTTTAGACAACATGACTTAGTTTTAAAATCTGCATCTGCATAGTGGCATGTCAGTGACAGATATTAGTCTGATGCTCTTGAAGTCCATGAATCCGTTGTGAATTACAAGGACTGAATATGTTGCATGCCGTTATCCAGCATTTCTTTCATCCTACTTGTCCAGTTTTTGTACAACTTTGGCACAACATTGCATAAAAATGTAGTGTGATTTGGGACTGCATACCCTCCGTCATGTTCTTGAAACCTGGCTCATATACAATAGAATATGGTTGTTAACCTTTCACAATGAAATTTGCAATCTTCTTTGTAATTTTCTTAGCATTGATATGTGTGAATGTTCCCTTTCAACTGCTGAACGAAGCTAAATTTTGTGTGTGTTTGTGTGTGTGTGTGTCTCTCTCTCTCTGTCTCTCTCTGTCTATATATACACACACACACACACACACAGAGAGCGAGAGAGACTGGCCAATATAGAAAATGGTAGAGAGCAACATTATATTAAACATTGATAACCTATGAAGAAATTATGGAAGATGGGATAAAGATGGTGGTAGTTGTTAAAGAAGACCACAAATCTGAACGTGTGACCTACTTTTTTTTAAAACTGTACTCATCAACTCGTTGAAACACACAGAACGTCTGGCTCTCAAACTTCCAACTGAACTTTCCTAGCTTCTACATTAGAAGCCCTGCTAATGTTCTATTTTCAGTATATTTCTCTGCCTCGTGCAAATTAAGCTGAACTACATCTAGAAAATTACACCAAAGGACAACACACAGAATTCGTGGTCATTCATTCACTTGTAATAATATTTTGCATGAGAACTATTTCTTACGAGGCACTACCAACCCAGATGTTTTCTCACTGTTTTTATTCATATGTATTATAAATTAATATTATAATTTATATATAAAACATATGTAAAACTTCAATTCAGCTAAAAATGAGACACTTTTATGTGAACAGAGGTATAAAATTCTTCTGATGCATGGCATATTTAGGAAATAACTAAACACGTCATACAATCAGTGATTTTTCAAAGGTTTGATTCAAAAAGTGTGAAGAAATTGCTGTTAGACTATAACTTTAATATTGCATTGCTAGAAACATTTATTTTGTTTTGTAGTTTTAATGTCATAATAGAATACCTATAATCTCAAAGGACTAGTCATGAAAATCAATTGATAAAATTTGCATTTTCAAATTGTATACATTGGTTTAATATGGTATATATATTTTTTTTTTTCTCTGGAATACGATAACTTTTTATAACAGAAATGTAGATTTCTAAGCTTTTTTTTCTTCTTCTTTCTTCCAGTTACAAGAGTGAGTTAGTTTTTTTAAAAGTACCATTTTCTTCACTTTTAACTTTTAGGCTATAGTAGTTTTGAATATTAGCTAATTATGTAAATCAAAAGTGTTGGCAAATCACATATTGGTTTTTCAAATTTAGTTGTTGAATTAAACAAAACTATCTCAATATTTTTTTTGCGAAGGATGAAGTTAGAAATGGCCTCACTAATATCAGATATATTTCAGAAATTACACTGGTGTGCATAAACTAAGGACATGGTAGGTTTTCACATTAACATCATATAGCAGTGTTTCAAATGGGTGCAAAGCATAATATAATATAATCCGGATGTAAGAGTATGGGAAAGTTTAACAACACTGACCAATAAAGGAATTCAAAGTACGTAAAGAACCTTTATTCAGAAGTATATTGCAAGTATAGTAGGCAGAAACATTCATGCGACAAGTGGCAGGCAAGAAAAATACAGTCCTGCAGAGTTGTTGCTTCTGTCTGATGACATACTCCTGACTGTGATGCAGATTGTCTCCACCATCTGTTCATGCTCAGTTTAAGGTTGTCAATGAGTTCTTGAGGCATCATGGCACATACCTCTTGTAGTGTAAATTGCAGCGGCAGAGTAATTGCTTGTGTCTGGTGACAGGCAACCAGGTGTTTCCCGACGATGTCACACATGTTTAATTGGGTTTGGTTCTAGGCATGTGTAGGCCTATATCTTTGTGGCAGATATTGTGATGGAATACGCTGCAAGCACTGGACAGGTAATCCCTTTACAAGTACGGAGTGCTGCTTGGTGTGTTTTATTATCTGTGAGCTGCAGAGTCACTATTGTGTTTATTGAAAAAACTTTCTGAGTTTCAAAGTTTATTTTCCTAAAAGATTCAAGACTTGCAATTTCAGGAGCAATATGAATATTCATTCTATGATATCGTATGCTATATAGTAAAAACAATGTAACTTCTTGTGATGATATTGCTCCAAGGTCACTACATAACATTTGGAAATTTACAGTAATTAATATGGCTGCAATAATCTCTGCATAAAGATGTTTGGACCATATTCCTGGTCTAGTTGATATATAAAATTCATGCAATATTAATTTTTACACATATAGAAATTGAAGTAGTAAAATTGAGTTAATTGAAATATGTCTGCCAAATCACCACCTGTAACCAAGGCTGGGCTCTTGTGGGTTTTGTAATTTAACTAACATTACAAATGAAAATGTGGAGCCAGATATGTGGGGCAAACTGACATTTTGCAAGCAAAAAAAATTTCAATAATTTTATGTTTTTTTTTTTTTTTTCATTGTGTTTTATTATGATGTCAGATTTTATTGCGATGATTTATCACAGATGTGATGAGTGATGTATTGCTGAGGTTTGAACTAGTCACTAGCCATATTAATCGTAGTACAGGATTTGGTGAAGTTGAGTGAGCTCAGAGAGATTGTCGCTCAAATTCAAAATGCAGCTGCTAATATGACTTTAATTGCTGATGCTAACCCCAAAATGATTAAGGCAATTGAAAAGAGTGCGTGATCTGGAATCCACTATCCAGTCATTAAGACTTGTGTGAAGCTTTTAAAAGTTCATCACAGAATTCCCCCAGTGTTGTCGTGCTGCTAATAGTATTTCGATTTATGCATATTTCCAACCAATCGAGACTATTATTGGAACCACCCATGTTTTGAGGTCGTGGATTGGAAAATCCAATGTTGTTTAACACATTTGAGAAATATTTGCAGGTGGGTAGGCTAGAGGCCAGAGAGACTCTTCTTATTTGGATCTGGCTTTCAAAGACAGTGCTTACCAGTGGTGTGAGTTGGAATGAGACAATAAAAAACCATTCAGAGTTCAAGCAATCTTTCGACTAGAAATTTTGGAGTAAAAAATTTCAAGGCTTACTCTGTGCTTAGTTGAATGGTGAAATTTTTTTTTTGCTATCACAAATAATTTGTTAGGCGAATGAATCACATTATATGACCAAATTAGGTATTTGACACCACCGATGTTTGACAAAGAGTTTATAATGGTATTGCTGCAGTTACACTTTAGATACTAACTTCATTGGTCAGGTTATCCAGTATTCTCAATACGGGATTTCCCAGGAGGAGATGGTTGACCACGTGCTGTCTGCATAATGAATCACCTAACTGCAAAAAAAACACATACAGTCGAATTGATAATCAAAATACATAATATTTGCAGTTTGATAATTGTCCCAAATGGCATAGGAGATGGCCACCCTGATATGAACAAAACTGTAAGCACAAGGATAAGTAAGCATGTCAAATCTGACCACTTAGCAGACCAACAGTTTCTTAAGTGGTAGCATAACAAACAGCAATATCATGATGAGCGTAAACCTGAAAGGAAACATGATTTGAGATATGAGTGTTAGAACATTTAGTTTGAAAGTATCTTACTGGCAAGTCCCAACACTGGGATATGGCAAGACAGTGAATGATTGACCCCTATAGAAGACAGAGAATTGAAATCCAACCATGTTGCTCCAAATTTTTTTTTCCTGATGAAAATTCAGTCAATTTCGCTACACCACAGAGAATATTCACTGCTGCAACAGAAAACAGTTAAATTATATGGAGTTAATGTAGGAAGATAAGCTGCATGTCTGAAGAGTTTTATCATCTGTTGAACATGTAGGAGTTCATGTCCCTGTTGTGCCAGTACCACAATTAAACATAGTTGGTTTTACTTTGAGACAGTCTCTGCTTGTCAACCGGCAAGCTGTAATTAAGATTGAGGTTCAGAAAAAGTGGCAGTCTGTTTAATTGTTAAGGGTGTAAAAATGCCTTTGATTTTGGGAGTGGAATTCCTTGTAAATTACTACATTACTATTAATTTTGGGGAGTTTAATGTGCTATGCAAAGGGGAAAATATCATACCATCTTTAAGACTATCCAAATAGTGCCACTGCAAAGATAATGTATGTTTACTGCAAGTCTCCTGCAAAGAGAAAGCTTTCGCTATGAATTCCAGTACTAAGCAGCCCAGTTAGTTGCAAAGAGAATTGCTCTCCAATGAATTACTTTGTCATAATGCAAAATTTAGTGACAAACCTGGTAAATGTAATCAGTATGGAGTGAAAATTGCACTCACTACAAATAAACCTTTCTTTCACAAGTCATTTAAGATACCAGCCACATTTGCCAAGAAGACTGAAAAAGCATTTGTGCAAAATGTTAGTGGGGGATTGTTAAACGAGCAACTAGCCCATATTGTAGTCCGATAGTTTGTGTACAAAAGGACGGCTCAGTTTGTGTGCGCTTAGCAGCATGTTATTTCAGTGATACAACAGGGCAGGATTGTGAATGTTGTACAGCTACTGAGGATATCCTTAATTTGTAGAGATGGGTGCTCGGTATCTGTCATTGATCAATTTTGTCCATGGTTATTGTCGGTTACCTTTACGTCCTGATTCCCAGCCCTACACAGCATTTTTTAAAATCACAGACAATACTGTTTCCTCAAGTGCTTCCTTTTAGGTTGTTCAATGCTGTTGTAGAATTCACTCATTGTCTTGATTAAGTACTACTGCCACAATGTGAGCCATTTGCTAAATGGTATGTGGACAGTATTTTAATTGTGAGGCAAACTTTTGAAGATCATTTGTTGCACACTGATATTGTTTTAACTTATTTGACTGAAGCAGAATTGATAGTGAAGCTTAATAAAAGTGAGCATTCTGCAGATAAGTGCCCTTTTAGGTCACATCTTGACACCACATGGAAAAAAGGCAGATGTCGGCAAGCTCTTAACATATCCAAAGTTTTCAAAATCACAAAAATTCCTGTCAACTTAAAATCTTTTTTAGGATATGTAGGCTTTCATTGTGGATATTGTTGTAAAATATTATAGGTAACTGTGCTGTTACTAGCCTTACTGAAAAAAGGTGATAATCGGGATCGGACAGAAAAATGCAATAATGCTTTTCATACTTTGAAGGAGTGGTACCTCCATCATCCTGTATGAGGACATTCGTATCATCTGTACACAGATGACTCCCTTCATACACTCAGTCAGGCTAGCACAGTTGGACAATAAAGAGGAAGGGTTGACCATAGCTATGGCCAGTTTTGTCTTGGCAAAAATGCCATGATTTATTTCTGGGTGAGGAAATATATCTCTTTACTGATCATCAAGCTTTGACTTTTCTTTGAGCTGGGAAGATTTTCAGCAGTGGATTGACTCACAGGGCATTATTAATCCAGGAATATGATGTTAAGATTCAGAATATTAAAGGACCCAAGAATGTTATTGTGGTTGCATTAAACAGAGAGCTACTTGAAATGCTTCAAGACCGAGAGATTTGAGCACCCGAAGAACAAGGAACTAAGAGTACTGGCTACTCTCAAACACATTGAAACTTTACTTCAAGATTCAAATTCAATGATTGGAGAACTACAGTTGATAGATCCTATGTGTATGCATATTCGAGATCATCTAGCTGAAACTGACCCTGAAGGTAAATATTTGAAAATGTATACAGTTGTTACTTGCAACTTGTTAGTTGCAAGAACGAAGAAACTCAGCATAATGCTTGGTTGCTGTACCGAACTCGACATCTCCTGAGGAGTTTCACTCACTGATGGCAGCTATTGTACAAAGGTTCTCCTTCCTCATACGTGTCTTTCCCAGGGTGCTGTGGGTTTGAGTTCCTTTTTATGGACACCAGTGCTACATCTCATGTGACTTTCACTGAGCTGTTGGAGAAAATATGTTATAAAATAGCTAAATTACTGACTTACAGGGGCTTAATCTTGATTATAAGTGACAATTTTACAGAGAGAAAAGTTTTATATATTTCAGATAACTTTATTTTGATGTTGTCTATGGAACTGTCCATTGGCCACATCAAAGATTAGACAGCAACTTGACATATTCAACAGAATCTGCATTGTGCTATATCTTCCATTGCAATGCTGAGTATACACCACATTTGTGCTTTGTATCCTTAGCACAGGCCCACAATCTATCATGCTGTATATGCAGTGGATTCTTGATGTACTGAAAAATTGTATCCAGTTTAAATTTTGGGTCCCGTCACTGAAGAAATCACACAATGATCTTTTTAAGCTGGTTGTTGATGAAAATGTCTAATAACTGGGTGTGAAATACGTTCAGCATGCTGCCATTCATTATCACTGGGGTGCAGAGCTCTCCAGTTCTGCTGATGTGAGTCAGCAAATCAGGCAGTCAGGTGCAACATTGCTCCCTCCCCTTACATGACTGACGAGAGGAGAAGCGGTTATGTGGCAAACTGCGTGGCATCCTCTTTCCCTCTCCTCTCCAATCTCTCTCTTTCAGCAATGCACCTTTGTTCCTCTTATTACAGGCTGATGAGAGGGGAAGCCGTTATCTAGCAAAAAAGGCTGTCTTCTCTCTCTGGGTCACGCGTACTTGCTTCATTTCCTTACGCATATGGTGATAGGGGGAATTGGCAGAGTATAATATGAAGTATTAAATAAACATTTTATCATGTCATCTCGGTTTAACAATGAATCGTAATCCAGTCAAATGCACTGAACCACAGAGCAATCAAGAGTTCTCTGCCGGGTCTGACCCCTAAAAAGGTCACAGCAGTTAGTGTGTGATGGTAATCTGCTATGTCGCTGCTGTTTCTATGTATGTGTGTGTGCGTGCATGCGTGCGTGTGTGTGTAATTTTATCAAGTTTATCCATTGCTCATGTTTTCTTTTGTGTTTAAAGGTAGTTTTGTGCCCTGTAAAGTTAATTTGTAATTGTATCTGTTAGAAAATCAACATGGTTTTAAAAAAAAATTAATTTAACTTGATAGGCAGTATTTTCTGAATAAATTGATATCCCCAGAAGCACAATTTTGACCTCCCCTTGTCAACAAAAATTTTTTGACATTGAGTGACTTCTATTGCCAAGTGTGAAGTTCATTTTCTTAGGGTTCTTACAGGGAGATGGGAGAATTTATATTAATTTATGTCAATAGAAGTCTTCTGAATGAACTGATATCCTGGAATAGTGTATTTGACAGTTTTTGTCATCAAATAATGCGTAAGCATAGAGCCTAAGCACAGTGTAACTCACGACAGGCATTAAGCGTACGGAAAAATCAGAGGATGTAATTGAAGACTGACAGTAATTTTAATCACCGTATTTATTCATCTCTGTCTCAAAATCGCAAGTTTTTTATTAAAATTGAAATGTTATCCATTACTTTAAAAGGCAGGTGTATGCCATGCACACACGTCGCCAGTGAAAGTGTAGATATGCAGTTTGGATTGTGAAAGATTCAGCTGTCTTTGGTGATATTCAGCAGAGCTCGTTTCCTCCCCTTATATGGCTGGCAGGGTGGGAGCTAGTTGCCTAGCAACCAGCATGGCATCCTTGCACCTTCCCTCTGGGTGCAGACTGGTTTGTTAGTGGAAGGGTTGATTGTTTCACTCCTTCCGCTGCTAAGGCTTCCCCTTCTCCATCTCGACCGTTGTGAATGCACGGCCTGATTGATAACCTCTCGCTGTGATAGCTGATCGAATGCGTGCAGGACATTCAAAATTTGGTTTGTATTTTGTGTCATATTATTTTCTTTTTCAGAGGGTTTGAAAGTTTGGAGTCCGCTTTCATTTTGTGTCTACCTACATTTTATTACAGACAGAATTTTGTGATGTTTTATTCTGTATTTCGGCTAGTTGAGGTGAAATATTTAATGTATTATTTACAGTAATACTAATTTGGTAATACATTTTTAAAAATTCCCATTTTTATTGTTTTTATTAGTTATCTTTATCCACAGATTCTAGCACTCATACTCAAAATTAAGTTTAATAAAGTAAGTAGTTGTATTTTATTGATGTACATGTTAGATCCCAATCTACTGAAATTCTGAAAATTTTTTCACAGTCCCCTGAAAAATTGTATATAGTGAGTCGCTCCATTGTATATGCATGCCTTACCGTACTGGACTCCTGATTGGACTTTCTGTCAGTTATGTTTTTTTTTTTTTTCATTTTGTTAATTTCTCCATTTTGGTCTTATTTTTCGCACACCAGTGTATTTTTTCTATGTGGCACTAATAAAAGTTGTTTTGCTATAATTATAGTAGTTTTTCAGAATATTAAAAAAAGGTTTGCATTCTATCCTTAATAAAAGTCTTCCAAAAATTAATGTGAGAATGGTAATGTAAATTCTTTAAGATTTAATATTTCTACTAGTTTCAATGATTATATTTTCATTAATATTTTGGATAAAAGCATAATGTGTGTTGAGTTCCCAGTCAGATCTGCAGCATGGGGCTGAGACTCTATTTTGTCACATCAATTCATGCCCTGCATAAATTATCCCCTACATAAATTAGCCTTTTTTTACGTGGGAATGTTTGTTGAAAGGGGAGGAAGGATGATTAAACATACTGTTCAAAACTTAGGGTTTGGATAAGAATAGTTTTTTTCCATAACATAATTCATAGTTTCAGAAATTAATTTGAACATATATTTGAACTATATTTCCCTCTTTTTATCTTTCCCCATTCATGTTGTTGTCTTATGCAATATTTTGACATGTTTGAGAAAGGTCTTCATTTAGAAATGAAATGTTTTTATGTTACTATCAGCAAAGAGAATTCTTATATCCCATGTTACTATAGTTGTCACTGCAATATTCTTTGGGAACTACATCATGCATTCTTATAATATAGTTGTCACTGTGATATTTTTGGGAATTATAAGCATAACTTACATGCTACTCCTATCATAAAATATATATTGTTTTATTTTTTGCCATCAGGTGCCCATCACTCACTTTACTAAGTCACTCAACTTTCAGTGCTGACCAAGGCAGGTCTGGAAGTGGTTGAATCGTACTACCCATGGTTCAGATAGCTGATTTCCCAGGGTATTTTCTGTTTTAAGTATATTGACATCATTAATCTGTTTTTCCTTCGAAATTCATTTAGAGGTGGTTTCCGTAGTACATTGAGGGAACTGCTGTATTAGTGGTTTTTTTTTTTAAGCAAACCAGGATGTAGTACTGTATCAGCACCTTGCCTGATGTTAACATAATAAAAGTGACATCCAGAATAAAAAGTTAATGATAAATTGTAGTTTTAGTTATGAAAATTAATGTACACTATACATTGTAAAAATAATTTTGATGTGCTAGTTGTTAACTACAACTTTTATTTTCAGCTTCCAAAATTGTTCATTAAGAAGCTGGAGTACTCTGTGTATCATCAAAATATTGTGTTTGAGAACAATCTCATTGGGAAGAGGACAGTGTAAGTTTTTAGAGCTTTGTATTATACATATAAACTTATCAACTGTGTAGTAATGATCAGTGTGGAGGAAATAACTTATGGTTGTCCAAATTTTCAATAAGTATTATTACAATACTTAATTTTTTTTGTTGATAATCATAGTTTGTAGCTACGTAATGCAGTGAGAGTGTAACAGGACTCTGTGAATTCAACACTGAAGCAAGGGAGGGTGTAAACAGTTTTACGATAACTGATCACTTTTGAACGCCGTGATATGTACACTGGGTATTATTCTTCCATACGTAAAATTAACTTTGCCATGGGCCTGATCATTTTATTCCTGCACTGCCCAAGTAAAACTGTTGCATTTACATATTACCCAAGTGCTAATTTTTACAATTTTACATATTAAGAAAAACAAGTTAACCATCTCTCCACAAATTTACACATATCTTGGCCATGATAGCTAGAAGTACCATAAATATGGTTTTAATAACTTTTTTCAAAGCACTTCGATTTATCATTGATAATAAAGGTGGTGTTAACAAAATGCAAGTAAGATAGTTAATGTTATTTGTGTTTTATTATTTGGAATTCATATCAGTTGAGCAGATGTGTGAAATAGGTAATAGTAAGTTTATATTTTGAATATGTGCTTCAGATCATCCCTGTTGTGAAAATTGTCTGTTGTATCTTTGAAACTGACTACCAAATTTTAGTTTGTAGAACCAAATATTTTCTATTGTAAAGGTTAACTTAAACTTACTGTGAGGGGATGAAACATTCTGTCATAAAATTACCAACAAAAAGATTGATGTAAGACTGAGAGACAAACAATTTTGGGTTGTCTTAAAATAGGGTTGTGCGAATGTGACTTTTTTCTCGCAAAACAAAAATGAAAGATATCTTATGAACTTTCATGAAACTGAAACGAAAATGAAAAATGATATCATTAAGGCTCAGCCTTAACGAACGTTTAACGAATTTGCTAACATTATAGCAGGTTATTCACTATAACAAATTAGTTGGAAAATCAAACCAAAAATATGTATGATTTGGAGTATTTACCAAAGGGGGTTTTTCCTACATTTAAATTTTCATTTTATGTAGTTATTTCAGTTATTAAATAATGAAACCAAACAAGATTATTTACATGCAAAAATTTTCTTTGCTGGTGCATTAAATGAATATTCATTAAACACCTGAAAATTAATTGAAATTGAGAATTTTTGTTATCTTACGACTTTTAACCAAATTTCATACCAAAACTAAAATGAAAGCTGTCATTTTTCATTTTTGGTTCGTTATACAGAATATTTGCACAACCATAGTCAAATGCCATATCACGTATTTTACTTTTAAATTTCAAATTATGCAGAAAGGAACAATGAAAATCTGCCACAAATTTCATACAGTTGGTGATAAATGTTTCTATTATGACCTTGCAACGTGGCTTTCAAACACAGTTACAAGTTCATGACTGTGTTGTCACAGACACTGTCCACACGTTTGCGCAACATTTTGCAACATACATTGGGTTCAGCTAGCCTCAGTCATGTAGAGCACAAAAATGGTTCACCTGGTTTTGTAGAGAAAATCATGGGAGATATCCATGTTGGAATTATACTTTATTGTTGAAGGTCGAAAACAGTTACATTTATGTCAGTATGACTTCACACGACACGTCTTCCTTCTCATTAAACACTCACAGGGTACAAAGTCACATTAGCATTTACTGCAAGTTCAATTTACATCTTGATTCACATGATTACATGGTACCACACGAGGTAGTTACTTCTACGATGGTTGTATGAATATACTGGATGAAAATCAGGGCTTACGACGTCCTATTGACTGAACATTCATCACGGCGTGGCATCAAACTGAAAAACAATTATAAAAGTGATTAAAATTTGTTTAAACTGCAATGCTACATCTTCACAGATACATTTGGCAGTACACCGGAGACTGGCTTTTTGGTGCTTGCATTCTTCAGTACAATTTTCCTTGCAGTCACACTGAATGAATGGTATCTGCAGAGGCTCAGTTCCTGAGACTGTCGGAATAATTACACTAGCGGATTGATCCAATAATTCCATTCCGGTAGCAAGTGTCGGAATGCCAAAATGCATATTCTTGAGATTGCCATAACGACTGTCAGAATGTAAAGTATTGGAATTTAAAGGAATCAATATCAATTTAGCATTGTTGAATTTTGTGTCTTTTAATTAATGCTGGACAAATCATGTTAAATCTGTTGTAGACATGAAAATAAAATTTATTATACAGAAATATGTTTTATTTTGCCCAATTGATAATATGAAAGTATATAATGTGGTGACAAGACTTGTACATTAATGATATAAAAGCACATGTGTTTACAAATACAGTTGGTAGATAGCATTACCATTTATATTTATTACATTTAACATTATATTTTTCATTTAATTGGTTTGTCTTGTAGGTCTTTTTAAAGTTTAATTATGTTCAATATTTTTAAATGTTAGTATATTATCAGAAAATTTCAAACATTGCAATACTTGTACAATTACAGTATTTGTAAAATAATCATAAATCAAATAATTTATTAGTACATATACCACATCCTACATAAACTCTGTTTTATCAAATATAAATTAGTTTATGCTATGGTATTCCTGTGAATATTTTTCTGACCAAAATATAATAATATCAGTGGATTTTGATTTGCTCATGTGTGTGAGATTTGATGCATTTTTTCGAGTAGACCATCTCGTATACACAGCTGCCTACCTTCTGTTATATTTCATTGCTTTTGAAAATTAGTTTTTACTGCAAATTTAACATTTTTCATTTTATGTTTTAACTGTGCATATAGTGTTATGGTTTACTAGATTTTCACAACATTCCTATCAGTTTTCATGTGCCAACTTAACATTATGTAAAAGGCAATTTTCTCAGATTTTTAAAGCAGTTATAATTTTATATCTGGTAGTGATTTTTAGTTTTTGCTCTTAGTGATTTTTAGTTTCTGCTCTTATTTCGTTGATGTGAACCCCCACCGCCTATACCCCCCGTGCTGGTTACCGTTGTCTCGCGGACATCTTGTCCAGGAATCTTTGTCCGAATATAACGGTAAATGATGACGCGGAGTGGGAAGAAGCGCTACCACCTTGCAGTGCAATACCAACTGCAGAAATACAAACCCTCATTGTAGAAAACATTGTTGCCACACCACTCTGGTGAACTGGTTTCATTGAATGTACGTAACGTGTTAAGAGAGGTACACACTGTGCAAGAAAATTCCCCAGATGCAGTGCACACAGACAACACTGCACCATGCAGTACACAGAACACTGGAGTGTAGTGGACAGAGAAATACAAACCAAACTACCTGGTAATTGTGCACGATGGCGGACGTATGTGCTGAAAGAGAAGCGGGAACTGGTACTTTAGTATACACACGACAGTTTGGAGCATGGACACTCGGGATCCAAGCAAACACGACGGAACATGCAGAATTTTTTTCACTGGTCAGGGATTTAGGGAGACGTCAGGAAACATGTACAGATCTGTATCACATGTAACACCCGGAAGCCGTGGAGAGCAGACTGCGATGCTCCACAACAGCCAAGGCTGCCAACCGAGCCATTTAAAACAGTAGCCATCAACATCATGGGCCCATATCCGTGTACAAAAACTGGCAAAAGATTTCTTGTTGCCACAGATTTGTTTATCTGTTAGACAGATACATTCCCAGTTAGTAACATCTGCGTACACCCATTTGCACAAGTAATGCAGAACGAGTTTTTTCCAACGTGGAGACACCCAGAGTATTTGTTGACAGACAATGGTACACTTTTTGTAGCCAAAAGTGGAGAGAGTGTTGTACCAGGTGGGGAACAGAACACCGTACCATCCCAGCATACCATCCCAGGGCTAACCTAACCGAGAAACGTAACCAAGACATAAAAATCCAATTACGTGTCCGGTTGGACGAAGATCACACTAGGTGGGTCGAATTGATCCTGGAGGTAATGTTTTGCCTGCGAAATAGAGTGAATGCGGCAACCTGCAAAACACCAGCCTAGATGGTACAAGGTCGCAAATTCGGAGCATCCTGTGAAAACCCTCCCAGACCACCTGAACAAATTATCGAACACCAGACGCAAATACATGAGGAAGCCAGGGCGAACCAGATCAGCTATTGTAATGTGTGGGTACCGGATAGCAAGAGGCCGCCACCCAAACTTGTACCTGGAATGTATGTGTATGTAAGAGAAAACCCGCCATCGGCCGGGGCAAAACAGTACTGTGCTGGACTTGCACCTAGATGGACAGGACCAGTGAGAGTGGTGGAGAAGATTGTGAATTCCACGTATTTTGTGAAGTTAGGACCAAGATGTGTCACGAAACGGCACTGTGATGACCTGTGTATAGCCCGACAACCTGTAGGGAAGAGAGGCAAGGAGACGACATTACACTCAGTACCGCAGCGTGTTCAGAGAATTTTACCAGGGAGTACACAGGGAAATGTCAACATGTACACTGAAGAGGCCATGTTTTCTTTGCCTTTAACCAGCAACCAGCCAGGCAAAGCCCGCCAGAGCAATGTTGCATTGTTCGCACCATCTTGGCCTTCGAGGGAGGGGTCGTGTGACATTGGCTAACAGCCTGCAGTGCTAGGGCCCATGACGGCGCTCACCATTCATGTATCATGTGTCCTGCACGTGCGCAAAGAGGCCAATAATTTTGAACTCTCACATAAATACTATTTTTCAGTGTAACAGGGTTTAATATGTCTTAAAATGTTTTAAAGTGTTTGTTTGTTTTTTAATTGTTTGGTTATGACATTCAAAGTGCCCGCGGCACTCATATTAAGAACACTAATACTCCGGCATGAACACCGTCATAAAGAGACACTGAAATGATATGAAAAATTCATAATAAAATTATAAAATGTAAAACAATATTTTATTTAATTTGTGCCATTTTATTTTCAATATAAAATATTTCACTCTGCATGCATAGCACTTCCGCTTATGTGAACCCCGTAGGCAGCCGTGGTAGATCTGTGCGACACTTGCCTCTGGACAGTCTGTCAAGGAGAGCTGGCAAGGTAAGACACTGTCATGTACGCACTACAACTTTTGTTCACTGATGTAGGTTTCCATAGTCAGTTTAGTTTACCGGTCAACCTTTGCTTGTGTATGTTTTTGCCAGACATTTTCCCAGCATTATGCTTCCGCTTTACTAATTTATTTCGCACTTGTGGCATTTTTAACTTAATCGAGGAGGAGAAAGATGTCGGGCAGGTCACGCGACCCGCGCAACTTGAATCAGGCACCATCCACCTATGTTAGTGGCGTTTCATCGTAATTTCTGTATTATTGCTTCGTACAATTTTAAGGGCTTTGTTTTTATGTTTGTGTTTGAGGGTATTTTCCATGTTTGAATATTTTATGGCAACATTGCTTATAACCACGTGGCTTACCGACGCCAAGTATTTGTATACTCCATTGTGTTCCGAGAGATTATTTATGTAATATCGTATGTGCAATATTTTATTCAGGGTTCTTTGTTCAATTTTGTCAGGGTTCTGTGTAAATTTCACGTAAATTTATGCATTTTGTGTTTGACCACGCTGTCACTTTCATGTTTGATTTTACCGCCATCAGGCAAGTTACACGCCTGCAACCACTTAAATTGTAACGAGAATAATTTTCTCATTCAGAATAATATTTCGTTGGAATTTAATTTGGAGTTTTCACAAAGAAATATTGCAATTCCATCTGCACCAAGTGGTCTGCTACGAACTCTATCCAGTGGCATCCGCACCATCTAAACTTGTTTTCACATATGTGTTTGTTTATTGTGAATACTCATCTCATGTCCCATCCTGTTTCATGTATCTTTTGAGAGTTTATGTAATTTTGTAATTTGTGTACGGTGCAATTATTCCTGTCCTAGCTGGCTCTGTGTATAGGCAGTCACCACACTACTCATGTGCTGGAGGGCAAGCCTCGACGATTGTGCATTAGTGATGCTGAGTAATATGTATCATCAAGGGTTTCATTCGTAATTCGCAGTGTTCTGTCTTCAGGGGAAAACCGTCAGTCCACCCTAGTGGCTGTCAGGCCTCTTCCCTTGTGAAGGCTGTGCTTTCATGCACCTTGGTGAGATCATCCATGTAGACGTGCACTAGATTAATAGTGGGCTGGGGAGCACCCAAGCGGAATTCGCTATTCACGACAGAGATTATCATAATTTCATTGGCACGTTGATGTGTATGCATAGTAACAATCAAAACAAGTCTGCAGTGAACTTATCTCTTTCATTCAGTAGTGACAGTGTTCTAGCCACACGTATTTTATTAAGTGTTTATATCAAAGTGATATTTAGTCAAAGTTTAGTATTGCCTACGTGTTTTAAGTACGCACAGGTGAGACGGACACACAGAACCCACAGCATCCCTGAGAACCCTGAGTCTCAATATTGCGGTGATTGGGAAGCATAGCTGGCACTCATATTACCAGTAAGTATTTGTGTCATAGTTCGTCTCGTGTCTCACCCTACAGCACCAGATTATATTCATATTTAGCCATAAGTGTGTATATATTTTCATGTTTCATTCTTTGTTCAATGATATTTACTGACAAATCTGTAGAGGATTGACAATTTTGGTAGCTGCCTTGCTGTCGGAATGATTTTGACACCTTACAGTTCAATCCCGGTATACAATTCCGCTGTAGAGTGTTCAAAAATTGGCTTTAAGCATTCTGATATTGGAGTGACATCATTCCACTAGAGGAATTATTCAGGTAGTCTCAGGTCCCAGATTTCCTTAGTTTTGGAAGAGTTGTTTGTAAAATATCCCAGCCACTGGTTGAATTTTTCTTCCATCCCCACTCACTAGGGCAGGGAAGCTTGGGATTTGGAACAAAACTTTGCGGCCAGCAGTAACTGGCTTGTTAGGCAGTCCTTTTAATGTGCCGAATGAGTGCAGCTTGTGTAAAGATATGCCTGTGACGCTACCTTTACACAAAACAGGTGTTTTGTGCCTCACTGTCTGCACTATATGTACTTGTTTGGTCATACATAAGCTTATCAAATTTTTATAAATGATTCAGCCATTTCTGTACTTATTTGGCTCTTGGTGTAGAATACTAATGCTTTAGATGCCACATTAATATTGTTACACACTTGCAGTTTACATCCTCTTTCCAACAAAGAATTTGATGTCATGTCCACAGCCACAGCCATCTCTAGGGCTGGGTGAGCAGAGTGGTTGCCCTGGGTGCTCAAACTTGTGAGACTGGGAGAGAGGGAGTGTCACCAGGTGCCCATCCTTTACCCCACTGGTTTAGATCTACATCTATGGAGTGGTCTACAAGACAATAACAATCCGGCCTGGGAAAGGCTAGATGATTACTGGCCAAATAGAATCGATGTACACAGAAATGTGTTAATAAAAAAAACTGGGTTTGCAGGCAATATAAAACTTTTGGTATTTGTTCTTATATTTTTATTTTACATATGCAAAACTGCTCATTTCTTGGAAGGCTATGGCTCAGAAAGTGCACTTAAGCAAGCTGGCAAACAGATCACAGCACAGTCTGCTGCCCTCTCCCAAAATTATTATTTATGTCTTTTTAAAAATTCAAATTTTTCCCTTGCACCAACTCAAAATAAGTTGTGTTTGATATATACCGTGTTAAATTAATGTAGAAATAATAGAAAAAGAATGGAGCTGAGGCCTCATCGAGTTAATGTGAAACATGCACATGACTACGTTAGCGCTAGCAAAAGCATATGGAGAAGGAAGGAACTATGCAAAATAATACACTGTCTAAGTTGCATTTCATTTTACATACACATTACTAATTTTTTGGCACAAAGTTTAGTTTATTACACTAAAACAGCTGTTTTGTGACCATGTATAAACTAAAATATATTTATAATTTTTTTGAGAACTTTTTCCTATTAATGTATTTATCCATGAACTGGTGTGTATGAACACAGCTGTCAGAATAGCCACCTTAATATACATTTTAATTTGTTCACATATCGGTTAATACATTATTTTGTATGTAGTGCATTGCTACTTCGCTGTCAAAGTCTTGCCTTGATAGCTGAAATGGAGCTTCATAAATAGCAACATTTGATAAGTTACTGCAATGTGACCTGTTTTAATGTGATGCACTCTCGCTCCCTCGCCCTCTCCTTATGCCTTTTCCTTCATCTCCCCCCTCTCTCTGGCAAGTCAACCTCATATTCGTTCCTACCTTTGGAGGGGGGGGGGTGGAGAAAAGATTGAGGGGGAAGCTCCAAAGTTGAATTGAAAGTGCTGATTTCCCTCCGGTCATGTAAGGAACCCTTTGGCGGTGAATTAAAGTTAGATGGGTGTTTTGCCTGGCGGGTCGGGGTCCTTGCTGGAGGTACCGCCTAACAGAAGGCTGAGGGAAAGTTGGAGGAGAATCAAACCCCAGGGTGAGCTTGGCTGCGAATGTCTCCCTCCCAGGGAGCACAGCCTTGCTCACCGTGAAGGCTGCCAAAATTCGGGATGCCAGCTGTCATGAAACAATAACTTCTGAAAGATGAGGTCGGCATATGCGGAATGTAAGAGTTTATCCTCCTTCGATTGCTTCGTACTCAGCGTCCTGTTTGCGATATAAGCACCCTAGGGGAGATGGTCTCCCTGACTTACGCAATGGGATGTACCCATGGGGAGAGGAAGCTATCCTGCATTTTGGTACAGTTGTGGGAGGGAGGGAGAATGAAATTCTAACTACCTTCCTGGCAGCAGTGCAGATGGTACACGTAGTTACAGGTGGGCGATCAACAGCCAAGTTTGGGGTAGGTGGTTTTGCTACAGGCATGGGCTTTGGTGGGTAGTATCATCTTACAAATTCATAACTAGGCCTCTGCCAGCAGATACCCAGCCCATAGTTGAGTTCGAACTTGTGAACACACGCTTATAGGGATGATATGGGGCGTGGTCCTGGTGCAGTGACATCCGGCACTGGCAATTGCGGGGGGGGGGGGGGATTATCTGGGACTGTTTCGTCTAACTGTGGGTTGTTGGAACTAGATCATTCTATTTAGAGGGCCTAGCGGCGTGGTCGGCTGGGGCGTCCACCTCCCTTCTTCGTCATGAGTATACTGAGTCAGGAATGCTAACAAAACTATCTTACAATAAAATATACTAGGCCTTTTCACTATATCACAAAACTCAGTCACTCAGAGGCTCTACCGATGAGAACGACGGGCTAGATTTGGAGTGCGTCCGCAGGTAAGTGTGGGTGTTCCGGATTCGCCCAGGCATCAAAGTATGTCTTTGTAGACCTAGTGATACTGAGGAGCTCGGCCCAATCACACTTGTACTGCAGAGAGAACTTTTAAGTTTATGTTGTGCCAAATTATTAAAAGTAATTTCACATGAAAAGAATGGGTGAAAAGTAAAATTGACAAATTCAACAATATTGAATATTTTTACGTAGTGTTTATTTATGCTTAGAGAAAATGCTGGTAAACCCGATTATTTTATAAAATAGCTAAGTTATTATTTAATCCACTTGATGCCAGGTGAAGGCAAACCTGGTTATTAGTTTCCCAACATTTAGTCTATAATTCAAAATTCTATCTCTTTTAACAGCGAGGTACTTAGACGAGGGGTCAGTTAGGACAGCCTGCTACTGCGGAGTCAAGGAAGATGGGGGTAGTGGGGGCAGGGTGTGGACTTAGTGTTTACCTCTGGAGCACTTGCTGCTGGATCTGGAGTGAGCTTTTGCAAGCTGCAGGCTGGGAGAGATGGTGGTCTTCTCATACCCAGGAGAGCCCACTGACCATAGCGGTTGTGGGCCAACAAACCCTGGCGAGTGTGTCTTGGAGGTTCCTTATATAGTCCAAATTTCATCTTGCCGGCTCTCCCAGGGGTGCAGGGGTTGTAAGCCTCTCGACACAGGGGCTGGTTATCTTCGGTAGCGGGCGGGGTTGTGCATTTCTTATTGCCCTGGTTGGAGGCTGACGACAGGTTTACCTCCTCTGCCCAAGGCTCGGCAGCTGTGATGTCACTGGGAGCAGGGGTGCTGCGATCCTGTGATGATTTTGTTAACTTTCTTAACAGAGTCGGCTGGTCTGTGGCTAGTTGGTTAAAACAATTTTTAGGTTGAAGGGGTGGTGACCGCATGTCTGAGTCTGGGCGGGCAGTACAATGTCATGATTAGTCACGTTAATTATGTCCATGTCTGTAGTTGTCCAGTATGTGGAATCAACTCTGTAGCCACTTGGAATTATATATGCCGCTTTGGACTTTCCCCATGCTTCTCAGCGCTCGCTGATGGGGCAAAGTCGGCCTGTAGAGTACGCAGTCGCGCTGCGCAGCAGTGTGGCATACGTCAAATGTTATATTAAATTTTTTAATGTCTTTAAATGTGAATATTGTAATATTATGACAAACTCTATACAACTCTGTTGAACCCTGGTGACATACATAATATTACATTGTCATAAGTACTGTAGTTATGAAAATCACTGCATTGCAGTATTACAGTCAGTAGCACAAGCGTTACTATATTCTGTTTAGTGTACACAATTGGTTTTTTTGCAAAACGAGCCTCAAACTGAAGAGAAACCATGTACTATTGTGCTTAGTTTTAGATAGTGTTATATCATCCCCGTTTTAATGACTGTTTTTGTTAAAGTGAAATATGTAATAGCATTGTAAATTTTGTGGGAACCATTTTTCTTTTGTATAAATCCCATTGTAATTTAGACTGTAAATTTTTCATGTTGGCCTTTTAAAGCAGGAATGAATGAGAAGAACGTCGTGTCAATAAATTTACGCAGAAAACTTAAAGTTTTTTATTGTAAGATCAGTTTTCTTGTGCCAGTGTAACAAAGTAGGAAATGGGAAGATATTGAAGATTATTGATGTTCATTAAATTTTTAAGAACCATTGCAGGAATTCGTAGCACACTTGATTGAAAAAAATGTAAATGAATAAATAATACTGTGGTTTATTGGCTGGATGCTTGTTTCCCTTTGGAGAACCAGGGATTTTTCAGGCAGGAATGCTGATGTGGGTATTGCAGCTGACACAATTACATGTGTGTAGGAGATTGTGAATGTGGTGTGTGTTCACATTTTATCATGATGGCATTTCACGATGCACCGACATCACTTCAGTCATTGTTCAGGCTGGCCAGGTATGATGGGTCTCTCCATTGCATAGGTGCTGCCTGAGCCTCTTTTCATCCAAGTTGGCCCTTCCTCAGGCAGAAAAACTGCACATTTTCATTATAAGCTATTATTTAAATAAATAATAAAAGAAAGACAGTTTACTTTTTGCTATACCAATTTAATTTTGTGATTTGTACTAGCTTTTAGATGCTTGCAAGTTCAATTAGAATCAGATTTACTAATTTGTCTTTTATTTTCATGATTGATATAGGCAGTATTTTTTCTGAAATGTTTTCTATGTACTTTACAATATAATGCAGTATACAATGCAGTATTTTATATGTTTCAGGGGACTAGCTGAATATATGCAGCAGATATCATTACTGAAGATAGTAGGCCACTTTAAATTTGCATATGTGAATATGCAAATTCTCAAAATAACAATACATCCAGAGGATTCCAGCATTAAAGTGAGGTGGAGAATAAAAGGCATATCTGGGTTAAAGGTATTTATTAAATTTTTTTGCAGTAAAGGAATTTAAAAAATTTATTTGTAATGACATTTATTTCTTATTTTCTTGTGCAGATTTTCATCGCTTTCTGGAAGTTCAGGTTGTGGAGAATGAAAGAAATTTTTGAACAACAGGAAGCGTAAGTTTCAAACTTTGTATTGAATTACAGACTGCTAAATTAGGCTGTGATTTTTTTATTGGTTTAGCTATTACTTGCTCTTGCTATTTGTTTGGTAGTTCTTGTTGCTCAAGACTGCCAACCCCCATGTGATGGCAGGGTTTTAGAGTACCACCACAGCCACCTTGTGCTTGTAACAGGCAATTAATCAGGATGCAGTCTGGATCTGAAATTGGTTTATTTCATGCTTCTTTCTTCGTCTCCTCTTTTTTGTCATATTTCTCTATCCACCTCACCAGGTCCTGTCCATCTTCCTTTTCTCCAGCATTGTCTTGGGCAATGGAAATGTTCTTCCTAATGAGGGTCTGTTCTTACCAATAAGTGCTGCCTCCAAATTGTGTGACCATGTGTGGTACCTTTGTTGGTGGTGATGGTCTAGTGGCCCCTTCTCTTTGGTCCAGCAGGCAAGTTTAGGTGTGGAGCTCATATCCACGTACATTTACACCCACGTAGCACCAATTGGCGTCTTCTTGGTGGGTGGGGTTGTCATGGCTGACTAGCCCATGTGCCTACACGTGCCGGGAAGACGTGTTACCGCTATACGGAGGAGACTGGTGTAATTAACCACAAGTCCTCTGAAGTGGCACCAAAGGGTGTTCTCTATAGTGGGGAGCCTGGGATGTTTTTCCTGGTAGGGGAATAAAACTGGCCTTGCTCAGGATGTACAATTTGTCCCTGGTTTACTCTGGTGTACATTTTGATGTGCTGTTGGGGCAGTAATTTGTAGTGAATAGTGGCGAAGGGTAGATGTTCCTGTGTACTGCTTAGGTCTGTGGAAGGGTGAACCCCCTCCAAACGCACAGTCTGGGATGTCTTTAAACTACTGGCTTCCTTTCTCCCCCTCCTCTACCCTTCGCCCTCGAATGGCAGGCTGAGGCCGATGAGTGCTAGTACAGGGGCTCCGCACCATGGCTTCTTAAAGCACTCCCCAAAAGGGTGGCACCCTCAACAGCTACTTGAAATTGCATCTCAACACTGGTAGTGATTCGGATTGTGGTTTTGTAGTGTCAGTTTACTCCTGTTAAATTACCTCTGCCACATTTTTTTGTTAGCAGATGTTTAGATGGGTCGTTTTATGCAAATGTGTCACCTTTCAAAATGCAGCAAGTTATCAATGGAGCAGCTGGTGGTCCTGTTGCAGACTGTATGAAGATCAATGAATGGGGCAAGCTTCTGGTGGAGACATCCAATACTGCCGAGTCACAGGGGCTTTTGGCAATGAAGACTTTCAGTGGGGCAACTGCAAAGTTCCCTGTTGAGGTCAAGTCCCATGTGTCCCCAACTGCAGCAATGGTGTCAATTTGGTGTCCCGACCTGATTGACATCCCGGAATGTGTGGTCTTACGTGAGATCTACATCTGTTTTAATCTGTGAGTTAAGCAGTTTATTCCTGCCCCTCTGCATTGTTACAACTTTCAACAGTTTGGTCTCTCATCTGCAAAATGTAGGAATCCACCAGCTTATCCGAAATGTGCTAACCCATGGCATCCTAATATTCCTCAGTGCAGCAAACCTTTTAGGTGCACTGTCTGGTCTGCCCTTATTACTAGGAGGAGCAGGCTGTTCAGCAAATCTGGGCCACTGACTAGGTTTCCTTTTTTGAGGCATGGAATTGTTTAAATGCTCTCCAGGGCTCGAAACCTGCTGTTCTCTCCATTTCATTGCTGAGGTTCCCCTTGATGTGAACATGGCATTGGTGCTATTCAACTCTGTCATGTCAGCTGAGCAGGCTGCCATCCCTCAATCTTCACCTCGTCGCTAGTGTGTTCCGTGGTGAACGACGAATGCAGGGATGCTGTCCGTGCCCTACGATATGGGCTCAGACGTTTCAGTGCTTGCCCCCTCAATCAAGCTTATCTGGAGCTTTTTCATTTCTGTTGGGTTTGGGACGCAATGTGTTATTATAAGGACAGCTGACAAAAATCCTGTAGACACTTAATTTCATCACTCACGGAACATGTTACCAGTAAGTTTATCAGGAATCAGGTCAATAACGGTATTTTTACTGATGGGACAATTATAGCAGATTTGTTGGGTCAGTATTTAGCAGATGTTTAGAGCAGTGCACATTACACTTCCGTGTGTGAGACCGTGGGTGTCCACTTTGGTGGCTCAGGTAAGGCGAAATATAACCAACCTTTCATCCTTCTTGAGTGGAGCAGTATCTTTATCTCACTCAAAGCATACATCTGTTGGATCTGACAATATCCATTATGCTGTGTTCAATACCTCCCACTTGACAGGAAACTGTTTTTGCTGAGACTTTTTAATAAAATTTGGACTGCTGGTGTTTTTCTCTTGAAGTGGTGCTAGTCAACCCTTGTACCAATTTTGAAATTGGGGAAGGTCAAAGGAGATATTTCCAGTTATCAATCTATTTCCCTCACCAGCTGTGTCTGTAAGACCATGGAGTGTATGGATACTATGCATCTAATGTACTGCCTTGAGACCTGGCAGCTTTCATCGCCTCTTCAGTGCGGTTTCCACCAAAATCATTCTGCGGTGGATCATTTGGTCAGCTTGTTCGCTGCCATACAGACTGCCTTTTTGTGAGGGCAGCACCTTCTTGCTATTTTCTTTGACATGGAGAAAGTATATGATACAACATGGTGACATGGTATCTTAAGACAGCTGTCTACTTAGCGTTTTCCAGGACATCTTCCTACATTTATACAGAAATTTATGTCCTGCACTTTGGGTTCGCAATGGTGCTACCTACTCTTGGGTATCAGGGCATTATGTTAGTCGTTCGGCCACCTGCGAAATGTGCGCTGGATGTGGATGACTTTACCATTTTCTGCCGTGTTGCATCTATGCATGGCAGAACATCAGATCCAGCTGGCTGTCCACCGCCTTGGTGATTGTGTGGACTTTTCCACAGTTAAGACACAGGTGGTCCACGAGGTGATTTTATATGCTTCTGTTTTGCCGGTTTCCAAAATTGTTTTAAGGCCTCTTGTTTGATTGTAAACTCCTTTAGAGGAGTGATATTATGTCCCTGAAATCTTGCTGTATTTGGGACCTAAATCTTTTATAAACTTTGGTTGCTCATGACTGGGGTGCTCACACAGTCACCATTCGTCAACTGTATAGTGCGCTGGTCCGTAGCAAACTAGACTATGGCTGTTAGTTTATTCTTTGGCTAGACCGTCTGTGTTAAAACCATTAGTGAGTGTTCACCATGCTAGTATTCATATTACGACTGGACTTTTTGGATGAGCCCTGTCGTCAGTCTTTGTGTTGTGACTGGTGAACCTCCTCTACATTACAGGCATCACCAATTGCTTCTTTCCTATGGGGTGCGGGTGCATTCAGACTCTTCACACCTTCACTACAATGCTTTTCTCCATCTGCCCCATGAATGGTAGTACTCTGCTAGGCCATGTTCTCCTCAGCCGGTGTCTGTTCACTTTGCACATGCCCTGGAGTGGTATTATTTGCCCGTGTGTGTGTGTTGCCTTTGTCTTGCCGTGAACAGCCATGGCCGACAACACAGATTCAGGTATGCCTTGACCTGGCAAATTTTTGTTAGTTGACCACTCTTCCTGTTTACTTTTCCTTGAGCTCGTGTCTTCTATGTTCTGTGGTTTTATGTTTTTTTATGCTGGTGGTTCCAAATTAGATACATTAACTGTGTGCGTATTTGTCACTGGTGCTTCACTGTATCTTTTTGGACTTAATCCATCTTGTAGTATTGTAAGTGCAGAGCTTTCTGCTATTTTCAGTGCTCTGTGTTTTATCAGAAAGGATTTCACCATAAATTCCGTATATGCTCCAATTCGATGAGTGCCTTAACAGCCATCAGATCTGGCTTCACAGCTCGTCCACTTCTTTCCATGATTCGGGAGAAGCTGGCAGGGGCTGTTTGATGGTGCATGACACATTCCTACGCTCGGGAAGCGCACACTACAAAACTACTTAACCCCATCTTGAATCAGTCACCTGATGGGCAAGTCACCTCTAATAAAAACAATAATGGAGGCGTGACATGTGGTCTACCAGAGTTGACAGATCCTGAACAGAACCCTCAAATTATGTGATCTCAGCTTTTACTGTCGCAGGCCTTTTCGTTTAAAAGTCGCCCCGTCAACTCTCCTCTCCGAAGAGCGACCATTTCAAATTTGCCATGCCCGCAGGATGCCCGCTGTATTCAAACTTTGCGCCGAAGGGTAGCAGGCCTCCCAGAATAGGGTCACAGCCTCCAAGAGTGCACGAGGGCAAAATATGTCATCGCAGAGTGCCGCTCACATACTTGTCAACTTTTACAGTTCACTCGTAAAATGTACGGAATGTATAGGGTGTTTATGAATTTACTGACAAAGGCTAAAGTTTTACGGGTTTTCGTTCATCATAAAACTTTTGTTTTGTTTGTTACATATTTTTCATATGATCGCCATAGATAGTGCGATAGAGATGTGTCACACTAACAAAGAAACTGGTAGCTAATCGCTGCATGTTATTGGCTGATTGAAGTTGTAGACAGCACTGAAGTCGTATTTTTGTGAAGTGTTCATGAATTGCATCTCGTCATCTTTGCATCAGACAGTGTGTATTTTAAGTGGTCGGCCATGTTCATGTTGTAGTCGTGTATTTTTACAACATTGTGTTGCATAGTAATTGGCAAAATAAGTGGAAAACATGAGAAAAATTATTTTCAGATTTTTAAGAAAGATTACAACAAAGAATTTCCTTATATATTAAAGTCTTAACAACAGAGAGAAGTTTGAGTTTTGCTGTGTTTGTTGGTGTGATATAAGCATTTCACATGGCTCTAGAAAAGATATTTTCAACCACGTGAAGTGCGGAAAGCACATTAAAAAAGTGAAAGGTGATGTTAATAATTTAAAATTGGACAGCTTTTGTGTCGAAAGTTCTGATGTGGATAACGTTATAAGAGTGGAATGCTATTTAATGTCTTTCCTAGTCAATCACAACATTCCAATAAGTGTAGCAAATAATGCGGGGCCTATGTTCAAAAAGATGTTACCTGATTCAGAAGTGGCGAAAAAGTACATGATGGCGAGTTAACAGTTTTAATTAGGATTAAAGTTTGAACTGTTGTTTTACATTTTGTTGTTTTAAGTAAAATGTATGGGACAGTGTGTTTTAAATAACATGCTATACAACAGCTACAGTGTAATGTAAACTGTTCATAACTGAAGTTGATTGAAAATAAAGTTATTGTGAAAGTAAGATTTCTAATGTGTTAATGGTTACTGTTTTACATTATAGTAGTATTACTTCTTATTATATACTAATCTGCAAAGTTTTTTAAAATTAAAAGGAAACGTGCTATTCAAAAGTATTTTGGTACACAATTTGACAATTTCAAATTTTTTTTTGCGAAGAAAATTCCTTTGAACTTTGGTTGGCATACACACATTCTGACAAAGTTAACCTACAATAGTGGAAATTGAATTTTTTGCTAGTTTAAATAAGTCTCGATCATAAGCATTTTTAACTTCTACTTTGTACTGTATTTATTTTGTAATTTAGGAAGATATTTTCTTTAAAGTACTGTAGGGTATTGGTAAAATGATCCATCCAGTTTACGTTAAAATTAACATTTTCAAAATGTTTTCCTGAATAATGATTTGAAAAGTTGGCAGGTATGCGCTCATATAAGGATCCAGGAACCCATGTGTGATATCAGAAGCTCCACCCCCCATGGGTGGAATTAATTCCCCCCACACCCTTCTGAGAGCCTTCAAACTGGGAAAATTAGTATATAAGGAATTCCAGTGCTTGGTTAAGGGCAGTCTGCTGTACCCCTCAACTGATAAGCCCGAGGTTGTTAGCTAAGGGCCGAGTCCCTTACCCGTGCCGGTGACCGCAGAAGAACCAGTGGCCATTGACGACCCCAGGAGCTCCGAAGGATCACGGCCTTCCAGAGGCCTTCAACTTCTTTGACTGCCTCCAACAGCTCCGGAGGACAGCCACCATTACAGAAGCCTTCCACTTTTTGAACCTCCGCTAGCCGCTCCAGAAGCCGTCAACCGCTACCAGAGGGTCCTGCCGATGTCGTCCCCTACCACTTCCTCAACTTTTTTCTACCGCTTTACCTCCCAGGTAAAAGTAGTCCACTGCGATGACGTCCCCTTTGAACTTCCCTTAAAGTTCTAGCCAGACCACATCTTCATCATGTGGGTGAAGAACTCCCTTTTGAATTGAAGTTAAGTCCCTTCAGGAAAATCCTATTGAATTAAAATGTAAGAATTTTAATTGGCTAATTGCTTCATGAATATAAGCTCAATTGTAATTATATTGGACAGAGTCCTTTAATATTACCCAGGTAGCCTTCACCTGTGTTTAACGTAATTTGAATTCTGCTAAATTAATTATTTTTTTTAAATTATAATTATTTTGATTATAATTCAGCAGAGTGTGGACTCCATGCTATATAATCTATGAATTTTATTTAATGTAATAATATTTCCTAAACTGATTTGATGTGTTATCACTCTTAATATTTTTAAACCCTAGGCCCTTAAGGTATTGTGTTTTATGGAGCTTGCATTTCTCGTACTTTAATGTGAAGCTGGCCACCATGCAGACACTGCCACAAAGGTAAGTACACCACGTCATTAAAAGTCAAACCGAGATCTGCTGGCGAAATATTATTTGCATCTCTTTGGCAAATCTTCGGGAGCACCCAAAATAACAGGTACACTTTTTCCATTCTTGGAATCAAGTGGTTTAGCCTCCTGCTCTACCTGCTGGAGAATGTCTACATCAGAGAGAGAGATCTAGCTCTACTACTTGTGTCTCGTGGAAGAACTCCCCTAGGTGCCACTGGATCCCAGCATAATTATCCTGCACTTTGTTAGTTCCATTCACCACTGGCGATGGCTGGACTTGGAACTTCAAAGCAGGGATAACGTTGTCAAATCCAGTATTCCGGGCCGCACACGGTAGGGCCTGTTTTTTACCGGCTTCACCTTAAGGTTCTTTAATCTGAACTTAGTGTAGAAGAAAGGCAGTACAAAATGTAAATTAATAGTTGAGGAGAATACTTTATTTACGCCATCTACCAGAACGTCAATCCGCACTCCATTAGAACATTTATTAGTAATTCACTTTTATACCGCCATCCTGGGGTTGGATCCCACCTTATTACCTGTTTCTTACTCTATCATACCCCCACATATACCTCAGGAGTCTACCAGCAGCTTGAGCACTACTTCTTTGTTACTAGCACCAGCTACTGTCCAGCTGTTGGCCGCCCCATCGAGCAAGTCAGAGAGAAGGAGGGTGTCGTAAAGTGGTGCTGCTTGTGTGTCTCGACTGTTCCCATATGCAAGCCAACCACACCCACCCTTTATAGAGGCGTCCTGCTTAAGTATGAGTAGATTCTCAGGCATGATATCCGCGACACTGGCATCGTGCTATTTGAAGGTCACCTCCGTCACTAAAGCGCAATCTGCCTACCGCAGATCATTGAATGTGAAATTTGTCGTAGGGGTTGTAATCCCTACAAGTCGCTGACAAGACCGAACACTCGCAAGCCTCCCTATCAGTAACCTTATTCTTCCAACGTGAAGAACCCGACCCAAGCCGGAGCCTGCTGGGGGGCATGTGTTCAATCCCCGTCGACATCAGGGCTTTCTTTTAAGACACACACAATCTTGCTTTAAATTATTTGGGTATTGTGGTTTCAACCCTCAAACACCGTCCACTTTAGAGTGTGTATTGTGACTAACTCCTTCATGTACAATGGATACACTATCATTGTATGAGGTAGCTTAAAATAAATTGGCTTCCAATGCGTGATGTTAGCTGCAAATAATTCAGCCTTGGCAGCTACGAACTACTCCATCCATGCCATTATTTGTCCCTCTAAGTGCTCACACCCACCTGGGTACCTTCAAATAAATTGGCGGCCCTTAAGTTGCCTTTTGTATGTGCAATCTATTCGTACGTAATACTTGGATGATGCCAACCTTATTTCGTATTTTCTGTTTGCTTTGTCACCAGTGGGGCACATGCCTCATTTCAAGCGACGTTCATGACTGCACAGTCATTAATTGTAACATATGGGGTTATAGTGGAGTTAGCTGTCCTCAATGCTCCACATCTCCTTAGATCCCGTAGATTTAGTCTCCCGACTAAAATTCTGGGACACGTCATGCAACCAGCATGCCGTGCCAATTGGTTACACAAACCTTATTCTTCCAACGTGAAGAACCCGACCCAAGCCGGAGCCTGCTGGGGGGCATGTGTTCAATCCCCGTCGACATCAGGGCTTTCTTTTAAGACACACACAATCTTGCTTTAAATTATTTGGGTATTGTGGTTTCAACCCTCAAACACCGTCCACTTTAGAGTGTGTATTGTGACTAACTCCTTCATGTACAATGGATACACTATCATTGTATGAGGTAGCTTAAAATAAATTGGCTTCCAATGCGTGATGTTAGCTGCAAATAATTCAGCCTTGGCAGCTACGAACTACTCCATCCATGCCATTATTTGTCCCTCTAAGTGCTCACACCCACCTGGGTACCTTCAAATAAATTGGCGGCCCTTAAGTTGCCTTTTGTATGTGCAATCTATTCGTACGTAATACTTGGATGATGCCAACCTTATTTCGTATTTTCTGTTTGCTTTGTCACCAGTGGGGCACATGCCTCATTTCAAGCGACGTTCATGACTGCACAGTCATTAATTGTAACATATGGGGTTATAGTGGAGTTAGCTGTCCTCAATGCTCCACATCTCCTTAGATCCCGTAGATTTAGTCTCCCGACTAAAATTCTGGGACACGTCATGCAATCAGCATGCCGTGCCAATTGGTTACACATAGGGAATTCCTAACTACAAGTCCCCTTTACGACCTAAGGATAAGACACCTCACTGACCCTGCCTATTTAGCCAGTGCTAAACAGATCTAGTATCTCACTGGACTTCAGGGAGTCTACAGTAATAAACACCCTGTGGTGCCTAATATCTGCATGAAATTACCATGTCGGCATCAGATGAACGTGAACACGGAGTCCCTGAGGCTCAGACGCCCGAACCCAGCATACACAATGCCACTGTAAGATGTAACATGGATGCATGCCTAGGCATGGGCGTGTATCGGATCCATTGTACACACTGTACCAAGCGCTTCCATTACACTTACATTGGATGGATAAATGCTCGCTGATACACAGACACCTTTGAATACCATTGTGCATTGTGTTGGAATCGACAAGCTGCCAGTTGCAACTGGCTAGGATGTGATGTATAGGGAATTTTTACAGTCATGTGCATCAGAGTACTATCTGACGTGTGTAGGTCGGCCGGACGAATTCGTCCCAGCCAGGTATATCACTTCAAGGTCTGTCTACATAACCAGTCTTATCGCCCTACTAACCCCGGATCGTGACGTAGCTCAGAGCTATCCCACAATTGCACTTACTTCATTTCAGTTGCATTTCAGCGGGAGACTACATAAAGACCCTGTCACGTTTTTTCACGAATGTGAGAAGGAATTCTGTGACCGCAATATACCCCATAAATAATGGGTACAGAAAACCCAACTGCAACTCCACGGGAAGGTGAAGGAATGGTGGAGGAAATATGGGGAGTTTGTGAATGAATGGGAACAGCTGAGCCACCGGCTGACTTCACAGTTTACTGGGGAGGAAGTTGTGGCTCAACTCATTGCAGACTTCCACACTAAGGTTCAGAGTTCAGATGACAAGGTGGAAATATACATCCGTAGGAAGGTACAGATGTAAAACACACATACCCGGCCGAGAGCGAAGCAAGCTGCGTATCAAATATCACACGCACTCTGCTCCCCTCTTTCCAGAACCTCGTCATCACCCCAAAACCGCAGACAGTGGAAGACCTTGTCAAGTGAGTGAGGGAAATGGAGAAAAATAACAGACAGATGCAGCTTGACAGCCCAGCACACATCCCGAAGTTTGCTTCCCCCCTCCCCCCCCTCGTTCCTAGCTACAAGTGGTTGACCGCGTCCGCCTGGAGCACCTCCAGGCGGACGCATGGGGTAGCCACCTCAAACCAAACTCGGCTCCTCACCATAGCCATATTGTGAAGCTCCACACCTTTTAGTTGTCATAAATGAGTGTCAACGTTTAGCCCTGCTAGACTCGGTGGCAATAGGAAACTTTATTAGAAGTAACCTGTTGACAGCTGAACAGCAAGCTAATTTGTAGCCGCAGCCTTGGATAGTGCACATGGCACAACCCAGTCAGACCTTAGAGGTCGATGGGAAAACAGATCTTGTAATTGGGATCTACCATTTAAGACAAGTGGTGGAATTCACGGTGACTTCGGACTTTGATGACATCATATTAGGCCAACTATGGCTAACCCAGCACACTGTCCGTTAGACCACGGACTGCGAGTTGCTCGTCTTGGGTCAGGTGCCGGAGTGACTATACCCTGGGGCCAATGCCTGTTATCAGTAGTCATCCCATCTCCTAATCGCAAGAATACACCAACTAGACAAAACTCGTGTAGGAACTCCCCGGAGGGCCTACCTGAATGTTGGAAAATAGCATTAATTTTGTCTCCTTGTAGCATTTTCAAAGTGTGTTCATAGCATTTATTTTATATTTACGCAGTGAGCAGGATTTTTCCAGCAATATAGTTGGTAGAAAATGGCATTCCTATTGTTTATAGAATTAAAACACACGCTCAAAAGAGGTCATTATTCTACTGCTCTTAAAAAAAATTATTTTTTATAAACACGTGTGTTATTTGTAAAAAATACTCTTGAATAATATTTCCACGTTAATACATACTATTTTTTAATGCTGAGCCGGTACAGATTTTTACTGATACCAGTAAAAACTGATACTTCCTAGCCGATACAGCAGATATCCGATACTGATACTATGGAAGTATGAGTAATTAAATGAAAATATTCTACTAGCACCTAAAGTATTTTGGAAAACTGATTAAAATCTGTGTTAAGTCAGTATTACACTATGTACTATTTGATGCTTTAAGTAAACATACAAAAAAATAGGTAAATAAATTTCCGTAAATTCTTCAGAATTGGAGAATAAAAGCAACACTCAAAAAATACTTCAGTACTAATCTTAGGTCAGGGCAACTTAAAAAATGTATGTTTTATTATCAAATAAAAAATATTAATCTAGAGGTTGTGTGCCACATTTCTCAGCATAATTAAACTTTGTTTATATTCAGAAAATTAAAAAATTATGTATAGTTTTTTAAATTCAGCACACTCATATTTTATTGAGAGTAAAAGTGAAGCACTGACATTGTTAGGTAATTAATGTCTGATTTCATACTACTTTTAAAAGATTTTAAATACGGAAATTACAAGGTTGAACTGCAGTGTGACCCCTGCAACGCTGGTAATTCTGTATCCTGCAATTCAGGGCTCTAGATGATTATCTCTTACAGTGCCTGTCACAGCAGGCGGCCACAGTGTTGTGCGGCATCTCACTCTCCCTCCATTTCCCATAGATAATTATCTTTCAGCAGGGTGGCTATTAGTTTAGTTCTTAGGATAAGAATGGCAACTGCTGCCTCAAAACAGCAGTAGTCTAACCAACAACTGACCAGGCTCTGCTTTCTTCTCTACCTCCCTTCTGGCCATTCCTATCAAGAACTCTCCACCCCTCTGAGCCCATTCATGACTGGCCTGTTTCTGCTCCCTCTTGCTTGCACACACTTCCCTCTCACTTCAAGTCGGCTACCTCACTTGCCCTGACAGGTCGCCAATCCCAACAGGATGCAGCTGTCAGTATATTCACTTGCCTCATAGCCTGCAGTGTTCCCTTTATCTACGTATTGACTACGCCGTCGACTGGCCGCCTTGTCTGGATAAACATGTGCGACGGGAAACGCAAGTTTGCCATGCATTGCCAATCATGTTGTGACAAACACTAGCTCATGGGTGAACAATTTCTTCTGTTTCTACAAATGCATTCTAAATATACACTATTTTTTTTTAAGGTTCTTCAGACTAAACATTTCCGTATTAATTCACATTTAAATCCAATTATAGCATTTAATAGCGAAAATTTGCAAAAACTATTTTCCACCACCTCTACTAATGCTGTTCAACCAAGGCGAATAGGGAATTGATGTTATTGACCTCCTTGGGACAATGAGGAAACATTGGGGAATTTCCTCCAGACCAAGGAATGTGATCACATTTTGTCTTCCCCAACAGCCACACCTAAACCACCAGCATAATCCTCTCAAGGACTTTGAGCCTCGATCTCCACTTGAGACAAGGGTCAAGTATCACCCCCTAAGATTCAAGTCGTCGGCCGTCGGTATCCACCCGGGCCATGCCGACAGTGTAAAAGTAACAGACATTTCAGTGGTCTCGCTTTTGTTGTTCCTTGTGTACAGGAAATAGAAAACCTGTAGAAAATTGACCTTGACGAATCTGAACTGCCGCTCCTACCGAGTTTTGTACCCCCTCACAGCCACCGGAAGGTGTGGAAACTTCAGAGGGTAGAGAGGACGACACCACTGTTGTATTGCCATCTCCCTCGCTTACGCAGATGGTCCGCCGTCAAGGGATGTTGGGGCCACTGCCCCATTAAGGCCCCTTTCTGCAGCAGCAGTTCCAAGGCCTTCCAATCAACAGTCTCCCCAACCAACGCAGATGGGGCAGACTGAACCAACCACAATTGTCCACAGTGAGGTATCAGTCAGTACCTCTCCCTCGATCAACACTTCTCCATGCCGAGATGTAACCGCCAGGATTCGAACTGAGGAGGGAGGAGAGTACATCTCCAGGAAGCTCCCTCCAACGACTGAGCGAGCCTTGACACACAGGAGTGTGGAGTCATCCATCAGGTCTCGCCGATCTTTGAACATTGCCAGTCCGGCCGAAGCCTGATCCACTGTACCAAACGTTCCAGTGATGTCGCCTCCTCCACAGGAAGGCGCCTACAGCAGCACCCGGGCGCGAGATGACCGCACCATGGTCTCCACGTGGATTGTAGCTTCTGAACCCAGTACTCGGAGATAACTACCCGTACATGCCTGTTGAGTTCTTTGGTTGCCAGATCATTACCGAGAACGCCAGTGGAGGCCCACTCCTGTATACCGGTGGCCTATGATGCAACATCAGCCACCCAGAAAGCGAGGCCGTCCACAGAAAAGGGGACGCTGTAAGAGACACCGCACCCAGTAACGGACAATGGTGAATGAACAATAAAACAAACTTTCAGAGCTAATTTCACAAGGGTTGCACAGATGTCCCTATGCAGCAATACAGTCGGACAGACATTTACCTTTCAACAACAACTGAAAAGCCATTCAGTATTGCTGCATAGTTCAGGGGAAAGACAGTGCATCAGTCACACCCCTTAATATACGTGTGCAGGAAGTACATTCCTAGAAGTGCTCACCATTAAACTGCTGCCGGTAATAGAACGCTCAACCAGTGTCGAACCTACGCAGATAAAACAACAGAAACATCAATGACAGGACATTGTACATGCCAAGTCCACTACTCCAGATAACAAAAAGGCCCTAAAAACTGATAAACAATGTCTGGAAAATGAATGTAGTGAATGAAAAAAAAATTAAATGTGTTATCCTAGGGTTAGAATTTGCAATAATAACTGTTAATATAAGGGAAAATTGTAAAGTTTTGATTAAAAAAGTAAGGAAGTGGGCTCAATGACCACAGAGTGATTATTAAGTGGCACATTTAATAATCAATCCTTGATCGGCACAAGCTTCGAATGGTGCACTCGTGGAGGAATCGAGAATAAATTGAATTGCTAGTAGTGTGCCGTAGAGAGGCCGCAGTTAAAAGTAACTGAATTTGTTAAATATATATATATAAAATCCATTGTGCGTGAGTAAACTGCATCATCACTGACAAACCGCTGGACCAATTGAGACCATATTCACACCATATGTTATTGAGGTGGCGAGTAAGGTTTTTAGTTATGTTTCATTCCGATAGGTGGCGCTGGAGTCTTTAAGTTCTATATTAATGGGCCGATTTTGCTCATACTTGCAGGAAATTGTTTTAGTGTTCTTAACTCATGCTTTCAAATGACTTCGTTTTGTGTGAAAAAAATTATTACAAATGATGATGTAAGAAATTTTGAAACTGCATTTAAGAGTATCATCAAATAGGATCTTTATTCCCCATGCCAGAAAATGCACCAAAATTTTTTGCAAGTTATTTTTCTTGGTGATGAGGAGATTCGTGTTAACTTACGTTGTCAATACAATCATATCGAAAAAAATGCAAGAACAATCTATTGTCATAGTTGGTGAAAAATTTGAACGTGATATCTAAATTTATCGCAACAAACATAGATCGTACAATACTCTACAGTATCCACTTATATTCTGGAAGGAGAGGATGGATATCATTTCAAAAGGCGGAACAACGTTCGTCGGGAAACATTTTTTTATGGAAGAAATCAGTTGATTCAAGTATTCAAACAAGTTTCAACCAGAATGCAAAATGATAATTATATGGTCGTCATTAAATTTAAAAAAAATCCATGTGGTCAACATCCAGGAAGATATAATGCACCAACTATTAATTATGTATCGATTGTCATAGTTGATGAACAATTTGAACATAATATCAAAATTATGTGCAGAAACAACAAAGTTCAAACCATACCAGTCACGCATAGATCATATGACGCTTTACAATATCCACTTATATTTTCTGGGAAGGAGATGATGGATATCATTTCCAAGAGGCGAAACAACATTCGCCGGGATCAGCTATATTCACAACATATGTTATTGAGTTCAACATCCAGGAATATATTATGCACCAATGATTAATGAAGTATTGTCATAGTTGGTAAACGATTTGAACAATGTGATCCAAAAATAATGTGGAGAAAAAACAGTTCAAAACATGCAAGACAAACATCTATCATAAGATGCTTTACAATTATATTCTGGGAAGGAGAAGATGGATAATAGTTATTTGCACTTTGCATTTGGTAGGTTAGGTTCTGATAGGTGGCGCTGGAGTCTAACTTCTATATTTATGGGCCGATTTTGCTCATACGCTTTTAGAAAGCAAAATAGAACATGATCACGTTCTGCACAAACTGAAGAGGCATGAACACATAATCGAGAAGCACACAGCATGATTATAAGATAAGCACGTGCACACCAAACAGATTCTAATAGATAATTATGTTTGTTAATCTAAAAGAGAAAATTGCCACCGATACCAAGGTCAAACATCAGTTGATATACCCGACGTAATAGAGTGGACGCATTGAGAAGGCAACATAGAATGTGAACACATGCATGCCAAGCAGATTCTAATAGACAATTATGCACAGAAACAACACAGTTCAAACCATACAAGACACACATAGATCATATGACGCTTTACAATATACACTTATATTCTGGGAAGGAGAGGAATGAATATCATTTCAATTATAAACAAAATAGTCCAACAATACGTGCTGAAACTGAAAAAACTGAACTTCTATGTGTATCGAATAATTACACATGAGTTTTGTCATTGTGCAACGAATACGTATGAAAAATCATTTAATAAGCTATGTTGAATGTTTAGTTACAGTTTTATAATGTCATTTCTATGTAATTATAACATGTAAAATGTAATACTTTTACAGTATATGTAAAAACAATTATCTTTATGAAACACAATACATACAACATTTATGTCTAATTTACTATGACAAACAAATCACATGACATTTACACTTCATGTTTTAAATTTGGCATTTACAATTTAAATACAACAAATGGTGTTATATACATATACATTATGGATTTTTAAAAAAAGGAGGAACAACGTTCGCCGGCATCAGCTAGTGCTTTTCTAAAATGGGACTTTCTTATATGTATTGTAAATAGTTGTGTTAAGTGTTTCACACTGAGATAAGAACGAGATCTGACCTCTGGGCCGTTATAAGAATGGTTACGATCAAGGTCAATATATCTCACAAATTGTATTGTACACTTAGGGTTTTAAGATGTTGTTAAAGACGAAATGTTAAATTGGATTTTGTCACATACGTTTCATTCTAAATACGGTGGTCTGTTAGGGTGTAAACTATGTGCTGTAATCAATTTGTTAGGCTTGTGTTAGGAATAAGACGCCACTAGGGCGTGTTGGAAATTCATAAGGAATACAATTATGTGTTAGTATTAGGATGCCACTATGGCTTTGGCAATTAAGTAATATTATTTTCACAAATGAATGTCAGAGAAAGTATTCATATGTCCCGTGGAACTTAAATAATGTGTAGTAGTAGTAGAAACTAAGAATTGACCTGTAAAATGAAACGTGTATATCCGGGTACCTCTTTATAATCTCTTTCAGTAAGCAATTCATGTGTAAATAACCAAGCTTACTTTCATTTCAATCGATAGGTACCTTCATTAATCACTTAAAAAGTGCCTAGTAAAATATTTAAATATACATGAACCATGCTATTACTACTGAACATGCAAAGTGCAAAAGTGAATAATGTATAACCCAATGTAATCAGATGTATCGGGTCAACCACATGCAAAGTATGGAAATGTCAAGTAACTTAACTTCTATTTGACTCGTACAGTGTTTGCATTCTCAAGAGGATATTTTGTGTGAGCAGCGGAAGGCCACACGCTCCTTCACGTTTGCCATGAAACACACAGGCTCCAAGGCAGCCACTAATTTTTTTCTTTTCCGCACGGTAAACAGTAGCTTCTTTTTTTCCCATCCTTTTTTGTGCGAGGGAGACACCTTGCATCCCATAGTGTCGAGTCGGGTCAGCTTGTACATGAACTTATTTTCCTTTTTTCAAGTAAATTTTAAAAATAAATATTGGTAAAGGAAAGAACTTCCTTGCAATATATTTGTGAACTGATCTGGCAAAATTTAAGAAGCCACGCACCCCTATACGCTAGGAAATTTGAAACACACACACACCAGCTAACAAGATTTGTCTTTTATGTGCTGTGACCTTGCCTTTCTTTCCTTGCCCCAGTCCGGCCTGCCTTCCTCCAGCAAGAATGAAATGGAGCCGAAGCCACACAGCTGATGCCGAGATACCGCCTACTACTAGAAGTTACAGACAAGGGGGAAGCAAAAAGGAGAAGGACTGCGTGAATAGAAAGAGACAGAGAGCAACCTGCCAAGTGGCGAGAAAGAAACCAGACACCTCCTGCCAGGCGGGGAGGGGGAGATAACGGCTTGCCACGAAGTGCTCCAAACCCGCTTGCGCACAGAACCGATAAAGATACAGAAGCGTAACTCCTATAGTCCCATGGGCCTGATCGATATTAACCAACCCAGAAATTAGACTTTCTTCACTTCATGATGGGTCTTTGTCGGAAGAGAAGGGGGAGGAGGGCGATTGACGCGTAACACATTCCTGCGCTTCTGGGAAGCGCACACTACAAAATGACTTCGTCCCATCTTGAATCATAGTCGCCCAATGGGAAAGTCACACCTCTAATAAAAATAATAATGGAGGTGGGACCACGTGGTCTACCAGAGTTGACAGATCCTTAATATAACCTTCAAACCACATGATCTCAGCTTTTACTGTTCACAGGCATTTAGCCTAAAAGTGGTCTCGTCAACGCCCCTCTCCAAAGAACGACCATTTCAAATTTGCCGTTCCCGCAGGACAGCCGTGGTATTCAAATTTCTCACTGCTGAAGGGTAGCGGGCCTCCCAGCAGAGAGTCACAGCCTCCTAGAGCGGACAAGGGCAAGATATGTCATCACCTCGCACCGAGTGCTGCTCAGATAAGGATCCAAGGACCCATGTGCAACATCAGAAGTTCATCTCCCCATGGGCAGGGATAATTCCCCCCGCACCTTCCTGAGAGCCTCCAATCTGGAAAAATTAATGTATAAGGAATTTCAGCTGCTCTCAAGGCAGTCTGGTACACCACTCAGCTGAGGAGACACTTTTTGGACCTCCAAAAGCTGTCAACAGCTACCAGAGGGTCCTGCCGACATCGTCCACTACTACTTTCTCAACTTCGTCCTACCGCTTTATCTCCCAGGTGAAAGTATGCCACAGCGACGACATCCCCTGTGGACTTTAGGTCCTAGCCAAACCATGTCTTCATCACTTTGGTGAAATACTCGCTTTTGATTTGAACAGTTAGGTCCCTTCAGAACAATCCTCTTCAGTGAAAATAGGGGAGTTTTAGTTGGCTAATTGATTCCTGAATTTATGCTCAGTTCTTGTTACTCACATTAGACCATGTGCTTTAATATTACCCAGGTGGCTTTCACCTGGTTTTAACGTAATTTGACTTCCACAAAATTAATTTTTTTTAAAATATCTATTATTTTGATTCTAATTGAGAGAGTGGATCCCATGCTATATAGTTTATTAAACTTAATATTTCCTAAACTGAATTAGTGTGTTCTCACTCTAGTATTTGTAAACCCCTTGACGCTTAATGTATTGTGTTTTATTGGGCTTGCATTGCTCGTACTTTAATGTGAAGCTGGCCACCGTGCAGATACCGTTACAAAGGCAAGTACACCACACCATTAAGCGGTAAACTGAGATCTGTCGGTAAATATTAATTGTATCTCTCTGGCAAATCTTTGAGAGCCCCAAATCACAGTTACTCTTATTCCGTGTGTGGTAACACATGTCAACATGCTGCGCAACGCAGATACGTGCTCTACGGGCGACTTTGCCCCATCTATGAGTAATTTGAACTCAGGGCAAGTCAGTAACAGTGGCAAATGTAATTTCACTAATCGAGCACAGAGGCTCCACATGCTGGACAGCGTCATATGTAAAAGTAATTAACACGCTTAATTATGAAATCTACAGCCCGCCCGAAATCCAGCATGCAAGCGCCACCCCCATGAATAAATTAAATACTTTTCGCGAACCACTACCCTACAGATAGCCGTGGAAGAAGTTCCAGCAAACCCAACAGATGGCAGCACCCCTGTGACCTTGTGACATCAAATCCCACCAGCCTCAGAAAGAGGTGTTATAATTTTTCGTCACCTCCAAGCAGGGAAGAAACGAGCAGTGCTGCTACAACCCCTGACAACCTACACCTGCGTTGGAAGGCTACACTACCCCCTGCACCCCAGAAGATAGGTGATCAAGGAATTTTTCCATATATAAAGAAGTGCAGTACCACGCTCCAGCCGAGATGCTGGGCTCACCAGCTGCTTAGGTCAGTCAGCTCTCCCTTATCTGCAAGAAGACCTCTCCCCTCTCCTCAGCCTACAATACAGCTTCGAACTTGGGGCCTGCTGCTTGTGAAGGAAGCACCCTCTCCATCCCAGCAGCTTGTGAAGGCAGCACCACTCCAGCCCACCAGTTTGCGAAGAATCGTCCACCACCGGCTGACCGCAAGGCATCAGCTTTCTCTCCAGAGGTAATCAGACATCCTGTACCCCACTACTTCTTTACCTTTTACTACAGTCAACTTCCTTTGACTCCCTAACCCCCCTCCCTCCTCCCACCTGCTAAGGTTACGCTGTGAATTGCATATATTAGAATTTTAATATTTTGATTTTTTTTTTGTGTTTTTATTAATTATTCATTTATGCTCACCTTTACCTAGTTTTAGCCCTTATTATATTTTATTAAAATTTTAGTTAGCTTAATCCCAATCTCCATTTTGCCTCAGTAAATATTACATGAGTTTAAATTTTGTCTTACCTACTGTAATTCTAGCTTTAGTTCCCTTTTCATTTTTTTTCTTAATTGATTGGAAGATGAATCCCTTGCTGTATGCTACCATTCTTCATCCCTCTTATGGCATGGTGAAGGCACTGATGTCATATATATGCACCACAAGTTAATGTGCACAATTAGTAATGGGAAGATATTCTCAGTCCTCTCTACTTAGGCAGTGTATGGATCAAGGCATGCTTATGACGTAATTTTCATATGTGCAGTTTTTTTGAAAAAAAAATTTTTTTTCTTCTCCAGGTGGTACGATGGTTTTTCATCATTTTATGTTGGACAAGATGGCCTAATTTACAAACATGTAGCAGACAAGGTATGTATTCATATTTATTTATAAGTTTTTTTGTAAAAGTTTTGAAAATATATCTATTAGCTGTTTGAAAATTTAAATTTTGGTAAATAATTAGGTAATTAAGACTGTTAATACAGGTATAAATTTGTTGTACGGACTATGTTTATGTGAAGATAAGTTCCAAGAAAATTTGTTGTTGGTGCTCCTTTTTTATTCCCTATCCTGAGCAGACAGATGAGCTCCATAATGGACTGTTGGTTTTGAACAAATGAGCTCTACATAGGCCCCCACTTTTACGGTAAATAAAACGAGCGGATTTCGTCATTAAAATTTCACAATTTTGTCAAATAAATTTTATAGCAAGAAAATGCATGCATTAGGCTATTATTAGAATATGAATCTGTTTTTTTTTTTGTAACAATTTCACTAAGGTCAGTGGTGCACGAAAGCAGTATATTTACTCAATTTTCTTTTTAAAGTGTTTTTGGGACATTTTATCAACAGTTTTGGCACGAGACATAAATATTAATTTTAACAACTTCTTGCATTTATTACTTTTATTATTCTGTGAGCACTGATGGAAGATGAGAAATAAGATATTCTTTCTTATCTTCCATCAGTGCTCCGATAGTCGTAATGTTAGAGAATATCTATCAGTGTAAGAAGGTTCAAAATTATTCTTTATGTCTTGTTATGCCAACAATTTTAGAAGTAGTTCTCTGAAAAATAATTTTTGACCAAAGTTAAGGTAAATACACGGCTTTCGTGCACCATTGGCATTAAACAAAGTAGAATTTGTTATTCATTCTTTTTAATCAGTACATATTTAAGTGGAAGTTATTAAAAAATATTTAACCTTAAGGATGAAAGGATAGCATTAAGAGAGCACACTTGTCATGCAACACAAATTGTCACGTCACATTAATTTTTGTGCAATAAATTTTGTACTTTAGTAAGATATTTAAAACTAACCAAGAACGTACTGTAGCATTTTGAGTTTAACGAGATTTTTACATTACCCTCTTACAACTTTTGTTCATTTGTGGTGACGTGTTCCACCCCTTTCTCTACTGTCCTTCTAATACTTATACTACTTTATATTCTCCTCAAGGGAGAATTGAAAATATCAAGCAGGCAGTCTCACTCAAGGATTCACACCTGTGCGGGGTGACAGCATATAGTACAGTTGGTGAATGCCGATTCCCTCCTGGTATTTAATATCTCTGAGTCTCTCTTGGGGTGTCTAGTGAGTGTGTATGTAGTTTGCCTGGCTGGGTCAAGGATCTTCCCACGTTGGAAGGATTGTGTTGACACTTATTAGATGGAAATAAATTACTAGGAGGAGGGGAATCAAACCCCAGGGTAAGCTTGACCATGAATGTCTCCCTCCAAGGGAGTTTGGTCCAGCCTACCGTGAAGGCAGTCAAAAGTTGTGATGCTAGCTGTCACGGGTTAGTTACAAAGAAGGCTAAAAAATAATAATACAGTAGAACCTCTCTATTACGATCCCTCACGGTTCCCGAGAATTGGGTCCCAACGTAGGGGGGGGGGGGGGGGGTCGTTATAAAAAATTTGGAAAATTTTGACGCACCCCTAACCACTATGCCCCCAAACTTGCCATATTTTGTTCATGAAGTTCATGTTCAATCATCTCTAGCACATAAAAAACCACTTTTTAAATTAAATATAAATACTTATATATATTTTAATAGCTGGACATCTCCTAATTAATTTGATACCCAAGAAAGGCATATTGGGCCACCTCTTGTCGTAAAAAAGAAGGCCTAAATACAGTATGACATGGCCATTGAAAGTGTGTCAAAAGATCAGACTATGTATTATTAAAATAAGTTGTTATTAAAAATCTATTACGTAGTTCTCGTGGGTCATACATTGCTATGAGGCTTGTAGCGATCAAAATGTTTAAGTCGCATTGCGCAATACGTGTGTGTGTGCAGTGTTCTCACTTTGGGCTGGCCCAAAGATGGTACAAGATAAAGACTGGTATCTCAATGTTATTCTCGTGTCCCCACTTACAAGCCCCGATTGTGCTGCCATCTCTTGATTTCGCTAAAAAGTGAGCCGTTGGTAACTAGCACATTCTAGCTGCCATTTTAAAAACTACATCATCATACCACTACCTGGCAGGCTTTTCAAATGTGGCGGATTATTTGAACATATTAGGTTCTAAGAACTATTTTGCCATTTTTCTTGATGTTTTAAATTGTGTTACGCAAGAATTACTTATTAAAGCACCTCATAAATGTGATACCTACTTTTATCTGAAATGATGGTAGTATTCAAAATACAATACAATACCAAAAATCAAATTTGTTAGTATTTAGTGACATTAATATGCATGCTCCTTTCCAAGATTAGAATTTAATGTAATTTTTGCTATGCTCACAACATATTTAATTAGTTTGGAGATTATCAGTTTCAGAGTTATGCTAATGATAAAAATTGCATTTAGTGATATTTAACGGGAATAAATAATTGTGGGTACAGAAACTGAAGTCAATACATACAAACATTTGGATTTTTTGGCCTTCTATTTCAGAAACTACAATCATTTGAGAAAAAAATTTCCACACATGTATGGTGCATGAATGAATCCCATTTACATAACACAATGAAACACATCAAGAAATATGGCTATAATATAAGAAAAAGGTGAAGGTGAACTATGAAAGAATGATTTAGTGAGGAATAGTAATGTTGTAAAAAAATTGTTACTCTCCCTACCCTTTATTATCACTGTCTCGTAAACAATTTTTTCGAGATATTTTATGCATCCATGGAAAAAAATGATCACAAGTATTCCATTTTCATTCACTTGAGAACTTGTAATTTTGTAACCTGGAATGGCATTTACAGAAGAAAGTTTATTACGTGTAATTGTTTTGGAATAAAACACTACTAGCAAATCATGATTGCAAATTTTGTAACGAACGGAATGTAAACTTAATGTCCTTGCAATTTTACTATGAAGGCAGAGTGGGATTATTTAAAAACCCGATACCACAAAGTTTACATTCTTCTTATGACATCACCAATATGGTGTTGATGACGTCATTCAGTTTTTTCTATTGCCCCATTCCTTTCCTATGACAATTCAATGGGGCATCTACGGGAATGTAGGGGTTTTCGGGCAGGGACACTTTTCAGCATTTCTAGACGATGGTATCTCAAACTATAATAGAGCCCATCCACTCTATTAAACTACCAGATACCACATATGGTATAGGGTAATATGATACAGCCCATCCACTTTGATCATATTACCTGATACCACATATGGTATATGGTAATACGATAGACCCCATCCGCTCTATTGTACTACGCAATACCACCTATGGTATAGTGTAAGTATACTTGGGTCAATCTGCCCAAGTGAACGATGCAATACCACATTTGTATCATAGTCAATATATTACTATCTTGCCACCTAAACTAATGTTTGATATTTGTAAACGAAAAGACACATTTTTTGGTAAATTAGCCTCACCTGATTTATCACAGGTCGTGTGTGGCCGAATAACTGTAATGATGCATATTTCGAACAAAAATACTCGATTATTTACTAACTTGGTGCTTAAAATAACGTGTATCTAAACGACGAATCACATTTTTTTGGTTGTTCAGCCACACCTTGTTTACCACGGCTCGTGTGGGCGAATAACTGTACTGGATGCATATTTTGAACATAAATTATTTATTATTTACTAACTTGGTGCCTAAAATAATGTGTATCTAAACCTCAAATCACATTTTTTTGGTTGTTCAACCACACCTTGTTTATCACGGCTCATGTGTGGACGAATAACTGTAATGGATGCATATTTCAAACAAAAATAGTCAATTATTGATTAACTTGGCACCTAAAATAACGTGTATCTAAACAAATCACATTTTTTGGTTGTTCAGCCAGACCTTGTTTATCATGGGTCATGTGTGGATGATCACTGTAATGGGTGCATATTGCACTTGAAAAGGATTATTTCCACACACATTCACATTTCCCGATTTGTTTAATACAGTTTCTGCTATATTATACACTTCACTTTATCGAATACCACCTAAACATACTAGGCCTACCCAGGGCCTACCTACAACAACGTATTTCTACATGTCACCACAAACATCAAACATATCCAATAATAAATTACAAATGGTAAAGACTAGCTACCTGCTACAGAATCCTGACCTAACATTACCTAACTACAACACTTGTTATTACACCGGAAACACACATTTCTACATAACTGTATCAACACTTACCTTTACCAAACATATCCATTTTCTGCAAACACGAAATACCATTCTCATTTTCACTATCCGACGTGGAACATATTGTCTGCACAATGGTACATAAATAATTTTCATTCGAAAACACCATGATGCACCACATATTTCTATTTTAGCTCCATATTAAATATCTCTCTTCTGAATAACACCATATATACACTCTTATTATCACACACTTATTTCAACAAACACTTCTAACAGTATTATTTCCTATAAAACAGGCAATAAATCACTTCTAAATCTGACACATCTGAACCGTCAAATTACTGTAGTTAAACTAAACTCACCTGTTACATTTTCTAATGTTTATTTTATTCCGCCTTTTATACAGTCATGCCACTCTCAAAAACTTCTACAAAAGATTTCTTCCATCGGAAAGCTGTTAGTTCAGCTGAGGGAAAGAAACATAAACAAAAAAATTGTAAAATACATACTCCTGGAGAGGAAATTGTACAAAGGATATTAACAATGAAAATAATAATTTTTGAAATCTTGTTTATTTAATTTAAACACAATACTACAACATGATAAAAAGGCACAAGAGTTACTATTTAACACAACTGATGGTACTGCATGATAATTAAATTTTTTCTTCTCCCTGGTGGTGAAATCCGAAGGCAAGAAATGATTACCACACACATATTTGTTGGTATGGATCTGTGCTTCTTCAATGTTAGTCAGGTGTACAATATCAGACGAGAATTTTGCAATGGCCCCAATCTTATCGCAACTGTCTGTAAAAAACAAATGAAATTACCTTTGACATGCTTAATAAACTACATAGGGAGACATACAGGCTTTAGAAAAAAAAATGTAGGAAAGTGGTATAATTCTACTCTACTAACTACACAGAACACAGATTTACTAAGGGCCTTTGACATGCTTAATAAACTACATAGGGAGACATACAGGCTTTAGAAAAAAAAAATGTAGGAAAGTGGTATAATTCTACTCTACTAACTACACAGAACACAGATTTACTAAGGGCATCAAGATATGACCACTAGAAACCCCAAAAACGATAGTTGGGAGGGCTATGAAGATCAGGGAAAATGTGGGGTAAAATAAGTGAGAAATATGTACACAATTCTAATATTTATTCACAAAAATACATTAAATTGCAAAAAGACCTAACCAAACAATATTTAAATTGACAATATTACCAATAACGCTACAAATACGATAGCGAGGAGGGTTATGAAGATCATGGAAATTGCAGGGTAAATAAATAAAACATATAAATGTTTTCGTGATGATATTGCACTCCGCAGTTTCCCTCCAGTTCACAGCCTTCCCCACTATTATGTTTGTAATTTGGAATTGGGAATATTGCCAATTCAGATATTGTTCGGTTATATCTGTTTGCAATAAAACATATTTTCATAATACAATATTACAATTATATAACACACAGCATGCATGACAACACGTTAAATTGCAAAAAACAAACACATTAATTTTCAGTGAAAATGGGTTACATTTGAAATTCACTTCTGGGGAAACTCCAAGCTTCACTGATATGTGACGCTTTGCATCACTACCTACGAAAAACAGCCGGCATGCCTTGAATCACTGTTTTGGGGATTTACTCCCTTGCTAGCGCTGGTACTCTGGCTCTGTGCTTAATATTTGGCTATGCTTGTACTACCTGTCCGATAAGTAATTACCGGTGGCAGTCGGGGGAACTACAGTGTTGGTATGATGCAATAGCATCATGCAGACAGCAGTGTACAGTCCGCACCACTATGCAAGGGCACATATGAGTTGCCCTCGTTGTACCGGAGTGTTGTGTAGGTCTAAAAAGATTGCAATGAGAAATGATCACTGCTGTTATTTCATATGTAAAGTAAATGTGTTATTACGAGTGTTATAATTACGTAACAGAACAAAATGTGATTTGACAAGTAATCGGAGCCTACGTACAGAATGAAGTATCCTCGAAAGAAATCATGGGAAGTGAAGTGATCACAAAAGTATAAAGATTATTTACAATGTTTTACAATTTTACAAAGAAGAAAAGAAATGAGGTCTCATTAACCCATTAGACAAAGCAGTAGAAAGGGGAGTCAAAGCAGTAGGCCTAGGTGTAAGCGAAAAGACAGTGCGTAATAACCAGACAGTGTGAGATAGCCGACAATGATGGAACTGCCATTTCTATCCCAGATAAACGTCGTCCATGGCAAAAGAAGACGGAACTTGACGAATTCTATAAAAGTGTCGTGCACCGAACGTTCTTGGAATATTATGAAGTGCGCAAAGGAATTCCCACTCTGCGTAAACTCCTTAATGCTGTGAAAGAAAAGATACAGTTTTCTGGGAAGAAGGTTACATTTTGGAGAATTATTAAATCCATGGGATTTAAATTTAACAAATTTCAACATGTTGGACACATGTTAACGGAGTGAAGTGATACTGTTGCACAGCATGCAGCCTATGTGCACTGCAGCAAAATGTAAATGGACCTAACAAACCTGTAATGTATACAGACAAAGCATGGGTTCATACATATTGATGAGGGTGTATGAGTTATGGCAGAATAGCATGTGTTGTGTTCACTAGCCTCCTAGAGTTTCATGCATGTGCACGGAGTGTACTTGTTGTCCCATTTTCCCACGCTACACCCCTAACATACCATAGTCTATAGTCCATTCGCCATTGTAAGCAACTTTCTCGGAGCCCTGCTAAATATCTACTAGCAGGCCTGTTTCGTAGCCTTCCACCAAATGTAAACAAACATTGCCATGTGACTGCCATGTAGCATCTGTCAAAATCAATGTTTACATGCCATTGTGTGTACATGTGTTCATATACTTTTGCTACACCTAAACATAAACATTGAAATTTGACTTCTATTTTACACCTGTCAAATGTGTTGTTTACTGTTTACAGCTTTTCCAAGAATTCTGTCTTAGGTCCGTTTCAAAAACCATTTTGTACGAATATTCACAGTTTAGGCCTATAACATTATTTATGTCAGCTTTACGACGTTTTAAAAATGCCTCAATTAACGATAGATCTTACAGTTACGTTACATTAACATATTTGTTTCCCACGACATAGCACATTACATGTAATGCACGTTATTATTTTACCACGACTGTGTTAAACGCTGTTACAACTGCGAGGTAATGAACTGTAGTATTTAACTTTTTGTTATTGATATGTGTTGTGTTATTTATTTAAAAGGACGACCTCAGTTGGAATAACGAAGGAATAGACAGTCCAAAGAAAAAGCAACATTAAAATCAAGCACGCAACTCGTGTCGCTCATTTTTTGTTATAGAAACTTAAAATATAGTGGTGAACATGCACTCAAATAAGCCTACCGTAAATTTTATTCCACTCATATTTATATGTATTGCTACTTACTGTGTATTAGGTTTATTGAAATTTATTGGGGCTGGGTTGGATTATTTTGTTGGGATTGGTGGTAAATCACGTTACACCACTGTGTTTCAAACACCCAGGGCAAAAACGTTGTGATAATTAAACATATGTTGATATAAATAAAAAACTTCATCATAAAAACAGTTCACATTTACAATGTATAAATAGTACACATCAAATATTTGACATCATGCACACACAGATCCAGCGTAACTATCACCAAACAGCCACGCCATGCTATTTCACATGCAGCGGTTAACTAAACACACCGTAACAGTGTATTTATTACTGCCGAGGTTACACAGATTTATCACAACATCGTAACGTACCTAGCTAGGTTTTAAAAAAACCGTCTACAAACTGATGTGGTAGTTTGAAGTATTTTTTGGAGTAAGTATAATTTTCGCTTCGTTTGGTAAAACAGCAACACGCCATGACATCATGTCTCGTCACATCTGCCAACTTTACTTTGTTTCTGCCCCGCCATCATATCTAAATATATTAAAATAAGTATTCAAACATTAAAATCTCTTTTCAGTTGTAAATTACAAATTAAAAAATTATTATTTTGCTGTAATAAGTATGAAATATACTACAATCGAAAACAGGTACAATTAGCAGCGTACTGAAACTTCCAAAGTTGGAAAGAAAGAAAGAGAGAGAGAGAGAGAGAGAGAGAGCGACAAAGCTCGTTCAGCAGACAGTTGCTTCAATAATTGCTCTCGCTCGATAAAACAACACCGTACCATTACAGCCTACTCACAATATTTTCCGCTGTTATTTTAAAACTGTAAAGATTAAATATTTTGCTATCGGGGCTACCTAAATATTTAAATAGGCACCGTTTAATTTACAAATAGTATACTAAAAACTAGGTTAAAATAATATTTTTACTGTGAACTATTTCTTACCGGCCGTTGCCAACACGTTGCTGCTCTCGCTGTTGTTAATTAATATTTAAAAATAAATAAATATTACAAGTTATAGAATATATTGAGGTAAAGTTTCATTTATTCAATAATACAGTACTCTAAAGTTAACCATAGTGTTATATATTTGTGGAATACACGTTATTGAAAAAACAGGTTGACATGTTTTGGCTAGAGAGTTTTTTGAAAGGTTGATTTTCATAAGTCGCTTCCAATCGGGAATGGACTATAGTTGTCAACAGACAACAGCGCGCTCGCTCCTCAAGGGTAAAGACTTGTCAAATATGTAGTACAGTATTTTTAAGTGCGAGGGGGGCTACGCTTGAATATCATACATTAGGCTTATCACAGTAACATGTTAGTGAGTTTGTATAGGTAATATTGTGAACAAAAATTTGTTTCAAACAATATTCTTACATGTAATACAACTTAGCGACCCGATACTAATATATTGGATGTAACTTATACACGTTTTACTGCATAAACACCACAATTTTCATTAGGTATTGGCCTTATTACATTTAATTTTTTTTTTACAGCAATCTGCTTGAAGCTCCACTAAAATTCCTATTAAGTATGATCATATCTAATATATCTGGGCATTATTTTCCCCATTTAAAAAAAAGCCCCTATTCTAGAAAATTACTGACATACATTAACCCTAATTGTAAAAAAATGAAAGTCATCTATTAAGTACATAAACAATACAATCTTCAAGATGAAATTCTACTGAGAATGCTGTGGCTAGTTAAACTAATCATATAGGCCTACTCCAATTACTCTACTGAGTTGCACTAAGTGCACACTGGCAGAGTGCACTTATCTACAATGTCACTAAGGTGTTTAGCCTTGTAAGTGTGCAGCAAGTATTTTTTTTTCCTGTACTATCACTCCAATTTAAGTAACTGTTTTCATTGCCAATATGCCTGATAATCAAGAAATATTTATGGCTGTGACAGCATAATATAACCTTGTGTAGTTTTGAGGGACAACCAAGTACTCACCCAGTATAGTCTATAAGAAGTATTTAAATATTTTACTTTAATTATACACACAAATGGCTGAAATTCGAAATATTGTACAGTTACTGAACTATCTCAAACTCAGAGCACAATGATCACTCATTATCATGAAACATAATCGTATAGGCACAGTGTTCCCAAAACATCGTATGAAATCCACATTTGGAGAGCATTATAAGCAACAATAATTGAAGCGTCAAAATGCTTATAAATATAATAAAAATTTGAAACACTATTTTATAATTTTTTTTGGACTTAAAAAGGAGTTTCTATCTTTAGGCTAAATTACATAGCCTACAAAAATGACTTATTTGCCAAAAAAAAAAAGGTACATAAAAATCCTGGCTAGGGTAACCCAATGAAACTAATTATCCTAACATATAAATTCTTCTAGTAGGGAGGTATTCCCAGGTCTAGACTTGGTACAACTTGAAAACCATATCCTTTATTAGCCGTAAAAATTTACAATTCAGTATTTCAAGAAGTACGGCAAATGAATGTTAAATTATCTCGTAAAACTCGCCAGAAAAATGTTAAATTAGCCACTTTATTCTCTAGAAGTGAACTGATTGTAGAGCCCCTCTAGGATGGAAACTGTGGTTTTAAATATGAATTTTAATAATATGTTGATATAATTTTTGTTATAACTATGTATAAAATTGTATAAAATTTTGTGTCATGTTTTGTTGTAGCCATCTCAACTTTATTTGTGAAATGTTTATACTGTCTTATTAATGTTTTGTAATGTGAACTTTTTAAATGTTTTTTTTTTTTGACGCAGTGAATTCTCGTTGTAACCGGTAAAGACATAGTAAAAAATTAAAAATAACCTACGCCAAGTAGCACATGTAGCAATACTTTTGGTAATTTGAGGTGTGACTACAGGAAGTTAATCAGAATAATTGTGCAAATATTGGCACATTAAAATTGTTTTTTATTGTAAATGAGACCATTTTTCCTCATCAATGACATCAACAAATGTTACGTGAAAGTTTATTTTAGGGTTAATAAACAATAAAACATTATAATACTATATTTAAAAAAAAATTGTGCCACCTGATACATGACGTAAGTTATTAAAAAACTCTTGCAATTGAAAATAAGTTTTGTTTCCCCGATTTACAACAAAGATGCAATGCAGCATAAGTTCACAATATTATGTAGCCAAACTTAGCCAAATGCTAAAACATAATAGTTATGTTTAGTTTTATTGCATATTAGATTAATCAATGTTAAATTTGAAATACTCTATATTAAGTACATTATCCATTACGCACACAATTAGGTTATAAAAAAATGGCCATCTCAAACAGCAACATTAGCTTAGGTATACAGTTCTAACATATTCTTCATTGGGCCTAGCTACACAAGCAAAACACAGACATCTATTTACACTACCACTTCAAATTAGATACATGACTTTATGCAATAAAACTGCTGTGGTATTCCAACATAAAACATGCAGAAAAGTATGTATAGGTACATACCTTCCCACACTAGCATTTATACAAATGTTATTTTCACCCGTCGACACAAGACGACGTGTGTTCCTCTACATCACTGTATAATGACACTTTCATAACCTGTCAAAAAATAAGAATTAAAGTAATGATAACAACCAAATAACTGCAACAAACTGCCAAAATTTCCATATTTGAAGCGGCCATTGAACAAAACATGTACGACATGCGTACTATACAAATCAAATTTAGTAACATTACAGTAATAAATTAAAACCATTAAATACATTTACTTTCGCCTAGTAAAATAAAAATATATTATCTTAGAAATCATATCTCACAAAAATACTTACTTTATTTATAATGAAACGACAATACCACGACGTAGTAGCGCTTGTGCTGCAATCTCTGGATTTTGCAAAGAAGCTGATCGAGGAACCTGTTTGCCTATCCAATATTCACGGGCGTGGTCTGGCCGTGTAGGTAGCTGGGCGAGCGCCTATATCCTCTGCGGTGCGGCCGGGCGTGGGCGTGGCGGTTTACTGCAGAAACTCTGCCCTAGATCCTCGGGCTGGGCTGTGAAGTAATTGGCGATGCTCATGTCAGGGCTGCCCGAGCGCTGGTCATGCTTTGTGTCCGGCCACTGCCACTCCACTGCTGCCGTTACAGGGCTGGTTCACTTCGTAACAGCGGCCCGGCGTTGGGAAAACATGCTGATAGATGCAATTCACGTCAATGGGTTGAATTTGTATTAAATGTAGGCGGCATGTTGGCCTCTGCACTAGCACGATGAGGCCCAGCAATGTTTACGGGAATATAAATATTTAGTGTGGTCTACTTGAAATATTGATATTTAGTGTGGTCTACTTGAAATATTGATATTTAGTGTGGTCTGCTTGAAATATTAATAGTCCCAAATTTTTCATCAAAAACTTTTGACGTTGCCTATACACGCACACTGCTTCACTCGCCATAATATGGTACCTTTAACATAAGAACACATTTTATTTGCACACACTTATCTTTATTCACTTTACACATAAAATTGACTTCACAAGAAAAAAAACATTTACCCACCATAAATTCTACGTAGTCGTGGGCACACATAAAGTTAAAAATAATCATTAAAAAAAAGGGTATGGAATTAAATTTGAAGTTATCGTAAATACACTGATTAAGAAACTAGTCTGTCTGATGTGCCGCTGTTTTTACAGCAAAAGAGGAGGGATAATGGAAGTGAAAAAGACAGGGAGGCTAAGGCAGAGGGGCAGCAGCATGTGACTAGGACAAAGAATCCTTACTGACCCCTGCAACTCCCCCGCCCCCCTTAATTGGCTTTCACAGACAATACACCAGTGTCCCCTTCTGGCATTAAGTAATTTATTGCTTCACGCTGTTTGGGACAACAAATGTCAAAGTCTATGATGGTAGCTTGAGAAATGCGCTACCACTAACATCAGTAAGGGCTAGTTTTGCAGACTGAAAACCTTGGATAATAGAAACTAGTACTGCAGTCGGAGAAAAGGTCTACAAAAACAAATCTGTGCATATCTGAAACGTGGTTGGTGAGGGATTACTGTATCTATTTTTAGACTCGAATTTTCAATTTTTTCGACCCAAACTTTTCACAGTTCCTCGGGATTGGGTCGTAATAGAGAGGTGGTTGTAACAAATGGGGTTTTACTGTACCATAACCCGGCTAGGCTTACTTGGCCAATTCTGACTTGTGTCTGCGTCAGTATGGATCAGGCGTAGTAGGCTTTCGCAAGGGAACAAAGTCTGTCGTCATTGACACTTTCTTACGGAGCTTGTCTGGTTTTGGGGTGTATATGAATACTGAGCACTTTTCCAGAAGCCATACGAATTACATTAGTAACGGCGGGTTCTTGTATTGGCACGTTTGGGCGAGGTGGAGAGGTAGGCTCCATTAGAAGCAAAGGGGGAGCAGGGGTGTCAATGTAATTGATAGTATGCCAGGGCCAATCTCTACTCAGTAATGTATCACCGTCTTTCCTTAGGGCCTTAAACAAGAGTGGGATTTTGTTATTTGGATTTATTGTAGGGTCAAATAATGGTACAATTATTTTAGTTGTTTGTGAAAAGTCACTATTGTTTGGTGGAATTAAGGAATTATTAAGAGTCTCTAATTCCTTCTGTAAAACCCATGGGGCTAGTCTACGTAGTTAACTGACTTTTCTTTTGGTACTATGGATTGATGTGCATCTCTCCTTTGAGATAATGGTTGGAGCGCTGACCGCCCTCCCAAGTTCAGTAGGTGATCCTATTGTGGCGTGTTTGTTGCTACTTTAGCCCCTTTGAGTCGTGGTAGGTTCAATAGGGGGCCGCTTAGTGGGGGATACCGTCTGAGGGGAGGGGAGGGGAGTCAAACCCCAGAGTGAGTCGAACTGTGATTGTTTCCCATCTGGAAAGTGCAATCTTCCTCACTGCAAGAGCTGCCAAAATGTGGGACATCAGCTGTCCCGGGGGTATGTATCGAGGTACGGATTAATCGAGCGTGATAGTAGGGGTGGATGATCCCGCTGGAGGGGTTGATGTTATATGCAGTGGTCGCGTAGGCCGGCGTGTGGGAATGTAGTTTACGGGGGAAGAAAACTACGAGTGGTTTTGGGATGACCTTTGATGGTAGTCGAACCCGGATTACCTTCCCGGAAGCTAAGTGGATTATATACAATTTCCGTATATCTTTTTCCTGGCCTGGCTTGGGTGACGTGATCGTTATGGTAGGCAAGGGAGTCTCCGGCTGGAGGTAACTTATAGTTCCTGATCGGGCCACGGCCAACAAGTTCCCAAGTAGGCGTCTAACTCGGACTCTTGATCAAGAGGGATGAGTGTAGAAATAGGTTGAGGTTTAAATTCGTGACTGGTGTACAAGGGGTGCAGTGTTTTGGCATCTGGTTTACCTCTGGAGTTACGTGCAGTCATCGGTTGCAGGGAGAGAATTCTTCAAACTGTTGGGGAGATTAAAGCCTTCTGCAAGCTGCTGGAGAGGTTGGAACCCTCAGAAGCTGTAAGAGAGGAGAGAGAGGTGTTGGTCAGACCCTGGGAGTGTTTGCTGACTTAAGTGGCCGGTGAGCCCAGCAACTCTGGGAGAGGCGTGCTCGTGCCTCTTTATATAGTTGAAAATCCCTGGATCTGCGATCTTCCAGGGATGCTGGGGATGTTAGCCTTTCATCGTAGGGGTTGGTTTATCAGGGTTGCGGTGGCACCGCTCATTTATCTCCCTGCGCTGGGGCGACAACAAGTTTACCACCTCGGCACGAGGCTTGGCGGGTGTGACGTCACGGAGCAGCAGAGGTTCTGCGACTGTGGTGTTGGGTGAACTTCCTTCTCAGCTATCTCAGAATAGTGGCTCATCGGGTAAAACAATCTTGACTCAAGGGGGTGGTCGGAATCTGGGTGGGCAGTACAATTTATAATTAAATGCGTTAACTATTTTTATGTCCGAGGCTGTCCAACGCAGGGAGTCGATTCTATTGGCACGTGAAGAGTAGTCTGCCACTGTTTGTGACTTGCCCTGAGCTTTTGCTTGCTCGTTTGTGGGGTGAAGTCACTTGTAGGGTGCGCAGTCGCGCTGCACAGCAGTGTGGCATGCGTCAGTATAAGGCATCTTAACACTGAAAACACACAAAGGTGCGTACTCCCCTGAACACCAGGTGGTTATTCAAGCCCTCCTAAGTCTGGTCTTGAACGCAGACTGGAACTGAAGTAATGATTATGTGGGGTTTTGTATTCTGCTGTAGGTCAATTGACCTGGATTGTTCCCTGTATATTCCCGGTCTTGTACAGATGAGGGGAATACTTTAGTGAAAGAAAATGTGAGCATTACCTATTTGTACAGTCGCGGAATATTCGAAAATGCGAAATAACCATTATAAAATCTTAATGGTTGCACTATTCACTATAGAAAGCTAAATTGTTATGATTTAGCGATAAATGAGGAAATCTTCGTAAATGCATCAAATTCTTCACAAATGTCTGTCACTGCATTAGTTTTCAATGTAAATAAAAGATTGATCTTTTTTTGAAATAAAAATACTTTCCGACAGTCTTTGTATTGATGGAAAACGTAACAATTGCTTTTTTCGGACGTCAAAGATATGAGACAAGCAAGCAGCACTCAACCCAAAATGGCTCGCCACATCGAACCTAGCGCTAGCAGTGTCGCTTTTGATGAAAAATGTGTACGTTATGAATGTGTGCATAGCAAAACGGGTTCAAAGTCATTGTGTAACATGTCGTGTATGAACATCTTTGATGTGTAGACATGAAGAAAATAGCACATTTTTATCTTGTGTAAAACCTTCAGCCAATAGAATTAAAGGAGCACAGAAAAATGAGTATTTGTTTGAAAATATAATTTCCAAAAGTAATAGTAGTAAACAAGTAGCCTTAGTTGTGTATAGTATGTTAAGAGAAGTCAATAGGCTTATGTAAAGTAAAAAGAAAGAAAGTATTATTCATTAGAATAATACTACAATGCTGTTTGAATTGAATGATTAATTTCCCCCATTGTAATTTTTTTTTTGGGATTTATTATTAGACAGTGAGCTTAAATGTTGATGTCATTACTCTATAATATTATAGTTTAAAACTTGATATGGGAATAGTTTAATGGACACTTTATAATATGGTTCAGGTAATTCATTAAACTGTATTGTTAAATACTCTTAATAAGAAAATGTAATTGTTTCATGTCCATTTGTGTGAAGTAGGCTACTAGTAGTTTTATATTGACAGTTTTATTAATAATTGTAGAAACTCGCTAGAGTTTGACTCAAAAGTTCAAAGCTTTTTTAGATACTCGGCTCGAGCTCATCTCGAACAAAATTTCAGTGCTTGCACATCCCTAGAAATGAGCCAATTTAGTTATTACTGAAATGACTTTCTAGGTTGATTAATTGAGCAAAAAGGTTTACTAATTTAAATGAACACATTTTTATTTATACAATTCTGAAAAAACAATTGGATGCACATCTATTTTACAGTAACCAATGAGGTTTATATTTACGGCAGGCGAAGGAAACCTGCATAAAAGAGAATAAAATTCAAATGATTTAATAATTATAATTTTACGGGGATATAATTGGCGGGAGGGGGGCAGTCAGAAGGGACATCAGTACGACCTACTACCGCGGAGTTTGCAAGGATTAACTTGGCGGGTAGGGAACAGGTGAGGACATTGAGGTGCCTCTGATGGATGCAGTGATTGCGTCCTCGGCTGTGAGCGGCTTGGCAGGTGTTGCTGTAGACAGTTGCGAGTAACTACTGCGAAGATTTCAGTGAGTTTGACTTATGCATGTTTTGGTCTAGTGGTCTTGAACAACCCTGAATAAGATTGGCTCAAGTCGTTACAGGCTGCGAGTTCAGGGTAACAGCCACTTCCTCTGCTGGTGCCCTCAGCCTTGTACAAGCTGGAGGGCTGGTTTTGCACCTCCATATATGTAGGGATGGCTAGCCTTGCCTCACAGGGGCAGTGTTAATTATGTTTGTGGGCCACGCCATCCGTTTCTTATCTCCTCGGCGGGAGGCTGTTGACATATCTGTTGCCTCTCCACAAGGTTCTGGCGGCTGTGGCGACCTTGTAGGCTGGGTGTTGCCCTCCGGCAGCATCCCTTCGAACTAGCTTCTTTGGGTTCAGCGTGTCGGTTACTCGTTGACAGTAAACTCGATGATGGGGAGAAGTCATCAAGTAGTGTATGCATGTCTAATGCGCAGGAATGCACCACGCATCAGTGGATAACAATATTTTAATTAAATCCTGTTAAACATTGCATCGTCTCCAACATAAATCCACAACATACAAAATACTAGTAAATGTTTTATTACTGATAAAATATAAATATTCCTTTCATAGTAAAAATGTTTCTACAAAGAAGTAGCAGACACCTGTTTGTTTTTGTTTTCTTGGCAATATGAGAATTACATAAATTTGCTTCAAATGCATTTATCTTTTTATTTTTTATGACCTCTACTACCACTAAATCACAGTGCATATGGCATTGCAGTGTTTAAGCAGTGTATTTTTACGCCCAATTAATCTTTACATCAGAGTTTCGTACTTTGGTTAGTTTATAATATTAAAAAAAAACACTTTCAAGCTCTTAGGCACAATCTTAAACAGTAATTATTTTCAGCATTCTTACCAGGTTTTTCGATGTAAGCAGATGACTACAAACACTATTCTCGCTCAGTAGTTGCAATTGGTGTATTTGTTAGTTGTCAAGAACCTAACACAAAGCACAGAAGATGAGAAAGTCTGCAGTGTTTACAAGTACAGCGCAAATGTTTAGTGCATAATTATTACATTCCACAAAAAAAAATATTCTGTGTTATATATACATACTATTTACTTTCATCATATCATCAACTTTTTTGTTAGAGATGTTAGTTTATAAATAAAATATGTGTATGAATGATTCCATCCATGAATGAGCACCATGGTGATTCGACTCAATATATATTGAATTGTATGATCAACGATAATCTTTTGACCTTGCTGCCAATCAATTTCTGATTAATTCTCTTGACGAAAAATTTTGTGTATGATTTTGACATTTCTTTGGTCAACAATATGATCACCATACAAATAGTTTTTTTATCTGCACATATGTGAAGCAAATGAGAGCTAATCTGTATAACAAATGGAAAATTGTAAAACTTAACGTTATAAGAATTTTCACGGGAAAAGTATCTTGCACTGTGATTTTAGTTACACTTAAACAAGCAATTTCATTGATGTTTCGCGAATATAGGAATTATTACACAATTTTGTGAATGAACATAATTTCTCAGTATTTCGCATTATTTTAGTTTGCAAAAATTTCTAGGCCCTAGCTATACAATAATAGTTCTTCAGACATTAAATTGAATTTAGTCATAACATTGTTTTGATGGTCACAACTGGTCTTGGGGTGGACAATGCCCCTGTAAAGGTACCAGGTTCATAGTTTATCTACTTATAACAGGACTCTGCTTGTGGAAGCACATCAAATGGTGAGCTGCCTGCCGGGCATGAGTTCAAGAGTACATCAAAATGTTTCATTGTGAGAGTAAAGTAATTCTCCTATTGTGCAAGTACAGGTCTAAACTTAGAAATGCTCCTCCTTCCCTGATAGAAGAGAAGATGAAAGAAATATTTAAAATGGAGGTTGGTAGTCCTGCTTCTCGAGAGAGGATGGGAAGTAAGGATAAATGAAATAAATCTGTTCAATAAGAGCGCTGATTTCCTCCTCTATAATGAGCTAAGTAATTTTCTCACGGAAATGTTGACTGATTCGTTATTTGTTTTGCCTGGCTGCGTTGCAGATCTACCTACGTAGGGAGATTTGGTGGAACACTTTAGGCAGAGGATTTTTAATTGGAGGAGGTGAATCAAATCCCAGGGCGAACTTGACCGCATAAATCTCCCTCCCGGGGAGTTTGGTCTGGCTCACCGTGAAGGTTGCCAAAATGTGACGCTAGCTGTCACAAAATAAAAAAAAAATGTGGGAGCTGAATAACAAAAGAAATAAAATCGTAAAAGGGAATCCTCCCAGCTGCGAACTAATCAGTTTCTCGGGTGCTTCCCATGCTTCTTAAGGGGTGGGCCAAGGTGGTTTCCTTCTAGGAACAAAATCTGGGGTAACTGTCACAGCCGTACACTAAACTGCCAGTTTTGGAGGGATGCGAACGACTATCACGTGCCCGGTGGCTGTGCGTATTTTGCATGTATTGGTTATCTCACATGGGACGGTACACGGCTGAGGTGGGGTGCCAGGCTCGGAATCTGCATTGAGTTTCCCTAGGTTGCCAAGTACTCCTGGTCGTGCCAGGCCAAAATATACCCAGTAAGTAATCTAGGGGAGAACTGCAATCTTCCGTTATATATGGTGGCTCTCTACTTGGCCCACTAGTGGATTCAGTGGGCTGAGGATTCTGTGGTAATTTGCTAGAAGTGGTGTGAGTTCCTGTCTGATAACTTAAATTCCTTCTGTAAGGCCCTTTGGGCTAAACGACAAACCTGGCTGTTGCGTCCTCCACGCTTTCTGGGCATTACTACAACTGATGTTAGGATAAAAATAATTGACTCACTTATGAAATTCTTAAACTTAATCAAAGTGGCGCACTCTCTATTTATTCAGAGTTGCTCAAGCCCTCCTGGGTCTAGTCTTCTGCAGATGAACCGTGGTAATGAGCGTTAGAAATCTGGAGTCAAGAATGGATCTCTTGGTAAGCACGGGTGTTACGGACAGTACTCGGGGGAGCCTTCTTCAGGCGCCAGTATACCCAAGCAGATTCTGCCCACTCACGTATATCCAGAAGCGGTTGCTTTAATAAAGAGCCTTAATAGAGATTGTCAAGAATATTAACATTACTATTAATTATAAACCATGAACTGGGGATAAAATAAAAGAATATCTGAGAGATTCTATTTTAACACAAGCATATTTATTCAATACGTTGGAAAGTAGTAGGGTGCGTGGCTCTGCACATCAAAATATGAGAAAAATTTAAATGTTACGGCAGGTGAAGGCAAACCTGCAGGTTATAAAAAGATATTTAACTCAAATTTCTAAATTGAACATTTGATTTGCTAATTGAGGGGTGGTAGTCCAGAAGGGGTGACGACACGACTTACTACCACGGAGTTAGAAGGATTGAACGTGTGGTAAGAGGAACAGGTGAGGACGTTGTGATACCTCTGGCTGTTGGAGTGTGTGACGGCTGACAGAGTTGACAGCGTGAGAGACTTTCACTTCTCTGGTTGGGTTTCCTCTGTATGCTTCCTGGTGTGGTGGAGAGCTTTTACAGCCTCTCGGGGCAGGATTGGTTCCCAGTGAGGTGGAGAGCTTTCATAGCCTCTCGGAACAGGGTTGCAGCACCAGCTGGAGAATGTTATGCAGACTGGAGCCTCTCGACCTTGTTCAAGTAGGAGGGCCGACGGAACTGTCGAGCTGTGTTTTTGCATGTCCTGGTATACAGAAAATTTCTGCGTGTGGACTGCCCAAGGGGTACGGGAATAGCTAGTCTTGTCTCACAGGATTCGTTTAAATTAGGGTTGTGGGTTGCGCCACCATTTCTTATCTCCCTGTCTAGGGGCTGATGACATATTTCCCGCCTCTCCTCGGGGCTTGGGCAGTACTGACGACATCGGGTGAAAGGTGCTGCCATCCTGCAGCATCCCAGCCAACTACTTTTCTTGTTACGGCGTGTCGGTGGCTCAGTGGTTATACAATTTCTCAGGCGTGGGTGTACGACCACTTCTTGACTTTTGAGTATGTAGTACAGCTTCAATAAATTATCCACGTGTCTGTAATTGTCCATTGAGCTAGGATCAACCCTGTAGGCATGGCATGCCTACCAGTGTGTGACTTGCCCACATACAATTAATATGCGCAATGATGGGGCGATGTTGAAAAATAGAGGGCACTTGTGCAATATGCGGGAGTGTGACATACGTCAATCGGATGCCCCCTGGAGCGTTGCAGACCCATCTTCGAGCAAAGAGATCTTCTGGCTTGAGGTCTGGGGGATTTCCCCTCAGTCATTCTTTGAGTTATACTCTTGGTTGCAGTTTTGGACCCGCACCTTTTCTGTGCTTGCGTAGTTAGTTCCGCAGCAGGGCCTCTTTTCTGGGTGCATGTAACATCTGTTTCGTGTCTTCGGGTTAATGGTCTTCTCCCTCTCCGTTCTCCTGTCTCCCCTCTCTTCCCCTCTGCTGTATGCCTGAATGGCAGCGCATCTGCTCGCATCAGCTGGGTTGCTCTTTCTTTGCTTCTCAGTGGAGAAAAAATAAAATGGGTTAGAGGATACAAGTGCAGGTCACGCTTTAAAAAAATATTAACCCTGGCCTTCCTAGTTCGAGTGCCAGCTCACATGAATAGTTAAAGCTTTTGTAATTCACACGAGAAATGAATTTTTAATTGAAGCATTTTATGTTGAATAGATAATTGAATTATACTTTGGGCCTCGAGATAAAAGTGTATCTAGCAATAGTCCCACTCGCAAGGACCAGAAAGGGTGTGTTTTCGTGGCCCCTGCTGGGAGTGATTTTAACTGGCATTTTCCTATGCCAGCGCTGTTGCACTGTAAAACATATTCTACATGTTATGAAATGTGAGTTTTTAAATATTCAAGCAATCTTATGCCGAAGGTTTTGCTAGTATCCCCATACAACTTGAAAAGAATATAGAAGAGGTACATGTTCACTTGCAACATCATATCATTGGACCATTCTTAAATGGTTAAAATTTGATTAACTAAATTTTGCAATTTTTATTGCTCAACTCACAATATAAAATACATACAATAACGATCGACAGTTACACACATTTCTCCTCGGAAAACAACAACATCCATAGACCAAGGCACAAGACATTTCACTTGAACTGTAAACATAGAATAGGACACAAGTTCAATGGTCATCAGTTAGTGGATGGTCACAATTATTCTATTACATAGAAAAATGCAATAAAAAATGTAAATAAACTTGAGTTTATAACCTAAAAAACAACAAGCTGCAAGGTTCCCAGCATTCCGCTCACCTGGTTAACAAGCTCACTGGTTGATGTACAATTTATACATATTTTACACTAGACTGTTTTCAAGGAATATGACAACTGGATAACAATTTTCAAGTCTTAGAATGTTAAAGTTACTATTTTCACCACTGGTCATTTAAACACTCCAGAGGCAGTTTTTACAGTTGCAGTCTGCACCAGGCCATCAACTCCAGGGAATGTTTTGACAATATGGCCAAGCTTCCACTGCTGAGCTGGCAATTTTTCATCCTTCAGGATCACCATATCACCAATGTGAAGATTGTCTTTCTTGATCCACCATTTTGGTCAATTCTGAAGTCTCGACAAGTACTCTGATGACCAATGCTTTCAAAAATGTTTGACCACCCGTGAACCAGCTGCCATCTTGCAACATGGTGTAGTTTACCAAGATGCTCTCCAGCTTCAGGGATTACTAGTAAAGAATCTGCGATCAAACAGTGACCTGGGGTGAGTGCTGAGAGGTCCCCAGGGTCGCTAGACAGCGCAGTAAATGGACGAGAATTGAGGCAGACTTTGGTCATTGTTAAGACTGTGTAGGATTCCTCAAAATTAAGAGTAACGTGACCCACCACATGACACAGATGATATTTCATGCTTTTTACTCTAGCCTCCCACAGTCCCCCTTGGTGAAAAGCTGCAGGAGAGTTAAACTACCAAGAAATTCCTTGGTGAGCTAAATAACTACCAAGTATTTGTTGCAGATTCTTGGACTGAACTAAACAAAACAGTTCTTTCAGTTCTCGTGCAGCACAGACAAAATTCGTACCACAATCACTAAAAATTTCACGGGGCCTGTCACAACAAGAGATGAAGCACTTTAGAGCTGCCATAAATGCTGCTGTAAACAATTCACTCACTAGTTCCCTGTGCACAGCCTTCATTGAGAAGTATACGAACAGGGCTATATAACCTTTGAATGTAACTCTACTGCAGCCCTTTCAGTTTCGAAGTTGGAATGGACCGGCATAGTCTACTCCACAGTGTAAAAAAGGGCATGATGGGTGTACTCTTGCTGTTGGAAGATCTACCATTATCTGTGTGGCGTGGCAGCCCGCTGACGATAACATGTCTCACATGTTCTCAACACGTGCAGGATGGTGTCTCTATCCTGAAGAATCCTAAATCTTTATTGGATATTCGACTGCACCAATTTAGGCCTGCATGTAGTTTTTTCAAATGTTCATGCAGTATTATCAACTTTGTGAATGGGTTTTGTGGAGGTAGTAACACAGGATGTTTCTGCTCCTAAGAAATGCAGGCTTTCTGGAGGCGACCGCCCACCCTGAGCACCCCATTTTTATCTAAAAGAGGAACTAGTTCCTGCAGTGCGACTTTTTGAGGGTAGAGGCTTATCGTTTTGTAGACAGTGAACGTCATCACTGAAATTCTCCCTCAGTACACTGATCACCCAACGGAGCAGGGCTGTGTGAAGTTCATCTACAGTTAGTGGATGTGATACTCTTTCAGTATGCAAGGTTTTACAATTTTTTCCAAACCTGAGGCACTATGCTGTCACACTCTTAAACTGTCGCAGGGAGGACCATCTACTCAACAAGGAAGACTCGGGTTCAATATGAGCAGTTGCCACAGTTCTCTTCCTCTCACTTTCCACGAGGTCTTGATCAGGTTTGACCACAGCACTGTCTTGCAATGGCCCAGGTTCGTGTAGCCAGACAGGACCATACCACCACATGGAATGATAAACTAATTACTTTGGAGACAGTCCACGCAATGCACAATCTGCTGGGTTGTCCTCTCCATTCACATAATGCCACTGACTTGGAGGAACAAGATCCTGAATTGTGGACACCCGGTTAGCAACAAATGTCTTCCACTGTCTTGACTGACATGCCAACCATGCTAAAACAGTAGTAGAATCAGTCCATGCCAGAATATACTTCACTTCCAATAGGAGTACCTGTTGCACAGACACCAGCAATTTTGCAAGAAGTATTGCTCCACTGAGCTCCAATCGTGGAATGGAAATTTGTTTAAGTGGAGCTACTTTCGTTTTGCCAGACACTTGTCTTACCAGCACTGTACCATCAGGATAATGGGAACGCAGGTACACAACAGTAGTATATGCCATTTCGGATGCATCACAAAATCCAACTAACTCACACTGACAGGGGTTTGGAAATATGAGACATCTGTCAATTTGGATATTGTTCAATAAAGAGAGTTCACTGCTAAATTGGTCCCAGGTTGCAGAAAGATCCCCTGGAAGAGGATCATCCCAATAAAAAGAGAGTTCCCAGACTGACTGAAGTAAAATCTTCACTCGAATGGTCATAGCAGAGAGCCACCCTAAAGGATTGAACACTTTGGCAATCTCCTATAAGAATCGTCGCTTAGATATGGGAACCTCAGGCCTCAATGGCATGCAGGTAAATGCAAACTGGTCCACTGTAGGGTGCCACTCAAGTCCCAAAGTCTTGATCATACTGTCTTCACTGAAACTTTATGGTAAGGTTGAACGCCATTATGTCCAAGGGCACCGCTTGAAGTATTTCTGGGGCGTTTGATGACCATTGGCACAGCTGAAAACTACCACATGCCAACAAGTTGATCAGTTCTGCTTGCAATTTCAAAGCTGCTGGGATGCTGTCTGCTCCAGACAAAAGGTTATTAACATAAAAATCATTCAGGACGATAAGAGATGCCAATGGAAATTTAGCTTCTTCATCTGTAGCAAGTTGTTTTAGACACCTAATTGCAAGATATGGTGCACAGCTTTCCTCGTAGGTTACTGTCAGTAGACGATAATCTAGGATTGATTCTGTTGAGAACGATCTCCGCACAATCCTTTGAAATTCCGTGTTCACCTGAACCTGACAATACATCTTAGCCACATCTGCAACCAATGGAATTGTGTTTTTCCTAAATCGCATTAAAAGGGACCAAATATCTTTTTGCAGTTTTGGACCAACCATCATTTTATTGTTTAATGATACGCCTGAAGCGGTCTTCGTTGAATCATCAAACACCACCCTGAGTTTCGTGGTAGCTCTACTCTCCTTCAAAACTGGTATGTGAGGAATGTAACAGAACATGTTTCATGAGGTGGCTTCTGCAGTTGCTCTGGTGGAATGAGTTCCACATGCCCTAATGCAATATATTCATTCACGAAGTCTACATACTTCTAATGCTTGTCACACTGGTGCTTTAACTGACGTTCTACCCTGTGCAATCGGGCTACTGCATTGACATGTGATTCTCCTAGTTCCAAGTTGTCTCGAAAAGGAAGGCTCACTATGTACCTACTATCAGCACCTCTCTTATGGCTGACATTTAAGTGATGCTCACACAAAGCCTCTTCTTTAGTGAGCATGCTGGCAGAAGGGATCTCTTCTAACTCCTAAAACTTATGCAGGACTTACGTAACATCACAAAGAACATGGAGAGACATCACTGCTGGTATTGATGATGTGGGGGAAATGCTACCAGACAGAACCTAGCCAAGATCAGTTTCAATAGCAACTGGAGAACTATCAATTCCTATGCAGCGACTGGTCTGAGTAGCCAGGGATAGATATCACCACCAAGAAGAATGTCCACCTTGCCAGGAACATTGCACAATGGATCTGCCAGTTTCAGTCCTGTGATTTGTGACCATGACTTCTTGGGAACAATGGATTCTTTTGGAAGATAAGCTTTGGCATCACAAGGGCCTTTACGGTGAGCATTGGAGCACTGCAGTGCGTAGGCTGAAGTTTCAATTGAACAAAGCTAGAGCACTTTCCTACGTTGTTGGATGCTAGACCTGATACAGTAACATTTAGCGGTTGTTTATTTAACCCCAATTTGTATACATAGCTCTGTGTCACAAAACTGGCCTCTGGACCAGAGTCAAGGAGTGCTCGAACTGAAGTGAAGGTTCCTCTGCAATCCCGGACACTGACTACTAATGATGCAGACTCTGCTGAGTAATGAGATGCAACTTCGGCCTGTCTGGGTTCAGAGGGTTCACTCACAACACTTTCACAATGCAATAATGTGTGATGATGTGCCTGACATATCTTACATTTTGAGGAGGTGCCTTGTCTAAACATATGATCAATGCCCAAACATTTAAAACACAGCCATTTACTTTTGATGAATGCATCTCTCTTTTGCACTGGAGAGACCAGACACTCAGGGCATTTATATAGCGTGTGAGATCCATCTCAATTCATGCATCCATTGTCTTGTGTGGTCCCATGCAAGGCTGAAAGGCTCCTGTTAACTTGAAATCTACTGGTAATGACAGTGGTGGAAGTCTTGGGTTTGGTAACATTTGCTGCTGCAAATGCACGAGTGCGGGTTCCAGAAATTGTACAAGTTTTTCAAACTTTGGCAATTCATCCTCAGTGACAACTGCCATTCTTTTCTTGATTCACAGGCTAGCTTTTCGGTTACAAGAAACAATAGTATCAAGCCCCAGTGTTCAACTGGTTGTGAGAATAGCCGTTTTAAGGTTGTATCCACTAATTCATGCTTGTTTCCATATCTGGTAGTGAGTATACCCCAAGCTTCAGGGAAATTCGCATTAGTGATTGTTACAGACTTCAGAAGTGCTGCAGCTTCACCTTGTAAAGATCCTTTGATATACTGGAGATTCTGGGCTCCTGTAAGGTTTTTGTTACTATGCTCTGCAGATTCAAACAAGTCTTTAAATGATAATCAGTCTTGTATATTTCTGCCAAATACTGGAAGTTGTAGTTTCGGCAACCTAACCTCACTATCAACCTCACTATTTGGTGACACAATAGCACAGTTTTCTGTCCCAATCTTATGTAATCTTACAAGTAGTGTAGTAATTCGATCTTGGACTTCTCCCAAGCCTTCGTCATGTTCTTCACTTTCCTCACCACGCATCAATATTGAAACCTATTAACAGTTTATCAACTTCATAGAGCATGAGATGAACTCTTTTTTCTTTTTGTACTGTTGCTGCACTTACATCCCCACTTGTAAGTTTGTCAACTGCATTCTCAGCACGAGTAACATTCGCTTTTATCACCTTTTTTGATAAAAGTGTCTCTATTGCTGATTTCTCAAGTCGCCAGTTTCATCCGATTCCCGACGAGTAATTCACAGAAAAACAAACGCCAGATCTTGCATAAATCCGGCCCGGAGGACCAAATAATGTTCCGTGAATTTCACTGAAGAAATGCAGATGTATCTCTCACTCATTGGTCACTTTTATTGCTCAACTCACAACATAAATTACATACAATAACAATTGACAGTTACACACATTTCTCCTCGGAGCACAACAACATCCATAGACCTAGACACAAGACATTTCACTTGAACTGTAAACATTGAATAGGACACAAGTTCAATGGTCATCAGTTAGTTGATGGTCACAATTACTCTATGACATAGAAAAAATGCAATAAAAAATGTAAATAAACTTGAATTTGTAAGGTAAAAAACAAAAACAAGCTGTTCAAGGTTTCCAACACTGGGATTGTACGTTATTCTCGTTGGACTTCAAACTCTTAATATTCAACGCACTTATTTCTAATGCGAGCATGTTAGGAGTCATGGTCAAACCAAGCATTAACTTAGCAGCTTGTTATGGGGGTCGACTCTACTGTATTTCCTCCCATGCCCTCTTACAATTTAAGGACAAATGACATTTACTAAGTTACTCTCATATATTTTATGTGATGCCCATTGTCACGTGAAAAGTCTTCTTTGTTAACGGGGCACTCGTTAGTGTAGGCCCTCGGTTCCTGGCAATGCATCTTTAGGAATTCCTACCCTTAAAAGTTAATAATTAAACATAATGTTACTAACACATATACTCTTGGTCTGAATATTAAAAATTATGTTTACATTTTTGGCAAACAAAAATTAAGTTCCGCTATGTAAATTTCTAGGCATGTGCGAAGGTCTCTTTTTAAATACAAAGCGAAGCTTACATCATGTGAAGGAATTTCGAAGAAAAATCGAAATTGATGGATTTAAATATATATATATATATAATATATATATATATAACCGTATTTTGGCGTGTATAGGCAGCACCATAAGTTTTTGATGAAAAATTAGGGATAATTAATATTTCAAGTATAGGCCGCACTGAATTTTTTAATTCCTGTAAGTAAGTCACAATTTCGTACAAACATAATATATTCTGACTTAATTTCTTCCCTACAAAACATTTGAGACAGAAAATTTGTGTTATGTTGCAATGTTTACGAATATACATCGTGCAATTACTATTCCACAGATGGTAACGTGACTTTAGAAAGCAAAACAACTGCAACATATTACACAAAATGGCATCTTATCAATGCGCACTTGTAATGCCGCGGGGGCGTGCGAACTACGTAAGATATCTTTCTCATGTACGGCATCTATGGCCAAGCTCCAACATGTTTACATTTTATATGTATGGGAGGGATGAAGGTTATTTTGTTTATGAACACGAGTGAACAAATAATTGCAGGAGTGGAAAGTTCTTCTTCACTTCCTTCCTTCCTCTAAGTTGAAACATTAAAATGTACTGACAAATTTCTAAACATGTTTTGGAGAAAAAAATTCTTTATACCAATATCTTGTATATAAGGATATTTATTATTTATTAAGGATTTAAGTTAAATTAAACTATTAACCTTCAAAGTTAAAAATAAAATAATATCTTTAAGCCTTAGTATAAAATACACGTGTAATCTTTAATATATGAGTGGAGTGTAGCTATATGAAACCAGAGACCCACAAAAATCAAACTTAGGGCCTTCAAGACATCGAATGTGACTGTGTAACCCCACTTTTTGTAGTCATTCTTTTTGTAAAAATGTTCGACTTATACACGCAGAAATATGGTAATTTATAGTAGGCTACAGTTTTAAAGTTTATTCAACTCATTTGTACTGTTACTGCCAAAAAAAAAATGTATGCCTACTAGACATTGAGCAATGGAATAAAACATATCCTAATCTTGTACTGCTGAAAAACTGAAATATTAAAATATGCAATAAATTAATCATTATACGTTTAGATACCTACAAACTTTATAAAATCTACCATACTCATATCCAGTCCCATTTAGTTTTCAGTGGGTGGCTACCAACATTTGGCCTCTTCACTTTCCTCCTCCAAGGACCCTTGTCAATGTCAGGCTAGATAATAATCTTGCATGATGGTGGTGGCATTAGGGCTTCAAAGCAAGAGAGGTTCAACTTCTCTGCTTACAAAGAAAGTATGCAGTTCTTCCAAAAAAAAATGTTTCAGCTGTGGTACGTACATCAGTCCCATGCATGATACTCGTTTCCACCTTGTCCCTGTCTCATACTTTCATCAGTGTATTGAAATTGTATACTTTTGAATGTGTTTGTAGAAATAAAGCACTATAATTTCCCTGGAATTAACAAAAAAAAATGTATTTGCTCGTACTATGGAGCCATGTGTTATGTCAATAAAAGTAATTATAGTACAAAACCACAGCAACATAACGTTTAGGCCACCATGCCTATTTCTTCGGCTGCAAAGAAATAAAAAATATTCCCTCTTTTGGTAAATGCTAAAGTGAAAATAAATGTGCGTGCAATGGATTTTCTTAATAATTCTGGTTTTTATCATATTTCTAAATGAGTTATTCTATAACATGTCACCGCTGGGATCTATTTATCATTGATTTGCCACCGGGGAAATGGCAAACATTCATAAAAACGACTATTTTTCATGATTACGTATGGTCCAGCTCTAAAACCTATGGAAAAAATTTTTAAATTAACATCTTTAAATGATTAGGAATACAAAGTCAAGCAAATAACTTCAGCTGTGCAGATTCACAAAATTGTGGTGACGTGCCAAATCACCCATGTGCTGATTCTGTAATGCCAATTCACTGATGTGCTGCTAATGAACGAAAAAACTTTTGCTTACATTTAAGTTGAATTTAGGTTATTGTAATACTCAAAACAATGGTATTGGTATTGTGGAACACAATTAAAAGCAGATTTTAACTTGTTCCATTTTAGTGTCCAAAAAGTAACTATAGTCCATTCCCAATTGGAAGCGACTTATGAAAATCAACCTTTGAAAAAACATTGTAGGCATAACATGTCAACCTGTTTTTTCAATAACCTGTATTCCACAAATATATAACACTATGGTTAACTTTAGAGTACTGTATTATTTAATAAATGAAACTTTACTTTAATATCTTCTATAACTTGTAATATTTATTTATTTTTAAATATGAATTAACAACAGCGAGAGCAGCGACGTGTTGGCAACGGCCAGTAAGAAATAGTTCACAGTTAAAATATTATTTTAACCTAGTTTTTAGTATACTATTTGTAAATTAAACGGTGCTTATTGAAATATTTAAATATTTTGGTAGCCCCGATGGCAAAATATTTAATCTTTACAGTTTTAAAATAACAGCGGAAAATATTGTGAGTAGGCCGTAATGGTATGGAGTTGTTTTATCGAGCGAGAGCAACTTTGAAGCAACTGTCTGCTGAGCGAGCTTTGTCGCTCTCTCTCTGTCTTTGTCTCTTTCACACTCTGGAAGTTTCACTTCGCTAGTACGTGGTAAAGTTGTACATGTTTTCAATTGTAACATATTTCATACTTATTACAGCAAAATAATGATTTTTTAATTTGTAATTTACAACTGAAAAGAGATTTTAATGTTTGAATACATATTTTAATATATTTTAATATGATGGTGGGGCAGAAACAAAGTGAAGTTGGCAGACATGGCATGTTGCTGTTTTATCAAACAAAGCGTAAATTATACTTACTCTGAAAAATACTTCAAGTTACCATATCACGTTTGTAGACAATGTGTTTTTTAAACCTACCTAAACAAGTTAATATGTGATAAATCTGTGTTTCCGCAGCAGTATTAAATATACTGTTACTGTGTGTTTCGTTAACCGCTGCGTGTGAAATAGCGTGGCGTGGTTGTATGGTGATTGTTATGCCGTATCTGCGTGTGTGCGTGATATCAAATATTTGATGTGAACTGTTTTTATGACAAATTTATTTATTAACATCCACGTTTGTTCAATTATCACAACGTTGTACATTTACCCTGGGTGAAACACAGTCGTGTAACATGATTTACCACCAATCCCAACTAACCAAGCCCAGCACCAATAACTTTCAATAAACCTAATACACAGTAAGTAGCAGTACATATAAATATGAGTGGAATTAAAATTATGGTAGGCTTATTTGAGTGCATGTTCACCACTATATTTTAAGTTTGTATGACAAAAAATGAGCGACACAAGTTGCGTGCTTGATTTTAATGTCGCTTTTTCGTTGGACTGTCTGTTCCTTCGTTATTCGAACTGAGGCCGTCCTTTTAAATAAATAACCCAACACATATCAATAACAAAAAGGAAAATACTACTTTTCATTACCCCGCAGTTGAAACATTGTTAAACACAGTTGCGGCAAAATGTTAATGTGCATTACGTGTCATGTGCTGTGTCGTGGAAAACAAATATGTTAATGTAACGTAACCATAAGAACTATAGTTAATTGAGGCATTTTTAAAATGTCATAAAGCTGACGTAAATAATGTTATAGGTCTAAACTGTGAATATTCGTACAAAATGGTTTTTTGAAATAGACCTAAGACAGAATTCTTTGAAAAGCTGTAAACAGTAAACAACACATTTGACAGATATAAAAGTAGAAGTCACATTTCAATGTTTATTTTTATTTGTTGCCAAAGTATACAAACACATGTACACACACAATGGCATGTAAACATTAATTTTGACAGATGCTACATGGCAGTCACATGGCAATGTTTGTTTACATTTGATGGAAGGCTACGAAACGGGCCTGCAAGTAGATATTTAGCAGGGCTCCGAGAAAGTTGCTTCCAATGGGGAATGGACTATAGACTAATACAACAAACGATGTAAGTTGAGGTAAAGACAAAAATAAAATAAAATAAAATATATAAATATATATTGATCTCTTTTTTATATATATGTACTTAATTCTGAACTCAGAAAACAGTAAGTATGTGTAAGTTTGTTTACAAGTTTTGTTTCTGTTGACAGTCAAGTAATAGGCTTGAAACAAAAATGCTGTATTTTATTTATATATAGGCATTGATTTTATGCATTGTTCAGTGAACAAGATTAATGTTATTTGCAAAACATCTACTCTCAAAACCTAGTTCTTTTCAAAAATCAAAATGTAGAGTAGTTGCTGATTTAAACTTGGTTGCTTCGATTCACATTTGGGTTGGTTTGGTATAAAATATTTGTTAATGAACAGGAAGAGTCAAAATAAATGTATGTCACAGAATAAATTTTTAACATAAAAATGTTACAAATGAAATCGTAAATATAATATAAAATTGATTATAATGAATATGAAGGGAACGCTTGCTGTGTTTACTAGTGCGGAAATTTCATGTTAAATAATATACCAAATTTACATATGCAGAGTACTTTATATAATAAATCTTTAATAAAATATAATAAATATGCTATATATAATATATCTTATTAACCTGTGGGAAAACATTTTATAACTGAAAAACACAATAAAAAATGTTTAATATAAACGTAAGTCAAACTGGAATGCATTTTAACCTATATGGATAGTTTTTCAAGGGACCAAAATAAAATACTGATCATGCATATTGAGAAGCAATGCATACAGACTTTATCATCATCCAGACTTCCAACATCTGGTTTGCTGGTGTGGCTGGGTGAAAAATGTCATGAAAATAATAGCATAAAGACAGAATAGCCATGTCAAAATTAGAAAGGCAAAGAAACATGAATTTTTTGAGACAGAAAATCCACAATGTATTTGTGTTATGTTATGGTTGGTCGCTCTTTTATTAAGCAGCCTTTCCACTGGTGTGTGTGACACTGGTCTCCAGAACACTGGCTAAGAGGATTGGCTTGACACCACTAAATAAGGGTTTTCCACAGCCTGCTTACAGGCACCTATACTGGCATGACGTCTTACTCGCCTAACAAAAGAAAGAGAGAGAGGGAGAAAAAGAAAGAAAGACACACAGGAAAGAGCGCGGCTGTAAATTGGGATGAAAACTACAAACTTTGTTTGAAAACAGTGGAAGTTGAGCATCTTGTCTATTGAGGCTTTCGTTCTCAGACATGCTGTCTTACATGGGAAAACTTTCAAAGTTCATAAAGGCCGGCACAACTCTACAAGCACTCGTATTGCAATGTAAATTATTCACAATTTTCACATAAGATATTCGAAGTTGGAATGTGAATAATTCATAAAGTACTCTTTGCAACTATTAGAATCTTGGAATATCTACACACTCCTATTAATGATACTTGCTGATGGTTTTGATAATAGTTTCGGTGGAAAAAGTCAGCTACACTAAGGCTCTTTAAAAGTGGCATTTCTCGTGGCATTCTTCCTTCTATCCTTCCTATTCTAAGCTAGCTTGAACAATTTCTTGCACTCTCTTTTCAACTCAGTTCCCTATTTCTATCACTCCCTATCTTTTCTGCTATCACACTCGGGTTTCCTATAACAGTGGGGAAAAGAAAGTGGTAGAAGTCAAGTTCTCACTTGATGTTTATTCTGTCTGGTGATGGCATTTCGTTCTGTGGCACTTCGGTGGTCGTCTTTGTTTCCAGAGCAAGGTGAACGATGTTGAAGGCCATCGGAACATCGGAGCTGGTCGCCAAGGAGCATCCCTGTAGCGCCCTGAGATGTGGGTCGTGTGTCTGGTGTAAAGTGGTGTCTCGTTGTGGCAGGACAGCGGCATGTGGTAGGACTGGGATGGCAGCCTGGTAGAAGTTGTTGCCTGCCAGGTTGCCGTCACTGGTGGTGGTTTGAGTCAGCATTTATATTTGGCTCTGCTGGATGTGGGGCTATCTGGAATCCTCAGTTCGACACTCACAGTGGCCTTCCGCTCCAGTTGTGGGAAGGGTTTCTTCCACAGCACCAATGCTTCCAAGCATCCGGGTAGCACTGACTCTGTCCTCGGAGTTGATTAGTGCATTGGAGGTCTTTCTGACAAATGACGTCTCGACAGGCTTGGTCTCCTGGTTGACCGCGGTGGGGACGACATCATCAGCTACTGTTGTCGTACTCCCGTTGCCAAGGATTGACGGATAGGAAAGGAAGGGTAGCAGGTTATGTATCCGCACATCCTTATCCTCAGCGATTCTCACACCCTAAGGGAGAGAAGACTGGGAGATGGTTACGCCATCTTGCGATCAAGTCTCCTGGGGTTCCTGATTGCTGAGAGCCAGCGGGTTGGCAAGGGGTAGAGCTGTGGGAGCTCTCTGTGTTTGAGCATCTGTCGTATGTGTTGTGTAGGCTCACTAACCTCAGTTATTATGCTACCTTCGGGATGCCTTTTACTAATTACTCTATCGGTGGGACTCCACCATAAGCCTTTGGTTATGGAGCTTAATCTTAGGCCTGGCGCCGGGTGAGTAGGGGAGGTATGAACTAGGCGTGGATGGGAACTTCCTGGGACATTTCTCCCTGAATCTGCGGTAGAATGTACGTCCTATGTGCTAGAGGATGGGGGAACTCCACTCGTCCTATTACCAGTAACCTGGTCTACCTGATCGTAGGTCGGGGACCTTGTTGCGTTCGCTTCATTGGGGTCAGGGGTTCGGTACCTTCTTTGGGTGCTGTTATTTGAGCATCCAGCCCTGTTTGAGTGGTGTTTGGAAATGGGTGCAACTTGTCACTTCAGACGTTGTGTATTTGTCTTGGCTGTCAATTACCCAATAATGCGTTACCGTACTTTGGCTGACTACCAAAAAGGGCCTGATCCACTTTGGGGCCTTACTAGCGCAAATTGATCCAATGCATTACTGAGTGGGTGATTCATCACCAGCACCTGGCTTCCCAGGGAGTATGTTCGGGCTTGAGCGCGAGAGAGGGGATATTTGTGGGCTAAGTATTGGTCTTGATTCTGTTGGGACCTAACAGGGGCTTCTCATTGCCAGTCCTCAGGATGGCGGAGGGTATGACCAAGGAGGAGTTGGCTAGGAGAAGCTCTGATGCCTTCATTCTCTCTCCTCCTTATGGCAAACAATATAGCTGGGATTTCCCAATCCCATTGGTTGTGATTGTCCCTAATGCTGAGGCGGAGTCATTTCTTTAGTTCCTGATTTATTCTTTCGGTTGTTTGGTGTGTTGGGGGGGGGGTTTCAACTGTCCACCTTCAGACAGTGCATGCCTCCTGCCAAGGTCGATTTTTAAAGGGGGTTCCATTGTCGGTGAGAATAACTCTGAGATATCCTCAACACGGGAACACATCTGTATTCAGTTTCTTAAGTATTTGCGTGGTTCCTTGGCTGGGGAGGGGGAATGTCTCTACCCAATGGGAAAATAGATCTGTAACCACCAGCAGATAGTGATTTCTTTGCGTACTATGGGGGTAAGGGCCCATAATTTCAGCACCAATGTGCACCCAGGCTCGTTCAGGTCTACGGGGTGTTGATGAATTGAAGGGTTGTGGGTAGCTGATGTTTCGACAGCAGTTCTCGCACTGAGTGACGTAATGCCTAACATCCCTGTCCATACCGTCCTGTAGATATCGCTTCTTCATGCTCCTCAATGTTTTCTGGGTTCCGGGATGCTTAGCATGGGGATGAGATTGGAAATTACAGCATAGTTCATTGTGTAAGGATTTGGGTATCCACACCTTTCAAGGTGCTCGAGGATGCCCTGTTCATGCCCATATCAGATCATAAGGTAAGCGGTACCTGTGGGGTTGTTCTCTGATGTGTTTCGCCTGGGGGTCCATTTGTTGTTGCGATAGGACTAGCTCTTTGGTGAGATGCGTTTGTTGGAGCTGTAACTCCAGCGCCATGGGATGTCTCTTGTCGGGGGGGGGGAGGGCAGTTTCTTGCAATCTTCTTCTGTCTTAGTGTCTTCGGAGATGTTTGGGATGCGGGAGAGTGCTTCTGGTAGATCATCATTTGTCCACCCAGGGCAGTGTTGGACCGTAAAGTCGAATTCTGTGATAAACATCTCCCACCTCCGTAGCTTCGCCTTTTGGTGAAGGGATTCGTGTTGCCACTGAAGGGCTTTATTATCTGCACGCAATAAAAATTGTTAACTGTCTAGGAGGTATCGATACTTCCTCATTGCTCAGATGATGGACAAACATTTTTGTTCATTGCTATGGTAACACCTCTTTGTTTTGCTCAAACCGGTACTCGTATAGGCGATTACCAAAGGTCGATGGTCTGCATCTTCCTGAGTATGGCGCCTAACCCAGTTTGACATGCGTCTGTTTGTAAGATGAGGCGTTTCTCCTCTGGATCTGTGTGCAACTGTCTTATTCATAGAAAGTGCTCCTTAAGAGCTGTGAACACCCTTTGGTGTTCCGAGGCCCATTGCCATTGGCAATCCTTGAAGAGTTGACAGTGAAGGGGGCCATTAATTGCGCTATGTCGGGTACAAATCTGCAGAGCCAATTGCATAGGCCCAAGAATCGATGCAATTGTCACTTAGTGCATGGTGTGGGGGCCTCTTGGATAGCTCAAATGGATTTTGGTTCGGGTAAATTTCCCTGTGGGGATGTAATATGTCCTAGGTAATTAATAGAGGGTTTACCGAAACAACTCGTCCTCAATTTGCTCTTGAGTCCGTATATACTAGCTAATCTCTTCTGAACCCTTGTCAGGTGGAGACAATATTCCTCCCAGGCCCTCGAATAGACAATGTCATCGAGGTATGTAAAACAGAAGTTGCTTATGTAACCCGTTAAAGTCCTCACCGGTCATCAGCTGCAGGAATGTGGGGGGTGCATTCTGTAGCCAAAATGGCATGATGCGGAATTGCAGTGTCTCGCCCGTGGGCATTGTACAGGCAGTATATTTGCGGCTATCAGGGTGTACGGTGATTTGCCAGTAACCAGACTGGCGATCTTAAGTGCTGAAAATGGATGCCTCCCCAATTTCCTGGAGGGTGTTCTGTAGGTCGATCGCTGGGTGTGTGGTAGGGTGGGTTTGCTCGTTTATATTTTTATGATTAACGTAGAATCATTGCCCTCCGTCTTTTTTTGGTACTAAAATAATTTGGTAATTATAGGGTGAGTTAGACTGATCTACAATCCCCTGTCGCTTCATTTTGACTACCTGTTCCAGAATTTCACGTTAATTGTGGGCCGACATTTTATAAGGGGGTTTATAGATGGGTTTGTCGGTGATAGGCCATATCTTGTGCTGAATGCTGTGCGTTTGATGCAGTGGTCCAGAGGTCGTGAAAACACTAGCATGTTTCTGTGGAATTCTTTTTAACTCCTCAAATCTGTCTATTCCAAGTTCATGCTGGATATTCCGAGGATCTAGCGGATATTCTTCGGGGTCGCTTGGGGTGCTACCCCAGCTCACCATATTACGTTCTGTTTTGCCGAGATGAAGTTTCCCTTGGCTGTGATCTACGATACACTGTTGGTCTATCTACCAGGGTTGCCCCAAGATGACCACTTCATCAATGTTGGGGGATACTGTAAACCATAACTCCTGAACTAGATGATGTTCTTGTATACGAGTCGGATTTTTCCCTCAACCTGCAAAACCTGACTGGCTTGCGCCATCCTCACAACTAGTGGTTGGTGTTGAAGCCAGGCTTTCTGTTCAGTTGTCAGGATATTGGTTCGTATAAAATTCCCTGTGGCCGCCGAAACCAGCAGTGCCCTACAGGGTTCACAGTTTATTTCGATCCATATATGGGGGCCTCGTGGGGTGGAGTCGCTGTTCGGTCCGTATTTTAATTTAGTGACTCTGAGAGAATGGTCTGGGAATAGTCCTCGCGTTTCCTTTCGGGGTAGGGTCTGGCATTCTCGATTATAGTGTCAGCCCAGGCAGTGCCAGCAGTATGGCCAGGGGGCGGCGGGTAAAGGAGGGGTCATGCCATGCCCTTCAGGCAGTCTATTGAAGGGGGCTGGGCCTATGCCTTGGCGGCGGGTGCCGGGTTGTTTACCCTAGACAGCGTGCTGTTGTTTTGTTTGATTTCCTTTGCCTCCTCTGCTAATTCCCCTATGGTCAGCGGCCATGAGGTTGACAGAAGTTACGAAAGGAAGGGAGGAAGGTGCGGGCGATGCCCTTTACTCTCTGCTGTGCGTCCTGGCCTGGATAGATCCACTTACGAATCTGCTTCTTTCTGCGGATAAATATATCGACCTCTTCCTCAGGGGACTGGGTTCGAGAATGAAAGTCTGTTATCAGTCCTGATATCACCTCATCACCAGTGAACTGGGCGGAGATTTGGGATCTAAGCTGTCCCCACTCTTGAATAAACTCGCCAAATTTTTCTCACCATTGTCTTGCTTTGCCAAACAGTTGGTGGCCTGCCCTACCTACCCACTGTTTAGTTGGGATTTGGTGTTCCGTCATCTCTCACTCACAGTCGTTCAAGAAGAGGACTGGGTTATCTTGCCCACTGAACTCTGGGAGCTGCATTTCCGTTGAATGGACAGAGGTCGTGAGGCTGACCCTCGGTCCGTGATTTGGGGGTTGGTGTGAGAGATAGTGCCTACAAACTCCGCACTGGTACATTTGACCAACCTGTGCACCTGCTAAGATACTCCTCTGTGCATATTATACATCTTATGCATATTATACACCTTATGATGTACCTTCCTTGCCTGTCACATTCCAGCCAATGGCATGTGACCACTTGGCTGTGCCGGTATGGTTGGCACCTAAACTCCAAATCACCCATATACCTGGGGGTGTCCTCCCATCCCAGGCAGGGGTAGTGAAATTTCCTTTCTGAACATTCACTTTGTATGAAATTAATTCCCGTTCCATCACACGTTTCAATTGGACATTGTGTGTCCCTGTAATGTAGGTTTCTGACCTGGGCCGATACCTTTGGGTTAGAATGCATGAAGCTTTCTGAGCCTGACATGATGTAAGCAAAATGTTGAGTGCCATGGGGTGTTTAAGAACTGACACTCCAAAGTCAGGTATGTCCCCTCTACACCGAAGGAAGGTAAGATTTGGCTCAGTCGTGCCAAAATCGCATAGGGCAGGTTACGTTTGGTGCCGATTTACGTTAGTCAGTGGTGGCCGATGTAACCGTTTTTGAGAAAAAAAAAGGGGGGCTGGCTGGCATGCTTAGCCCTAAAGGCTAAACTAGATGAGGCTTATGCCCACGTTTGATGCTGACGTGCTCCTCCTCCTTCTCTGATAGGAGGGACGATGAAAGAAATAATTTAAATGGAGGTTGGTAATCCCACTTCTCGAGAGAGGAGGGGGAGAAAAGGATAAATTAAGTAAATCTGTTAGATAAGAGCGCTGATTCAGTCCTCTATAGTGAGGTAAGTAATTTTCCTCCTGAAGTGTCTACTGATTCGTTATTGGTTTTGCCTGGCTGGGTCGCAGATCAACCCACGTTGGGAGATTTGGGGGGGCACTTTCTAGGTGGAGGATTTTTAATTGGAGGAGGTGAATCAAACCCCAGGGCAAACTTGACCGTATAAATCTCCCTCCGGTGCAGTTTGGTCCGGCTCACCGTGAAGGTTGCCAAAATGTGTGATGCCAGCTGTCACAAAATAAAAAAAAAGGTGGGGGTGAATAACAAAAGAAATAAAACTCTACAAGGGAATCCTCCCATATGTGAACTAGTCGGTTTCTCTGGTGTTTCCCATGCGTCTATAAAGGGTGAGCCTAGTTGGTTTCCTTGCAGGAACAAAATCTGGAGTAACTGTCACAACCCTACGTGAAACTGCTGGTTTTGGAGAGATGCAAACAATTATCACTTTCCCAGTGGCTTTGTATATTTCGCATGTATTGGTTAGCTTGCTTGGAATGGTACACGGCCAAGGTGGAGCGCTAGGCTCGGGATCTGTGTTGAGTTACCTAGGTTGTTAAAATACTCCTGGTCGTGCCAAGGCCAATATATACCCAGTAAGTAATCTAGGGGAGAACTGCAATCTGGTGACTCTTTACTTGTCTCACTAGTGGATTCAGTGGGCTGAGAATTCTGTGGTAATTCTCTAGAAGTGGTGGGAGTTCCGATATTAGCTGATAAATTCAATTCTCTTTGTAAGGCCCGTCAGACTAAACGACAAACCTGGTTATTGTGTCCTACACTCTTTCTGGGCATTACTGCAACTGATGTTAGGATAACAATAATTGGCTCACTTTTACAATTCTTAACTGTGATCAATGTGGCACACACTCTATTTATTCAGAGTTGCTCAACCTCTTCTAGGTCCAGTTTTTCACAGACGAACCGAGGTAATGAGCATTTGAAATCTGGATAGTCAAGAATGGATCTCTAGGGAGGCACGGGTGTTCCAAACAGTACTCTGGCATCCCACATCTTATTCAGGCTATAGCCTTCTTCAGGCATCAGGATACCCAAGCAAGTTCGGCCCACTTGCGTCTATCCAGGAGTGGTTGCTTGAATAAAGAGCCTTAATCAATATTGTAAAAAATATTAAGATTACCATTAATAAATTCCCGGGGGATAACTGGGGATAAAATAAAAGATTATCTGTTGAGATTTAATTTTAACTCAAGCGGATTTATTCAATACTTTGGAAAGCATTGGGGTGCGTAGCTCTGTACATCACATTATATGAAAATATAAATTATTACAGCAGATGAAGGCAAACCAGCAGGTGATAAAAAGATGTTAAATTCAAATTTCTAAATTGAAAATTTGATTTGCTAATTGAGGGGTGGTAGTCCAGAAGTGGCGAAGGCACAACCTGCTCCACGGAATTAGAAGGATTGAACTCAAAGTAAGGGGAACAGGTGAGGATGTTGTGATACCTCTGGCTGTTGGAGACTGCGTTGATGGCTGATGGATTTGGCAGCATGAGGGACTTTCAATTCTTTGGTTGGGTTTTCTCCGTATGCTTCCTAGTGCGGTGGATAGCTTTTACAGCCTCTCAAAGCAGGGTTGGTTCCTGGTGAGGTGAATATCTTTTACAGTCTCTCTGAGGAGGATCGCAGCACCAATTGGAGAGTGTTATGCAGACTTGAGCTCCTCAACCTTGTTCAAGTCCGAGGGCCGACGGAACTGTCGAGTTGCGTTCTCGCATCTCCTTATATACAGAAAATTTCTGCATGTGGGTTGCCCAAGGGGTGTGGGAATAGCTAGTCTCGTCTCACAGGGGTTGTTTAAATTAGGGTCGTGGGCCATGACACTATTTCTTATCTCCCTGTCTAGAGGGTGATGACATATAATTTACCGCCTCTCCTCGAGGCTCGGGCAGTAGTGATATCAGGCGAAGGGTGCTGCCATCCTGCAGCATCCCAGTCAACTAGCTTCTCTTGCTCCAGAGTGTCGGTGGCTTGATGGATATACAATTTCTCAGGCGTGGGTGAACGACCGCGTCTTGGCTTTTGAGTGGGCAGTACAATTTCAATAAATTATCCACATGTCTGTAATTGTCCTTTGAACTAGGATCAACTCTGTAGGCACGGGGTACATTGCTTGCCGGCGTGTGACTTGCCCATATATGATTAATGTGCTCGATGATGGGGCTAAGTCGAAAAGTGCAGTGCGCATGTGCAGTGCGCAGGAGTGCAACTTGTGTCAGCTTTTAATTCTGAACACGAGGCACTGTCTGACCATATTTTTATGAAACAGTATTATTAATAAATTAAATCAGTATTTTAAGCATTTCTGATATTTTATTACAGTTGTAAAACATTCATAGGACAGCTTCATGTCAGAGTGCAAGTTTTTTGGGTTGGCGATGTCATGTTCCCTGTGACACCCTCCCCCTCTCTGGATCTGTCCCTTGTAAAGTTTCAGCATTCCAGTGGTTCGTTGGCAATAGGCATCCACCACTCTGCTGCTGTGTGTGGGCAGGTGGCACAGGAAAAATGATACCCTGTGCACTAGTTCACGGGAGACTGTTAGCATGTTGATTCAACATGTGGCTAGACAACTTCTTTCTCCACCGGATGTCTTGACCCATAAAGTATATGAGGGCGAAGGCCTGTGCTAGCTAAGATAAGTATTCATGCATTCAGTTAGGCAGGACAATCAGTAGAGTTGGTCGGAATTATTGGTGGTTGATTGCATTGTATGTGCATTACGTTTCTATGGGAGTTAGAACATGCACTGGATCAGGTATTAATCATAGAAATCTGAAGAGGCTTGGCTGGGTGACAACTATTTTTAACCAGTAATAAAGGCATGTGTGATATAATTCTGGCTCTTTCACTGAACGATGAAGCTTTTTATCATCCTTGCAGTTCCCTCATTATAGGAATGGTGTGGTTCACAACCTGGCTTGATTTGTGGAGGTCTGTGGTTACCTGCCCAGGAACTGTGCCCTTGTGAGTTGACGTGGTTCACAGTCTAGTACTGGTTGTTGTCCATTTTCACATGCTCAACAGCCAAGCGACCCTCCCCATCCCCTCTCTCCAACGTTCCATGCTTCTGCGTTGCGATTGCAGACTGAACAGGGATTTAGTTAGTACCTTGGCCAAGTCCATTCAGCATTAACATGTTGGTTGGGAAATGCTCAAGTGTGATGCATACCACTACTGCACAGTGTGTCTGCATATTCTACTGTTCGACTTCGCCCCATCATCAAACACTGAGAGCAATTCGGGGCAAGTCATGCATGGGCAGGCAATTAATCCCATGGCAACAGGGTTGGTTCCACGCGTTGGACATCTACAGACAAGGGGAAAATTAAAAATTATTTCATGAGATTGTACTGCTCTCCCAGAAATTAGCATGCAGTCGCCACCCCCAAAACTGAAGCTTGTTTTACTCGCCGAGCCATGGGCACAGAAGAGAAAGATAAGATAGTTAACAGAGAGACCGCAGGAAAGCAGCACCCTTGAGGTCAGTGATGTCATCGGCGCAGAGCCCCGTGAGGAGGCTGTAAATATGTCAGCAGCCTCCGGTCAAGGTGATAAATGTGTGGTGCAACCCACTGCCCCGTAATAACCAACTCCATGTGTGGTAGGTTAGCAATCCCCGCACCCCTGTGACATCCACCAAGCTGCAATTTTGGGCATATAAGGAGAAACAAAAATGCTCTCGCCAGTCTACGTCAGCCTGCCGACCTGTATAAGGTCAGAGGGCTCTCCAGGGTCTGCATAAGACTCCAGCCTGAAGAAGGCCCTCCGAGCTTGCAAAGGCTCTCCTCTCCAAGTCCAACAGCCGGAACGCGGCTCCTCCAGAAGCTCCGACGTCCTTACCCCTACACCCCTTACCCGGAGTAGTCAATCCTTGTACTGTATGGAAGCAGGTCGTAACATCATCCTTTCTGGACAAAACCACCCCTTGTTATTTCGCTGTAAATTGCAAATAACATTTGGAGTCTTTCTTGGTGTTTGAATATTCAGGTTTGCCTTCATCTGAAGCAAAGTAAGGTAAAATAATTTATGTAATAAATTTAGCCATTTTTATACAGAGCGGCGTATCCCATTTGTTTTCAGGAGGCAGCAATAAATACACTATGCTAAACTTAACCTTTGGTGATGTAGTTATTTAATTTCCTCTCACGAATTTTGTTAGTTTAATTGTGCAAATTGTAGCTCATTTCTAAACTAGCAACCTCTGCGAGCCAACCACGAGTGGGCCGAACCACTTAAGATTTCTGGAACCTGTACAAGGTTTTAGTCTGAATAAGACTGGGAACTCCTGAGGCGTGTCCGGTACATGCGAGTCTGCCCACAGTAACGCTCCACATCTAGTGGGTCATGTATCACGCTCGTTACCTCATATCTGTCTGCACAAGAGACACCCAGGAGGTCTTGTGGCGACTTTTAGGTCAAGAGCGCGCCTTCCTAAACATTAGTGTTTTTAAAAGCCCATGAAAAGAATTTATTGGATTAGCACATTTGCATTCAGTGATCAGATGCATAAGAAAGGAGGTGGACACAATAGCAGGATCAGACGATTGGCCCGACAGGCACTGCGACGATAGCTAGCTCATACAATATAATCCCTGTTGAACCCCCAAGTGATGCTGCGCTACTTCCTCAACTTGCAGTGAGACCTGTCGAGCATATTACGGAGGTCCCCGCCATTGATGAAAATTATCACACTTACTTGGACACAGTTTTAAGTATTGGTTGGCCGTGGCCGGAGTTAGAGCATGTAAGTTATTTAATTTCCCCAGTGCCTGAGCCAGTTGTGAAATAGACACCATCACTGGCATCTATTAAGAAAACTCCACCTACCACTTGCCAGATTTGCATCGCAACAGGGAAAGTTATTAGTCTAGTCATCCCTCTTAAACGTATGTAACAAGGTAGTTACCTCGGCAGCTGATTTTGTCACAACATGCAAACCAACCAGGTCAGCCTCTTACAAACGTCCTGGTACCATCCGTGACGTCGACTATGTCATTACCCATCATCCTGATCATTTCACTCCCATATCATCATCATCATCCTCATCTCCATTAACGTATTTCTTTTTATTTTTAATTTTCTTAATCAGTGAAAGCTGGTGTCATGTTTCTTGATGGCCATTACAGTGAGTAAGGTCAAGTTCTCTAGTAGGGAGACGTTCATGATCAAGCTGACCCTGGGGTTTAATTCCCCTCCACCCACCCTCAGTCGTTCTACCCGACAATACCCCATTAGAACCCCCAACGTAGGCAAATCCTCGACCTGCCAGGCAAAATACCCATTAGAATCATTATCACTGCAGAAGGGCAAAACAGTCACACTCCGGAGAGAATAAGCACTCGGATACGCAGAGCTCAGCCGTACTCCCTAATTGGGCCCGAAGGAAGGTGAGGTCTCGAACCCCGTTCTCCTCCCCCCTGCCTTGATTGGGTAACTAGCGTGAGTGGGAGTGCATCAAGTGTCATACACGAAAATAGCAAAACACGTATCTTAATTTCTACAATATCAACAGTTAGTCCAGTCAGCTTTGGAAGGATTGATTACCAATGTATAATGCTCTGCTTCAGCTTATGAAACAAGGTTGGAATCAATGCAGCATATAGTGTGGTAACTTTGTACGAGAATGATTCAGAAAGTAAGGTAACAAGTGCTCTCTGGGACAATCTTCAGTTTACAGGCAGATACACTGATGCACAGTCGTATGGCACTGGTACATGTTACTTTTCAACATACTAACTATGCTCATCCATACATTTGCTCCAATGGTACACCAAGATATTGATGCCAGCATATAAATCTGTGTCTAGTCCCTAAAGTCATGTCATAATAGCTTACTGAATGTGCATCGATTGTAAATTGCCTGCCACCCAGATTCTTTTTCAATGATCTAAAGAGCGACGTGTATCATATTCTTGGATTCATTGATGGAGCGCTGAATGCCTGCCCAATTAATTTGGAAATCGTTCTGCTTTGTGTTTTTTCTTATATTAGCCAAATGGATCGTGGTAGATCGGCTGTGTAGTGGGAGGATCCCATTGGAGAGAAGGGGAATCAAACCCCAGAGTGAGTTGTACCGTGTCTTCCAGCCGGGGAGTATGTTCTTTGTCACTACAGAAGCTGCCAAGATGTGGGGTCCAAGTAGTCCTGGGGAAGGGGGTAACAAGAGTGCCATTTAATCAGGGAGTATGGATGATCCCGGTGGGGGAAGTGGTGTTATACGTACAGGTCATATTGGTCATCTGGTGGCAACGTAGTTCGAAAGTGAAGTAGTTACAGGGGTTATCGGAGTAGCTTTCACAGGCAGTTTAACTCGGATGATTTTTCCCGAAGCTAACTAAATGGTACATGCCTTTTGAACTATTGCTCTTTCAAATGGTTTGGGAGGTGCATCTGTTACCGTAGGTGTAGGGGTCTTCGGCTGGAGGTCTTTCTCGTGTTCAGGAACTAACCACGGCCAACAAGCACCTAGATATGCGTCTAACTAGGACTTGTGATCGAGAGGAATGAAAGGTGAAATGGGCTGGTGTTTGAAGTCAGGTTCCGTAGGTAGGGGCGTGTCCTCACACTCTGTTCCTACCTCTGGCTGTACGTTAATCAACCTCTGTCTTGCCCGACGTTCTTGCCATTAGATACGACTCTGTGTTCCTCCTCTTTTACTGGGCATTAGATTGCAAATAACGCACAATAAGAAAAAAGTACAACAATAATGATCAGGGAACTAATGTTAAAATAATGTTAGTCAAAGATTTCAATTAGATGTAATAATTATTATTACATAATATGAAATTTGGGAATCCTGGTTGGATTAATATAGACTAACTAAGAATGAATAATCTACGTAATTAATGTAGGTGAAGGTAGGCGTAGTAAAATTAATTTCCAAATTTAAACGTATTTAAAAATGATGTATTTGACGTTCTTTACAGCATTTACTCTTACAAGAGGGAGTTGTCCAGAATGGTTAAAATGTTGTGACAACCTGCTACTGTGGAGTCAAAGAATGACTGGGGAAAAGGGGTGCAGGAGGTGGACGTTGTGTATTACCTCTGGAGAGAGAGCCGTCCTTGTGGTCGGCTGGTGTGGATGAGCCCTTGCTGGGTTGACACAGCCTTCACAAGCCAGTGGGAGATGCTGCCTTCACAAGCTGCTGGAAGAGTGCAGCCTTCGCTGGCTATTGGTAGCCTTTCCAAGCTGTAGGTTGGTGCAGCCTTCTGCAGCTGCTGGAGAGGTTGAAGCCATTGCAGACTGTAGGAGAGAAGAGAGAGGTCTTCGCAGAACAGGGAGTGCTCGCTAACCTGTGCGGCCGGCGAGCCCGGAGTCTGGCGAGAGACGTGCATGTGCTTCCTTGTATAGTAGAAATTCCCTTTGATCAGCGATGTTCCGGTGGTGCGGCGCTACTGCTCATTTCTTGTCTCCCTGCATGGAGGCGACTACAAATTTTTCGACTTCGGCCAAAGGCTGGCGGGCATGACATTACAGGGCAGCAGAGGTGCTGCGATCCAGTGGTATTGCTAGAACTTCTTCCTTAAATAATCTCCTACGGTACTATGAGAGCCGTCGCCTAATTTATAGCTACGTGTTTCCAGGCCTATATTTAAAAAAATATGTGCACCACAAATTATATTTGGTAACCTCTTTGGGATATTCATGGTGAAAATGTGACGTTAACAACAATACCTGCAGTGTACAAAACACTGTTTGCAAAGACTGTAGAAATGACTCTCTTAGTATGGGCCGCCACTGCTATATTTCTCTACGCTGCGTCGTTCGCTGCTCCGGCTAGCTGTATCAGCTGTTTCATTGCTGCCTCTAACAAGGCGGCAAAACCAAGCGGACACACTGCTCCATGACGTAATTCTTTCCAAGACAGAATAGCTCTTATCGCAAGGACCATGAAGCACCACGCTAACGATACGTCATCTATTCTTTGAAATTTGCAACACCACATAAAGGAATAGCAAGCCAGCGTATTAAAGTTACTAACACGTTCGTTGCAGGACAGCTTTTATTCACAAGTATATTAACAATCATTTATGGAAGGCTGCAAACTTATTATCCATATCACAATACTCCCGTAGTCCAACCACCCGAAGGCACACAGCCCACTTGTTATGAGTATGTGCCGACCGGGAACATTCTCTGCCCTGGGCACCCAGCTAGTAACGGCCTGCACTGCCCAGCCTACACGCTGTCTGCCCAGCGGCGACTGTAGCACACGACTCTCATCATACGACTCACGTACGAATGCCCGTTGTCAACAGCCCCGACCGGCCACCTGACATGTAGTGCAATGATGCTGTAACTCATGATAACTACATATACGTAGAACATAAAATATTTATATAAAACATGTACTAAAATATTATTATAAGAGCCATAATATTTTCTGGGTAATACCAATTATTGATATGCATTAACCACACAATAAAATACATAATTAGCATACCTATTATGCTAAAAATATATGGACAAATAAGAATACAAAACTGACGCTGCTAGGGCCAAACTAAGCATTGCCAACCTTTGCAAATAGGTACCAGACACACACAATATTCCTGTGATGAGCCACTCGTCACAAACTCTTCAACTATTGTTCATTGTAGGGCCTCTTTTTTTTTTTTTTTAGAAAATGTAATGACATTGATTAATTTGTATTTATTTCAGTATTATATAATTTTATATACAAAACATAATGTAGATAATTTTATACTTAGAAATTAGCAACCTTGAAATCTATGAATGAGATGAGGAATTGGCTTTTTGCCAATACGTCTTTTACTTTTGATGAATTTATGTACATGTCTTTGAAGTAATTTACAATGGTTTTATTTGATGTTTTCTCTAACATGTGACAAAGCCTATTGCAGCTATGTCAAGTGGAGAGTAGTGGTAGTTGTGGTGGTGGTGGTATTATTATTACTATTATTATTATTATTATTATTTATTATATGGAAAGCTCACTTGGAGGAGTTTTTGGTAATTATTGTTTGTGTTTGTGCAGAGGAAACGGAATGTGAGTAAACAAAAGAAGTGCCATAGACATTAATTCTAGGTGCATCACTCATATGTCTCAAAATTAACTTGCTTCCAATGGCAAATATAAGTTAATCTGTGATTATTATGACACAAGCTGATTAGTGCACACAAACAAAAACTATAGTTTTATCTCATATTCATGTGGCCACAGATGCACTGGCCTTTCGAGGTGAACTGATGTAATTGTATGGGATGCATTCTGGCTGTTTCATTCATGTGCCGAACCAAGCCAACTGTTCCTAGTGGGTTGTATCCCATTGCAATCTGTGCAAAGAAATAAGAGCTGATGCCGTGTCATGCTGTCCTCTCATAATGGGTTTCTTCACTTCTTAACTTACTTTGCAGATGGAGCTTTTCTGAATTTCTTAGAAGCTGGAGACAATGTGTGTTTTTATGACATGGTTGCTTCTTTCATCTCATGTTGCATGCTGTAACCATACTGCGCATGAATGTCCACTCCTTCCTCATGTAACTGCATTAAGTCCATGAAAGACAATCCCATCCTTGTGGCTGTGTGACCTTGTGTGAGTTGCCTTGGCACCCAATGTAAATGTGCCTTTTGGTAGTGTAGTTGTACTCGCTGCCCACTTAGATATTGAGTCCTTTAGCAATATCACTAAGTCAAATGTGAAGATTCTCCTGAATCAGAATTTCAATATGGCATACATTATCATCTGCGGTAGATGTGATTGACTGATCAGATTGTTGCTCATAATGCTGATCTGTCCTACTGTTATTGAACTCTATGCACCAAACCCACACCTACTTTTGTGACAGGGTTGCGGTGGCTGAGCAATAAGCCTGCTGGTCTCCCACCAAGGCGAACCAAGTTTAATCCCCGGCCGAGTCACTCCCAGATTTTCGCATGTGGGAATTGTGCTCGACGATGACACTGGTTGGTGGGTTTTCTCAGGGATCTCCCATCTCCCCCACCCTTTCATTCTAGTGCTACTCCATACTCACCTCAGTCACCCATATCAGCTCTCAAGACCTTGCTGTTAAGAGCTGCCCAAATCTCTTTACTCACTCACTCACTGTTCCCATGACGTGACATTAGCACCATACACCTCACCAAGTTAACAAATTTTGGCTGGTGAGGTGCCCTTTAGATCTAAAAACAAGATCAATCTATCTCTTTTTTTTTTTTTTTCAATTATATTTCATAATTATTACAACAAAAGTAATGGAAGACGTGTTGATAGACTCTGATATTTGATTGACCTTCCAAAACACAGAGAGTTGTATCTTTTAAACCTACCTAGGCAAGTTATAATGTGATAAATGTGTTTCCATAGCAGGAATAAATATACTGTAATGTGTGTTTTGACTGCTGCTTGTGAAAGGGTTTTGTTGTGTCTGCATTGTGGTCGTTAATGCTTGGCCAGTGTGTGTGATTAGAAATATTGGATGTGTGAAATTTATGTTTTAACTGTAAACTGTTTTTATGACTAAATTATTTGAAGGTTACGTCTTATTATTTATCACAACTTTGTAACTTGTGCACTGTATGTTTGAAACACAATTTTGTAATATGCTTACGTTTCTTTGATTTGAATGTTTGCCACAATCCCAAAAAATTTCTAAGTCCGGCCTGAAGATTTTAAATAAATAAATAAACTTAATAAAAGCTTAGTATCTATGCAAAGAAATATGAATGGTATAAAAGTTATGGTAACCCTATTTGTGTGCATGTTCACCACTATCTTTTTAAGTTTGTCGCTGCTATGTAAAAAAAAATTACTGACACAAGTTGCGTACTGGAATTTACTGTCTTTTTTCGTTGAACTGGTTAATCCTTCATTTTAAAATTTATTCCAACTGAGGTTGTCCTTTTGACAAAATAACCCAACACATATCAATAACAAGAAGTTAAATACTACAGTTCTCTCCCTCAGAGTTCTGTTGTTACACGGTTAAACACAGACACTGCAAAATATTAATATGTATTGTATTATGTGTAATGTACTTATCATGTATAACAAAAATATGTTAACAATTAAAAATAATAATCATAAGAACTATTGTCATTACAGACATTATTATAAAGTGATAAAACTGGCTTAAATATGATTATAGGCCTAAATTGTGACCATTCATACATAATGGTTTTTGAATTATGGCAGAATTCTTTGAACAGGCGAAAACAGTAAACAAAGCATTTGACAGTTAAAATGTAGAAGCCACATGGTAGTGTTTGTTTGCATGCAGCAGAAGGATACGTGAGTAATCAAAAGTAGAGCTTTAGCAGGGTTTCAGAAAAGTGTGAAGTAACCATGGGTGGTCTATACCAATAATGTTTTCCCAGAATATTCCTCAAAAAATGTGTGACTTAGAATTGAGTAACTATGGTATTTCTTGCCATCTGGAAATAGCAGCTGAAAATAATGAACCTGACTAGAACATTATGAATAATAATTCTTAATAATATTTCTGTTTGTGCATAGAGAAATAGGAGTTCAGGTACAATGAAGTGTTTTGCGTAAAAACATTTTTTTAGCCAAGTTTATTTTTTTAAGTCTGTCATCGTGGTGAATTATTGAGAATTGTGCATTATGCAATATACGTGATACAGGTTTTTGTGCGTTGCAATTATAAATAAAATTGAACACATACCATGTGTTTCTAAACATGGGGACAAACTTTTGCAGGCAATCCCTTATGAAAATATAAGACTAAAATATACATACCTCTTATTCCCAACTGTGATTATTAAGGAGACTATGCGCCCCCAAATTTTGAGTTCTAAAATGTGTTGATGCATGTCGCACTTCTACGCATTGCACATGCGACGTGTACTTTTCGACTTCACCCCATCAAACATTTAATCATATAGGGGCAAGTCACATGCCGGTAGGCAATAAATCTAGTTTCTACAGGGTTGATCCGAGCATTACAGACAACTACAGACACATGGTTAACTTATTAAAATTGTGCTGCCCACTCGAAAGCTGACATGCGGTCGTCCCCCCATGCCGAAGGAATTGGTTTACCCACCGAGCCACCGACATGCTGAAGCAAAAGAAGCTAGTTGACAGAGATGCTGCATGATGGCAGCACCCTTAGCACGATGTCATCACTGCTGCCCAAGCATCCTGTAGAGGCTGTAAATAGGTATATCAGCCTCGAGACAGGGAGATAAGAAATGGTAGTGCGGCCCACTACCCTAATTTAAACAACCCCTCTGAGATAAGGCTAGCTATCCCCGCACCTTTCGGGCAGCCTACAAACATAAATTTTCTGTATATAAGGAGATGCAAAAACGCTGCTCAAGAGTCCCGACGGTCCACCGACCTGAGCAAGGTTGGAGGGCTCCAATCTGCACAAGGCTCTCCAGTCTGCATAAGGCTCTCTAGTCTGCGGAAGAGAATCCAACTGAAGACATTACCACAACCTGCTCTAAAGAGACTGTATAAGCTCTCTCTGACCAAGGAACAAATGGAGAAAACCCGCCAGATGTTTGAATGATCTCTCATAATGCCCAACGCCGTCATGCATTAACCATGACTCCAGCAGCCAGAGGTATACTTACATCCTGCACCTGTTCCTCTTACCCCGAGTTCGATCCTTCAAACTCCGCAGTAGTAGGTTGTACCATCGTCCCTTCTGGACTGCCACCCCTCAACGAGCAAATCAATTTACAACTTTGAAAATTTGGATTTAATTTTTTTTATTCTTATTCGCAGGTTCGCCTTCACATGCAGTTAACTTTATGACATTTTCATTAATTTCTTTTTGATGTACAGTGAGTTATGCATCCCCATGTATTTCTACTGTATTTAAATAAATATGCTTGTATTAAAAATTGATTCTCCACATCATTCAGTTATTTTATCCCCAGTTCTCAAAGCATTCAGAGTAAAAGTAAATTTATTGTCAGTTATTACAGTAGCTCTTTAAGTAAAGTGACCACTCCTGAATAGACGCGAGTGGTAGAACGTACTTGGGACTCCTGGTGCCTGAAGAAGGCTATAGTCTGAATAAGACGTAGGAGCACCTGGCTATTGTCCGGACACCCGTGCCTCCCAAGAGATCCGCTCTCGACTATCCGGATTTCTAACCGCTCATTACCTCGGATTGTCTGAAGAAAACTGAACCCAGGAGGGCTTGAGCTATGCTGGATAGACCAAGAGTGCGCCATTTTGTTTAAGATTGGTAACTATGGGCCCATTGCACTTTATATTGGTTTTCTTAAAATTCGTTGTTTCTAATGCCACGAAAGAGTGGAGGATGCCGTAGTCAGATTCACCATTTAGCCCCACGGTCATTACAAAGAAAGTTAATCCCATCTGCTATTACAGAAACTTCCAGTGCGTCCAACGAATTATCACACCTATTGAACCCCATAGAGAACCGCACATGGAACCACCACCCCCTATAACAGAGCACTGCAGCTCGTATCTAGACCACTTATTGGGTATTTATTGGCCGTTGTCCGACCTAGAATATTAAAGCCACCTAGAGAAACCAGAAACAGATTCTGAGTCTAACCCCCCCACCATGACCATGTACCATCCCTAAGTGAACCAACCCATACTTGCAAAATACGTACTGCCGCCGGGAAACTAATAGTAGTTCAAGTCCCAACAAAAACAGCCCGGTCACGTGAGGTTGTTAATATTGTCCCAGACTTTCTCCCCACCAGGAAGCCTACTAGGTTCCACACTTAAATGACCAGGATGCACCCTAGAAACTGAGTAAGGAATGCCGGGAAAATTAATTTATACTCATTTAATGGTTTCTAGCAAACTCATTATTATCTCTTTTTATTTTGTGACAGCTGGCATCACAAATTTTGTGGCTGCCTTCACGGTGAGCAAGTCCAAACTCCCTGGGGGTTTGATTCCCCTCCTCCAATTAAAAATCCTCTGCTGATAATGTGTTCCCCTAGATCTCTCAACGTGGGCAGCTCTGCAACTCCGCCAGGCAATACCAATTCTGAGCTGGGCGACACTTCTGGAGGAAGTTCACGTATCTCTTAATAGAGGAAGGAATCAGCACTCAAACCCACTGGATATAATTCATCCTGAATTACTACCTAAACATGGCTATATCTCATCCCCTTTCCCCCTCTGCTTCTCCCCAAAGGAGTAGGTAAAGTAGAGATCCTGGTAGGTCGAGGGAGGAAAAGAGTAGTGTGTGCGTCAGTGTTTAATGGAAAACATCAGAAACCACTTGTGATTAAGCATTGAATTGTTACATGGTGTTTTGTATAAAGGAAATCTGACACCTCAAAAAACATGGTCTGTAATATCATCCCCTTTGCTTTTGGAAATGGCTGTTGGCACCGTGTGTTTGCATCAAACTTTGTAACACTACGTTCTAAGCAATTTTTAAAGACAACCTGTGAATCATCGTATTTAAATTAACAAAAACAACACTTTCAGGTGAACCTTTTGAGAGATAATACATGCTGGAACATTCAAAACAGAACATGTGTTGTATACCATTTAGTCAAACAACAATACTGAGTAAGGCAATTTAAAAGAATATTTTTCAGAAGCGCAAAGCTACTTTAATAATTACTTGATAAGAAAAATAGTATACTTACATTTTATTCTTATATTTTTGTCAGGACTACACTTCCGAAGTTTGTCTCCATGTTTTAGAAACGCATTGTGTAGTCCAATGGGTCCCTCCCATAAACATGAATTTACTTGCTTGTGTTGTCAAAGTCTGAAATGTTGTGATTTCAGATGATGCCAGACAGTGACAGGGTTGCGGTTGAAGAACAGAAAACTGACGTGACTGCAAAGTTGGCATTGTTTACAGGCTTAGTGGTTCGGCCATCATTAAGTGATGTGTTCCCTCTTGCATTTAACAAGAAAAGTTCCTCTCACTTATCAGACATGATTTTACCAATTCACAGGCTAGAATAATACTTGTCCATTGTTGTTGGAAGTTTTAGTATAATGCCCAAGTGTGCAGTAAAATGTGCATCTATGGCTGTGTTGTATTTGCAAGCGTGTTTACTGCAGTGCAGTGTTTGTACTTCAAGTCTGACAAGGGAGCTTCAGAATATAGTTATAATGAATTGACATAATGCTTATGCAGATCTCCTTTGCTTAGTTTACTAACAAGGATATTCATTTACATTTTAGTATTTTATGCCATCCAGTTTGTCAAATAATGTATACAGGTTTTTCACTAGTAAATAAATTTATGAATTTTATAGTGCCATTTTCTACCATAACTATGTCACATACTTTCATAACCTTGTAGTCAGGAGATGTATATTTACATTATGTGTCTTAAATCAGTGTTTTACCATGTAGCTAACATGTTTCTACATTAGCAGTATTACATTAGCCAAAGTGTTTATGAAATGTATGCAGTTGAAAGAACATATAACTAATATGTAGTGGTGTGTGGGAACGGAATTTTGCCATTGGGAAAAATTTGGGTGGAAAACTTTAATTTCCCGCAGGAATTAGGGAAAAATATTTTAGGTTAGCTGAAGAAGTTTGTGGGTTGCTAGACCTAGTAAATAATATTCCATTAAAACAAAAAATAAATTTAGAATAATGACTATGTGCTAAAAATTTTATTTGAGCTAGAAAAGTTGTATTGTTTTATATTTTTATACAATTAGCTGTTGCACTACGAATTAATCCTCTAGGTTTTGAGCACCTATTAAAAACACTTGCTTCAATTTTAATAGGAAAATCTCTTATAATATTTTTTTAATAATAATAAAAAAAATAGGACTTACAACATGATAAAACAAAAATTTAATTTCAAATTTGTTTAAAAACATTGCTTTGATGTTTTAAGTTCGCTGTTATTTTTTTATATTTTCATGATATCTACTAAGGAAATTTCACATTTTTCGTTCCATTTTTGGTAGTAATATGTGCATTCATTGACACAAATTAACTTTCAGTGTAAGTTTTAACGTTCATGAACACATACACTCCGAACCACATAGTGAAACTGCAATCATAGCCAAGTCACGTTGGGCAGGTTATAAATGCAACATACCAAATATGTATGCTAACAAAGCTAATTCCTCTATCAATAACAAAAAGTAACTAAATTAATTCATTATATTTTTCTCATAGCAAATTTGCTACATTTGGAGTTTGTGAACGTCTCTGCAATGAGTGAGCACAACACACAATTAAAAATGAACACATCTAAACAAAAATCAAAAACAGTTTGCTCTCGTGTTATGAATCGTTTTAACCAAACCCATATTAAAAAAACACCATGTTAGATCTCTGTAAAATAGTTAATCATTTGGAGTCGAATTAAACATTCATTGTGCACTAGCTTATTTTTACGTGAATGTTTAGGTTGTATATATCGAAACTCGCGTCCCATATCAATCAGCAATCAATACTTTCAGCTTATAGATTTTGCTCACAAATAAGACAAATTCAATGCTCACAGTTCACTGTAACTTCATAATAGTGCAAGTATGCAACCAGTTTTAGTTAATTTTTACAATAAATATGTATTGTTAACGCTACATAATTATGACGTACAAAAATTCTTTTAGTTTATGTAAAGAACTTTGAAATCAATGAATAAGCAGGAAAATCAAAATTTTCTCAGCGAGATTTGATTCATCAAATGATAATCGCTTACATAAAGAGTTGATACAAAGCTTCTCGAAGGAAACCCAACTTACATTTTAGTTGGAACAACCTACAGATGCAAACCTAAATTTTTCCCAAAGATATAGGAAATAAATTATTTCCCGTCTGACAAGAAAATCATTATGCATTCCTGAAATTTTTCCTCAAGTTCGAGATCTCGCACACCCCTACTAATATGTTGAAAGTAAATGTGCATTTTGGAACTTTACTAATGAGCAGGTCTCTGATTGAAATGCCTATTATTTTACAGTGTAGCACTGAAGTAACTGTCAGATTAATATTTACATTTGAGTGGGTGATGAAAATTGATTTGCTAGTTATATAACTGCAATTTTTACATCAGACTATTAATAATTTATTTCTATTACTGTGTTCTATATTCAAGCATTGTAATTTGCTCTCTATGTTAAGACAGTTGTAAATTAGTTGTATAATAAATGTTATGTTTTTCACATGTGTCTTGTGTGTATTAGCATCCTGAGACGGTATTTGTTATTATTTTAATAAATAATATTTTTTCATATTTTCGCTTTCAAAAAACTAGGTGTAGTGTTACTTTTGACACCAAAATATTTGAGGTAAAATTTTTTCTTTAGTAGCTATAACTTGTAGATGATATTTTTTAACAGTTGGTTCCATTCATTGAAAATAAACATACAACTTAATAAGAGAGAACATGAGTGAATTAATACGTTGTAACTTTCTTTTGTTTAAAATTGGTTTGAGGTGTAATACAATGTATATTTTTAATAACAGCATAGAATTAACATTGTAACATCTTGTTTCTTAAAACATATTTTACTTTATTATATATATATATATATGCATACATACATACATATATAATGTTTACAAGAATATCGAAGTTAACTTTTTGAAACTTCAGAATAAAGTTTTTACTTCATTGGTGAGAGATTGTTCAAAAAACATGAAATGTAGAGATGGGGGAGTCCCAATTTTACAAGCATTTGCAAAATTACATCGAGCCGAGCCAAGCTCGAGTCTTATACCACAATTTAAATCGAGCTTGGAAGTGCTTTAAAATCCTTCTTGAACTTAAGAGTGGTAGATGCAAGTTATATAGCTAAGAATACAAAATTAATAAAAGACTTTTCAATTCATGAAACTGGAAACAGTTACTTTTAATATGCTCAGACTGACTACATTTCTAAAGAACTCACAACAATCACAAATTTTTTTCACTTATCTATTCATCTATTAAGGGTTGGTTTCACCAACAAAGATTAATATTGCTTTTAAGCGAGATTAACAAAACTTGATTAGTTTAAACTTTTAAAGTCTTGAGTTTAAGTTAATCGAGAATAGTTACACGTGGCTTTGCTATATTCTTTTGCTACACATAGGCTTCAATTGTGGAGCAAAGACCACCAAATGCAGTTTTTTCTCTTGTTTAACTAATTTTTTTGTAGTGATTGAGAATATTTCTTATATTGCCATTATGATGAAAATTGGATAGAAAGTGCGACTTTCCTTGGAAAAATTGTTGTCTCCCGTTTTTTCTTGTTACAAAAATATATTATGGAAATCTAACAAAGGTAGATTAGGTTAGCCAATAAACTTGGTGATTTATGGTTTCCTAGGTTATGTTGCATTAGATCCTTTACACTTGTAATTCAAGCACAACCACTTTTCTATGTCACTTAATAACATGCAGCTTTTTAGGTTAGCTGATTTTTGCAGTTGGAGTATAACTGACTATATTAGCGTGGCTGTTCCTCTAGTTTAGGTTATAATGTTGATGCATGTTGCACTCCAGCACATTGCACATGTCCTCTTTACTTTTCGACTTCTCCCCATCATAATGCATTGATAATAATTAGAGGCAAGTTACATGCCGGCAGGCAATAAATCTTGTGCCTACAGGGTTGGTCTAAGCATTACGGACAACTACTGATGCATAGATAATTAATTGAAATTGTACTGCCCACTCAAAAGTGGACATACGGTCACCAGTCTTGTGAATGAAATTCTGTTACCCACAGACACAGTCGAGCAGAAGAATCTTATTGGCAGGGATGCTGCAAGAGGGCAGCACCCTGAATGTCGTCACTGCTGCCTGAGCCTCGTGGAGAGGTGGCAAATATGTCATCAGGCAGGAAGAGAATAAATTGTGGCATGGCCCACTACCCTAATTTAAACAACCCCTGTGACATGAGGCTAGCAACCCCTGCACCCCTGGGGCACCCTCATAAATTTTCTTTATATAATGAGAAGCGAAACCGCAGCTCAAGAGTTCTTGTCGGCCTGCTAACCTGAGATAGGTCGGAGGGCTCTCTCCAGTCTGCATAAGACTCTCCAAGTCTGCATAAGGCTCTTTAGTCTGCAAATACTCTCCAAGTCTGCACTAGGCTCTCTTGCTGAAAAGCAACCTCAACCAACTCTAAGGGACTGAAGAAGTTCTCCCTCTCCAACTGCTGAAGCATACGGGGAAAACCAGCCAGAGATTGGAACAATCTCCCACGTCAAGACATCCACTCCAGGCAGCCAGAAGGTATATGACACCCCCACACCTATTTCCTTATTACCTAGAGTTAATCCGTCAACCTCCGCGGTAGCAGGTCGCACTGTCCTCCCTTCTGGACTACCACCCCTCGACGTGCAAATCAAATTGCAATTTAGAAGTTTGAGTTTTTTTTTTTTTTTTTCATTCTCACACGCAGGTTCGCCTCCACCTGCATTAACGTTAATAATATTTAATTTGATTGTCTTTCTATGTACAGAGTCAGACATCCCCCTGTATTTCAAAAGTATTTGAATAAATACATTTATGCTCAAATTTATATCAGTAACTATTGTGGCTCTTTAAAGCAAAGGGACCGCTCCGGAATAGAGACGAGTGGATCAAACTTTCTTGGGACTCCTGGTACCTGAATAAGGCTATAGTCTGTATAGAGGTGGGACCTCCTGGGAAGTGTCCGGAACACCTGTGCCTGCCTAGAGATACGCTCATGACTATTCAGATTGTCTAACATGCTCATTACTTTGGATTGTCTGAATAAGACTGAATCTAGGAGGGCTTGAGCTATGCTGGATAGACCAGGAGTTCACCATCCTAACTGAGATTAACGACTGTAAGTCAAGAATTTTTCTATCTTGTTTCTTTTAAAGAATAGCTTTCTTAATGACCTGAAAAGGTGGCAGGCACAGTAGTCAGCTTTGATGTTTAACCCGACGGGTCCTACAAAGAGAGTTAAATCTACCTACTACTACTGCAACTCCCAACCTATCCAGTCAGCCTCCACAGAACTCGCAGCCTACTGAACCCATTTATAAGGCTCTCAAGAACTACCCCCTATAACGGATGACTGTAGCTCATTTCTAGATTCATTGCTAGGAATTTACTTGCTGTGGCCTGATCTGGAATACGTAAGTAATCTAGAGCCGCGAGGAACCTAACTTGAACCTTGCTCCCCACCCTGACCATGTCCAGTGCGCAGCAATCCAACTAACATGTCAAATAGGCCCCATAAAACTAGTAACTGTTCTCATTCCCCCAAACTTGGCTCGTGCATGTAAGATGGTTACGATTGTACCACACTTTGTCCCTGTAAGGAAAGAGACAAGGCCGGCCCTATATAAATGTCCAGACAGCATCCGAGAGACCAAACAGGCACTGCCAGGAGAGAAATAGTTCATCTTCATTTCAATAATTTAGCATATTCATTCATTCCCCTTTTATATTATTTAGTGACAGCTGGCATCACACATTTTAGCAGCCTTTATGGTGAGCAGGACCAAACTCCCTGGGAGAGAAGGCTGTGTGGTCAAACTCACCCTGGGGTTTGATTCCCCTCTCAGACTACCATTCCTTCGCTGAGCAAATGTCCACCTAGATCTTCCAATGTAGGCAGATCCACGACGCAGCCAGGCAAAGCAAACTCAGAACACGACGACACTGCCGGAGGGAATCGGCGCTCAAACTCGCCGGATATACTTTTGCTTATCCATAAAGCCTATTAAATTAAAGTAGAGATTAGTAGGAACATCACGGACAGTCCCTGTGAGAGGAATCTCTAAGAGTGTACACCGGAGTACGAGCGAGAGGAGTGCTTCAATGTAATAGTAGGATACATTTTGACTGTTGGTTTATTAATGATTTGTTTGGTAGGAAGAAATTGTACTCCACAATTGTGATGATTTTATTTGCGACTAGCTCTTCTATTGAAAGCTTAGGTTTATATCAGCCCAACATACCAGGAACATAGCATTTTTAAGGTTACATTTATCTGTACAGTAAAGTGCATGAAAGAATATTATTCAGAATTGCATGTTACAATGATGAGTTATACCAAATACATTAAAACCCCGTGAAGACGGTTTTTAAGGGTATTTACTTCACTAACTTCTTAGCTGGGAAAACATTTTAACTGGGAAAGTTGCATTCAAGGCTAGAATATTACTTGCAACATCAGAAACAACAGTTAACATGAAACAAAAGTGTTCTTTAAATGAAAATGCTGTTTATTTTATCTTAAGTGAACCAAAAAAAAAACTTCTCAAAACAAAAAAAGTCATAAATTTTCTTCTGTTTGTAGTTTTTCTAGCACATAATTTTCCAAGTTCCACAAGCTGCTCCAAATATGGCTAGGAACATATGGTGTACAGGCTAAGAATTGCTTCAGACTGTCTACATTTTCTGTTGTGTCCGACCATGCTGGCTTAGAGACAGCCTTATCAGATTCATCTTCATGTTCACTTTCTTCTGTATGTTCAGCACATAGGTCCTCTATGTCCTGATTAGCACATGTTTGCACATCTTCATCAACACTCGCATAGCCTTCAAAACTACATGATACACTCAGGGTTGACTCGAGAGTTTTCTAAGCACTGCTGGGTATGGCACTTGGATTTTCTGAATCTGCAGGAACTACTGATGGAGATGGTGTTGCATTTTCAGTGAAACCTGCCTTCTTAAAACAGTTGGTGGTGGTGGTTGAATTGATGGAATTCCAAGAAGCTGCTAGTAGGTGCATAGCATCCAAAACACTGAGTTTATGTGACTTACAGGCTGGTTTCATCCTCTGGATGATTCTGCAGACAAGATGCTTTCTGAACATTTGCTTGAGCACCTTGATTGTACCCTAGTCCATTGGTTGCCGAACTGATGTACAGTTGGTGGCAAAAACCACAGGGTAAGTTTCGCAAATGTGCAACAGTTTCTGGATGAGCTGGGCAGTTCTCAACAAAAATCAAAACCTTCGTGTTTCTGCATCCAAATTTGGCATTTAGCAAGTGCAAATATTGCATGCCATTCAAGCTGACATATTATTTACATACCGACAAGGCAAGGTTTGAACATTTTTGAAAGACCTTGGTTTCTTTGGTTTGCCAATGACGAATAACTGCAGCTTCTCTGACCCATCCATATTGGCTCCAGCCAAAACAGTCAGTCTGTGTTTGCATAGCTTTCCTCCATGACAATTTTCACCTTTCAGTGTCAGTGTTCTGTCTGGTAGCATGTTAAAGAATAGCTATACTCTGAAATCAGTATAGGCAATAAAGAAATCTATGCATCAGTGGATTTATTTATCCATACTTGCAGATTCACCACTCACACATTTGTACACAATCCCATACCTGTTTTTAAAGCGATCAGTCAATTAATTTGATGTTTGAAAATCTATACTGATACTGCCATGTCTTCTATCCACACTAATCACTGCGGCCCCTTCTGGGAAACAATGCAATAGGGAGTCAGTTATAGTTTTCAGTTGTTATGACAGCGCTATACTATCCCATCCCATTTAGTTTAGAAACAGATTGCTTCTACCTGTCTTGCGTAGTTCAGCTTCTGTAAATTCTTGATAAGCACAGGAGGAAGTGAGTCACCACGTTGACGGCTCTAGGTGTTAGCTGGACTATTGGGGAATGGGTTTATGTGGACACGAACGTAGTTGCGTGGTTTACCAGGTCGGGCACCAGTTCTCTCTGGAGAGCACGAGTTGATGGCCATGTTGGTTCGTGTGGTCGACTGCCCACATTGCTGTTCCCCAAATGCTCTGCCGTATCCTGCGGAACCACAGGTGCTGATGATGATTTAGCTACAATCCACTTTGCCTAGGCTAGTAAGGCATGTATGCTACCTCCAAACACAATGCTCACTCCTGGAGGATTATGGGCCCACTTACGCCTGCAAATAAATTACGTGGAATACTGTCACACCCACTTTTTATTTACCAAAGTCCCATATTGGGCACGTACATTGATGGTCACCACTGAAGCTCGGCGAGCTCTCAAACGGTACAAAATGGCACAAAGGCCTACATGAGTTAAGTTGTAAGTTACGCCCCAGCCGTGTAAAGATGAACCGGGAGATGTGGGGTGGCACTCTCTCCAGGTTAAAACTAATTCAAAAGTTCCAGTAAATTAATAAATGACTATTGCATGTTACATGATGAGTGAACACGATGAAGACACGGAGAGGTCCGGTATGACACCCAATCCACGGAGTATATGAGACACTACTGAAAGTATGTTGGCACCGAGATCCTTGGTTGCCCGAGCTCTGCCATGCAAACATGAAAATATGCAATTAATGCTACAACTGATGACAAATGAAATGGGTGGTGGTGATGCAGTGCTGATGAGATACGAGGAACAGAAAACCCTTTCTTTTAATATAAATAAATAAATAAATATAAAAATTACAAACCACAACTTGTACCTTGATTTGAAACTGAGATGGCTGTTGCCTTATCCTTAAAGCTTAATCTAAACACACATATTTCTACGTCATCATTCAGGCATGAATAAATCACTATATACAAAACTTAATATTTAAACATAGGCACTGAAAAGGAATATTTATTCACAAACATATAATTAAGCATACAAAATCTGGTTAATATAGAAATAAGAACTTGGAGGTTAGAAAATGCACACAGCCATGGTACTGGCAAAGGCTCTGTGGCAGTGTATTCATACATAACCTCAACGTATCTGGATGCTACTGACATTTGTGAAAATATATTTATTTATATGAATGAGCCTGACGCTGGAAGTGTATGTCTTTAGATAATCCTCGTATAGCTATTTATTCATTGCGCTGTAATAATGATGAGTGCGCGTTAGGCACATAATTTCTTATGTTGTTGTACACACGACATGACATGTATGCATCGCACATAAAAAGTAAACAAACCCTATTAAACTCTTAATAAAATATAAAAACACTGCACCTTAAATACTAGTACACAACATGACCCTTTCAAAAAAAAAAATAATATGTACATAAAACAACCTGCTGTACAAGTGACAAACGCACGTTAAGGTGCTACACATGTGACATGACATTGGATCAAAACAACAGAGCACTACACACGAATATAAAATAAATAACGAAAACAAAGCACTGCACACAAAATATTAATAATATTTTAAATAGGCGATAGGAAAAATACACAATATACACTAAAGGCACTGATGCACTACAAGGTGCCACTTTGACGGCATGTGTTTTGTTGAACCATTGAGAGAATGAAGGTTACGTGGACAGGAATAGAATGTGGGTGTTGTACTCTGAAGGGTGCCAGTTCACTGGTCGTAAAACATGAGATGCTGTTTGGGTCATGTGGTCGACGACCCATGTGGCAGACCCCCAGTTGTCCACCGTCTCTGGAAAGTGGTCCATGATGACAATACTGTAGAGCTAAATCCAATATTGACTCGTCTAGTGGGGATTGTAGGCCTCCTCCAAACACACTCACTGGAGAGGTTGTTCAGGCCACCTTATGTCATTATTACGTGAAAAATAGTTAAGTGGTCCGAGAAGTGGCCCCAATTAAAAAAAAGCATAGGTGAAAGTATTTTCAACCAAAAAATCCATATATTTTCCCTCAAATGAGGCACATACATGAAAATACCTCCGTTAATCGAGAGGGTGTTTACACTGTAAAAAGGGCTTGAAACCAATATTATGAATTATATGTGATATTACGGTTCGGGCATGCAAAAATAGCCGAACTGTGGAGCAGCACTCTCCCCGGGCTGATGCAAAAACAAAGTTAACGTTCCATATTAAAAGTTTACACTATTGACTCTACATGATCGGTGAAAAGATGATGGACCCAGGGAGGCTGACACGTCGTCTGCTCCACATGAGCAACGAACGAATACTAAAAATGGCCGCGCGGGAGAGCTGCCACAAGACGCAGTCTTCTCGCGTAACATTATGAAAAAAATTGTAAATGCTGAGAAATGGTAAATGGTAGAAATGGATGACCTATGAATGCTGATGCTGCTATGGTTTACACATATTACCATTTCTTATTATTATAACACATAATAAATACAAAAATATCTCAATTAAAAATCACTTGATTGAAAGTACTTATACCTTAACCTAAAAATACACATTTTTGTGGCTGCATCGTGTGGCTCATATGATGCATAACTTCTTTTATTTACATGGTTTCAGGGCCCACATATCTTTATTACATAATGCACAACTTTTGAATAAAAATACTTCAGAATATAATATAGCAGAAATGCCACGCTATATTTCCTCTCAATACAGATGCGTTGACGATTAAAGACTGAAGAATTAAGAACTGCACTTAATGACACGATAAGCACATGGTAAATGAACAATAAAGGATGGTTTACGATTGACTTAAAAGGATAAGTGTGCCGTGTGCTAAAGATATGAATCACTCTGATCAGGGGTATTAGTTTACAACTGCCGTATGCGGGCCTTGACGGGTCGTGTACGTTCTTGGTGTGACTTAAGAGATTGTTATATTTTATATCTTAAGTACAAGTCAAGACGAAGTAACCAATCAGAGCACAGCGACAGTTGTTGTCCGGAAAATGTATTTACTAGTACCTGTATTTAGATTATTTCATATTGTAAAATCATATGAAAGTAATGATTTTAATCGAGAGAGTATCCTCATAATTTAAAGAATAGTTCATAATCATGTTTTCTTTCGTGGAAGAGGTTATTGAATTCAATTTAATTAACCTTGTGCCTAATGTTGAAATCACCTTCCACTTCTATAAGATTTCACGAGTTTTTTAAAACGATTACACAAGCAGTAACCACAAATACTTAAATATATGTAAATTGTCAATTTTCCCAGGTTATTTAGGTCTCCAACGATTTTGATCTGCTAGACTTAAACAGTTACTAATCAATCATATACTGAAAATCTATTTACAATAACACCACAGATAGTTGAATACAATGTCAGTGTGTGCAATTCATTTTCACCGTCACAGACTTATGAATGCAATAATGCATAAGAATAAGTCTACAGGTTGCTTTCTTATTGTCGCCAATCTACGGATACAGCAAAAACGTAAGAAGAAAAAATCTTGTGGGATGTAATCAATACTATCGATAGAACCAGTTATCGATCATCTGTGAAGTTTTGCATTCATGTAAATACCAGGTGTGTTCGTGTGGTATACTTTTTCCACTACTTCTGCTCTTTTAACGCTACTTTCATGCTCTCGGGTGTTCATGATATTGGAGGCATTTTTTGGGTTTGATGTACGGATGGCAGGAGCATTGCACTTTCGACTCTCCAAGAGCAACTCTTTCTGCTCTTACTCACAGAGGTAAAGCAAAAAGTGCAGGGTGACAGCAAGTGACGTTGCCGCCAAAAGTTCAAAATATTAATATGTTTATCTTTACCTGCTTATTGATGCGAACTGTCTGCTTGGTGTTAAGGAAGATTGGGGAGGGAGAATTTTTGTAAATAAAAATTGATTCTGGTAAAGTATCGTAGTCTTAAGCCAGTCTTATTTCTCAAGATACGTTTCATAGTCTACAAACAAGATGATCGTCTTGAAGGGAGCGTGCTCAAGGCATAGCTGATTTTTTACCGCTACTGGCTTGGTCAAGAATGAGGTAAGGCGAGCGAAACATGGTGGCTAAGACATGAAATGGAAATAAATACAAATTTTTTTGTCACTACAATGTAATTTAAGGGTAATATTATGTGCAAATTGAAAAATAAAGTATTCCAGATTATACATAAGTATTGAAAATACATATAAACATGTTAAAAACGAACAGTGACATTAATGTGGTGAAAAATAACGAAATTGCTTTTCTCACTTAAGAAATCTTAGGGACGAGTGTAAAATTAAATTGTAAAGAAAATCGTAATGTGATTTGTTTCCACGAGCAAACAAGAAATAACACATCATTCTAAGGAGAGATTCACAACTGATATGATCAAAATCAAATACATAGGCTAAAACGTTTTATATAACGTGTTTTATTAAAACCATTCCCTGTATAATTTATTTATATTTACAAAATTTTTACTTTTATTTAAGTTAACACACAGCTTAATTTATTATATTTTGTTCTTTCTAGAGTTCATATAGGTTAATTGTATATTACTATTACATTTTATTAAAAACTAATTTCTTTTGTAAATACGTTGTATTAAAGAAGCTCCATCTATATTGTACTTTGTAATTAGTGGAACTACCAAATGCGTTAAGAAGTGCTGAAGGATATGTTATTACTAATGCAAACAAGGAAATCACTTTTATCTAGGAAAGTAGGCCTAAAGCAATCATTATTGTAAGGCTGAACTGCCCAGTTACGTCCGAAAAGCGAGTCAAACATCTACTTCATTATCTTCTTCACTGGAGGAATAATTTTGAACGATAACTGATTGTAACACATTTCCAAGCTCTTGTCTACATGCTATATTCAAAACAACTAACTATTTTTGCTCTTTGTTGTTCAGGTAGTGGTCATCGAGAGCAACTGCCCTTTATGCTCCTTTCTTGCAGAGCGCAAAGCCACCCGAACAAACCTATGGTAAAAAGTAAACAAATCATCAAAAAATAAGTTCCGAATATATTTTGGGTTTCGGACAGAATATCTAATTGATAGGTGTGATAAATTAATGCTTTACGAGATTTAATATGGTGGTTTATTTACCATTGTGTTAAATAAATTAATGCTACTAATCTGTGAATAATAATCAGCAAATAATATTCAGATGCCGCAGATACCGATGGTCATGGTATCGGCCCATCTCTACTTATAAATATTCTAGAACCTTTTATTAGCTTTATCGTGCAGAGTACAGAGCAGACTCAAGGCCCCCTAAAATAATTTATCACGTAATCGCTTTGTCGCGTCTGTTGACACCTTTATGTTCAGCTTATGCCAGTGTGGAGCATCGTGCCACACGTCCGCTTACTTGTTGTACCATCTCATCTGGATTTAGCTAAAATACAACCAGTATTTTTTCTGGACTTGTGAAATGTAGGAGTGTGGGGGAGAGAAGGCTGGTGTGGGAATGATTCTCTTGTGGAAGATCTCACAGCAAGAAACGTCAGCACTTATCTGGCCGCCGACAACCACCGCAATACATCTGCGTGCATAAACAACTGAAGTTCTGTCTTACCCATGTACCAATTGTGCCGTTTAAGTGGCCTTATTTCCGGGAAAAAATGATAATGCTACGTGGGTAAATACCATAGATTGTAATTTTCGTAACCCCAAACAATTAGAATTATGAAGGTTTTATTTTATTAGAGTGACACAAAATTGTGTCAAATGAAATTTTATTTTACAAAGGATGTATGAAGTGTACATCTTTTCATAAATGCAGTACTTACACTTATGATAAATGCAGTAATTTACCACAAAAGCCTTGTGTTGGTTTTGTGGTGCATCACATGGATTCAAGGAAAAACTGGATTTGCCCCATCCCTATTTGTTAAGTTACAATTTCACATCATAATGGTTTTATTTTGTTAATTAAAAATTTTTAACGACCCTCTGACAACTTTCGGGAATAATTTTTTTTATTTTAAGACTTTGTGTACTTTTAATTTTGGAATCATAACAACACCAAAATAATGGCAGCATGGCAGTTCAACGTCATGGTGTTCCGACTAAACCTTACAAAATGCTAAATATAAAATATGAAAAACAAAACTTCAAACAAATTAGAACATGGTCTTAGTCCATCACCATATGACACTTTTAGGATCAACATATTTTCTCGTGACAACTTGTTTTTAATTTTATCCTGCATTATTAAATATTTGTAACTTGAACTCAAAAGTGTAACTGCATTTTTTTTAAATTTACTATATACTTTCCTTCGTATACTACTGTATCATGCTCATGCAAGAAAATCTATTACAGTGCAGAAACATTGTAGCCAGCTAAGCTGTATAGCAGGCGTCGCTCGTTGGTCACATAATTTTTTTCTTTTATGCCCGACACTCAGGCATGCGGTAACAGGCAAGCAAAATGCTTACTTAAGCCCATTTCCCCCCTCTCTTTCACCCCCAGCGGAAACGTCACTCATCACACCCTCACCATGTTATTGGTCAGACTTGTTGCTATGCAGATGATGGCCATGCGAGATAACTAAACTAGGTACAGAGACTGCATATTGGAGCAGCCATGGAAAAGGGGAAAGGGGTATAATAGTTACTACCTTTGTTCATTCACATGTCGCACGGGCAGCCTTCCCTTCAGGTGCTGGGCGACGCGCTCATTTCAAATCACAACTGCAGCTGTTAACCAACTGTAGTCTGTTTTTTTGTTTTGTTTTTAATTTCGCGGCATGATAATTATGAGTAGCGGCACTACAACACTTTTATGTTATTACTGTGGACTCGCAAACTTATTTTAAATCAGTTTTTACTGCAATTTATTGAATTTTTCCTGGGTTTTGTGTATTTTCTCAACATTTTTTTTTTTTTTTTTTTTCTTTTTGTGGTGGTTCCTGAGAAAGGCCTCGCAAAATCGCTGCCTTGTTAAACCCAGTATTCGTAAATTCGAGTCTCTACTGTGATCAGCATTTCCTTCTTCATTCCATTCCTTTTTTTTTAACACCATTCTATTGCCCCTCATATCTGTCTTTACACAAATTTTACCATCTACTTGACCCACGTTACTACTTTTACTTCTACTTCTTTTAGTGTTACCTACACTTCGTTGCTTTTCACAAAATTATGGATTCTTCCCACATCCTTGAATACCATTACTGAAGTCAAATAATGTCTTCTCCATTTTCTCCAGCACTGTTTCTCTCTCCATCATTCTTTCATGTTTCTTCTCTTATTAAAATAATACAAGCTTCATTCAGTATCACGTAACTTCTCCAATTTTTATCCATACATTTAACTCTCAAAATTATGGTTTTTCATGGCACCTAGGAAGATGTCTGTTCCTTAGGAGTCATTTGAATTTGGACTTATTTTGTTCCACAACCCCCCCCCCCCCCCCCAATAAGCATTAAAATTTTACTTACACTGTTAAATACAGTCAAATAGTAACTGTTAATTGACTTCCAAGATCTACAGGTTTATTTTAATCATATCCCCCCTCCCTCCCCAAGTCAAAAATTGCATTACAGTTCTATTATTACTAAATTGAAGATAACATATGTTTTAATAAAATACTAATGTATTTCAATATTTCAAAGTTTTCCAAAAGAAAGTATACCCCAACGGACATAAAGATCCTCCCCTCATAGTAAAAGACGAAAAACCTTAATGTAGAGGTACCGAGCAGTATTGTAATGTTATTTCTGTACGAGCAAAATTTTCCACTGCTCGATCAAAGCAATATGCAATTCAAAATCATAACTGTTTCATTAGAACCACATACGAAAGACATTACACACAAGTCTCATCCCCTCCATCTCTTTTCTTGAATAAACAGAGCCCCAGCTACATATAATATACTACATGAGTATTGTACTAAAGCGAGCTAATGTCACTTTTTTTAATACACTCCATGAAATAAAACAAAAGTTAAAAGGTGAGAAAAATATGTGAATTGTAGTCATAGCATTTGTTTACACACATTTGTTTCCTTCATTGGGAGAACACCTGTGGCAGAAGGATATGTGGCCAAGCTATTTATATTTTAAGTTACAACAATATTTGTGTTAATATATGAAATTCTGAGAAATAATTTTAACAGGAACATGTGTACCTTTTAAAATATTGTTTCCAAATGAATAATACCGTATTTTCTAGCAAACTGTCTCATCTGGCGCAGCTTCTTAGGCCAATTGTGACGGTAATACATGTTCATATCTGCCGTTTTGAGGCTCTTCTGTACTTGTTCATTAAATTTATTTGCATCCTTATTCTGGCAGTAAAAATACACATGATTTGTCATTTGTCATTACTGATTTACTCTACCTCTATCAGATGAAGGCTAGTAATTCTAAATTCCCTTTCTCCCCTCTCAAATGCATAATGCAAATTTTTCAGCTTCCCGATTTTTATTATGTATGAAAGATGTTTATTGGGACCTTTGTGGCGATCCAAGCTAGGAATATTGGTTTCAAGTGATGCGTGATGCTTACTGGCCCATGCACCCACAACTTCATTTCGGCTGTGCATAATTTCCCAGGCGCACTGGATGTGGTCCAAACCAGTGTAATATCTAGCAGTGTCTACACATTATGTCCCTAGTAGCGGGGAATAATACAGACGCGTTAGTATTATGCTGTTCATCACCCGCGGTCAGTAAGCTATGTCACGCCACCCCCTCAGAATATAAGATGATGAGTGAGCCAGTGGCCGAGTTGCCGCAACCAACCTTGAAGGGTCAAGTAGTTAAAGGAAGCACGAGGGATAGCATCACCAGCGCTCCAGCCCCCATGAGTTGCTGCAGCAAACAGCCCTTAGCACTGCCCAAGAAAAAGTGACAGACCACCCCCACCATGCCACCCAGGCAAGGGCAAGCCAGTGGTACTTTTACCTGCATGAGGCTCATAAACCCCATTTGTTAGTCACAGTACTTTCTCCACTGCCTTGTACCTTGGAGCTCTCTGACCGCTCATTGTCGCCTAGACAGCCCAGAAGATCTTCAGCACCATCACCAGCATCTACCAGACCACCAACCACTGATCCGCTTGTGTTGCCAGTTGGGGTAAAGGTATGGCTCTGCGTCAACCCAGCTGCCGCAGCGGCAGAACTCTCCTGGCTAGGGACCAATTGTCACTTGCTCCCCTCTTGTGATGCAGGTCATAGCACCACTCCATGCCGTACACTAAAAACAGGTGGTAAGGATCTGCAGGAGAGAAAGGTCATGGCCACTTACAAAGCTACCTGGGGCTGCACCCCATCTGATAAGATATTCTGCCAGGATAATCCCCATGACCGAGTTAACGCAGCCCGACAGCTGGTGAGGCCTCACCTCCCAGTTCCTTTCCCTTCTCACTTTTCAGCCCCCAAGAAGATGCCTGGGATGCTGTATCTGGATACTGTAGCCAACCTGTTCATTCACAGCAGTGTCAAAGAACGATAGCCTTTATTCCGCCTTTCAGCAATTCATTAGAATATTATTACAATTATGTGGTCTCGGAAAGGGTGTTCTCTGGGCTGGGCAACTCTGGCACGTAACTTGAGTAATGGCAGGCATGCGTGGATATACATTGGGAACCTTGATTGAAAAAAAAAGGGGATTAGCAAGTGATATCTATAAAATATCCATTTTAGTTTCAAATGCATACAACATACCAATACCAAAAAGGCAATATACTAGAAAACTTAATGTGTCATATTATATAATGGTGGTCTGAAGCCTTATTCAAATTTTTTCCTCTCTGCTGTTAATTGTTATTACAATGTAATCTGTATAAATTTTGTAAAGGAGGGACACACACAACTACAATTTTACATTGGTCCCATTTAGGACTTTGCACTACATTAGTAAGTATATAAATGAGCCACATCTTTGCGGGAGACATGCAATTATGCATCCTTATTTTAATGCCTTAACAAACACAATGTAAACAATGCATTATATATCTCTTTCTAAATAATCAGCTACGGTTTAATATACCTATCAAGTACTGACACATTTCTTGACAAACATTAACAACCTACTATCTACATACAAACACATGTAGGTTTACACAGATTAAAACCTCATTATGGCACCATGACTTACTGACATTACATAATTGGGATTTACTTAATATAGTTTATAATATACTACATACAGTTGACTCTCAATGTTATCATTATTCATGTGACTGCCAAAAAATTTCCATACACGTGGGATTTTAGTAGATGAGGTTTCTGACATGTACATTAATGAAATACAACTTATAACTATACATAGCAAGAGCTGTACATTACCTGTGAATAAAGTTTAACTAATAAAGACAATAAAAATGGGAATTTTACAAACAGTATTGCTGTAAATAATTCATTAAAAAAACATTTCACCTAAACTCGTTTAACTAACGAAAATAATGTCTCAAAATTCTGTATATAACTGATTGTAATGAGACACTAAATGTAAGCTGACCTAAAACTTTCAAACCTTCTGAAAATGAAGATAATATGACACAAACACAATAAAATTTTTAATGTCCAGCACACACGCCATTAGCTAAGAACGAGCGGAGAAGGTTTCGATCGGGCAGTGTGTTCACGGTGGCTGGTGGAGGAGGGGTGGCAGCGGGATTACACCTCCATGACACAACATGTTGCCAACGCCTTGCGCCCGTGGCGAATGTCTGTCTTTTTAAGTAATTAATTATATTTTACTGCAAAGTAAACTTCCTCTGTCATGAGTTACACTGCACTCGGCACGGTGCTTACCTAGGTACCCATTATTTGACAGCAAACAGTGTCGAATAGACCCTTACATTTGATCAGTTTATTCAAAAAACGCATGTCTATTGAAATAAATCAATATAAATCTTCCAAGTTCCCTGCAAGACGTTACTGAAAATGAACGTTACACTTACAATACAAGTCTCTCAATGTTCAAACATTTTTTGGCAACTAGAGGAGCTCAAATATATGCTTCTGGGCATATAATTTTATTCACGAAGATATAATTTTATTCGTGAAGATGCTGCCCCTTGAGTTAAATAAATATTAAGTTTTAGAATCATGTTAATTTTATGCCTGATACAATGTAACATCAACCTTACGGGGAAAAAACTACCTTTAATCACAAAAAAGAACATCTTTGCAAATAATAATTCTTCATTAAAATGTTTCGCGTAACATTTTCAGGTGAAACCATTTGCTTTGAAATACAAGTGGTGATAGGTGAAACTATTTTGAGTAACGAATAATCTTGATAAAATTTCTACGTTTACCAGGTGCAGTTTATTTGCTCTGTGGGAAGTGCGCGAAAACAAGCGCGCGCAACCTAGAGACTTGAATTTTTCTTTTTCTAGGTAACAGCTTCCCCTCTTTATGGCAGGTGAGGGGGAGAAGGAAGATGCCTGGCTGAGAGAGAGAGAAAAAAGGGTGAGAGAAAGGACACTAGGTTGCCACGTTGGTTGCTAGGTAACCACTTTTCCTCTCGTAGGCATGTAATGGGAAGTAGCAAAGCAGTCTTGCACATCGCACCACGCCGCAGTGTCGGACAGATGTGTTGGGAATGTGGACAATGCACCGCGGAGCAATGATAAATGGCGGCACGCGTGACATATTTCACATCCAGTTAATAGACATTTGAATAAACAACCAACTTAAAAACAGTCATTGTGGGAAATCTTAGGTGACGGGATACAAAATATACTTCGATTAACATATCATGTGATAAACGATACAAGCGGGTTATGTTAACATTATTTAAATAGAAATTTCGCTGGGACCACAAAAAAGAGTCTGTGGATGCGATTTATCAGTACATGTGATAATGATACATCGAGAGTCGACTGTAATACAATAAATATATAATGAGTGAAATTACATGGCAGAATAAAAATATCTGAATGATAATACTAGAGATGGGACATTTTCCATTTGGTCATTTACAAGATTGTAATTTGTTGTAATTTGAAATCTTAAAACAAATATAAGACATTACAACCAGTATAAAATACCACAACCAGAGTTATGATACTGATTCTTGATTTCGGAAGTAGAATCGGTTAGTATTAATACAATGACTTTCCCATCTGTAATAAATACAGTATATTTACAAAATTTACTACTTGTGCAGACTTCACATTCAAAAATGAAATAGTAGACCATTCCAAAAGTTTTTAATGTAGTTTTGGATAATGTACACCGCATGAATATACATAATTTCATCACAATAAAAGAAAACAAACATCAACCAAATCAACAACAGCATACCTAGCTAAAACATTTCAGTAAAATTCATTTTTATATTATTAACATTGTTTAAATATCACATTCTGCACTTTTGTTTAAATGCATGGTGGCAGTTATCAGTTTAAAAATTATTTTCATATACAGGTGGTAAAAATATGCATTGTCATCACTGCAAACAAGTACCTATGTACTTTTCAATAAAACGCAGAATATAAAATTTTGTGCCACACAAATTTTACCTTTCCAGTGTAACAAGTCCTTTTAAAAATTCAGACCTCATTCAAAACTTCAACTAAAAAAATTTGCTACAAAAACACGAGTACAAACTTTAGCATACTATTTAACATAATTTTATAACAATTTTATTTGACAAAAAAGCAAGATATTTTTAATCAGTCTCACGAAACTAGAATTATTACTGTACACTTCACAGTTCATGAAGATTAAATACTGTATTCGAGATACACTGCTGTTTGAAAGAAGGCCTGCTGTCAACATTGCCAACTACAGAATAATTATGTGACATACTGCGGTCTCCATTACTGGTAGTGTAAAGTTACCACAAATACGTGAAGGAAAAAAACAGAACTATTCTGTGGTTGGGCCTGTTTGTGAAGCTTCCTGGAAAACACAATGTTGCATGGCATCATCCCATTGGCCCGGAACACACATATCTGGTAACAAAGCACATTTCTTTAAGAATTTACTGACACCTCTATTCAGGTGAAAAAAACACATTTTTACACCTAGAGACTACTTTTCTTGAATAAATCAAAACTGTCGCTGACAAAGTCACTTGTACATGGATCTAGTGCTCATATGTTACATGTACCTTGTGTAATGTTCGAATGAGATACACTACCCATAACTGAGTGAGGTAGTACAATGGTAAACCACTTGACTTACATTAGGGAGGACCCAGCCATCCTGATTTTGGTTTTCCAGGATTTCTTGATTTTCCTGGCCGGTTATGATTCCTTCCAAGTTCCCAAATAGTGTTCCCTTACTAAAGCCTTACACCATTCAGGGGTACTTTGAAATAAAACAGTAAAATAAGACAGCAATAAATTGTACAATGGCTCATCACACGAAAGTCTGCACACAATTCAAAAACAAAAATGTGAGGAATGGGAGAGAGGAAACCACAGAGGCAACTTATGTTGTCAGATACAAACTCAAAATGCAAAAATATTATTCTAAGGTGGTCTCCAAAATGTATTAAACAATTCTTATCAGACCTCTAAGACCCGTAAGCGCAGGTATGATCAAGAGATCACTAATCTCATCCCAGTTGTGAAATTTTATCAGACTGGCTTTTCATATTCTTAGTATTACACATTTGGATTTTGTGTTTTAGAGACCATGAAATAGCACATTGCATGTGGCTCTTAAAATTCTAAATGCAAAGTGGAAACAAGTTTGGGAAAATTATCTAATTTTAAATTACCAACCTAAAAATAGTAAAATAATTTATATCCCATGTATATTTATATAATAAAGAGGTAATGTGAGTTTCTTTGTTTATTCAGTATAACGAAACGAAAACGAAAAATGACAGCTTTCATTTTCGTTTTGGTAAGAAATTTGGTTATTGGAAGTTGTAATTAAACAAAAATTCTTGATTTCAATTAATTTTAGTGTATTTAATGAATATTCATTTAGTGCACCAGCAAAGATAATTTTTGCCTGTAAATAATCTTGTTTGATTTCATTATTTCATAACTGAAATAAATACATAAAATGAAAATCTAAATGTAGATAAAACCCCTTTTGGAAAATACTCCATATCCTACATATTTTTGGTTTGATGTTCCAACGAATTTCTTATAATGCTATAATGCTAGGAAATTTGTTAAGCTTTCATTAAGGCTTAGCCTTAATGATAATATTTTTCATTTTCGTTTCAGTTTCACGAAGTTCAAAACATATCTTTCATTTTCGTTTCATGAGAAAAAAAGTCACATTCGCACAACCCTATTTATTTGTTTACATGTAACGGCTAATCTCAGAAACTACAAGGCCGATTCTTATAATTCTTTCACTATTAGATAGCTACATTCTTCCAGATGGACATAGGCTACGTTTAATTTAAAAAAAAACCCCTTTAGAAATTTCAAAATTCGTAAACCAAATCGGAGAAAAATGAACTACTTGGCTACTCTCTAAGCATGCTCTACCAAAACTACAGGGCCAATTCTTATAATTCTTTCACTGTTAGAAAGCTACATTTTTCCAGATGGACATAGGCCATAATTAATTTAAAAAAAAAAATCCTTGAGAAATTTTTAAAATTTGTAAACCAAGTTGGAGAAAAATGAGCTACTTGGCTGATTTCTAAGCATGCTCTACCAAAACAATTAAAGATAAATTGAAACAATGTCATAGGTAGTCGCAAGTAGTCATGGGTAGTCGCAGGTAGTGATGGGTAGTTGCAGGTAATCATGGGTAGTCACAGGTTGTCGCAAGTTGTAGCAGGTGGTCACGGGTAGTTACAGGCAGTCACAGGAAGTCACAGGTTGTCGCCGGTAGTCACGGGTAGTCGCATATATAGATATGTATTTCAATAATTCCATAAAACCTGAGGGACGCTATGGTGGGCTTCTAGTTAAATATGAACATCAAACACAATTTTATATGCCTACATGTTGGCACGGTATACTGAAACATCAATATACAAAATATTTGCCTATTTAAGACTTGCAGCTTATAATTTCTATGTCCTTTCAGAGAAAATAATTTTTCTTTACTATGTACAGTTTGAATTAACTTGACACCATGTACTTGTTAAAAGCTGCTTGAATGAATTTGTAATATTGCTTATTTCTTACAATAACTGGGTCAAGATAACTAAAGCATCGTGTACGACGCACCCAGTGTTGCAGTTGGAAATTAAAGTTTAAATCAGATACACTTACGTTATGGAGTGCTACGAAGTCTTCCTTGGTTATATATTGAAGATTGGTTCTTAAGCCACGTTGTAGTGGAAGCCAAGAAACAATACTGGGAGTATGAAAGAAGACTTGCTATAAAGACAGAATGTTTTGATGAACCTGAAGTAATTAGTGTGTCGTCCGAGAGTTCTGATTCCACCATGAGTATAACAGATATGTTTGAAGGGTCTGCAGCTCCAGTTTTTGCAGACCCTATGCCAGGTTCATTCCCTATTTCTCTGCAATTAGGTTCAGGAGCACACGATGCCAGTCCTAGTGACTGCTGGTCTGAATGTGCAGATAGAGCTTGAATATATTTGGTGAGAGAGACAAAATATGTTGACTATAGTGTTGGTGGATCAAAAATAACTTTAAATGCAGCTCATGTCCTAGCACATAAATGTTTCACTTTGGGAGTTATTGCAAGTGATGACCACGCTGTGGTTAATATGATTCCCTATGGTGTGATGTTTGTTCGAAAATATGTCCGTATGGAGGAAGGAGAAAAAATATTTTTAATTGTTAGATTTCAAACTTGAAACCTTAGAATTTAGATGGTGTTATATACGGGAGAGGCCGGTCTCTCTAATAGTCGGGTTTAAGCAGCGGGTCTCATTCCGCTTGTCTACTCAAAATAGGAGGGGCTAATAAGGACTGCTGCTTGGCAGCAAAGTAGGCTGTCCTTTGCTCCTCTCTCTTTGAGCTGTGCCTTTTCCTAAAAGGCATAGAGATTATGACGCTGCTGAACAGTATAGACTATGCACCATGGACGCGAGACAAATCTCTATATTAGTGTTCTGATAGCAGTGACTGCCGGAGTGAGTTTGGTGCTCCAGAAGGCCCCCACGCCACCGCCGGACTGACCAGAAGCCATTAAATTAAGTCATGAAAATAATTATGGTTACTATAGGCTATTCATGGTAAAATGAGCACTTTTGAAAGCCCTGCTTAAGATCAACTTGCAGGCACGTTATGAATTATTCCACCTTATGTAAGATTACATTGTCGTGGGTCATATCACTTTATTCATGCGTATGTGAAGTGAAACTGTGAAATTATTAAGAAAGCAAATACATTAAAAATTTGCTCATTTTTACACTTTGATGCATTAAAAAATAAACAGGAATCAAAAGAACTAGTTTAAGTTATCACAAATGGTTACTTACGACATTTTATTTGACTTTAAGATATGGAACTACTTCCCATCCGTCGTTACCAACTTTACTGTGTGCATGTCACTCAGTGCACCCGTTAAAATATATGAAGGTAGGAGTAAATATTTTTTTCTAAGGTTAATTAAAAAGTGCTTACATTATCATGAACAGCCTTTACCTGTATTGCAAGCCATTCTCCATGATTAGGGATAGGAGTTTTCTGCACACCCAATACCAAAATTCTGTGACAGGGAATTACAAATTCTGCGATAGGAAATGTAAAATTCTGAAATTTACTAAATGAACATTCTATAGCAATAAAAAATATACATACAGAGAAAACAATTGTCTTATAATAAAATGCAATTATATAATACTCTACATATGGAATTCTTACACAGTAAAAACGTAAGTCATTTTGCAACAATTTGCTTTTATGTTTTTGGGAATTCAAATGGTCCCTAATTGTGGAGAGCCGTTTGTCATCCAGTAGCACACTGCACACAGAACAAAAAAGTTTACCACTATCACTGTGTAATACTGCCGGAAATGCCTTTTCCCTATCCGTAGCAGTCTTGTTTCCCACATGCAATATTCCCCCACTGGCCTTTTTAAAAATGTATTTACTCAAAGACATAGTGAATTTACTTAATTTCAACCAAAATATATAAATAAAACATGAATCAAAGGCGTATGAAAAATGTATAAATATCACAGATTAATTACTGAGTTGCATGTACTTAACATGCGCGTTGTTACCAATCTACTGGCGCAATCTGTCAACATACTGTATAGAGCGCTAACATTGCACCATTTTGTTTTCATTGACTAGTTACACTTACAGTGAAGCGGGTAGGATCGCGCCATTGTCATCGCCATCGGCTCATCCCATCGCTATGGAATTCCTCAAAACAAAGTTCAGCAACATCTATGGCGATTTGCATGTTGTTGTTATGCCATTCGCTATATGTGGTATTGGTTTCAGTTGAGTCATTTTCCTAATCTATCTTTTGTTGGTTACCAGAGCATATGTTTTATGTGAATGTGATCATTCTGTGATAGGTTACGAAAAATTATTAATTCTTTGACAATATGTAGAATGTAATTTGTGAAAGTTTAACTTTTGTGTAGGTTATTATGCACAAAATGGAACACAGGTAAAGCGATATTTGTGATTCTGCGGTGATTCTGTGAAACTCTTGTGATTCCGCGATCATGGAATCGCAGAATACTCACATCCCTATCCATGATGCATTCAAATATTTGGGATTTTATTGCTTTATGAATCTGCATGTCACAACTGATGAAAAAGGTTGCCTTGTGTGAATACCCTAACTCCCACCGTTTTCGAGGAATACATGTTTGATATTTCTGAAGAATATGTATAAAACCTGGTAGGTGAGCAACACACACTACACCCAACAACAAATGTTTGCGGGGGAAAGGGGAGAGAGAGTGAGAGAGAGGGGGGGATATATATATATATATATAGAGTGAGGAATTAAACTGTTGGATATTTCAGGTAAGAAATGCATGAAGGTAATTTACCAATAATTGACATATTTGTAAGTTGTAACACTGAGAGGATGCCAGGACAATTCAAATGATCATTTATTACATATTGAAATGCAATAATGTGGTATAAACGAGCCATAGGTAGCATGCTCGAACTGTTGGTCTTCAACCTCTCTGCAGATTGTTCATCAATGATGCCATGGTTGCAGAACACGTATCCCCTGCACTCCCGCAGAAGCCCTGAAGCACTCATCTTTGACTATATAAGGAGGAACAGGAACGCCTCTAGCTAGAGTTCTCCGGCCGCATAGGTTAGCGAGCTCTCCCTGGTCTGACCAAGACCTCCTCCTCTCCTGCAGCTTGCAAAGGCTCAGAGCTGGCAAGACACTCCAGAGGTAACCTCAATGCCCCAAATCCTGCACCCCTTTACCCCAGTCACTCCTTCGACTCTGTGGTGGCAGGTCATTGCAATGTCCCCTCTGGACAACCACCCCTCGGGAGACAAAGACTAAATTGCGTAAAGTAAATACTTGTTAGACCAGTGTATTTTTGTAACAAGTTCATTGTCCAGGCTCACCTACGCCTGCGTAATTAGTGAGTACAATCCAACCGGGATTCCCCACTGTCCTCTAGATGTGATAATATTATTACGTCAAACTTATATTCGTTGACTACCTTATTTTAGTTATTGTTCACCTCACGTTCATTTGTAATTGAAGGGTTGTTGTGTATATGTAAAACCCCGCTGAGGATTAGGTGTGAGCGTGCCGAACTCCACAGGAGACGGAGCTTGAATAATAAGGCTTTAGTCCAAAACTAACATACTGCTGTGCCTGGGTTTCCAGTGCTCCCTCACCTACCCGTAGTGGCATCCCAATTCTCTACTGCAAATTCCGCCGTCAGTGCCTCGGGTATGTCTAAAGAAGACACGCACCCAGGACTGCACGTCAGCAGGAAGGGAAGAAGGTTGGTCCAAATGAACAATAGTAAAGGCAGAGTTCAGAGCCAAAATAAGCATAAAGAGCAGCGGACTCTACAAAGGCAAATCATCACACAGATTGATGTAGAAACTAACAGCAAAGACATGTCTCCACCGGCGAATCCGGAGGTCACCCCGCGTCCAGTTTCATCTAACATCCTGCTTGACCACACCTCCACTCTCGATGCTTATCTGGGCATCTGCTGGCCATAATTTAGATCACGTGAGCTGTCTTCAACCGGAAACTCCCCCACCTTCCGCAATTGTATCACCTTCCAGGCAAGACAATGGTAAGAGCCCACAGAGTATGTGCATGATCCGTCTCGCATCCGGGAAGGTGATTAGGGTCAAATTACCACCTAGAGCTACCCCAAAACCAGTGTAATTTCCAACCCCATAAATTACATTCCTAGTCATCGGCCGATGCGAACAAAGCGGATTGAGTCAACCCCTCCGACAGGATCTTCCATCCCCACTATTGTTGTCATAAAATCCACTGTTCCCACTGTGATATGTAATCCAGGACATCCGGCATCCCACATTTTGGCAACTCTTTTGGTGAGAAAGGTTGTAGTCCCTGGGCGGAAGTCAATTACGGTTCCACTCATTCTGGCATTTGATTCCCCTCCACTCAGTAGTAATTCTTCCTCTAAGCGGCAACCCTGTGAACTAGTCATAACCCATCGAGCCAAACAAGTATCACAAATACTGAACATGCCACGGAAGGGCAATACCCGAGTTCGGGAGGGCAATCAGCGCTCTAACCACCAATAACTAGCTAAAACTAACAAAGAGGTGCGCATCAGTGTTTAGAAGTAATTAAGGAAAAGGTTGTGAAATGTTTCCTGTGCGGCCAAGAGGGGAATAGGCAGAAAGGGTGCCCATTATGGAAGAAACCCGCGAGAGTGAATTGTTTGAATTATTTTCAGAAACAGCAGAGGGAAGGATTACTGTTTGTTTCTGTTTTGATTGGGAATAGTTATGTTAGTGCTCTAATTGATACAGGGGCCTACCAGACGATAATGAGTGCGGATTGTTATGAGAGGTTGCGAGGAACAAACACTGCAGGGATATTCAAAGAGCAGGAGCAAGAAACCAATGTTTTCTCAGTGGCTGATGGAGGAACTATTTGTTCCATAGAAATGGTTGTCATTAAGACCAAGATCTACAGATTTTCTTGGAAGATCAAGTTTCATATTATATCGGGATTATCCCATGATATGATACTAGGGGTAGATTTTCTGGGAAAAACTCACACCACTGTTGACTGCAGCAAGAAGTGTTTGTTGTTTGATTATGCCCCCGGAAAAGGGGTGAAGTTGGAAGGGACAGGGATTTTTGCATGAAAGTTTATTGTGCAAAGTCTGGAATATCCGAAGGAGGGCATGAACAGGTTGAAAGAGAGTGAATAAAGAGATTTGGGCTGCTCTTAACAGAGAGGTCTTAAAAGCTGATGAGAGTGATTGAAGTGAATATGGAGCAGCACCAGAATGAAGGGCCGGGGGAAACAGGAGATCCCCGAGAAAACCCGCCGAACAACGGCATTGTCCAGCACAATTCCCACTTGCGAAAATCCTGTGACCCGGCTAGGTATTGAACCCAGTTCGCCTTGGTGGGAGGCGAGCGTGCTAATCATTCAGCCACCATGGCCCTGGTTGAAAGAGGAGTTTAGGGATCTTATAACATCTGAGTTGGGTCACTGTACTCTCTTTCCTATCACGTGAATCGTGAAACGTAAATTAACTTGTAATTTACAATTGTTAATAAATTCTTGTATTTGAAAACCAAATATACAAAAAATAAATATCCAGTTTGGTTTTCACAGTATTTGAAAATTTGTTAAAAACGAAAGAACATTTTCATAGACTTGATAAAAAAAAAACCAACTGCTGTTGGTTTTTTTTTATTTGGTTGATTCAGATGAAGCTATTCTCGCTTTCCGGAATTAAGGAAAATTATTAAAGAGAAAATTAAATCTGCTAAAATCCTTTGGCAATTCGAAATTAATAATAACCTTAAAAGTGAACCTAGAAAATTCTGGAACTATGTAAAGTTAATGAAAAAATGTTATAAAGAACATATTACGTTAACAGTTGATAATAGTATGATACAGGACTCTGGTATACTTGTACATATTTTTGCAAAACACTTTGTTATAGATTTCGACTCAATTCCTCCTGACAATAATCTTGACTCAACTATTCACTCTAAAAATCTGGACATTTGTTCTCCTGTTAAAACTCGAAATTGTTTTATGGGCTATAAAAAAGCTTAAAAGCAGCAAAGCTACAGGCTGTGATGACATTCCCAAATTCATAATTAAAGGTTGTGCTGATATTCTTACTCCTACTCCTTGCAAGTGGTATTCATCCCAATATTTGTAAATGTGCAGTAGTTGTTCCCATTTTCAAAAAAGGAAACAAAACATGAAGTCAATAATTACAGGCCTATATTTTTGCTATGTAGTTTTTCTAAAATCTAATTTTTAAACATCTTTCCTTTCTTACAAAAAATTTAATAACATAATGTCAACACGGTTTTCAAATATGAAAAACCACAACTTCTAATCTATACAGTTTTGTAGATGAACTGTATTCAGAAGTAACAACTAGAAAACAAGTAGATGTTATATTTTTTGATTTACATAAAGCTTTTGACACTTACCATCATATTATTTACAAAAACTAAGAAGCTTAGGATTAGATCATTCTTACTGCAAATGGTTTTCCAATTATTTTTCAAAAATAAATTTGCAGTCAAATTTGAAAATTCACATTCAACTTCTCATCCTGTATCTTCTGGTGTTCCACGAGGTAGCACATTAGGGTCGTTACTTTTAAATATTTTTATGAATGATATCATAGACATAATAAGTCACTCACATGCACTTCTTTATGCAGACAATCTAAAAATTAATAAAAGTATTAGCGATGGCGCTGATTGCATTTACAAGGAAAACCAATCCAACGTTTTATAAATATCATGTTAATAATGTTTCAATTAAAAGGGAGGAGTTTGTAAGAGATTTAGGAGTCATCCACGACTCCAAACTTTATTTTCATGTGCATGCAGATAGTCGAATTAGCAATACTAGCTGTATCTTAGGTTTAATCATATTTATTACATATTATGCCTCATCCCCAGACTCACCTATATTACTCTTTAGTTAGATCTAGATTAGAATGTTGCTCTGTTATATGGAATTACATTACTCTGATTCCAATAGATTAGAAAACATAAAAAAATATACTTAAACTAATTTCCATCAGATTTCCTAAAAATGTAGATTTTAATTATAATAATGAATTAGCCAGAATTAATACTTTAACTTTAAAAGAATGCAGTAACATTAATAATGCTTTATTTCTAGTTAATTCCTTTTTAGCTTTTACTTCTTGTTTAGCTGTAAATAATAAAGTGGGTTTAAAAATACTGTATTTACACATAGAACATCGCACACTTTCTCACAAATGACTTTCTGGCACAGAAAATCACGTTCAGGGATCACTACAAATATTATATAAGATAAAAAATTTCTATTTCATTAAATAATAAGGTTTTTTCTTTTTCTGTAATTTACGTGAATAATTTATTCTTTATCATGTTTTTCTTTGTACTGACACATGACTTCTTTCATAAATACTATTAAACGACTGCTACTCATCAGTGCAACTAAACCCCTGGCAGTTGTCTACAGAGTTACCACCACTGCCTACAAGATTGTATCTACTAGGCTGAGACAGACATCCTAATAATAAAACAAAATTTTGCCCAATGAGCCACTGGGACCATGCAAGAGGTCTGGGGTTAGTACAGCAGGGCGCCGCAGGATACCCCCCCAAGTAAGATGCCCAGATCCCACCGCTTTTCACTGTGCCGCTCGCACCAAGGATCTAGGTGCTGGGCTTGCACCTGCTAACCCCCTCTCCAGATGCCCTATGACAGTGAAGGGAGGGATGGCCAAGGAGTATAAAAGGAGATGTGCCTGGCCTCCAAACTGCCAGTTCTGCTTCAGTTCTTGATCAAGTCTTCTGACTCCTCTCCTGGGCTCTCACTGCGTGAGCAATTAGTGCTGAGGCTGCACCTCTCCAGTATGCTTCACCGCTTCCTCATGGGGATGAAGATCTTCTCCTACTCGCACTGAATAAAGAACCAGCGGCATCAACAGCAGCACACTAAGACACATTCAGTCCCTTACGAACATCAGAGAGTAGAGCTCGCCCCGAGGAATCAATACATTACATGCACCAGCTACTGCCTATTCCCATACCTTTGCACAAGGTGCCTTCCCCTGTAACAATAGGGTGTTTACCATCTGCCAAGCCCTTGTGGATTAGGAGGTAGTACTTCCACCATCTTTGTTTATTTCATTATTGGTAAATAACCACTGATCTTACCCAATCTCTCAAGTATCACCTCCTTCTTATTGTCATCATCAGAGCTGATGAAGCAAGCAGGAGACCAGGTTTACTCATACCAAACCTACATGTACAACACACCAGAACATCCTTGGAAGGCCAACCATCTTTGCTCCGTGCAGTGAACGGTAGAGCAATGACACTAGGATACTGTAACTTGGAAGGTGGCTTGCCAGTTTTAAGTCACCCCCGCCTCACCGCTCACTTATTCGTGCCAAGGAGGGGAACTATTTTGAACCTGGGGAAACCAGTGACCTGGTGACACACCTCACCAGTATTGGAAGGCCACCCATTCCTTGCACCCAGGTGGGAGAAACGGTACAGCCATGACACTATGTACGCTCCTGGTGGGATTGGCTTGCCGGCTGGGGTGGACTTCTCTCACAGCTCACTTCGTGGGGCCAAGAGGGTTTACACTCTGGTGCAGGGGAGACCAACATCATTGGGACAACATCGCACGGTTCCTGCAATCAACACTTTGCAGCTTGAGTCTTCCTCACCTCCCTCACCTACGGTAGGGAAGTCAAGAGTGAGGTGCGGTGTTGGCGGCAGCACTTGGCACCTACACTTGAACTCTGACACGTCGATTGCCTACCTTCTGCAGACCCAATCTTAAGATTAAAGCCTGATGCCTTACACCCGTAGGGGTGGGTTGAGAGGAAAGTTAAGAAGGCGAGGACTATCTCTAAGAATTCACAGGGGCTTCGCATCCTTCCCAGCAGGTTCGGGCTACTGAGTCCGCATGAACAGGTTGCTTTGCTAGGATGGCTCACCGCACCAGTACATCATGCCTGTCAGCTTGTTTGAACCACCAATCCGTGCTGCGGAAGGATACCACCCGATAGTGCAGGAAATACTGCTTAGCGAAGGGTCCACCGGCACGCCAGCTGTAATTAGTATCTCCAGGACAGAAACAAAGCCAAGCACCTCGCACGCAAACCCCGCTTCCCAGTCGAGTGCCACCAGGGCTTTGGGAACAGGGGCAGTAAAATAACCCGCAGGACAGACACGCAGTTCCGCTGTACCACCACCTAAACCTGCACCACGTAGGGTGAAACTATTCGAGCCAGACTTTGTGCCAAGTCGACGGCCTACTAGGCCGGTACTGTACTCCAGTCGGGCACCAGTGCCTCGAGACAAGTAAACACCCAGAGATGCGACTCGCCTAGTGTCAAGAAAGTAACCCAGAGACAAGGGCAGCCAATCAGCCAGGTCTGTCACACGTCAGTATATATGTGTTCCTTTTATTTGTTGTATTTGTTTGTCCTATGTCTAGATTTCGGACATGTTATTGTCCTGTGCTTTCATGTATATTGTTCTGTATGTTAATTGTAACGTGTCTTCCTATTATTCGTTCTTATACTAATGGTCGGCACTGTAAGCTTTTCAAATAAATAAAAATAAATAAGATTAAAATTACTACTATTACTACCACTACTACTATTATTATTATGCAGATGCATTTTAAGATATTCCTTGTTACGTAACATATAGCTGGCATTTTCAGAGTAGAACCCTATCAAGTTTTATGCATTTAATTTAGACATCACCAGACAAGTTTTGGAAAGATCGTACAGACCCTTTGCACTGCCATCATCGCTGCCAACGGGTACCATAAATAAGAAGTAGTGTTTTAATTCTGTCATCGAAAATGTACTTTACTAAAATACACAACAACAAGGTATTACTTACATGAGTACTTAAGTACTCTCATCTACAAGGACCAAAAATGAATTGTCCTTCAGGTCATTGGTAAAGTTATCCTTGATTTTGGATGCTAAGACATTACTAACAATATTAGCACACTTTGTATGGCTTTGTTGTGCATTTTCTGCAACAGCTGAATCATTAAAATTCAACTTTGCTACTTGAACTATATATTGCACTGAACTGAAGCTAAAATTATGAATGGCAAAGCAAAAACTAAATTTTATATTTGCCACAATAGTTTTTTTCTTGTTTTTGGTTTGGAAATCTGGAAAATAATGAAGAAAAAAGGATAAAAGCTGTTATCTTCATATGACTGTGAAATATTGTATCTGTGTTAAGCATATAGTTTTTAATTATATTGCATTAAAAAGTAGAAAATGTACACATATTACCTCGCTAAATTATATAACTGATTGGCAAAAAGGAATTAAAAAAAAAAAGTTTTGCTACCTGTAAAATTTGTTTGACTTTCACTATGGTTTATTAATTACGTCACTCCTTTTCACACGGATCGCCACATTACATGCCCTACATCTAGCTTCAGAACTATCTTCTTCGATAGATCCTACTCACTTGGAAAAAAATATCTTCAGACAACCACTGTTCTATAAATATTTGAGTTCTTCAAATTTTTTCATCTTTTGATAATTCACCCCTATATTCGCATCTTTTTTTAGGTGTAAAACACCTTGCTACTAATTGTTTACTCATTGTGTGTATAGGCTATTCACAATAAAGTGAGTACTTTTGAAAACCCTTGCATTTGGAATAATAGTCAATAAATATATTTTATTTTAGCCACACACATTAACTTCAGAGTGCGGTGGAACATACACAGTGTTTTTATTAATTACATGACAGTATTTATTTAAAAATTTGGTTAAAGGATAAAAAATGGCTAAAAGTAAAAAGTAACCTGGGCCTCAAAAAGTGCTCACTTTACCATGAACAGCCTACAACATGAAACAGTCACACGAGATAACTACTACTAAAGTACACGTGAAATTGAAATACCAGATGTACCTTCTGATGTCAGAAAAAGTGCAAGACTTAATTTATCTTTCTGACTCTAAAGGAAACTAAAGTTCAACCAGACGCTTAAAAGCTGGCACAGCACGCTAAGTTAGCAAGACAAGAAAACCTCATTTTACTCCAATTAGTTTTATATCATCGGTGGCTTGTTTTTTGTTTAGTGTATTTGAGGGTGCCAAAGGCATGTTAGAAAGTCGCTACATTATCCATAGTTATCATTTTTCCCCGCTTTATCTCTCCAAGGTTTAAATTTTGCCATACATAGCGGAATCCGCTATGGTTCGCAAGTGCTAGTAAGTAAAGGCTGTGCCAATTAAATTAGTTGCAAGCTGGTTACAAGAGTTTACAACAAAATGTTTGCATTTACAAAGCATTTTATCTACTATAATACAAAATATGGTAAACAAATTCTGTTACTGACTCGGGACTGTGGTAGTAAGAAATTGCAAACACCTACAAACTGATGACCATGATTGCAGAATGTGCTACTAAATCAACCACAAAAATATGCCTATTAAACTTCATAGATACATCAATTTCATAAACAATGATAATTACTGGAAATAAAACTGCATGTTCACTGAAAATAAAACTGCAACACCAACGAAATAGTTTCTTTTCCCGATAAGTGTTAATTTTTATTGCAAAGAAATTTGAGATGTTTTCTGACAACCAAAATGTATCTCTATTCTTCCCTGTGGTGATAATGCATGCACGTTATCATAATTTTGTCACAATATATCTGTATCATATTGTCATACATTTTATACAATAATCGTAACCTAAATAGACTAGTATATATATAATGGTGACTTATTTATTAATGGTTACATTTTGGAGCATGCTTTTAAGAAGATAATTTAAAAAAATAATAATATACTGCACTTTAAGATGTATTATTTGTGTGGGAATGGTGTGTTGTCTGATCACTGAAATTATAGTTATTTTTATTATATACAACTGAAATGAAATGTTTACTGGTAGCTAGTCAACTTATTATTGATATATTATTTGAAAATTTTACTATTTGATTTAAAAATACTCTTAACATCAATATCCACTATTCGCACACCTCTGTGATTAGTGAATACTAAAATAAAAACAGAAATTAGGCAGGCACTGAAAAAACAATGGATGCTTTCGGTGGATATTAATAATTTTACATTTCACGTTCAGGTTGCAATACATACCCCCAAGAAAGGTTATTTTCATTAAAATCCAATACAAAAAAATAGAAAATGTATTTATGAATCTTACAGGAAAAGTAATGGGAAGTACAGTTTCAAAATTTTTATAACCCTGCAATTTTTTTAAATACACATGTTTTGACATTTCAATAACTGTAGGAAAATTTTACTACCAAAAGTTTGATTGCTATTTTACAAGATTAATGAATCAAGATTATAATCAACAATTTTAAGTAGCAAGTTTGAAGTTGTCTCCAATATCAGAAATAATCATCTGAACTGCTTGTATATGTATGTGGCACCTGCCTAATTAGTGCATAGACCAAAGTGCAGTAAATGTCTTTTCTTATGAGAAGAAAGCAACTCCAGATGAAATGGAAATACAATACAATTTCACATCATCTTGCATATCAAAAACAGAGCCACGAACAAGAAATATAATACTGGGTAAAGCAGTTGCATCTCACGTCATCTTACTGAATACATACCAAACTTGCAATGAAGTTGTAATGAACACAATTACTACAAAGGATTTATGGTTAATTGAGCACTTTTGAAAACCATGATTAGAACATAACATTTTGCAAACTTGTATCTTTCAGCCAAGATTAAAATTAATATTTCCATGGATCCACATAACTATTACTAAAGCACAAATCAAGTGGAATTGTGAAATGTTTTAAAACAAACATGTAGGCCTATGTGATGTCATTAATATGCCATTTCTTGCTCATATGTACATAAAACAAACTTAAACTAAAACAAATGGATCTACTTTGATATCATCACCATAAATTTTTTTGGAAACTTGGAAGTCATCATTTATACTAATACAAAAAGAGGCATAACATTTTATAAACATTCATAACTAATTGAAAATCAGTCATACAGACTTACTACAAAACAATTTACAGCAGTGGTTTTCAAACTTCACTTTACCATGGACCACTAGGTGTAGACTATCAAACAAATATTGTTCACCTACTATGGCACTTCTCCCATTCATGTGCCAAAATACACCACTACTGATTTATCAAATTGCTTAAGTTACATATAAATTAATAAAAAAAACTGTATTTTATTATATAGTAGAACACCTATATTACACCTCTAAAATTGTACGTGTCCCTGTATTTTTCATCAATTTTATTTTGTCCCATGTATTGTCCATTTCATGTAAGTGGATTAAATTTTAACAGTTCTAGAATAGTAGCATAGCCACAATGTAGCCATCTGCCACAGACACACTGTCAGTGAAGAAAACAACATTTGTAAACAAATGTCATGAGTCCAATGCACACTTGCATTTTCCTCATGTTTCCTGTCATGGTAACATTAAAAAACTGAGTTTAGCTAACTTCCGTTTAGTGATCAATGTAGGATATTGTAACTAGGTAGGCATCCCAACCTGTTTTATTATTGTAATGACCAAGTAAATTTTCTGGGGCTCTATTTTATTTAGACGGAAACAGAATTGATAATGTGGAGGGTGGAGAGACTTTAATTTAACATCTTTCGTGAACTAGTACTGTTTTGTGTTCTTCTTACGAGAGTGTGTAATTTTGAATTGTACATTATTTTGATGGAGCAGTGGAAAATTTTGTTCACATGGGGAAAACATTCAAATTATTATAACTTAACGTTTTGATTTCAATGAAAAAAACAAAATGTGATAAATACGTCGCTGTTTGTACAGATGTAGCAAAAAAACACACACACTTTTACTGAAGTTAACCTTATACTTGTTGGATTTACAATATAGGCCAAACAAATATTATTTCTACACTAAAAATGAGTTGAAAGAATAACATTTTTTAGGCCACAAGCATTTGAAACATTATGGAAACCGTTTAGAAATACATTATTTACAAAACACACTAAATTACTGTTTGCAATTCACAATCTCTTGAACACGTATTTTTTAATGGAGTAAGTAAAGTGAGTGAAGAGATTTGGACGGCTCTCAAGATTGAGGTCTTGAGAGCCAATGAGGGTGAAGTGAAAGTACAAAGCAGCGCTAGAATGAAAAGACGGGGGAAACAGGAGATCCTCGAGAAAACTCGCCGACCAATGGCATCGTCTAGCATCACACTTGTGAAAATCTGGAGTGAAACGGCCGGGAATTGAACCCGGTTCGCTTTGGTGAGATGCGAGCAGTTTAAGCAGCTCAGTTACCGTGGCCCCATTTTCTATGGAAATCCTTGCACGATTATTACGCCACTAAAATATGTGGATACTGGTTAATGGTGGATGCTGGTTAGAAAATGTCAGAACAAGCAGTTTTACACAGTGGTAAAGACATGCCAATAATATTACATTTCATGTGAGAAAAAGCAATAAAACGGTACCTACAACCAACTATACCCAAGCAAATAGAAAAATAATGATCTACAGATGAAATATTTTGACAACACTAGCAAGTTACTCGCATAAACAAGTTGAAAAACAAAACACATGCACAATGGCATTCACCAGGCAGGAAACGTTTCACTGATCGTAAAGCCCCTGCTATAATTGCCATGTCCTCTGTCCTCTGATGTTGAGAGCACTTATTGGTACACATCAACATATGAGGTCATGACCCATGTCCTGGCACATCCTTTGTCACTGGTTTGTAGAGAATTAGTCAATTTTTAATATTTTGTCCTCAATTTTCCCGTCGTAGGAGTAGGAGGAGTAGGAGGGGGAGGAGGAGGAGGACTAGGAGTAGGAAGAGGAGGGAGGAGTGGGCACGGGGTGAGGAGGGAGAAGAGGAGGAAAGAGGAGGGAGGAGGAGGGAGGAGGAGGAAGAAAAATAAGGAAAATTGAACAATGAAAACCGTACACAATTTGTATTGGCGAACATGGACATGGAGGTGATTGTGAAGTGTGCCTATGCTAACCGGGATGAATTGGGTTGTATTATGTGTAAGATGACCAAGTGCCAAATCACCAAAATAGAGATACAGCATTAGCACTATGTTGTAGCCCACATTGTGCACTATACTGCCGTGAATTTGGTTTGAAATTTTTCTTGCTAGAGTGCGCTATACACAAGTTGAGACCAAGCAAGATTCTTGGCAAGCTACTTTTCTGTTGTACATAAGAAGATAAGATAGTGTTTTGAAATTCACAGTAGGTCTTACAAGCATTTATGGTTACGCAATAAGAGAATAACTGACAAAAGTAAGATGGCCACTGTGCTTTGCGTGTGTGAGTTTGTGCATTATTACGATTCAGAGTAAGTTTTCATAATGCACGCAAATATTTCATAACTTCACGTGACATAAGCAATTTGAGTTTTATATTTTCTGTGTGTTCGTCACAACCATGTCTCACTGAGCAAGGCAGTTAGTAGAAATGGTGAAAAGTGCAAAATATAAGAAAACTGCCTGCACATCAAATCATCACTTAGCACTAAAGCACAATGTAAGTAAATGTTTACACTGATTTAAAAACAGTTTTTGGTTTAGTTGTTTGAATATTTTATTATTTTAAAACATAAAACTATAATACTGAAATTGAATGTTTTTTAATCCTACTTGACACTTGGTCATTTAATGCAAAACAAAGACCAGTATATAAAAAATTAATATTTGGAATCAATAAAACAAATAAGTTAATATTGTATGTTTCTCCAGTACATTCTCTTAATTACATTATATTAGAAGACAGTAGTTTCTTTACCAGTACTTAGGTTGCATTTGGCTGTGTTTGATTTACAAAAGACCTTTTGCTTAGCCCCTATTATTTCACAAGGAGATTTTCAGCACCGATGAGGGTGGAGTGTGGTCAATACAGAGTAACGATGAAGACAATGGTAGGAATAACAGGAGTATGTTGAAAAAAAAAAAACAGGCCAATGGCAACACTCGTTATGTTACCACAAATTAATATCATGACCGATGTCACCGGAAATAGCGACCAGTTCACCATGGTGGTGGGTGAGTTGTCTGACCTTTTATACCACTATGGCCCCACAATGTGACAGTGATACACTTAGTACTGTATGTTAAGTTAGGAAAAACTAGCAAATGCACCATCGAGATTGTACAAAAAGAGAATAGAACTAAGAGTGCATTTATTACTTAAATGGTGAAAGCAGTCTTCTTGCTATTATCACTGTACTGTGAGATTAGATGCTGTCTTAGACTTACGGACTGAAACCTGGGAATATGGTCAAGGACATTTTAAATATCATTGCTTTCAGTTGCAAGTATTTCTAAACATGAATCATATAATACATTGTATTATTTAAATCTTCAACAATTTCACCAGGTTAATGGTGAACCAAATCAGTAGTAGTCACCTCTTTTTCCTACTGTTTCGCAGAATGTAAGGCAGAGTGTAATTGACACTGATTCTACATTGGATGATGCAATTTCTGCTGCAACAAATTCAGAAACTTTACAGTGTTTCTTCCAAATTTTGTACAAATCCAGGATATCAGTTCTTACGAAGATCACTCAAGAGATGAACAAACACCTGTACTAACAGAGCTCATTAGTGTTTCACCAAATATGTCTCACAATTTTGGATCTAGGGAAGTTGCTACTTCTGCTGCTGAAGAACCTGTTGTTGAACAATCCCCTAGTTCTATTGTAGGAGTATGTAGAATAATTAAGGAACTAAAGTCTGTGTTAACAGAAATGAGTGGTGTCACATTTAATATTTCTCAGATATTTGGTTCCGACGAATTTGCTACTTCTGCTGGTGGAACCTGTTGTTGAAATATTAGGATGCTCTGTTGTTGCAGTATGTGATGAAAGTGAAGAACCACAGCCTGTATTAACAAAACTGCCTAGTTATGCACAGCATATACCTATCAAAGTTGAATACACAATAACAGACCAACCACCAAAATAATGATTTCTGGAAGAACTCTTCACATTTAAGTGCTAAAATAACATATGCTCCTATAACAGAAAACCCAAATAGGTAGATGTACAAATAATCAAAATGACCATTAACTCAACACCACAACAAAGAACCAGTCAAACCCTCATGAATCAAAACAAATAAATACAAAACAAGATGGCACAGAGCATTTACTGCTACCTGGTGGCAGTTTTCAAAACGTGCTTGTTGGGACAGCTTTGGACATCTATTGTAACAGCAAATTGTGTGCGAGTGCTGCAACGTCCGTGAGGATAGAGGACCAACGACATCAGAGGACAGGGGAGACTACAATTTTAGCATGGGCTTAAGTGTCCACATACTACATCATAATTACAATACATATTTTTAAAGTCATATCACAATAAATAAAAAAAATTAAAAAAAATTGCATATTGCTTTAAACACACAATTTAAACCATAAATGTTGCAATTATAATTGAAGTTTGAAATTATAAATTTTAGTTCTGTGTACTATTTTCTTACACAGCCATCATCAGTATTGCCAACATACCAACATACATTCCACAGCAATTTATCAGTTGATACAATACTTTGCAAATGAGAGCATTTACTGTTTATATACTGTGTAGGTCTGTCATATTTTAGCCCACTTATATGAAATGGAAAATATTATACATACAGCACAGTTTTTTTTTTGCACTTTCCTGCATTTTGCAACATCATTTTTCTTCGTCCCTTGAAGGGAAAAAATAAAAGTTTTATTGTTTTTAAACCACAAAATAGGGCAATTCACTTGAAACAGCATTAAACTGAAAGGAACAAACCACATCATCAATAAAATAGGCATCTCCAATCACTGGAAAGTGATAGCACATTTAGAAAGTCTTGTGGACAACCTAGGACCTAGTCATGGATGACAAATGGCCTGCAGAGCACAGCTTGAGAACTCTGCTTTTGGAGGGTCACCCTCAAAGTCAAATGCCCACCAAGGTGAACCAGGTTCAATACCTGGCTGATTCACTTTGGATTTTCGCAAGTGGGAATCATGCTGGACAATGCCATTGATCAATGGTTTTCTCGGGGGATTTCCTGTTTCCCCCACCCTTTCATTCTGGCACTGCTCCATAATCACCTCACTTCACCCTCATTTGCTCTCAAGACCTCAATGTTACAAGCCGCCCAAATCTCTTCACTCACCCAAAGTCAAATGATTGCATGCTGCACAATGAAAAGACTGCATGTCAGTTTGATATCCTACATACACAAGTGTAGATCACCTGATATACATACCAGACTTATCCTTAGAGTTCATAGCTTCTGTGCCTCAAACTCACCAAATACCTCAAGGCAGGTGGAACATTTAAAGCTTGCTTCACTTAATTAACTTTACTAATCAACAAATGTGATTTTAACAATATTATCTGACCCTAGACACTTCCCAGAACCAAGTTCAGTAGCACTTGCTTGCAGACAGCAGTTAGCAAGTAGGAGAGGTACTAATGGCAACAGGAGTATTAATCCCGCAGGGAGATCAATGATGAGAAGATATGCCAACTATGTATACCATGGCATTTTATCATACGGTTACTTGAACATTCTGCACAATATTACTCCACTCCACTTTGGATGGAACGAGGTAAAATGCAGGGGAGATTCTTGAGCCACATGGACACTGACAACCTAAACATCACAACACAGTACTATCAATTGCTGCATGTAATAGAAGACATTACTGATATAACTAATGAGTCTATTTTCCCCAACATGGGTGAAATTATTTTTTAAGCAAGTTCTTAAAAGCTGAGTTGGTAGGTAGGACTCAACGTCTCATTGAAAGCAATATAATTTGAGATTAAACCAGAAACATATGTACCAGTAGTGAGACAATTACAAATGCACACGTGCCTTACCCAGGACTCAAACACAGAAAACCTCTTATTATAAGCTAGCACGCAATCAACTGCATTTCGGATGTCTGATTCGAAGCATCAAATTCGGATTTAATCAATCAAATGTTTTGAATGATAGGGTTTACTAAACTAAAATATTTACAGAGTCACTATTTTGAAAATAAGAGACTGAGCTACTTAAAGCACGTAAGTTTACATGGCCTACAAAGTGTCACTTGTGTGAAGACTTCGGTGGATATTGGTTGATTGGTTTGTGAGATATGGCATAAAAATTTTATTTTCTTATTTGGTGCTATCTTACAAAATTGCCAAAAAAAGAGGCGCTGTATATGGTGCTTCCAATATATACTGTCAACACACAGAGTTTGGTTGTGACGTGTGATGGTCTCGGGAACAGTTCGAAGCTATGTCATGGTCAGAGCTAGTTTTTAGTATGCAGGTCAGTCACACACGGGGTTAACAATGGCTGTTCAAACTCACTTGCAGGTTGGGGCCTGACCAGTGTATAAGGCAGGTAGAGTCGCCTGGCGACTGGGTACAAAATCAAGTGCTGGTTGAGCCACAGAGGTTGTGGCGATTCACGGTTACAGTATTACCTGTACCGGTGTTGAGTTGGCTGGGCTGCTGTGCCGATTGTCAAGGCTGGTAATGGCTGCTGGAGGTGCAGATGGAGCTGGCTGATCCGAAGATGCTGCGATGGCTGGAACTGCTGGCAAACACCTTAACCGAGCTGGAGCTGAGGTTCACATGGAACCAGGGGCAAGCTATGCCCAGCGGGGCCTCCTCCTCTCGGCGGATGGCAGCAACCACAAGATGCAGCATCCCAGGCATCTTCTCGGGGGCTGAAAATAGAGAAGCGAAAGGAGCTGGGAGGTGAGGCTTCTCCAGCTGTCTGGCAGCATGCCCTCGGTCCCGGAGGTTATCAGGCAGAGTGCCTTATTGGATGGGATGCAGGTCCAGGTAGCTTTGTATGCGGCCGTGGCCTTTTTCTCTTGCAGATCTTTCCCACTCCTTTTGGTATAAGGCATGGAGGGGTGTTATGACCAGATTCACAAGAGGGGAGAATGCGACAATTAGTCCCTAACTAGGAGTGTTCTGCCTCAGTGGCGGCCAGGCCGGCACAGAGCCGTACCCTTACCCCAACTGGCAACACAAATAGCGTAGTGGTTGGAGGGTGGGCCGTCGAGCATGTGGGTGTGTTCAACTTAAAGAGTCCCTGAGGGGAAACCCGCAGTCCTACAGTAGACGGAAAAATCAGGTGGTCAAAACCTGGTCTCCTGCTCTACTCTGGTGAGCTTGGTGTTCACGCAGGATCTTACAGTCACCTAAGGAAAGAAAAGTCTAAGTAGGTAAGAACTCATGTTTTATTCCTGAAAGAAATATATACACGGTGGCCCGCACTACCTCCTAACTCCCTTAAGCAGACCGGAAGAATAAACTACGCAAATGCCAGGTGAAGGGTACCTGGTTCTAATTGGGTATGATAGAATTGACTAGGTAGCTGTTAACTTTCACTATCTACTCTGCGCCTTGTCTTGTCCTGATGAGACTTAGGGGGCCACTTTCTGAAGGATTGTGGGGTGACCATTACCAAAGGTAAATGACAAGGGGGGGGGGGAGGCAGGGAATTTACGACTTCCTCAAGGTCTGCAAGGGGTAATCCTCTGGAAGGTCTGACAGATGTTGGTGATGGAGCTAAAGAGCTTCTGTGCAGTCTGGAAGACGAAGCCGGGCCAGAGAACTCCAATGCACGAGGCGGTGGAGCAAGCTGCCGGAGCTTTGTGGCTCTCAGAAGAGATGACAAACAACTGCTGGGTAGGTCTTGAAGACGCTGGGGTCGGCCGAGGGCACTAGCACACGTGGTGGTCAAGCGAGCTGTTGGAGCTGACCTGAAGAGAGCCGGCGAACCTGTAGACACTCGGGTAGACATACTGGTTCAGACCCCATCCATTGCACCAGGGAAAATTACGCACAGATGAAACAAAGTCGTGGTTGCATGGGTGTGTAAAGTGTCATGCATCGGTTGAATTTGGTTAAATTGTTAAATATATGTGACAAACTTATCTAAATTATTTCTGAAGTTGTCATTTTGAATATCGTTGTCTGATCCACTTAAATCATGTGAATTTACGTGGCCTTCTGTAGTATTTATGGTGTGCATAATTTGGTGGACATTAGTTAAACTGTTCCAGAAACATCGCAAAATGTTCAAATTTTTCAACTGGCATTATTTTGCAAATAGAAAGGAAAAATTGGATCTTTGGGCACACAATTGATGCTTCTAATGAATATTGAAAGTGTATGAAATTTGGTTGAATTTTGTTGAATTGTTTTATAGTACTGTACAACATACTAAACTAAATAATTTATATTAACACCATTAAAAAAATGACTGCCACACTTGAATGATGTTAGTTCACACACCATAATGTATCACTACTTGTGTGTAACATTTGGTGAAAATAGGTTGATTGGTCCTTGAGATATGGCATAAAACCTTCACACTTTTCATGTGAAGATCTTCATAAATGGAAGACAAAAATGTATGTAGTATTATATAGGAATGGGTCAATACTACATTTTTCGATACTCAATACCAGTTTCGATACCAAACCTTTCTCGCAGTATTCAATACCAATACTTTTCTTGAAACCAAATTAAAATTGTCATGAACACAAAACAACATGACCAAGAAAATTGCTCATTTTACTAATGTCGTTGACACACATTGAAACTATATAAAAACCCACATTACACTGGAAACAAATGGTGGATGGCTTGTAACCTAAACGTCCTTAACCAATGACAAACCAACACAGTCTCCTTCGATTCTATAGAATCATGTTTCCACAGTAAAAACTGTAATCAAACTTTGAGGAAAATGACAGCTCAGTACACAATTATTTTGCAATTATGCAGTTTTTTAATTTTATTTTGTAATTTCAAAAAATATTACTGTAACGTTAAATAAATATTGTAATTATCTGATACACCTGCAGTAGCCTAGCCCATGTAATATGTGAGCTAGGCCAAGACAGGTATATCAAACAATAATGGTAATTATTTCTGTGATTCTTTAATAATGCAGTTGCATCAGATAATTATGGTATGTGTGGGATGTACAAAAATTACTCAGTTTGCTCGCTCCTGCCTATCAGCGCTCGCTCACAACTCTCTACTGGCTTTTATTGTACCTGAAATATGTATCATGAATGTGATTAATGGGATAAAAGAAAATTAAATGAAAAATTTCGGCGCAGCATATAAATGTGGTATGTTTGTATGTACAGTAACTACTCAAGTTGCTCACTCACGCCTAAACTCTCAATCCGTTTTTATTGTACCTCAATCATGTACCATAAAAGTAAATGTCAAAAATCATACAGCTCGATATCCTCGATACTTTCTACACTCAATACTCTTCAGTAAAAACATTTCAATAATGCAATCAAATTTTTGTTAACTACATTTACATTGTTCTCAATCAAAGTTAAAATTTAAAAAAATCACGCAAGATAATGTTAAAGATGATGGAAACAAACTTGGGTAGGCCTGTCAAGTGTTAAAAAATTATAAATGTGTATATGATACTAAAAAAACACATCAAGCACGTCAATTTTCAAACTAAGAAAGCTTAAAAAAAATTATATTTAGAAAAACAAGCATTACATTTTTTTCTGAATTAAGTCAGATAAAGAAAATGTGGGAATTGTTTATCACCAGATAAAAAAACAACAGCAATTCTCCCGCTACCGGAAGTAAGATCAATTTATAATTCTGTTTGTTTTGCGTTGATTGTTTCCACAGATCGTGCACACACAAAACACCTAAAATAAATATGAAATACCGGTTGTAAATACAAATGGCACATTAAAAATCAAAGTATGTATTTGCATTCAGAATACCGAACATACGTTCAATAAATTTTGACAGTTCTACCACATTTTCGAAAATTCATCGATGGATGCACCAGCGGTTGATACACTGATGAACACGTGTTAAGGCATTTTTTGAACTTCAGGTTGATTTTTAGCAGTGTTTACGCCTGCTTCCAGACACATATTAATACCATTACATTAAAATGTTAGTTTTCATCACCCATTTGTAAAAATAAACATCTAAATTATTTTTGTATATTTTGGAATACTTGAAAATTATGAGTTGTATGTGTGTTAACTTTTATTTTTCAGAGAAAGCGTTCGAAAATTCATTGGTTGATGTTTTGGCACATTTCCCCAAGATCCACTAAATTTTCAGATCGGTGGAACCAATAGATAACCGGTTCAACCGGACTCAACCAAACAACTGATTTTCGAACATCCGGTGAACATTGGTGGATGCACTGGTGAATTTTTGAATATACAACGTGAAACGTAGCACTGCCACAATGTATCCTTGCACCACAGCTGCTCTGTCTATGAATAAAATAATGAGTGTAAACAAATGCTATGGTCAAAGTAGATAGGTACCATTCCAACCTACCTTATTTTTATTATGGAAATGTCATACTGCTGAGGCTCCATTAATTTTATTGCCAGTGAAGTGGATGGGTTTGGGAGAGACTTTAGTTTACAGTCTTTCTTGAGATGGTGTTGTTTTGCACCTCTTCTTACGAGACTGTATCATTTCTAATTACATATTGTTTTAATGGATGAAAGTAAAATTTGCTAGCATGAAAGAAACATTCAAATTATTATATAACCTGTCAAGTTTCAACCTCACTGAAAGAAAACGCTATAAATATGTAGTTCGTACCAATTTGAATATTAAACACATTCATAACGTAAATATTTTTGGCGATGTTAGTTTTCCATACAGTAAATGTGTTATTTTTACACTGCAAAACAGAGTTGAAATTACGGTTTTTTAAGCCACGTACTAACATTCTAATAACCATTTCAAAATACATTATTTACAGTATACACTGACTTACTGTTCGTAATTCCTATTTGCAACTACTGAATACATGTTTCTCTGCCATCAATACAAAATAATTAGCTGAACATTTCACGGGCTCTCCGAAACTAGTCAACTGCAGAATGAAAATAAACGGTGCTGCGCCGCTTCATGACAATAGGGAAAATGGTGGACCAAGACTAAGCCATATACATGTATTGATAAAAAGTATAGAATAAAAGTATCCATATAAACAACAGAATACTCAATACTTTCGATATAGCCCAGTATCGAGGGGTATCAAGGTTTGAAGTGTTGAATGTCCCATCTCTAGTTGGAATTGATTACACTGTTTCGACAATATAGCATTCTCAGCTAAAATGGTTAAAAGGACGCCATTTTGAAAATAGTGCTTGAAATTTTTAAAACATGCCATTTTACATCATCTGCCACAGTATTACTCGTTTGCACAATTTGGTAGGAATATGTCAATTGTTTACTGCGATATGACATAAAAACTTTCCTTATTTGTATGGTATTATCTTACAAACTGGCTGACAAAAGTGGGTAGTATTCGCACAGATAGTGCTTATAATAGATACTTTCAGCATACAAAATTTGGTCAAAATTGGTTAAATGGAATGGTAGATATACCAAATAAACCTACAATATTTGTATGGCCACCATTTTGAAAATATACATCTAATAAGTTCAATTACTTATGTTTACCTGGTCAATAATAGTATTACTTATGTGCCAAATTGGGTGAAAATTGGTTTAATAGTTTTTAAGATATGTAAAAATCGTAATTTTTTCATTTGGTGCAATATTCCAAAACGGCTGACCAAAAACCATATCCATCTCAAAATTTAATGTTTGTAAGATGCTCAACTAGTATACAAAATTTGGTTTGAATTGGTTAAATGGTTCCCGAGATATGACACATCACCCAAAAATATTCAAATGGCCGCCATTTTGAAAGTCAGTGTCTCACGTAATCCAAAACTATAAAAGTCAGGTTTCCTTACTAAGTACTATATGTGTACTGAGTTTGGTGAAATCCGGTCAACATGCTAACTTGGCCCCTTAATCCACTATGGATACCACAACTGGACATATCTGCATAAAACGACGTAAAAATATTCTAAGCTCTGTTCCACCACTGTAACGGCCAAAGTTCCATCCACCACTTGCCAAGGCCGAATCAGTACAGCAGAGTGTGATATTACATCAAAAAGCCAGCATGTTCAGAAGTTCACATTAGGGCCAGTTTATATTCTGGTTTAACTTCAGGACAGCTGCACTCACTTTTTCTCTCCTCATGCCGTACTCCAGACAGGGTGGAGTTAGGAAACGGCTTAAGCGAGAGATGCAAGATATCATAGCTGCACTTACTGAATCACCTCCTTCAGAAACTGATAGTGATACCCAGTTGTTTCAATCCCCAGTTAAATTTCCCGGAGAGCAGCACCTAGCTATCAAATTAATTAAAAGGTATGGAGATACCATTCTAGGCCTCGATAGGCATTGAGTGTAGACCCCTTTTCAGGAGACTCCTCCCCTCCTAACCGAGAATAAAATTCTTGGAACTTCAGGTCTTACGTTCGACCCCCAATGGTAGTTAAGTGCATTAAGTGACTACGACATTCACTATAAGCTTCAATTAATGACGCCCAATGTGGAGCATCACTGCAAATAAATAAGTTACAATTAGGAGTGAGTTGGATTGCCCATGCAAAACATGTTTCAAGGTTAAGAAGCGATAAGAAATATTTTTCCAAGAAGTACACTTTACTGTACTTATATCTGTAGTGTGTGATAATGTGTTTGTAATCTGTAAATATATTTCATACATGTTTTGTTTAGTATAAAATGAATTTCTGTAAGTATGTGGTATTTAATTGATTTTTCCCACAGTCTGTTGTTAACCCAGATTGTCGTTATCCCAGATTAGCTTCGGTCCCAACTGATCTGAATTAAGAAGGTTCTACTGTACCGAGTTAATTTTCAAAAGCCTATTAGACAAGACAGTTGCTAAAGGATAACTTGGAAAACATGGTGAAACTGAAATTTTTAAAGTTCATGGATGCTGAAAATGAAATTGTTTAGCAGAATTTCTAATTTTTATACATAATGTGTTGAAAGAAATGAAAATAGAGAAGTGCAGATAGCAAAACTAGCTGGGACAAAAGCTAGAAATCAAAATTCTACTAGTAGCATGATGAAAGACAGAAGAGAAGGAAATAAGAATCCATCAACCTCCAATCCGAGAGTGGAACCTCTGGGATCCCAAAAAATACCAACTGAATTACTAACCATTTATATTGTGAATCACAAAATGATAACTTCTCACGTACAATCACTTACCTAAAGAGAGAGAGAATGAACTTCAATGCAGCAACTTAATGAATCTCACTTTCACTAAATCACTAAGTAACAGTTAATTTAAATTTGCTGCAGAGTCGCTAAACTTCATAATAAATAAATAAGAACACAAAAGCTGCACCTTCTAACTACATCTTCATTTCTAACAGATTAAGCACCCCCTACATAATTTTACCTTCAAGTTTGTAATGTTTTTGAAAGTTGAATGATGTCAATAACAGGTATCCTGGGCACTTGATGGCTCTGGCATGCAAAAATGACAGTTCCAGGGTATTTTTTATGTAAGATCACAGATGGGAGATTGCCAACACATCAAAAAACACTTACTGCGTACATGATGGGGCACATCTGGATTACCGTGCCTGAAAGAGGAGCTGAAAAGGAACATGAAAGCTGTCAGCCTACATCTGGTTGAAAAATTACACATGACATTCTGAAGGCCCATGAAAGAGTAATGCAACAGCTAGGATTTTGGGTAGACATATTCATATAGAGCATTCAGCTACACTATAGAGACCCTGAATAAAAATTTAAATAAATAAATTCTATCAAAATATTTATCACTCTAAAATCAAATATTTTTATCTGAATAAAAAATAATACCCCAAGAAGTGAATATAGTTAACATTGGTACAGTAAAGTTGTTAAAGATTTATTATGAATACTGAGATAATTACCAAATATTTTAAAAATTGTACAACACAACTGTTTTTTTTTCCTAGGAACTTACCCATGATCCAGCTAAAAGAACCGAGTTTCGACTGACACTTTGGGCAATGCAGTTTTCCTTGCAGGGACTGGTAAATTGGCTGCATCCAAGCTATGGGCTCGACAAAGTAGGTCTCTGTACACACTCCCAAGCCCTCCTTGTCTTGCGTGGACCATTTATCATCCGCCCACAGTGGCTTCTCTTTCGGACAATGAGGCAGCAAGTTAGAAGCTGATGCCAATATACGTCTAGCAAATAACACACAGTCAACAGCATTTTTAATACAGTTGGAACTGTTGCAGATATTAAGACCTTCCAAATACTTATGACAAAACTGTGTTTTTTACATGCTGATTAAAGGATGTTCACAATAAAGTGAACACTTTTAAAACCAACCTTAGAAAATAGTTACTGCCCCTGTCTGCATATATTTTAATGGCCGCACTGTGTTACATGCTCCCACGAAAGTTGGTGACGATGGATGCAAAGTAGTTCAGTATCTTACCGTCAAATAAAAAGTAATAGGTAACCATGTGATAATTTAAATTATTTCTTTCGCTTTCTGTTTTTTTACGGCTTCGGAATATAAAAATTACCAGATTTGCAAAATAATTATTTTTCTAATAATTTCAGAATTTCACTTGACCGACGTATGAATACAGTGTTGAAGCCCATGCCAATGTTAATTTTACATAAGGTGGAAGACTACACAACGGGTATACAAGTAAACCTTAAGCAGGGCTTTCAAAAGTGCTCATTTTACTGTAAACAGCGTATACCTTCATGATATAAAGCTAACATACTGTAGCTGGCTCACAGTTACTACAACAATTTTAAAGCAAAATTTTATTAGAAACCCCAAAATAATTATATGTTAATTATATTTTTAGAATGGAGGCAGAAAAAAAAAAGTACTCAAATGGGAGTTTACGCAGTTATACATGTAGACACAAAGTCAAACAAACACGTTTTCCCAGCAGGTACGTGGTCGCAACGTTTCACTGGCTGGGCCAGTTTCTTCAGACTGCGAGTGATGGCACACTGGAGCACAATGTTACACTCACACATGTGGAAAATGTGTTTGATTAACTTTGTATATGTGTCAATCTGCGAGTACCAACCTGTGAATATCACTTGTATTTTCTGTCTCCTTTTTAAAAATATATAAGTAGCATAGCTTAATATTCCTGTAATAAACTGACGCCTGACACATTCCTGCACCTCTAGAAAAAGCGCTCTACCTATGACTGCGTTCTATTTTGGAAGGCACGAATCCTTATGGGCCAGTCACAACTTTATTAAAACAGTAATTTAGGCGGGACACGTGTCTACAGAGTACATTGGAAAACTACAACTGATACTACAGACATGAGCTCATAGATTTTACTGTCTTTCACCACGCGCCCAGAAGTCATAATGACACCCCCCCCAAGTGCACTCTCTCTACGTGACCGCCAACTTCTCCGGGATGGCAGCGCTTTATCACATTCCTGCTGCCTGGAGAGCAAAACAGCCTGCTGGAGCATCATAGCCTCCACGAGCAGGCAGGAAGGCAAAGATGTGTCAATGTCTCTGCGCCCAAGCAGATAGGGGATAATACAGGCATCTATACATAATGTCAGAAAGACCAACCCCCTGAAGGCGTGACCAGCTTCCACCTTCACTCTTCTGAGGTTCTACAAGGTGGAATTTTAAGTATATAAGGACTTACAGAACATGATTTTAAGACAGTCTGCTGCATCCTAATGGTTGTAAAAGGCCACAGAAGGTATCAACCCACAAGGGTAAGCACTAACCGCCCTGTCTCCCGCTGTAAGACACTAAAGATATCTTATCAGGGTAACCCGTGCTCAAATCCTTCCCCCACATCGGTAAGCCAGCGTCCACCAGAGGGTCTTCAACAGTTAACAGCCACCAGTAGCTCTGGAGAACCGCCAGTAACCAGAGGGTCTTCCACCTCTTTGGCAACCTCCAGCTCCAGATGCCTTCAGATGCCTATGCCACCAGAAGATCACTGCAAAAGCCACTCTCGTCGACCTTCCTCCCTTGGTAACCTTTCCTCTAGGTCTTCCTTGGACCACAACAACGACGTTCCCTCTGGGTGCTAGCCACACCACTCCATCACCCTTCTGGTGTTGAAACCCCAACAACTAGGTTCCTTCAAATATCTCCTAATTAGGCTATCTTAATTATAATTGTGGCTATTATTTAACTCACATCTTATTATTAAATTTACAATCTCACTCATTAGTATTCACTTGCTGTCAGGTAGCCATCACCTGACTTTCAAAACGTCTTTTGATTTTAACTCTATTAAATTAAGATTATTACGAGAGTGCGGTCCCAATATGCTATTTACGCTTTTAATAAAACACCATTTAACTAACTAAACTCTTTTATTCCTTTTGTATTTAAACTTTGTATAACTTACGCCTTTACGGCTACATGAAAGAATCATACCTTATACTAATTCACACCCTTAAGGCCAGAAAAAATTATTATACTGAAAAATAGTCAGTGTCTCACATACATAGCCACTAAGGCAGGCTTACACACTTTCCTCTCGTGGAATCATGCAACCAAAGTATTTCTCTACTCCGCCTTACACTGTAAGAGGCCGGGAATGAGAGAGAGGAGTGCCTTGACAATTTGACTCACAATGGAACAGAAACTATGCTGCATCTCTGAAAACCATGGAAATGCCTATGTCCTGAATATTCCACCTTCCACTGTAAAATGCCGGACAAGGAATAGCAGCACATGCGAACCCACTGGCAAGCCATGGTGCTTAGTTACACACACGAGGGTCATGTGACACATCGGCCTATTCTAAAGTGTAACCTTTACATATGGTATGCCCTAACACAAAAAGGAAGGCATCAAATATAACCGGAGACTTGAGGTGGAAAACATTCTAAACGAGTTAGTGGAATTAATATCCAATAAGTTGGATAAACCAGTACCTTTATTTGCACCTACAACTAGACTACCTAAATGACCACACCTAATCCAATTAGCCATCATTAGCTGCATACCACTCCAGTCACCTACCTTCCTAAACCTACGAAGACTTCTTCAGCACCACTCTGCTGCAACTAACACCGGCTGCTGTACAGCTGCCACCGGCCACCAGCAGCCAGCCCACAAAGAGAGGAGCAACTCGGCCTGGCACCTCCGAGGTAATACGTCGGAACCCAATAGTTCTTACTAGAACAGATTTTGGGCCGGGCAGAAATACTACAAGGCCCACATTATATAACGGCAATGCCCCATCACATAAATAATATTCTTTTTAGAGTTTAACATTTTGCAAATTTCCTTCGTGATACTGGCATCGTATTGGTCATAGTCCTCTTCTGTGCTTAAGACACAGACCGCTCGCAAACTTACCTACAGCTTTAGATTCCAATTGGTTATTAAAGTTCCGGGTTTGAATCCCAGAGTGGACACTAGAAAGCCCCTATTACATAACTCCTGTCCCAATGTGGCAGATAGCATGACCAGCCAGCACACGTGCTAGCTCATGTAACATAATCCCTGGACTTGTGTCTCGACTCCGACCTATGTCAATATCTGTGAAGCGTTTGTGTTGTGTCTTAATTAATATTTCGCCAACTAAACTCAGAGTACATACGACAATATTTAAAGTTGTACTAAAAGTGTAAGATTAAATTAATGGTAAATTAATTTTGTTTTTTTCGGTTGTCGCGTGACACATATTTCAAAGTATCTTTATTTCACCGACTTCTTATCATCACATGCGTGTTACGTGCCCCAACAGAGATGCGGAACCCCGATTGGCCGACTCCAAGGCCAGATGACAACCCATTTTGGGAAACGTAAGAAACCAAGAGGGCTGTTGTACAACATTAAAAGATAGTCACGCAATTGTCCCTACCTACCAAAGACATGAAAAGCATAGCCAGCTGGCAATGTAAGTCTGCCTGTCCCTAAGTGAGCGGCACATACTGTCCACACATCAACCAAACAGCTCTGGTGCTAGCCACCTCAGAGATAGCAGCACGGGCACTGCCCAACCCGAACTGAGAGGGGGTTAGTGGCTGAAGACAGCTGAAGGAAGAAGGATCTGAAAGACATGCTGGCCTGCAGAATATAGGCAGGAATGCCAGTTGTTCAGTAGCATGCTTTAGCACAAGTTGTGCTAAAGCTCTCTACTTGCAGCTGTCCTCTCCAGGAGCTCCCACGAGATCTTCCAGTGACATCAGTGATGCCCTCACCTCAAAACTTCAGCCCTGAAGAGTTGTCAATCCCTCACCGTCTAGCATCACCACTCCCCAACACTTACACCCCACATGGTGCTCCAAGTCCCTTCCAGACTAACAGACTTCCATTAGGGTTTAATTGTTTTCACGGCTACCTAGTTGCTGCTCTCTCCGCTTTTCAAGCCTTCGCTCTTCAAGCTTTCACTCTTCAAGCTGACAGGACCTTTCACCTGTCTTGCCCTGCTAACAATTTCATAGGTTACCCAGAGTCTGGTAAGAAGTAGGAGATAGTACGGGTTAGCATGTTCTATTCTAGAAAGAATATAAACATGCATTTCAATTTAACCATCGCTGTCTTCATCTAGAGCAAACTGTGTACCTCACCCAACCTGGTAAGCATCATCCCGCAAGAGAGCGGCAAGAGACTAATGTATTTACATCCAGTTTCCGATCCTAGAGTAGGACTATGGGCTGTCTCTAACAGGACTGCACGTATGTCAAAGAGAAAATAATTTCGCAGGCAACCCATACTGTGGACGGAGACTTGCAACATCCTGCGTGCATAGAACGACAGAGCCCCCCATTAGCAAGACACACAATGAAGCGCATAAGCCACGTAAGTCAGCTAACTCACACCTTCCAAAATGTACAGATGTACCAGAAGAGGTGCCAAGCTTGATGACGGTTGACTTAAGTCCCTCTGGAAGCACTTCTAGCTAGGGTTCCATTGAGGGGTGAACCGTAGAACCCTTCCCATACATACCATTCGGCCGCAGACAAGGAGGCCGGCAGAATGATAGGACAGGTGCCATCCTTGCTGCTCATTATACCTTAAGGTATCTACCCATACCAGTCTTCAGCTGCTTGACACCTGAAGCTCAAGCCACCTGAAGACTGACGAGGCCACCCTTTGCAGTCCTCCCCACCAATCTCTTTAGCCCCCTTATCAGGGTTCCCCGCACCGTTCATCCGACAGCGGTTCTCTACTGAGGTTTCCCCTCCTCCTGGGAGTGGAGGCAGAGTCGAACGTCGACCCAGCGCCACCAGCACTAGCAAACCCAGTGAACCCCTGCAGCATCACCTCCGGCCGACACCCCACCCACCACGGGACGAGACCAGCATGACTGCCCAACCCTTGGTGCACCATTAAGGACCTGAGTCAGCACTACAGGACTAGAGCCCATGACAGCTCCGGGTGAGGAGTACCGGAGGTAAGCAACCAAACACCCTTACTCCAGCCATCCGGAGGCCTCACCTCACACAGCCTGACTTTGTACCCTGCACACAGCTGACCATGTTTGGGGTTTGGTAAGAGCCCAGTTGCAGACGGCACCTCAGTAGAGCCAACCCGAGTGTGTGTGTTTCCTGACCGAACACCGTAAAAGACCTAGGGATGTTGACATGCTCTGTCACCACAGCCGTAACACATCACTATTTTTGGTATATCCCCCCAGAGCAACATTTCCCAAGCTTGGAGTCACCTCAGTATGTTTGGGGGTGTCATTAATTACCTAACAAATTATTATTTTTTAAATATTAAATTTTATATCTTAATAATACTGTATGTAATGAAAACAAATGAACTTATAACTTAGCATAAAGGAAACCACCAACCTAATGTTTACAACCTTAAAGTTGCACACTTATACTAAGTCATTCATTGTGTAACCCTCACTTGCCAGAACATGTGCATTTAATCTCTACACTGACCATATGTTCCATTTCTCCAGTATAACTAATCACTTTTACTCAGTTTCATCTCTGTGTACAATATGCACTTGTCTCCCGTGCTTTCTCTTTCATTCACTCATAATCTTGTTCTCTCTTTCAAGCATTCTTTTCCTCACTCTCACTCTAGCTGTGTGTATGTGCACGCATGCATGTGCACATGTGTGCATGTGTGTGTACACGTGGGTGTGCGTGTGTGTGTCAGTGAATGCATGTGTTTTTTTTGTTTTTTTATTACTGGTCGTCATTGTATGTTACTGTTAAATAGTTTTCATTTTTTAAGAATTTAAAGTGGCCTATGAACTGGTTTCGTGTCATGAAATATAACTCAGCCTCTTTCATGCTGTGTAATTAATGGAAAAATTGATCAAACATAAGAGAACTAGGGCTAATGGTGATTTAACAAATTGACGCGTAACGTCTTTCTACACATTATTTAATTGACTTCTACTCGTCAGTGCAAATGAACTGAAAGCTCATACAATGGAGATTGATTTTACACCACCAACAAAGAGACACCAGGAATTGTTTTATCTACCCAAGGTAAAGGACAGACGCTTCATGCCTGATATAATTAATTGCCGGCCGAGCCACTGAAGCCATGCATCAAGGTTCACTGAGTCCAGCAGCGCGCTGCCAGATGTCAATACTAGTACGAGCGCAGAGATCTGTTCCTGGATCCAGTGCCAGCTACTGAAATCACCCACACCGACGATCTATGTCAAACACTTTGCAGCTGCTTACTCCCTCTCCAGGACAACCCCCTATGCCAGGCAAGCAAGGGGCACAATGCCGATGAGTATAAATAGAGGGCTGCACCAAGGCTTCTGACCAGTCTTCAAGCAACTGACTTCTGTACTGTTACTTCACCACACTACTGGTGCTGCGTGAACCATCAGCTATCCTACCTTGGTCTTCTTTGCGTCCTAGTGGTGCAGAGGACTTAACCTCTCCTCGAATCTTCAATGCACCCCTAGGGAGGCTGACGATCCTACCACTATCTGCTCTTAACTAAAGAACGTTGTCTTAAGTCGTCATAACACTGAGACACGTACCAGTCCTTTCAGGACAACAGTTGTAGAGCTAGGGAAAACTTGAGTCATTATAAGAGCCACTTTACTGCCTACCCTGTTAGTCTAGGAGCAGGTAGCCTTCACCTGTTTTAATGTAGGGTGTTCTACTTCCGCTAAGCTCACGTGAATAAGTAGTAGTAAATTCACCATCGTTGTTTATTTCTGATTTCTGTCAACAGAAATAAACACAAGTTTAACTCACTTAAGAATATCACTTCTGTAGTCCTAATTCCTCTCCTCATAAACACCTGGCCCTACAAACAACAGCAGGTGACCAGGGTTTTATTCTTACCGTAAAGACACCTCACACCAATCACAATACAATCTTGGAAGACCACCCATTCTCTGCACTCGTGTAGTGAACGGTAGAGCTACGACTCTAGGATACAAATTCGTTAGGGACTGGACTGCCAATCTGAGGTTTGCTCCCCTTATCACGCATAAGTGATGCCGAGAGGAGTATTTCCCTGGCTTGGGTGTACCAGTTCCTCTGGGACCGTCCTCTGCACTTAGTGTAGTGAACAGTAATACCATGACACTAGGTACACGTTCCTATTAGGGTCAACTTGTCAACTCATAGTCTGCTCTACTCATCGTGCACTAGCAATGCCGAGGGGAATACCTCACCGGGTCTTGGGAGACTAACTCTATCGGGACTACACCCCGTATTGGGACTGTTGCTAGTGTTACGCAAATTTGACTGACCCCGCACCTTTGGTGCCAGCGTTTGAGAGTGAGATACCGCATTGGCTGGCAATCACAGTATGCACAACTCAACAAACACATCAAACTGACTGTCTTCTGCAAGGTCCGATTGTAGCTTTATCTGTACTCATGCCATTTAACCACAGTGGTGGTGTTCATAAGAGGACGAAATATGCGAAGGCTGCCTCTAAATATTCACTGGGGCTTAACAACCTCCCCAATGGGTTCGAACTTCTCAGTCCGCGAAAGCAGGCCACAGTACTCCGCAGACTCACTGTACCAGCTGCACCAACTGACAAGCCTGCCATGTTCGAGCCACCTACTAAAACATCCAAGGGACTTCATCCAGCCATCCAGGTCTATCTCAGTGGCCAAGACCGGTCCATTGGCATTGCTAACTGCTGGATTTGGTAAACTCCACGCACACCACAAACCTTGGCGATAACCTAACCCCAAACCCCTAGGTCGACCAGCACATCCACTTCAGAGGCAGCCCCTAGTGTGCCATGAGTTGAGCCTGGAGGTGGCACAGCTGCAGGATAATCACCCAGGTATACCAGTACGAGTGGTACCATAGAAACGCAAAGTAGTGCTCGCCGAACCCGATTTTGTTCCCTGCCGGAGGGTGACTCGCCCAGTCCTGTCCCGCGCAGTGACTAAATACTCGTCACCAGGATGCGCCTAACCTAGTGTCTAAGGGTGGGCGAAGCTGGATATTTCATTTCAAAGCAAATTCAAAACAAATTTGTTAAAATACTCGCGAATTCAAATCAAATATCAATTCAAAGTGTTTTGTTGACAAGTATAAATTGTAGCAATTATATTTTTTTTAATAAATTTAATAACTACGCACATTTTTTTCAAGATAGGTAAAAGGCAAATAAAAAAGAAATGTTTTCCACCAATTTGCAAAAAAATAGTTTTTTACCATGTACAGTATTTACCTTTAAGGAAGAGGAGGTTTTTTCCCACAGAAAAGGAATATAAAAAATATGGGGTCGTCTACAATTCAATACCCAGGACCACAAATACTATAAATATGTGATACTGCTAGTTCCGTATTTAAGAGTGTGTTACATTCACAACATTACTATGGGCTTCTATTCATAATTTTTTTACTCAAGAAGCAGTTAATCCTCCAAAATTGGCATGCCATGAGAAAGGATTTGGACAAAGACTTTTCATGCTTAAATACAGCTTGTCCTATGGTTGGGTGTATTTTTGTAGTGCTGAGACTGTACCTGTCAACTTTGACAAGGGTCCCCTTATCTGATGTCACCCAGAGAAATAAAACGCTTAAGTACTAGAAGTAGTAGTAGGGGCGGGCGGGTTCTAATTCACTAGACGAATGACATGATGGGATGGTCTAAAAATAGAATTTGCAGATTAAGGGCTAATCCGATTAATGGCTAATCCTAATTCGATTAATTTGCAAATGGCTGCAAATAGAAAGCGCTTTGCTGGGAAGCAAAATGGCTCAAGTTACAGAATATATGACGTACAATTAATTTTTTGCTTATATGACAAACTTTCAAATCTGTCTGTGAATATGCGGAAAAATCTATTTTCTCGACTCAATTTGATTCATCAAATCATAATCATGTATGTAAAGAGTCAATACAATACTTCTGGCATGAAACCACACTTGTATTTTATTAACAATTTCCCGTTTTTTTATTACATTATTGAAAAGTGAGATTTGAATAGCAGTGGGTTCAATTTCACACTTTTCGCAGCAATTAACTCTGTAAAACTTGCAGTTTAATATCATATTTATCACACTGCAAAACTCTGTTGTACATGAGGAAAATAAACATATAATACCGATTAAAATGAGAGCTGCCGAATTAAGTTTGGAAAGATAATGAAGTGTTTAGCAATATACAAAGATGTTTCCCAGATAATTAAGTTTTGTTATATTGTGAGTAAAATTGGATACTGACAATTATTTTACACCGAATGCAGTTTGGACTAATTTGTGGGCATTATGTTGAGTTGAAGTTTCACTAGTCATAAGTGTGGCAAACGTGGGATAAGAACGTTGATATCATTAAATACAAATTGTCTTCTTTTGCTTTTTGGGTGAATAATAATAAATAATTTAAATTGCCCAAAAGGATTTTTTTGTTTCGAAGTTCAAAGCAAAAATTTGATTTCGAATACAAGGCAGAATATTGAAAATATTCTATTCAAATTCGAATTTTCGAAGCTTTGCCCAGCCCTACTAGTGTCTGCCAAAACTGATTTGACCACGTGATGTGCCACTTGCCGAAGGCCATCATGCATCAAAGTGTTTGTGACAAATCACAATTAACTACATGCAGTGAACAAGTTATGAACACTATTTATTTTGGCAAAATACCAAATATGTAGTACTGAATAACTAAACCCATAAAGAGACTAACAAAATTATCACAGCAAGACAATTATAGATCACAATGAATAATCAATAATTACACAATTAATGCAATTCAATAAAATGGGCCATTAATCTCAGAGCAGCAAAAGAAAAAATTCATATTACATAAAATGCTTCTCGGCTCCAACACAACAAACAATTAAATTGCAGGGATCCAAACTTTACTGTACCAAACCACCACCTTAAAAAATTTCTGTTCTTTCTTGACTTAGTAGGTTTCCAAGTACCCATTTAACTTTAAAAACTGACAGAATAGAGGGCAGCAAAGATTTACACATCAAAGCTTCCTCTTCCTTAAAAATTATATTAAAAACAATTAAAACAAGGGGAGGCAGTCGTATGGGACCCGTCACAGCTCCAACCAATAAAAATTACAATAACGGACAACTAACACTGACGCGTGACATCTTTCTACATATCAATTAATCAACTTCTACTCATCAGTACAAACGAACTTGGAGCACATTCAACAAAGTTTGATTTGTTGCTGCCACCAACGAGACGTCAGGAATTGTTTTATCTATCCAAGGCAACGGATGGACACTGCACGCCAGATACAATTATCAGCCGGCCGAGCCACCAAAGCCATGCATTAAGATCAACCAAGTACAGCAGTGCGCCGCTAGATGCCACTACTAGTACAATTGCAGAGGCATGAACCTGGATCCAGTACTCGCCAATGACCTCACATACAGAGGATCTATGTCATGCTCTTTGCAGCTGCTACCGCCTCTCATGCTGTTTGCAGCTGCTACTGCCTCTCCAGGATAGCCCCCTATGCCAGCCGAACAAAGGGCACTCCACTGAGCAATATAAAAAAGAGGGCCGCACCAAGGCTCTTGACCAGTCTTTTGGCAATTTACGTCTGTCCTGTTCCTTCACCGCACTTCTGGTGCCACGGGAACCATCAGCTCTCCTACCTTGGTATTCAATGTGTCCTAGATGTGCCGAAGACATTACCGCTCCTCAAAACTTCACAGCATCCTCGAGGTGCCGAAGATCCTTCACTTTACATCTTATGTCACCGCAACACTGAGGCATGTACCGGTCCCTTCTGGATGACAGTACTAGCATAGTTTAAGTCAGAGTTGTTTTCATAATCACTTTTACTGCCTACCCTGTTAGCCTAGAATTAGGTCGCCCTCACCTGTGTCTATGTAGGGTATTTAACTTCCTTAAGCTAACGAGGATAGGAGCTAGTACATTCACCACTACTTTTATTTACGTTAAAAGAAATAAACACAGTTTAGCTTACTTACGAATATCACTCCCATAGTTATAGTGCCTCCCCTTGTAAAAATCAGGCCTGTATGAGGGACAGCAGGTGAGTAAGGTTTTATTCTTTCCGTCAAAACACCTCACACCAATAACAACACATTCTTGGAAGGCCACCCATTCTCTTCACTAGTATAGTGAGCGGTAGAGACATGACACTAGGATATAGTCTATTTCATATAAGTGGGGTAAAATCTGACAGACAATCTGACCAACCTACACACTACGTAAACAGTAAATACTCTTGTTTGTACAGGTGATGAATTGCTGTGGTATTCATGTTGTTAAGTTGGCGATTTTGATGATGGTTTTGGAAGAAAATAGTAGTTTAAATCTTAATTATACTTAAAAATATTTACGGTTAAAATTATGTTTTTTAAGCAATATTAAATTCTCTTGGCCTTTAGTGACTAGACTAAAAACATGTTTAGCAATTATGACAGAGTATGTCAATACGTAAGAACATTAAAAGTTTCCAGCCAATGGCTAGCCATGTTTATGTTTCCAGTTTCCAGCCAGCCCGGTGAAAGCCATTGAGCATGTGTCTTTTTCTCATTGTGTTTGTTATACGAATATATTGTCAGTGTTGTCAGAATATTTAATAGGTATTTAATAGTTTATTATATTTTTATTTGCTTTCTTCAAGCCTAGTTAGTTGTACGTACCATTGCAGTGCGTTTTCTTCATTGAAATGTGAGATGTAATAATAACTAGCATGTGTTTACCACTTCGTAAAACTGCTCGTTCCGCCATTTTCCTTGCCACCGTCCACAATGAAGTGACACAAATAAAATTTACGTATCTAAGTTTGAGTTTGTTGGTTTCAGGAAACGTGCAGTGTTAATTTTACTGAATGATTCCACAAGTAAATGATTTAATACTAGTGACAAACAAACATGATTTTAGTGAAGTAAACTTGCAAGGATTTCTATACACAATCACGTTTTCATGAGGTTGCAAATTTTACAAACAGTAAGTATGGATGTTTTGTAAATGTATTTGTAAACCGTTAATATAAGTATTGAAATGCAGATGGCTCGAAAAAGCTGCAATTTCCACACATTTTGTAGTGCGTGAATCATATTTGTTTATCTGTCTGTATCGTTAATTTGTGACAGTTGTCTGTCGCAGATAACTACTTTTGAGTATTCAACTGCTGGCTAATAATCGCGCTCCTCAGCCAACTTGCTCCCCTCCCTCACTTTCCTTCGGTTACCCCTCCTTCACTCCCTCCATTCCCCCTCCTGATGCTGTCTATATAAGCCCCTGCACATCCCCTGTCTACTTAAGTAACTTGGTTTGGTAACCTGTGCACTACTGCGAACTCTCCTTCGACTATAAGGCTACTCATGGTTCTACATTCAACATCACTTTTGAATACCATGAGACGTCACATAGGGCGATGAGTTCCTGGGTGTACCATGTAGGAAAATGAATAGCTCACTTTGACGACGCAATGGTCTAGAGTGGGCACAACTTCAGCGGTTAATATATCGGCTTTTCCAGCAATTTACCGGTAAGTCGGGATGGTCAGTCAGCAGTTTGCAATTTGGGGGTAAAGTAGAAATGCTGGTCAGACCTTGTTATGTTCTCTACAATTCGTAGCTTTCGCGAAATTTTGTGAAGTTGCTTCTACAAGTATTTTTACTATTGTAGGGTTGCTGTCCCTTTTGATAAGTTGGATACTCGCCGACGTAGTGCCTTAGTAACAAAGAATAAAATCAGTTAATCGTTTTACCTCGCAGTAAAAATTGTGAAAATGCAGATGCCCATTTTGAAACTAAGTTGGAAGTGGATGATAAGTCTGGATACCCAAATTAATAAACTTCACATCAGTTGTGACGAGCATTATATATGTATTGAAGGAGAGAAAACTATAATTAGGGTAAGATAATTAATTTTATTTGTGCTCATAATCAGAGCGTTAAGAATAAGAATTTTTGTAACTAAAACTTGAGCTCTTTAATGAAGTTAGACACCTATTTTATTTCATACTGGTGCCATAATCTTGACTACTTTATTCATGAGTACGTTTGAAAATATATGCATGAGAGAGTATGTTTATGTTAGCTGGGAAGGTGCTTAACAGAAATGTTTTATGAGTCTGCTACAGAGTGGCTTTTATTATCTATTTTAAAGGGGATCTTTTAAAACTGTGTCTGACCATTATTTGGTGATCCCGTCTTATGGTGAATAATTTTCATGAAGTTCAAGGAGTAACTTCTTTGCCAAATATCACGACTGTACTTTTCAAAGTTGTGGTTGACCACACATTGTTTTATAAAAAGTGGAATCATTTTCACGGTATATGTTAATTTTATTGGAGATTCCTGTGGTATTGTGGATCTGTATCTAGTCGGCTGTGACTGCATTAAGCATGAAACCTTGAATTTCTTCACTATCCATTTATAAAAGAAATATAGTTTTGGGAAATATTTATTTTTTATTTATATCTCTATTCAGGTCATAGATAAATGTGAGATTCAGAATTCTTTGCCTCATATACAGAATATTTGTGAATCAGGATAATATAAAGTTGAGGCATTTGTGGATATGACGATTAAAGAGGCTGAAATAATTAAAATAATTTCTGCATCATTTATATAAATTGTGTGTACTTTATAAATCAGAGGCTTGAATATTTCCAATCAAATTTAAAGAAACAAATAATCAGTTAGTTTTAAGATGTCCATTCTTACTCATGGTGTACCTGTAAGTGAATAAGGAACCAAGTGCTATAAAAATGTATTCATTACCCTGCGCCTTTTGTTGCTAGCACAAATATGGAGAGGGAGAGAAGAGAGGAGAGAGAGAGAAGAGAGAGGAGAGAGAGAGAGGAGAGGAGAGAGAGAGAGAGAGGAGAGAGAGGAGAGAGAGAGAGAGAGAGAGAGGAGAGAGAGAGAGAGAGAGAGAGAGAGAGAGAGAGAGAGAGAGAGAGAGAGAGAGAAGAGGAGAGAGAGAGAGAGAGGAGAGAGAGAGAGAGAGAGAGAGAGAGAGAGAGGAGAGAGAGAGAGAGAGAGAGAGAGAGAGAGAGAGAGAGAGAGAGAGGAGAGGAAGAGAGGGGGGGGGGGGGGGGGAGAGAGAGAGAGAGAGAGAGAGAGAGAGGAGAGAGGAGAGAGGAGGAGAGAGAGAGAGAGAGAGGGAGAGAGAGAGAGAGAGAGAAGAGAGAGGAGAGAGAGAGAGAGAGAAAGGGGAGAGAAGAGAGAGAGAGAGGAGAGGATGAGAGAGTAGAAGAGACGAGAGAGAGAGAGAGAGGAGAGAGAGGAGAGAGAGAGAGAGAGAGAGAGAGGAGAGAGAGAGAGAGAGGAGAGAGAGAGAGAGAGAGAAGAGAGAGAGAGAGAGAGAGAGAGAGAGAGAGAGAGAGAGAGAGAGAGAGAGAGAGAGAGAGAGAGAGAGAGAGAGAGAGAGAGAGCTATATATATATGCATCTGTAGGAATACAAACAGCGGTGTATATATCACATTTTGTTTTTTCATTGAAGTTGAAATTTTCAAAGTTAAATGTTATTTCTGTACAAGTACTATTTTCCATTGTTCCATCAAAACAACAGGCAAATCATAATGCCACACACTTGTAAGAGCATTAAAATAATGCACTCTAACGAGAGATGTTAAAATATAACTTCCCACCACCTTACTGTTTCCTTTTACCCTCAGAATAATATAAACAGAACCTCAACAAATTTAATTTGGAAATTCAAAAATAAAACAGGTTGGAATGCCAACCTAACTATAATATCCTACATTAATTACTGAACTGAAGTTAGCTAGCATGTCTTTCAGTGCTTGTCAAGACAGGAAACACAAGGAAAGAGAAAAATGCAAGCATGCATTGGATTCAAAACATTTGTTTACAAGCGTATTTTCCTTCAGCGACAAAACAACTGTAGTGGAAGGACACATTGTGGCCATGCTACTTTTCAAGAACTGTCCAAATTTACCCCACTTACATGAAATATACTATACAGCTTCCTTAGGGATTGGACTGCCGGTCTGAGGTTTGCTCTTTCATTGCGTCCTAGAAGTGCCGAGAAGAGTATTTCCCGGACTTGGGGGGACCAGTTCCTAGAGGACACTCACCACACCAAAGTTGGAACGCCACCCGTTCTCTGCAACCAGTGTAGTGAATGATAGAGCCACGATACTAGGTACTGTATCCTATTAGGATTGGCTTGGAGGCTTGCAGGCTGCTCTTCTCATCGTGCTTCGGGTGCCGAGAGTACTTCTTCAGGTCTGAGAAGACCAACCCTATCAGGACCTCACTCCATGTTGGGACTGTCATCATCATTATGCTGCTCGACTAACCCCTGGTGACGGAGTTTGAGAGTGAGATACGGCATTGGCTGGCAGCCACATTACGCACACTATTACACAACCTACACATCTACTGCTTTAATTCTGCGAGATCTGACTGTAGAATTATCTTTCCTCATGCCCTTTACACATAGTGGCGGTGTTAATAAGAGAGCAAAATAGTCAAAGGCTATCTCTAAATATCCACTGGAGCTTAACTGCCTTCCTGCCGCATTCAAACAGCTCAGTCCCTGGGAGCAGGCAGCAGAACTTCGCTGACTCTCCATACCAGTTTCGCCAACCTACGAACCCACTACATTTGAACCACCTACTAAAACAGCTGAGGGTCTACAGCCAGTAATTCAGGCCTACCTCAGTGGTCCCAGGACACCTCCCTGGGATACACCAACCTTTGGTTTGAGGGGATGTCATGAAAACCACAAACCTCATTGACAATCAAATCCCACACAACTAGGCCAACCAGCACACCCACATCAGGGGCAGCCCCTAGTGTGCAACAAGTCAGGCCTCAGTTGGCACAGCCGCAACTGCTGGCCGTAAGTCGGCCAGGTTTACCAGAACAAGTGGTCCCGCCAAAGTCAAAATTAGTGCTCGCAGAGCATGATTTCATTCCCTGACCGTTCTCGCAGAGATTAGCAACACCTACCATCAGGATGCACCTAGCCTACTGACTACTTAAGTCACTTTGGCAATGTGACGTTACACCTGTCAAAGTGAAAAGAACAGGCTTTGGGGAGTTTGAAAACATCATGTGGTGCTCAATCAACCACAACTACGTCAGTCACCGACGCTGACTAGAATGAGCAAGCCGACGCAACAATTACCACAGCCAGCACTGAACATTGTGAAAAACCAAACTGCCCTGGCGAGGAGATTTATCACATCAAATGCGCTCACTGCCAACGGAAATTTCATTAGGTCTGTCTGGGCTGGACAGACGTAGTACGCCATACAGATGGACCAGAGAGTTTCGCTGTGTAAAAAATCCTGGACCAGACAAACTGCCTATTGCAGATGGGTAACTTGCCCAAGATGTGGGACCAATACGTCTGGTGTATTGTGCGTGCGGATACCTACCACTACAGCAGTATTGGCTGGGCTGACGAACAAGTAACGCGACCTGGCATGGTCTACAGGTGTGATATGTCGGCACATCACCAAATACTGTTCACAGAACCCGGGACATTCTGCCAGAACCAGTACCGTACAGACAAAGGAGGATTCCCAAATTCCTGACCTCGCGGGTCATCCTCACGAGGACCCTCTCGTATTTCTTGATGAATGCAAGAGAGAACTCCGTAAACAAGAGATCCCGCTTAAACAATGGGTAAGCCAAACCCAGGACAAACTCAAAGGCAAGGTGCTGGATTGGTGAAACAAGTATGGTGAATTTATACCTGACTGGACTCAGTTAAGTAACTGACTTGCCATTGAATTCACCAGGGAGGAGGAGTTAGCGAACCTCACCACAGAGTTCTACAGCAGAACACAAAACCCAGGCGAGGAAGCAGAGCTTTTTATACGACACGTGACGCGAATGCTATTACTGCAGTTGCAAAACCTCCTCATATTACTCAAGCCACTTATAGTGGAAGAACTGGTGGGAAGGTCTAGAGAAATAGAGCGTAATTTTAAAGCTCAGGCAATCCTGGAACAACCAAAAACCAGCAAACCCGTGGAACCTGAAAAGCCTCAAGAAAGGAAGGTAAAAACACAGCTTCTTATGCCACCCGTTCAAGACCTTCCGAAATGCTGGTTTTGTCTGGAGTATCACTTCCACAAAGATTGTCCCAACGCGTCAATTTCCCAGCGACCACACGGAGACAGGAAGTGCAACTGGTGGGCCGCATTCCACTCCCCTGGGAACAGACAAACAAGAAGCCTTGGTGGGAAACGCCGCGGCCGGCGGACGAAAAGGGCCGACCTCGCCGGAGCCCAAGGGTCTGAAATTCAACTTCTAGATGAAGAAGCAGACTCCCCTGAAGCACCAAATATAGAAGTCACTGTAAATGGCAGAAGCATCCTCACTTTATTAGACTCAGCAGCAACAGGCAATTTTGTGCACAGCAATCTTCTAACTAACGATCGAAGGGCCACGCTACGCCCTTAGACCAGAATAGTACATATGGCTAAGCCAGGTTGTACTCACACAGTTGACAGGTAGACCAATTTAACCATTGCACTTAACCAGATTTCCGGGCCTGCAGAATTTGTCATATCACTCTACCTCCAAGAGGCGCTCATACTGGGTCACCCCTGGCTCCACCAGCAACAATGTGTTATGGATCACCACAGACAGCGAAGGGTATACCTGGGTGACAAAAACTGAATTACGATCAACTGGGAGCACAGTCCCCAAGCCATGATACCACCGCCACTACTTAGAGCAGAGGAAATTAACCACAAATTACGAGCGGAGGAATTTAAACAATTGAAGCTTGTTCTAGATGACCATTCAGGAGCGTTCAGGCTTGGAGGAACCCCTCAACAAAAAAAAATGATCCAGTATGAAATACAGCCGACAACCACAACGCCCGTTTACACCAGACCATACACAGTTTCTGCAAGACATCACCACCTTATGGAACAGTTGAACAAGATAAAGCAACAAGGTATTGTTGAGCCTTCCGATTCCCCGTATAACTCGCATGTAGTTCTAGTGCCTAGGAAAGACATGAAATTATATTTCTGTGTCAACTACAAGGCAGTGAACAATGTCATGCATTCATTTGCTCCACTTACTATTAATTTATCTTACACCTTGCATAACATTGGAGAGGCACAAATTTTCAGCACTCTTGACATGCAGTCAGGGTATTGGCAGATCACCTTACATTCCAACAGTAGGTGACATACGGCCTTTACCTCTCCCGAGAGCAAAACCCTCCAGTTTCGAGTTATGCCCTTAGGGCTGAAGAATGCACACGCTATCTTCCAACGACTTATGTCATCTGAGGTCCTGACTGGAAATATTGGGCAGTTCTGTTTTGCGTACCTCGACGACATAATAGTCTACTAAAAACCTGGGAGAAACACCTCAACCATCTCCAGAGGGTATTGGAAAACCCAGGAACTACATGGCATGACTACAAAGCTCTCGAAGAGCCACTTTGGGAAGTCATCAATCGACTACCTGGGCCATGTAGTCTTACCCGAAGGCAACTTCCCTCAAACTAACTCCGTACAAGTCATCCAGGAAGCCGAGGAACCGGCAACGAAGAAGCAACTGTGCCACTTCCTCAGCTTTGCAACTGGCTGTGGGACTTCGTACCGGATATCTGCAGCCTAATGGCGCAATTACATCCTTTGCTAGAGAAAGAGGCGGTGGCGGTGGGGACCCGAACATTGTACCACCTTCGAATCTCTGAAAAACAGCATCCAGAACATAAAGCTATATCAACCACAGGGCGAGTGACCCCTCCTTCTACAAACAGATGCCTGCCAAAATAGCCTCGGTGCAATCCTATACCAAGAGGACATCGATGGCCACCCCATGGTGATAGCCAACGCCAGTACATGGCTAAACGCCACAGAACAAAGGTATCACATAAATGAACAAGAGTATCTTGCTATCATCTGGGCTGTCAAAATGTACTGGTACTACTTGGAAGGTGTGCACTTCATTCTCAGAACCGACAGCAAAGCTCTCCAGTGGCTGAGGGAGTCCAGAAATGCCAAGACCAAATTCGGAAGATGGGATATGTTCCTTACCGAGTTTGACTTCGAAGTGCAGCATTGCCCAGGGAAAACAAATGACCTACTGGATAATTTATCTCGCCAGCCAGACATGGACCACGATGAGAAGGCCGACGAGGACTGGGACCACATGATACCACCCCAACCACCAAACCACTGCCCTGAAGAACAAATCCGTCTGCTAAAATTGCAGATCAGCCGACACCAGATAGTGTTCTACCAAACGCAGGACCAGGAAGTCCTGGGTTTCCTCCAGAAGTATAACCAGCATTTTGAGAGCAGGGGCGACATAGTATGGTCTCGCAACAGTCAATCCAAAGCCAGTTGGAGAATATAGGTGCCCAAAGAGCTGCGAGCCAACATCTGTAGACATCACCACGACCACCCCTAGGCCGGCCACCCAGGAACATGAGAGACACTGGCCAACATCACCGGGCGCTACATCTGGGATGGAATGAGCCGGGATGTCTGGCAATAAGTTGGCAGCTGCAAGAAATGCTGCCGGGGCAAGGCATACCCTGTGCCACAACCCACTGCCAAACCAAGGTGCCCACGAAAGCAGTGGACATTCATCACTGTAGACTTGATGGGACCGTATCCGGCAAGAACCAAGAGTAACTGGTACCTACTTGTCATCACCGACCTATTTTCATGATGGGTGGACGCTTTCCCCTTACCGAGTCAGGAAACCCACCACATTGTTGGAAAATTAGAGTCCAACATTTTCCAGCGCTGGGGTTACCCCAATGTATTCTCACAGAAAATGGGATCCAGTTTGCCAGCCAGAGAAGGCGCATGCACCGAATGGGGAGTAGAAACTTGGACTACTCCGCCCTTCCACCCGCAGGCCAACCCCACTGAGCGGAGGAACCAAGAGGTGAAGAAAAATCTCAGTCTCAGTGTGGTAAATGACCACAAACATTGGGATCGCTACATCCCAAAAATACTTTTCGCCCTCTGGCAATGCACCAACGAGGCCACGAATTCAACCCCTAGCCAACTCCTCCTGGGACAGACCCTCTGCTGCCCAGGGGATTGGCAATGGGAGAACTTGTAGACTAAACTGCCTCTACCAGAATACGTCCGTCTATCTGCCCTGGCCCGCATGGCCACCCCAAAAGTCTCAAGAGGCCTATATGCAGCCGAAGTATCTACAACCTCGAACAGACATTCAAGCTTTTGTTATGGGCGAGGCCATCCTGCTACGCAGGAGCAAGACAAGACAAACAGTCAATTCAACGCGGACATGGCCGGTAAGTGGGAGGACCCATATAAAATAGTCAGACGTCAAGAGAATGTGTACTGGGTAGAAGATCTCTGTGAACGCATTCATAAGGCTACAAGGAGATGAACAAGGCCCTCTCCACATGAATCCATGTACCCCAAAGTACATGCTGCTACCTTAAAACATTTCTATTTATTCTTGACTTAGTATGTTTCGAAGTACCCATTTAACTTTAAAAACAGACAGAATAGAGGGCAGCAAAGATTTGTCCATCAAATTCTTTCTGTTTCTTTAAAATTATATTTAAAAAAATTAAAACAATCATGGTGGGCGGCAGTCGTATGGGATCCGTGACAGCTATAGCCAATAAAAATTACAATAACAGACAACTAACACTTAAAAAAATAATTACGTCCTAATAATGAAATCGTGGAAACTGCAACACCAGACATTTATTAAACTGGGGTGGTGAATAAAGACAACCACAACATGTTAAAAAAGAAAACACTGCTACATGACATCATAGTTAAGCTGAAACGTAATTTAGAAGGGCAGCTAAAACCACATTTTGAAATGGACTAACACTGCTGCACACCCAACGTACAACACAACTATGCCACACAAAAATTACCAAAACATTTAAAAACCCTACCGCAAACTTTAAAATTTTTCACGATTCACCGTTTTAAGTGCCCCATTGCTCTGTAGCATGACAGGAAAAATCATCAACTCAACAACATGATAATGGCATTGACCTCTGCTGGGCGAGGTAAAGTGTGGCTAAGCCATCACATGCAAACAGAGGTCAAGCAGGCGTAACATAGCGGGGAAATGTAGCAGACATCAGAAGGGCATAAGGTACGCAGAGTGGGGCTGTGCAAGACCTTAAATAAACTACTACTGCCAATCAAAAATTATGAAACACGAAGGGGAAAGAGGAAGGCAGGGAGGGAGAACAGGGAGGAAAAAGGAGGGGAGCCGACCCGAGAAAAGAGTACACCACAGTGCAGAGCTAGATGGCGGTAAATAAACATAACATGATGGTGCTCATCTTGAAAGATGGAGTGCTAATAAAACAAATGTCAGAGAATAACATTCTCTACTGTCTCTCTCCAACATGGGAATCACATCCTCTATCCAGACTGCCAAACTTGGACAACCCTTACAGCAAATGTTTGGCGTGCTGTTGTGGAAGAGTTCAGATACCATTGCACAACATAAACATAGCAAATTAGCTGTTGAGGCAGGGTTGAGTTGAAAGAGTTGAGAGATTTTGGCGGCTCTAAACAACGAGGTCTTGAGAGCCAATGAGGATGAAATGAGGTGAGAATGGAGCAGCGCCAAAAAGAATGAAGAGGAGGGGGGAGAGGGAGAACCTGTCGACCAGCGGCATCGCCCAGCACAATTCACACTTGCGAAAATCCGGAGTGACCCGGTTGGGGATTGAATCTGGTTCTGGTTCCGCCTTGGTGGGAAGCGAGCAGGTTAACTACTCAGCCACCATGGTCCTTTGAGGCAGGGGATAGTGGCCACACAAACATCTGCTATACTATTATTTCCTAAACAGTGAAATGTAAATGCTACGTAAATACAGGTGAAAGTCAAATGGCGACATTTACATGTGATAGAATATAAAATGGTTCGCCAGCGAAAATAAGGAGGCCTCTCAAACTGCCCCATCAACTATGAACCAACTGTGACATTTCTTTATACTATTTTGCACTTTATAATTCTTTTATTAAAAATTTACAGTAAATTAAGTTCAATATTATGGAAATAAAATTGAATAAAAAATGTTGCACAACATATTTAGAAAAGTTTTAAAACAGACAATAAGAACGCATAAAAAATATTGGCTACTTTTGCAGAGTCTCAGCACTGGTGACAATAGTTGTATTTCTTTTGTGCCAAAAATGGTATTGATAAATTAATGCACATTACATTTTTTATTTTATGAGTGTCATCAATAACAGATTTATAAGAGCATAGTCAAAGGAATTTGCAAGTAAGGTATTGTAATGATAAAGGCTGTTCACGATAAAGTGAGCACTTTAGAAATGGACTTCAATAATCACTGCTCCTACCTGCATATATTCTAACATACTCACTGAGTGACATGCATCCAATACAGTTGGTAATGATGGAGGGAAAGTAGACCTATATCTTAACGTCAAAATAAAGGTGTTAGGTAACCATTTGTAATAACTTAGATAATTTTTTTCACTTTCACATTTTCACTTGACCGACGCATGAATAAAGTAATGAAACCCATGGTAGTGTTAATTTTAAATATTGCAGAATAAAATACAACATACATGCAAGTAGATCTTCAGCAGGGCTTTCAAAAGTGTTTCATTTACCGTGAATACCCTATAAATAAAGTAAACTCTCGATTCTAAGACCTATGGTTCCTAGGAAAAGGGTTGTTATTTCAAAGGGTCATTATTGGGAAAACCTTTTCAATTAATTTTTTTCATGGTTCCCCAAAAGGGTTTTTATTTACAGAGTGTTGCTATTTCAGAGGTCTTAGAAACGAGAGTCGATTGTACAGTGAAAACTCAAAATTACAACCTTTCACGGTTCCTAGATAAATAACAGTTTGAAGAAGTCATTATTTGAATTTAGACCAGGCCTGCTGTTTTAACAGTTTTAATCCATTTTTACGGATTTTTAACACTCCAGAAAAATCCAAACTACATTTTTTTTTTTAACACTTCGCTCTAAGTGACAACACTAGCACCCACAGCGATGTCTGTCAGTTTCACCAATGCATTTGTTTGAAAGATTCTTATAATGGAGGTGGATAATAAAGCAAAATATTTTGGACATACATGATTTAATAGTGCATGTCCAAAATATTTTTCTTAATTATTCACTGGTGTAGGTATACTGTTATCTACATATTTCTGTTCCTGGCTGTATGATCACATGCAAAGGCCAAGACCATTATTGAAAAGAACCTTTGCCGCGAATTGCCGTTTTTAAACAAACAATCCAAATTTGGTGACTGTTTTGCGTTTGGCATTGATATCACAATGGTGAGGAAAAAAAATTATCGCAGATACTGTCGTCGTATAAATGAAAGTGTAAGTGAGAGAGGAGAAAAGAATTACCATGGTTTGTACATTCCAAACCAAAAGAACTCCATGTAAACGTTGTTCATATCCACTTATTTTTCTCTGTATTTTGCAATTTTTTTAATTCCAAGAATTCTACAGGATTTAACCCAATGATTACAAGATTTTACAGGATTTTTATATACATGAACTAGAATTTCAGCTTTAGGGCTGGTGGCATCCCTGATTTACACCAATTCTGACCCACCCCACCCCATATGTGCAAGGTGTCTGCTCATGTTTAATTGATTCTACCTACAAGGCTTCGGCCACGGCATCCTGCTTCTTCGTATGGCACTGCCAGGTGTACCGCTTGGTAAACATACGCATCGCCAATAGCATCCACAAAAAATATATTGCGATGACATTGCATGCCTCCTCGAGGCTCCCCTCTTCAGACAGGTTGGACAGCAGAATAATATCCTGATATAGTTCCTGCAGTGGCTCTCCTGATCGCTGGATGCGGCTTCATAGTTGGGTGTGGTGGACATGTCGAAGTTATCGTCACCGAAACATACCTCCAAGGCAGATACCAGTGTGGGAACTACAGTCGATGTCACTCTGACAGAGACTATAGTATAATCTGGGCGGGGCCTCTAAGCAGAGCCGTGAGGTAATAAGCCTGCTGTTCGACCTACCATTCAGGACAGCAACCACAGCAGAGCCCCTTCTTACACACCTTGATTTTAAACTTTTCTGCATTTTGTTCCTACTTCATTTAATCCCATTAAAGGTTGTTCATGATAAAATGAGCACTTTTGAAATCAACCTTAGAAAAAAGTCACTACCTCTACCTGCATATATTTTAATGGCCGCAATGAGTGACATGTGCCCAGTAAAGTTGGTAACGCTGGAGGGGAAATTAGTTTCATATATTAACATCGAACAAAAAGTGTTAGGTAACCATTTGTGATAACTTAAATTATTTCTCTCGCTTTCTGTATTTTTTAATGCATCAAAGTGTAAAAATCAGCATATTTAAACAATATTTACTTTTCTAATAACTTCACAGTTTCACTTGACTGATGTATGAATATAGTGATGAAGCCCATGGCAATGTTAATTTTAAATGAGGTGGAAGAACACACCACGTGTATACAAGTAGATCTTAAGCAGGGCTTTCGAAAGTGCTCATTTTACCATGAACAGCCTGTAAGTGGTTTTACAGCATAAATCTTATTATATCAAAATTTTTTCAGCTACCTTGAGAAGTGTATAAAAGGGGTTTCACAGAATATTTCAAACTGATGCTGGTACTCCCACCACGAGTCTGACCATCGTAAGGGGCAGGATTAGTTGCAACCCCCTTCCCCACTCCTGGCTGCATAACAACAACACTGCATAGTTGCTGATCACTCTCCGAGGTGGTTGTATTGGCTACAATAACCTGTTCTTTATCCTCACTTTCCTCAGCTGCCAGTTTAGTGATATAGAAACCATGCTCTTCAGCTATCCCACAATGTAATACACTCCTCTGCTACAGAAATTCTTGCTCGGTGATAGAGAAACCATACTCTTTGGCTATCCCACCATATTTAGTACTTCATTGATGAAGAAATTCCTGCTGTTCATTCTTCATTGCACTCACTTACTGTTTTATTTGATTTTCAAGACTTTCCATCCTTTTGTTTACTGTCCACTATTTTGTTACTCTGTCGAGTATTTCATTTATACTGGCCAGTCATTCATTTAAACTGTCCACTCTTTCATTTATACTGTCCACTCTTTCATTTACATTGCCCATTCTTTCATTTACACTGTCAATTTTCTTAACCACACAGACAATTATTAAATTAACTAACTTGCCAATGCCTCCTATTTTCCTATCTATGTTTTAATATACTGTGTCTATTTACACATTTACACTATCTATTTTCTTGTCTACTGAATCACCTATATAAAATATTTTGCTATTTACATTCTTATTTACACTTTATATTTACTACACTATTACTGTATTCATCTGAATGGAAGACACTGAATTTTTCCTCATTGCATGGATACAAACTTCATATTGTCTTGTATTCGAAAATCCTGTTTAAATATACTATTTTGGCAGCTATTTCCAGGGCACTATTTATGTTAGTGTGATGCTGTATGTTGCTACCTAAGTCATAAGTCATTTATGTATAAAATTTATGAACTAATAAATAAAAAATAAACTTTACACACATATAAATACAAAAATACATGACGTGGTACACTGAATAAAAAACTGGTAAGCTTAGCAGCATCCATGCTTTGTTTTGATTGATTGCATCACAGAAAAATGTACGAGAGAAGATGTGAAACCTGATATAGGAATAAAACTTTTATGAGCGAGGTCCGCATATTGATTACCATAGTAACACTATTTCTCATTATGCTGTGCGTGGAACAATGATTGTCTCTTCCAGTATCCACAAAATGATGTACAGATTATTCCATGTATGTTAACGCATGAAAAAAAAATCATCTTGTCCGAAAATGCATTTTTTGTAGGCGAACAATGAGACTAAATGAAAGTGAAGAACACAGTTCTGTTTGTAAATTTAAGTTCGTGGTTTAAGTTATGCCAAATAAAGTAAAAACAGTTCTGCTTCCAGACACTTTGGTGTATCTGAAGATAATTCGAAAGAGAAGTTTACAATGTAATCTCAACTTGCAAAGCATTCAATAAGCATTAAAATGTTGTTTTAGTGACATTGAGAAAACTGTTCATAAAAAAATGTAAGGAAACTCTTGCAACAACCTACGAGGATATTAAAAAATTTAATTTGTTATTTCTTGCTAAGCCCAAATTTGTTTTTCAGCCAGTACTAATTTTTATAGCCAGTAAAGGTTAGAAATATAGGGCTCATTTTACATTTAAGTCATCTTGCATTCAGGTAAAGACTAATTTGGGTATTTACACTTTCTTTAGCACTACTAATCTGGTTAGTTGCATTTTCTTTCAAGCTATTTACAATTGCACTAACACGAACCACTCGGCTTCCTAGCTCTTTAATGCTTGCAATTCTCCCAGTTTGGCTGATATTTTCCATATTAGCATTCACTGTGATGCCTGGATAAGTCATAATTTTGTGCACTACTAATTTAATTTACAAATCTATTAACATGTGCCTCCATACCACTTCAGACACCAGTGCTACAAGTTGAATGGGACATGTCCGAGTACGTGAGGGATTATCTTAATAAAAATAAAATAATGTCATTTAATTTCTTAATATATTAAAAATGTTATAAAAATACATCCAGCTACTATTCACAACATTACACTTCTTATCTCTCGTATTTCACTTATTATCCTATCTAATTAAAGTACTAATCACTGTCTTTATTCTAGCTAGTCACTTAATCCTCACTTACCTACTATTTACACATTAACACCCAAAATGTTCACTGCCATAGATTAACACCATTCAAAATGTCTGCCATTCATGCATCCAGCCTCATCCCCCCCCCCCCCCCAGAGTCCAATTACTTGTTATGTCCTTGAAAAACTGAGCTTTACAATCCCAAAAGGGATGGTATGGGAAAGGATTTTATGTGGCCACATATAACAATATAATATATTTATAATATAATATATAATATATTATCAAATATAAAATAATATATAATAACCCTATTTTGAAGTGCATAACAAAATATTTTATTATGAAGTTAAGAATACAAATTTGTATTCATATTGTTAAATTCAATTTAATGTTGAATAACTTAATATTTTATTCTGGAAGCAAATACTCAAGATAAAATTTTAAAAGCTTCAAATGGAATGAAAATTTAACGACCAGCAGAGAATGCAAGACCAGCAAGAAAAATGTGTTATAAAGAAGTTAACAATATCTTGCACGAGGCCCCCAACACTATTTCTAACATTTTTTTGGTGATAAAATGTTGGTGGGTTGTGGAAGTTTATCACATAAAAATTGGTACCTGTTATAAAAAGTTAGGACACACTGCCACAATCAGTGACTTGTTAATATTCTTGGCAATGCGTCACTAGCAAATACAGTCACAAAGAAGTTACAAATGACAAAAACCACAGTTTACGACTTTCTCTGCTATCTGAAATCTTAAAAAGAGTTCAATGTAAGAAAATAGGTAAAACATGATTTAACATTTTTATAATATTTGTGAAACAGGGCATGTTTTAGTGTGTTGCCACAAAGGTCCCAGATTAAAGTCAACTTCTTCACAAACTACTGAAGAATGTTTACCACTTCTTTGTTGCTATTCTAAGTTGTGAAAAATTATGACAGTGTACTAAGAAATGGCAAAGTAAACTAAAAACGTGGTAACAATCTTTGTATAAAAATACATACTATATTTATCTGCAGTTGCAGAATAAAAACAGGCTGAATGTTGGGTGGACTTACCTACATTTACGACAACGGTAAACAAGTGGCTCTGGGCGAACAGTTATGAGAGATGGATCTGATTTGACAACATCCATGCAGTTCTGGGGCAATATTTTTGCTGAAAAATAAAGCAAATACAAGTATACACCTGAAGAGATTTACATTGATTTTGACATACTGCAAATACTACACATAAATAAAGTGAGGAAAATTAATATTAAAGTAACACCTGAGCATTGCTTCTGCCTATGTCATGTTCATTTGTCATTCCTGCACCAACAGTGAACAATGTCAACTTGGCCTGATTTAGTTGTTGGCGAACAACCACAAATATAGCCTGTCTATAAGCTTTCTTTGCTTAACAGTTTCGGCTAAAAGTACAAGACAGTAGACAAAGTGCTAGTCACATTTTAAGATTATATTGTTTCATTAATGTTTCATCGTAAAATGATAGTAACATGCAATATTCTATGACACGACTGAAAAGTTTGTTGATCAATACAGTGGAAAAGATTGTGGATCAATAAGAAATTTAAATTAAAAAAAATTATTTACACAATAAATAAAAGAGGACCACAGAAAATTATTGGTGGTCACAGACTTTCAATCCATCAGTTTTTTATGTATGACAGGGATAGTAAAATTATGTTGTTTTGAAATGGCAGGGAGATGCATTTTTAACCCTGAAAAGTGGTGTTTTCATTTCAGTACTATAACTCATGTTTAATGAATTAATGAAGTACTGCCATAAAAAAAAATTATCATACAAAAAAAAATGTACTAAACACGATACCATAATCTGCCTTCCAAAATGATGTAGCACAATATTTAAGTGTTTCTGGGCCAAGTCTTCAATTTTAAATGTAGTGTGGGAGGGAGGGAGGGCAAGAGGGAGAAAGAGAAAAGAGAAAAAAAAAAGGGGGGGGGGGGGGGGAGTTTTGGTCTCTTAACATTGAGGTGTTGAGTGCTGATGAGGATGAAGTGAGGTTAGTATGGAACAGTGCCAGAATGAATGTGTGGGGAAAACGGGAGATCCTCGAGACAACCCGACACAATTGCCACATGCGAAAATCCGAGAGCAATCCCACCAGGAATCAAACCTGGTCCACCTAGGTGAAAGGCGGGTAGTATAAATAGTAGTAGTACTACTACTACTTCTACTACCACTACTACACCATTCTGACCCTTTGTATTCGCCTGAGAACATGCAGACTTTTTAAACATGCTTTCAACTTTTCCAGTGCACCTAATGAAGTTAGGGATGCTCTCACAACTGGCTGTACCTCTTCTTACATTGCTTCCTCAAAAGCACAGTCTGGTATATCTAGCTGAGATTACATGACAGAATGTTGCATATTTTCAATATGTTAGAACAAATTTAGTTTTTGTATCAGTGGACAGAAATGTTTGTATTTACACACCTAAATAAAACAGTTTGCAATAATACATAAACCATTTCTTTGGATAACTTTTTTTCAGGCTGTATTCAATGTCATATTATTTCTTAATAGTTTTAAATTTGTAGTAATCCCACATCCTGGTAAAAAAAAAAATAAAGCTTATATTTGGGCAAGGTGAAGTTCTATATTCCAGTAATAGATTCCAACGTTTGAGTATAAATATCCCATATTTGAGGATAAAGGTTGACGCATGCTCCTCTTTGCTTTCTGAGTGATAAAGGTTAGGACGCTGACCACGCTCTCTCGTTTGTCGGAAGAGAGGGGAGTCGAACCCCAGAGTGAAGCAAACTGCGATCGTTTCCCGCCCACGGAGTTCAATCTTTCTCACAACTAGGGTTGCCAACAGGCGGGAAGCCAGCTGTCTCTAGGTGTATGGGTGGTAAAATAAAGAAAAGGGTATTTAAATGAGGGTGATCGTGGCAATGGGTGATCTGGCCGGAGATACAGGGGCTATCCGCAGGGGTCTCGTCGGTTGGCATGTGGGAATTATAGTTGGCAGGGGAGGGGTTTGCACGAGGTTTGGGGATGACCTTAGGCGGGCGTCGAACCCGGATGATTTTTCTAGAAGACAGCTTTATTAAGTAAGAATTAGTTGAGGCCTTCTCTGGAACTACCTTGGTTAGGGTAACACTTGCTACCGGTAGCAAAGTCTCAGATTGGGTATGGTGTGTCCCCTTCGGGTCGTATTCTGGCCAACAAGCACCTAATAAACAGTCGTACAGGGACTCTTGTGTGGGAGGTAGGAGGGGCGAGTTTGGCCGGGGTATGAACTCAGGTTCCGTCGGTGGGGGGTTCTACCTGGTTCGTGGTTTCGTTAGTGGAGTTGGCTTTAAGAGCTCTCTCTAAAGCACGGCGTTCTCTACATCGTCTATTGCACTGAAACCCACCCTTCTTACTATGCATCTGTTCTGTCCCCTGACCTTTCCGTAGACAAGCAGTCCTGGGAGCGTGACTTGTGCAGTCACACCCACGGCCCTGATGTGCAGATGTGCAGTCTGGTGTTGTGACATCACTGGAAGTAGACGGGGAAATACCGGAAACCCAGGAGTTGCAGCGTTGTCCTATGCAGACTAAAGCTTTACGCAAGCTCCCTCTCCTGTAGAGTTCGGTGCACCTCACGGCTAGTCTCCAGCGGGGTTAAATTATTGCACCTGTCACAAACTTTACTCAAACACAAAAACATACTAAAATTACTAATGACTCAGGAACTAATGTTAAAATGGATTTAAAATTATGTAAGTTTTATTACGTTACTTAGGAAAGAGGGGAAAGTCCCGGCTAATCAATACAAGAAAAATTACTAGATAAACAGTAATTAAAATATAGTTTGTACTGAAAGAGGTGAAGGTGAGCCTGGCAGATAATTAATAAACTATGCATAAATTATTCTACGTTGCAATTATGCACTTTTACAGCATCTCCCAATTTACAGGGATTATCCAGAGGGTAAACTAAGGCGCAACGACCTGCTACCATGGAGTCACAGAAGTTGACTGGGGTAAAGGGTGCAGGGTGCACGAAGTTAGATTACCTCTAGAGGTGAGCTGACCTCACGGTCAGCTGGTGCAGCGGTGGACGAGCCTTCTCCAAGCTGCAGGGTTATGGCAGTCTCCACAGTCTGCAGAGGTGGATTGAAGTCGTGTTGCAGGCTTCTGGAGGGAGAGCTGTATTGCAGGCTGAGGAGAGGAGAGAGAGGTCTTCCGCAGACCAGGGAGTGCTCACTGACCTACGCGGCCGGTGAGCCTGGCATCTCTGGTGGAGCGTGCTCTTCAACTTCCTTATATAAGAAAAATCCCTTGATCAGTGATCTTCCGGGAATGCGGGGTAGAGTAGCCTTCCAACACAGAGGTAGGTTTATCAGGGTTGTGGTGCCGCCGCTAATTTCTTATCTCCCTGCGTGGAGGCTACGAGAAATTTAAACACTCTTTCTGAGGCTGGCGGGATGTGACGTCACAAGATCACAGGGGTACTGCCATCTCCTGGGTTTGCTGGAACTTCTTCCACATCTAAATATAGGGTAGTGGTTCGTCAAAAATATTTTATTTATTTACATGGGTGGTGCTTGCATGCGGGATTTCCGGGTGGCCGTACATTTCATAATTAATTGCGTGAATTACTTTCACATGCGGCTGTCCAACGCACGGAGTCTCCTTTCTCATTATGTGAAATTACTTTGCCACTGTTACTGACTTTCCCCGAGCTCTCCTTGGCTCGAGATGGGGCAAAGTCACCCGTAGAGAGTGCACATGCGCTGTGCAGCATGTTGGCATGTGTCAAGGTCATACATTCGAGGGATAAAGGTCACACACTCAAGGGATAAAAGTCATACATTCAAGGGATAAAGGTCATACATTCGAACGGTAAAAACAAAAAAATTTGCGGGATAAAGACCCACATTCAATGGAAAAAGTCCCACATTCGTGACAAAAAGTCTGACATTGGAGGGAAAATGTCCCATATTCAAGGAAAAAAGTTGTATATTTGAGGGAAAATATTTTTAATATTCAAAATGTGTTTTTTCGTATGAAAACTACTGAATCCCATTTTCCCCAGAATTCCACATGAATTCGCAAAATTTTTGCTATCGCTAAATTTTTCAGTTCCTTATGTATACAGAAAGGCTAACAACAAAAAATACATAGTTACCTGACGCCGTCCGTGCCCCTAGCCAACACCCTCTGAACTGCAGGCCTGCTTTCAAGTGCATGACATCATCAGGAGTCGTCCTCCCTCCTGATACTCCCCATACACAGTACACAGTATTGCAGTCACTTCCTGCTGTATTTTATATTTATATTTCTATAATTAACTTCATCAGCATAATACACTTTTGCCGAATTACTAATTACTTTGTGTTCAAGTTAAATAGCCGTATTAGTTATAATTTACAGTAGCCATAAAAATACATTCATTTCATGCTTGATTTTTTATATTTGTTCTCTTTAGTGCGCTGGTTAACCGAGATCACAAAAACGCGATTGGTTTACAGATCATATTAAAGCTGACAATCGTGAAAAAAAAGCATCAATTTAATATAAAATAGCACTTGAGAAAACATTTTCATTGTTTTTTTTTGTAAGTCGTTAAATAGTATTTTTCCTTAAATTAATTGCTTAGAATATTTTTAAGTTTATGGTGTTGTGCAACAATAACACATACAATTTACACTGTGAACTGACTTTTTACCATTTACATGTATAATATAATTAAGTACTTATACAGAAAAAAGAAAAAAATTTATTTAAACACAGTTTAACATTACAGTAAATGCTCCACTTTAAAAAAAGAAGTGAATTCATTTTCCCTTGAATATTAGAATTATAAATCAAAATTAAAGAGTGACTAATTCATATTACCTTTACATCATGGTTCCTAAAAGCACCATTTACAAAATATTTGTTACGAAACTTAATCATATGCTATAATATATAATTAATTGTATGCTATAATACATCACTATCAAGTAAGAGGCTTAGGAATAAAAGTTATTCAATCGCCAATGCAACAAATTTCAGCAAAAAATAAACTAAAGCTATCCGTAAACAAATAAACGAAACACCCATTCATACCTTAACTAGGCTTCGAATACGGAACCCCTTGCATCGTATGTTGCCGCGTAAACAAGCTGCATAATGGATATATTGAGATTGTCTTCTAATCAAATTTAAGTGGCGTGTACATGAAACCTCGCATAACACTTTAATTTAAAAAAAGTAACCACCAATTTACTTACCATTGTAAAAAATGTCAACAAGATCAACTACTAACATTATGGTAACTTTAACATATTTGGTGCTTACATTTAAATTTTAACGGGTTTGCGTAAATCACAGTGAAATGAACATAATAGTAAGTGTATCTGTGTGTATGCAAAACAAATTGTTGTATACATAGAAGTACACACATACACATAAGTAGGCATATATATATAGTGTATTTACAAATGCACTCATGCATAATCATAGATACGTAAACATAAACATATACGTACCATATACACATTCGCACATTTACATACATACTTGTACAAACACATACAGACATGTAGACACAGAAACCACCTTCTGATTAATCTCTTGCAAATTATGCCTAGTTGATTTTTTCTGGCTGAAAATTAGAGTAGGAATAACAATTGACAAATTAACCACAATATGCCAAAAACTGATATAATTTAGACATTATAAACAATGGTACAGCATCTCCTGGCGTATTATTTTAATATTGTGTTAACACTTCTGGTAGAATAAGAGAGGGTTAGAAATATAAGTAAAAAGTATTAAGAAGTGACTTATTTTAACCATTTGTTTATACAACTGGACATGCTAATAAAAATATAGATTAAGTTTAAAAATATATGTTAATAAAATGCATCTAACAGGCATTAACAGTTAAAACAATCTTAGTCTAAAATAGGCAATGATTTCAAAACCCAAAATACAGACACAGTAAATATTAAGTGATATTTCAACTGAAAATATTTTTTTCCTTCTTTTGACCTAGTTGTACCTCTCATGTTGATTGAATATAAAATAAAATTATGCTGTTTAATATCCTGTGGAAAATCCACCACAGAAATTATAAATGCCAACACAGAAAACTTTACAAAATTACACCAACAGTAAAAATTTATGTAATAGGAAAATGTTACAGTATTCCAAATAATTAAATATTAAACTGTAGCATATGACCACATATAATGACGTGTATAAAATACTAGAGTAACAGTCTCACAAGTAAAAACTTTAAATTTAACAAAATAAAACATGTCGGAATTAAAAAATACATTGAAATAAAAAATATGCTACATATGTAAATGTTACAGGAAATGTGTTTATTGTAAACGACTGCATGCTATAGAAGAATTCAAATTATATTTTTAACGGACACGCTGTGGTATCAATTTACAATTTTTGTTATTAGCGGAAATATCTACGAAGCATGACTACGTAAGACACTTAAGGAATGTTTAATTTCTTTCAACAAAATTATTTGCCGTATTATGTAGGTAGTCCGGTAACTTCATCAAAGTTAGTGACTACTGTAAACACATTGATTACAGGTATTACTTATCATTACGTGCATGCATTATTTTTTTTCAGTTTGTGAAAAGGAAACAAAGCTGACGTAACAGTTTGTATGAACATAATATGTGCAAACATTTTAGACGTTTGGCCTTATTCCTTTTTCAGTGCTATAAAAATTACTAAAAGCTAATAGTACGTTACAGACCAGTTGCTTCTATTTAAGTAATTCAGTTTTGTAGTTATGCAGATGTATTACAGAAACTTAATTTCATCTGAGCAATCTTCCACGTATTTTGACAAATTACTGTTTTGTACACTATATTTTTTAACTGCGGAATAGGTTAACAAAGTAGGAAATGACTGCAATATTCAGGAACGTCTGTAGAAAAATATAGTGATTTGTTACACATGGTATACTTACTTTAGAAGAGTCCGATGGTTTGAAGTTGGCGAGGAATTTTGCGTAACCATAACATTTGCCTTTCTTTGTTTTTTTGGGAAACCAAACACATGAACTCACAGACCGTTCTCATAATTTCCATTGCAACTGGTATCGCAGCAGCGATGTGGCATGTTGCCGATGGAAATAGGTAAAACACCCGCACATACTGGAACGTTATCGCTGACTTGGAAGACACCCCAAGAACTGGCAGCTGTCACGCCAAAGATGAGGAAGGAAACACGTGTTAGCATCTGGACTCCGGCAGGGAGCGGCTAGGACCACTCTTGATGACTAGGACCACTCTTGATGATGTCACACACCACCCTCTGTTTTGAGAGCAGGCCTGAAGTCCAGAGGGTGTTGCCCTAGCCCGTTTGCCTGCTGTGGATACTCTGCAGCAGGCATCAGCACTCTACCAGATGCTCGTACGCACTGAGTCCAGCAGTGTGTCACTACATATGTATTTAAACTCTGCCCACTAGTGCGACGAGAGTGGTCAGGTGCAGCAATAATGCAGTGCAGAGCACAGCAAAGTGGGTGCCAACAAGTGCAAACGTGACCAAGGAACCACATGTGCTCGCACGCAGAGATATGAAAGTAGATCTCACAAGGGCTTGCAGTAACATTGCAGATATTCACAACGCTCATAGATACAACATCATGCAATAACATGCAATGCTACCCTAAAGTGTTTTCATGACCCCGTGGGCCTTTACAAGGTTATTTTGTGTAATGTTGTGTTCTCCATTTTCATATGTTTCACCCCCATTTTGTTTCATGCAGTGCTTGTTATATGCATTAAAGATGTTTTGTTAGAGTACATTTATTTACGTGTTAAAATCAGCAAGGTAAGAGGAACAAGTGTCATAGGTTATTGTTTGTGCAGTGTAAGAAAGTAGTTCCTGCGGCTTGCCTGCCTGCCTTCGCCAGCCAGCATGCCGCGTGGTGCCAACAGTAAATTTTTTGTGTCTTGAGAGTGAGGACATGCAGACCGATGTCGTCGCGTCTTTACGCGCCTGGGTGGCCAGCAACCTTTTGTACTAACCATGTTAACGTCAATAGTTTAATTCAATCCGGAATCATTTTCGTCTGCCGCCCGGGACACTCTACCACTCATCCTCCCCATGGTTTGCAATTGCCTGGGAAATCTTAAGTTTTCTCAGTAATTTCTCTGTGGTAGTGCCGTTTTCACAGTGTAACCCTACCGGCGGGTCAAGCCCAGTAACTTATGTAAAGTTGTCTTCGTAGTGAGACGTTCAATAAACCCATTGCTTTATGCTAGAATGTGTCTGCGTCTTTATTCGGGTACCCTTCGGGCATTCTGGGGAGTGGGACCCCACCTTCCCGCCAAACTTGTAACATGTCTTTATTAGGGCACTGTGTTTTCTCTAATTATCCCATTGATTTATGCTAGAATGTGTCTGCATCTTCATTCGGGTACCCTTCGGGCATTCTGGGGAGTGGGACCCCACCTTCCCGCCAAACTTGTAACATGTCTTTATTAGGGCACTGTGTTTTCTCTAATTATCCCATTGATTTATGCTAGAATGTGTCTGCATCTTCATTCGGGTACCCTTCGGGCATTCTGGGGAGTGGGACCCCACCTTCCCGCCAAACTTGTAACATGTCTTTATTAGGGCACTGTGTTTTCTCTAATTATCAAGTGTTTTACCATGATGTTTCTTTATGGGTGTGTGGTTTGCCCTAAAAATCCACTGCGCAGTACATTTACTAATCTCAACTTAACCTGAGGAGTACAACGCCGGAAGGATGCCGCCTTTCGTCGTCGGCACACGGCCCTGGGTCAACAGTCAGCTCTCTGCATCAAATTGGCATTGATCCATATGCAATGCCTGGCACCCGGGTACAGTATCAAACCTCACCAACATTTTCTGGTAATTAAATTTACAGCTCCTCAAAACCAACCTAAACATGTTTCATCCGACACAGCACCGTCATACTACAGACTCTAAACAGAACAGTTCAGCTTCTTCACAGATATCTTCAGTAAGTTGTTCTAGCAAGTTCAAGCATCAGGAACTCTTTAACATCAACTTTGACGTGCATATATATATATATATATATACATATATCTATCTCTATATCTATCTCTCTATATCTATCTATATATCTATCTATCTATCTCTATCTATATCTATCTCTATATATATATATCTCTATCTCTATATCTCTATATCTATCTCTCTATATATCTATATATCTCTCTATATATCTATATCTCTATATATCTATATCTATATCTCTCTATCTCTATATATCTATATCTCTATATATCTATCTCTATCTATATCTCTATATATCTATCTATCTCTATCTATCTATCTATCTCTATATATCTATCTCTATCTATCTATCTATCTATTTATCTCTCTCTCTCTCTCTCTCTCTAGTCATGTGGTCAGAGCGCTGACTGCCCTCCTGAGTTCAGTCGGTGATCCTGCCGCAGCGTGTTTTCTACTTGATTAGCCCGGTGGGTCATGGAAAGTTTAGAAGGGGGCCGCTTCATGGAAGGATCCCGTCTGAGGGGAGGGGAGTCAAACCCCAGAGTGAGTTGGACTATGATTACCTCCCGGTATGATCTTTCTCACTGAAAGGGTTTACAAAATGCGGGATGCCAGCTGTCCCAGAAGTACGTGTCATGATTCCTAACTAATCGATAGTAATAGCAGGGATGGGCGATCCCGTCGAAGGGGTTGGTTCTATCCGCTGTGGTCAGGTGTCAGCCGTCGAACGGGGTCGTTCTCATCGGTAGGGTCTCTGAGCGACTGAGAAGTCATTCCCCGGAGTACTATCAATTGATGGCATGGGGACACATGAGTTTTGTGACATAGTGAGAGAGCCTATTATATTTTATTGTAAGAGAGTTTTGTTAGCATTCCTGACTCAGTATCCTCATGGCGAAGAAGAGAAGTGGACGCCCCAGCCGACTACTACGTCATCACACCCGACGGGCCCTCCAAATAGAATTATTTAGTTCTAACAACCCCCAGTAACAATACACAGTCCCAGATAATTCACCCCTGTTGCAAGTGCCGGAGGTCACCGCACCAGAACCACATCCAGTCTCATCCCTAATAGCTTGCGTTCACTAGTCCGAACTCGACTCCGGGCTGGGTATCTGCTGGCCATGGCCTAGTTACGAATTTGTACGCAACTACTACCCACCAAAGTCCATACCTGTAGCAAAACCAACTCCCCAACCTCGGCCGTAGATTGTCTACCTGTAACATGTGTACCATCCACACCGTCGCCGGGAAGGTAGTTAGAATCATGATTCCACCCCCAACTGTACCAAAATGCTGGATAGCTTCCCCTCCCCAGACATACATCCCATTGTGCCAGCCCACAAGACCATCTCCCCTTGGATGTTTATATCGCAAACAGGACGCTGAGTACGAAGCAACCAAATGACAAACTCATTACATTCTGCGTACGCTAACCTCCTTATCTTTCAGAAGTCATTGTTTCATGATAGCTGGCATTCCCGATTTTAGCAGCCTTCACGGTGAGCAAGGCTGTGCTCCCTGGGAGGGAGACATTCGCAGTCAAGCTCACCCTGGGGTTTGATTCTCCTCCAACTTCCCATCACCCTTCTGTTAGGTGGTATCTCCAGCAAGGACCCCGACGTGGGCCAAACCCAGACCCGTCAGGCAAAACCCCCATTAAACTTTAATTCACCGCTGAAGGATTCCTTAGATTCGACCGGAGGGAAATCAGCACTTTCAATTCAACTTTAGAGCTCCCCCGCATTCTTTTCTCCTCTCCCCCTCCATAGGTGGGAATGAATACGAGGTTGACTCGCTAAAGAGAGGGAAGGGGGGGGGGGGGAAGGAAAAGGCAAAAGTATAGGGTGAGGAAGTGAGAGTGCGTTAACGTAAATTTCCAGAAGAACTGCTTTACCTGAATGAGTCAGTGCACTCCCATTCCTTATCGGTTACATAAAACAATTAATTTCCTAGCCTATCTACTTGACGACAAATTTCTATCTACACATGCATCTGGTTCACTCGCAGCAATGGCATTTGGTATGCTGGTGTTTTTGTGTACATCCACGCTTCTTGGACTGTAAAGTCGTAGCTGCTGATCACTGGAACTTTGTTGGCGGTCGCCATGACGTTTCTCTGTAGCGGCCAGGAAGGTGGGTCATGTGCCTGGCACAAACAGGCTGGATCCATTGCCGACGATCGGAGGTGTCGCTCAGGCCTTGGAAAGTGGCATTTGTAGCATTGCTGCCTTCTCGTGATGCAGCATCGGCTTGGCCTACGGTTAACGCCATCATCTGCCGTTGTGGAGGGAGGGGCTCTTTGGCTTCCCCTGGCTGCATCTCTGGGGATTGTTCTGCTCTTGGTGTTGGGATGGCTGCCTCTACAGCACCAACATTGCCCAACGTCTGTGTACTACTGCTGTCCTCTGTAGTTTGCTGGACTACTCTTTGGGTATAGCTTGTACTGGTTATTCCCTCTGGACAGGGCAGGTCGGCAGTTGTCTCCACTGCTGCAGGCGTTTCTGTTGACTCGCTTAATGCCCGGTTGATATCGAGGATGACGTCTGGTGCCTAGGACAATTCTCCTGCTGTAGCCGTTGCGTCTTCCATGCTGAGGATGTGAGGAGAGGAAGAGAGGGGTAGCATGTAGCGTGATCGCACGTCCTGTTCCTGGGAGATTTCCATACCTTCAGGAGGTGGCGTGGATGGAACTGAACCCAGTGGCAAGGGATACTGGGCCACGTCCAGTTCTGATTCCTGAGTGTGCGCTTCTTCCGCTGCGGGAGAGAAGGTGATGTGGTTTCAAGATGCGTTAGGCCATCGTCGGCCTGCGCCGAGGCAAGGAGAGGGGCTATGGGTGTAAACTGTACGGGAGCATCTACCGCGGGTATTACCCATGGTTAATTAATCTCCATTATTGTACCAATGGTGGGACGCCTCTGACGAAGAGTTATATCCAGCTTGACGTGCACCCTACCTCGGTGGGTAGGTGGTTAAGGTGGTGACTGCCTTCTCTGGATCGTCAGGTAAACCTACCGCGGCATGATTGATTAATGATATTGGCCCAAGGGCAAGGGTCGTAGTGGTTTTGGATTCCATGGGTGGCCGTTTAACAGAAGGGTACCGTCTGAAACGAGGGGAGTTAAACCCCAGTGAGAGGCGGAATGAGATCATTTCCCGCCTAGGGAGTTCTACCTTCCTCACTACTATGGTTGCCAATAGGCGGGATGCCAGTTGTCCAGGGGTGTATGAGGTGGCAATGCAATTTAAGCGATCGTGGGGGTGGAGGTAGATGGCCTGGCTGGGGAAATTGGGGCGATTCGTAGGGGCTGAGTGGGTGACGTGAGGGAAAGTAATTTGTGCGAGGCGATACCGCACATGGTTTGGGGACTACCTTTGGTGGGAGTCGAACCCAGACTGTTTTCTCCAAAGCTAGTTTAATGAAGAGTGTGTTAGGTTTGTCCTTCGGAGGGTCTACCTTAGCTATGGTAACGATAGCTACCAGGGGTGTGGGCTCCGACTGAGCAGGATGATTTCCCTCCGGATTGTACTCTGGCCAAAGGGCACTTAAATATTTGTATAGGGATGTCCAATGATCAAGAGGAATAAAAGGGGATATTGGCCTAGGTACAACTTCAGTTCCCGAAGACTGGGATTCGACCTTACTCGTGTCCCGGTTAGTTGTGTCAGCTTTGAGAGTCCTTTCTAAAGCAGGGTGTTCCCTACACTGACAACAACACTGTACTGCACCTTTCTTACTATGCATCTCTCCTGTCCCCTGACCTTCCCGCAAATATGCAGTCCTGGGGGCATGACTTATGCAGTCACACCCAAGGCCCTGATGTGTAGAAGTGCAGTTCGGTATTGGGACGTCACTGAAGGTAGGCACGGATACACCGGAAACCAAGGAGCTGCTGCATGTCTTGCGCAGACTACGGCTTTCTGCAAGCTCCATTTCCTGTAGTGTTCAGAGCATCACATGACTAGTCTCCAGCGAGTATTAATTAATTACTGAATCTGGTACAGCTAGACAATATACTAGGCATGTGCAAGAAGCACTTTTTTGGTTCGACACAAAATCGAGGCGAGATGCCTAAAAAAATTCAAGATTTGAGAAGAGAGTGAGAACTATGCAATTTCTGACAAGCACATCAAAAAAATATAACTTCTACCTTATAAAAGTTGATGTTGAGTATAGTAAAAGCTGTATATTACCTCTGAATAAAGTTTAGCTAATAAACACAATAAAAATTTAGATTTAAAAAAAGTATAGTTGTAAATAATACATTAAAAAACATTTCACCAAAAATGTGAAAATGTATGCGTATGTGAGTTAAAGCAACACACACACACACACAAACCGCTTAGGATCAAGTTGGAGAATTCACAAAACTGTGTTTCCCCCCTTCCAAGTGTTCCATTTAACATGTCCAAAAATATTTATTCATATGGTTGGAAAGAACTGGGAATTAATTCTAGCAATTTGAGTTAGGTTGGTGTTGCACGGAAATGTAATCAGTGGAAGTTGATTAGCGCATCCCCCCTCCCCCACTTCTCAAATGGTTCTCGACGCTTGGCTGTGGCCGGATGTGCTTCGGAAATAAGAACCATTGCACCCGGTTAGCGCCTAGAGTTATGGAGCACTGCCGGGGAGTTTGTATTTCCATGTTATAAGCGGCACGAGTAGGTTGTAAGTGCTTAGTAGGAGCGTGAGGTCTTTGGAATTTTATTTTCGAATTTTTGGTGTTCTTAAGTTGACTACACTGTGCTGTGAATAAAGACAATTCTTTTGTGTAAGGAAACAGGAAACTATTAGGCTATCAAAACAGTTATAATTAAAGCTTATATTCTAGACAGTTTTTGTGAGTTAAAAAAAGTTTGATTTGAGATTGAGATTGTAATTTTTTCTCAATTCAATCTCAAAAGTTCGAGTCTCACACATGCCTACAATATACTGAAAACTAGAATGTTAAATGACATAGGGACTAACTTAAAATGATGGTAAATGGACAAGTTAAGTTTCACGTAAATTTTATTACGCTAATTTAAGAAAATGGAAAGTCCGGCTAATCAATTACAAGACTAGCTAAAAGTGTGTGAAAATATTTAACCCACTCAAACAGGCGAAGGTGAGCCTGGAAAAATAACTAAAAATTTGCAGAAAATAATCTATGGTAAAGTACCCAATTTTACAGCATAACCTGACTTACAGGAATTTATCCATGAGGTATAGTAAGCCGCGACGACCTGCAACCATGGAGTCATGGAAGTTGACTGTGGTAAAGGGTGCAGGCTGCAGGAGCAGTATTACCTCTGGAGTAGTTGCTGCCCTCATGGTCAGCAGGTGCAGTGGTGGACGAGAATTATCCAAGCTGCAGGAGTGGTGCAGCCTACGCAGACTGCAATGGTAAAGTGAAGTCTTCTTGCAGGCTTCTGGGTGCTGAGCCGTGTTGCAGGCTGAGGAGAGGAGAGAGGTCTTCTTGCAGACCAGGGAGTGCTCACTGACCTACGCGGCCGGTGAGCCCAGCATCTCTGCTGGAGCGTGGTTCTGATCTTCCTTATATAATGTGTCAATTACTTTTATGTATGGGGCTGTCCAACGGGTGGAGTCTCCTTGCTCGAGACATGAAATTACTTTGCCACTGTTAATGACTTGCCCCGAGCTCTGGTCACTCGTAGATGGGACAAAGTCGCTTGTAGAGCACGTATCTGCTTTGCGCAGCATGTTGGCATGCATAAAGCTCTATCTACTGAGCTGCGTCAGGAAACCTCGGAGCTTAGGCTAGTTCTCCTCGTCAATCGCCGAGAAGAATGAAGGAGGGAGGTGGAGGGGGTATAGGATACTGTCCGATGGGACACAGGACATTCCTCTTTAAACAGGTGATAATGTATACGCCCTAGTTGGAGGTAGAGGGGGTGTTCCCACCTCGTCCTCGATCGTCGTTTCAGTTTTTGGGAACACCTGATGCTGGTCCCACCGAGTCTGTCTTGGGGGTATCAGGTCAGCGGGTAACCACGTCTATCGTTTGAGTGAGGTTGGTTGCGGTGTTCTGGATCTCTTTGGGAGGCTACTGGAGTTTGATTTCCATTCCTGTGAGGTGCGTGGGAGAGGGACCTCTCTTGTCGTGTGATTTCCCTTCTGGAATATTGCTCCTGGGAAAAGTGGGTATGAGATGGGGCTAGGCATAATTGCCTGAGTTGAATAGACCCTTCTTTGGGTGGGGCGTGTGGCATGGTGCATACCTCGGTTGAGGAATTTCCCGCAGGAAGCAGATGCCTAGTACTATTTCTTTGAGGCATCATGCCGGGTTGCAAAGGAAGGAGATGGTCCTGTTCTGCCCTTGCAGAACGGGACACACTCTGTTTAAATGCTGGCCCAGGCCATACCAGCAGAGTGGTAAGGGGGTGGCGGGAGAAGGATGAGGCAGGCTGCGCACAGCTGGTGGTCTGAGGGCAAGTGGCAGGCCCATGACCATGGGGGCGTGTGCCGGGGGGTGTAGCTGGGACTACACTTTGTTGTTTACTTCCAGCTTTCTCGACAAATTCATTGACCATCTGTAGCCAAGGGATCAGTAATATGTTACAAAGAGTGGGGAGGAGGGTGAGGGTAGTTCCCCATACTTTTTGTTGCTCGCCTTTGACAAGTTAAATCCATTTATGGATTTGTTCCTTATGCCAGATAAATATCTTGGCCTCTTCCTCGGGATTCTGGGTTCAAGTGTAGAAATCTGTGATCAGATTCGAGACCACCTCATCCCCTGTACAGTGTGCTGCGAGTTGGGCTCGTAGCTGGCTCCATTCTAGTACGAATTCTCCATACTTGTCCCACCACTGTTTGACTTACCCATTATTTCTGAGGGATTGAGTATGGCACAGCCGACAAAAGAACACAAGGCGAAAATGTAAGTATAAATAAAAATAAAATTTCACACAATTTCGAGTGAATTGATTTAAATACTTTCAATTAGTTATTTTTAATTACATCTTTAGGCTGTTGGTTTAAACAAACATGTATTTTGAGGTTACGTACACAATTTTTCAGGTCTAAAATACAAGTCCGCATCAGATTGCTGAAGTTTTGAAAGTTATCTTTAAGGAACTCAGTTTGTAATGAATGCTATATTATCTGGTTACAGTTCTTGCTTGAGTATTAACACACTTATTTGCCCAGTTAAATGGTCTATCTTATCATTTATTATTAAAATTAGTGTCGTATTTCATTTTTTGCTGTAAACACCTAATACAAATTGCTAAAAGTGTTTACAAAACTGAAGACTTAAATTTAAGTAATAAAAAACTATTTTCAAATATTGAGAATTGGGAATCATGGTATCGGCATTGCTGTAATCGGCGGCACAGCAACTGAGAATCGGTATAGCTGGTATCGGCCCATCCCTAGTATTTAGTGAACTCCGGTGCAAGTGCAGTTATCTGCTGTGAACCTAGTGTCAATATCAATTTGATTGTTTACGTGCTCCTTGGCCTCTAAGGCATCCTGAGGACTTCGTTTGGATCAAGACATCTTGTATAAGTAACAGATGAGTGCCACGGAGAGTTTACCAAGAGACACTCTGAAGTCTGTTACTTCCACCACTCAAAAGATGCGGGGGGTGGGGGCACACTTGGTCCCAAAGACCTAGTCAGAGCTAACATTGTAAGCCTGCATTGGAGCTAGTTGACGTTAGTCAAACAGTAATCAACGTGATCACAGTTGGGAGAAGGGGGGTGACTGGCTTCGTCTAAGCCCCCAAGTATTAGCTACTTGAGGCATATGCCACATGCTAGTTAAGGGGAAGGAGGGGGGTGACTGGCTCAGTCCTAACAACCTACTCTGAGCTAATGTCGTTAAAGCCCCATGTTGGGCGCCAATTGATGCAACTCCCTCTCATGGTAATTAATAAAATTAATTCCGAGAGGTGGGTCTGCTGAATTCCCTTCTGGAATAAAGCGATCCAGGATACCTGGGGGATGAGAAAGGGGTCTGTCTGGCTGGGTCACGGATCCTCCCACTCCCAGTTGGAAGGTTGGTGTTTTGTGCCCTTTGGGCTAGGTAACCTTGACTGGAGGGGGGGGGGGGGGATCCAAACCCTAGAGTGAGTTTCACCAAATACGTCTCCCGTCCTGGGAGTTTGGTTATGCTCACTGTAAAGGTTGTCAAAAATATTTGTGATGACATTTATTGCGGGAATAAGGGGCGAATTTATGTGGAGTCGGAGGGTTCCGCACAGCGGCGTCCCCTAAAGGGAGTCGGTATAGTGGGGGTGCGTGTGTGCACAAATTCTGCTGATGGGGTCCCTATTTTACATCGGCTAGCCATCTGCAGGGAATGCGTAGAGTGATAATTTTACCTGCCATGGTGTGCACTTGGCATGTAGGGCTCACAGGCTCTAAGTTATGGTTTGGCAGAAGGGGCTGTAAGAATTCTGTTATTGGTGGGTCAGGCTTATAATTATCTAGATAATCAATACTATGGTGGGGCCAGTCTAATCCTAGTATTGTGACCCCTGCTTGCAGTATTACCTCGCTTACAAAAGGTGAGGGACTATCTGCATTAATTCCTGGCCAAAATATTGATTCAGAGTCAATAGCTGCATTGGCACTAAAATGAGTAGTTTCATTTAGTTGATGTGCTATTTGCTGGCAGGATGTCTAACTGATGTTGTTGTGCTCATCAAGCTAACCTTCTTAAATTACTTCTGCATCTTTTGGTATCGTAAGGCATCTCAATACATATAATAAAACACTAGGATATATTCTGGACTCACTATGCAGTGTCCTCCTTCGGTCCGGCCTTGTTCAGGCTGGGACTGAAGCCAAGGACAGGAAATGAACCTGTGATCCTAGTGTTATATCCTGCTGAAGGGCTGGGCATCTCGGGATGTTCCTGGTATAGTCCGGCCTTGTCCAGCTATCCAGAAAACACCGGCCCGTTCTTCCTTCTCAGGATAAAATAACTGCAGATGCTTGTTTATTTGAAATTACGAATTGCATTAAAAAATACTCCATTAAAACTAGTGTATCCCAAAACTCCAGGCAACAGCAGCTATCTCCTGGATCCAGCCTTGATCAGGCTGTGATTGAGATGGAGGCTGGGATAACAGCCTAGTGGTTTTGAATGTTCGACTCCCTGGTAGGTCAGGCGGTCAACAACAATCCTTGGATCCCTTGGCCTTATTCAGGCCGAAGGAAATCAAAGGATATTGATTCTACCTTTACTAATCAGTGAGCAAGATACTTATAACCTGGGACCATTAAACTATTATAAATTTTAATGTTTCTTGGAGCTAGGTAAAAAGAAGGTAAGAAAAAATCTAGACAAATAAAGGATTTATTTAATACGTTGGAAAAACAATGAGATGTGTAGCTCTGTACGATAATTAATACCAATATAAATTATCTGGCAGGCGAGGACTACCTGCATAAAAACGTGTGTGGAGCAAAATGAGCTAATGTCAATTGCTAGTGGGGAAAAATGCCTAACAGTCTAGAAGAGACATTGTCACGACCTGCTACCACGGATATGAAAGGAAATGCTTTCAGGGTAGGGATTCAGGTGAGGACATCTGCTTGAAATGACTGACATGGTTCACTTGCAAAGACATAGACCGTATCACGATGCGTGGAGTCCAGCAGCATTTGCTCTCTCAGATAACTCAAGTCGTTGCAGACTGTGAGAGTTCGAGCAGCACAGCTTATTCCTGGAGACTTAGCTCGCTACTGCCGATGTGCTTGGTGGAATCTTGGAGTGTTCTACTTCGAGTCTTGTTCAGACTATTGAAGTCGGGATATGAACCACTTACCCCTGCTTATACTTGAGCCTTACTCAGACTTAATTATACCGGTTAGCTTAGCCTTGCTTAGGTTTGAGTGCCCTATTAGACTTACTTGGGCTTGGTGGTGCCCTCTGCCTTATTCAGGCTGGAGGGCCGGTGAATACTGCAGTGTCTGGATCTCGAACCCCCTTATATACCCAAATCTTCAGCTTGTGGGCTGTCAGAGGGGAGCTGGGGGTGCTAGCCTCTCTTCATGCAGGTTGGTATATTTTGCCTTCAGAGCAGCAGCATCCTTTCATCTCCCCTGTTGGAGACTGTTGATGTTTTTAACACCTCTGTACGAGGCTCTGGCGGCTGCGGTGTCCTTGTAGTGGGGGGATGCTGCGATCTTGCAGTATCCCTTGGAACTCGCATCTCTGGCTAACTGATGTCAATGTCTCTGTTGAATATTAAAATCTTGAGTGGGAAATATGGGCGACCGCACGGCGGCTTCAGTAGACAGTACAATTCCTCCCTTCATGACACATGTATGTAATCACTCACTAGGCTGGGAGTGATCCTGTAGGCATGGTATTAATTGACCTGTCATAATATGACTTCCCCACAAGTATAGCAACTCTACAGATGGAGATGTTAGATGCGTAGGAATACACCATGCGTCACTTTTTATTTGGAAGATGTCTTGCTTAACAGTAAATAAAATCAATACCTTCTTTAAAAAGTGTTGGTTTTATGCCAGAGACAATTAAAAACAAACTTCTCATGAAAAAAGCATTATAAAGATAACTTTTATTAATATTTTAAGGGTTAAAATTAGTTATTTCGAATTTGCAGAAGTATTCTTGGGAACCGTGGCAAGACAAAATCAGGGGTCTACTGTACTTCGGTAACATACATTCTAGCTCTGGAAATTATAAACCTACATTAGTTCAAGCATGCACACCTTTCTTGACATTGTCAGCTGCAACCTGCAGCCGAAACATTCTGAACTGTACATTTGTGCGGTCCAGTTGCCAGCCCATGCCATGATATAGTCGCAGCTGGGACTGGAAGCTGGGGTTTGGGCCGACAAACTGTCGCTGTGCTTTCACCCTGTGAACAGTATTTTCCACAATATAACCAAAAGAACCAAACATAACGTCTACAGCAAACAACAGTTATCATCAACATTCTCCTTGGTGACTAATTACAGGTAATTATTTTGTATTAACACTGCGTTTATACAGCTAAATCTTTATTTGAAAGAACCATTTACCATACATTGCTAACCTGCCAAACTTGAACTTTCTCAGAGCTTTGAGAGTGTTTAGAAAGTGTGAGAAGTTTTCACGTCAGTACCAGTATTAGGTACTAAAACACTCCTGTGCCATCACTTTATCACCTGCAGTGTCTACACCATAACTGGTACATTAATCTGTACTTTACGAGATACTATTCTTTGTTTAGAATACCAAGACTTAAAAAGCTATTTAGCATTTAGAATGATAGTTGTTGCTGCAGGGTATGTGTTGTGTAATGGCTAGTTCACATAACAGTGCTGACCTACCTATATGGTAAGTGAATAAAATGTTTTTGAGACTCTCAAAACCTTACTGGTGGCTGCAAGGAGTGAGAGAAAGAGAGAGAGAGATAAGTACCTTTAATTTCTTCTGAACTCTTTCTATTTTTTTTCATCATCCATAACGTAATTTAAAAAATTTTAGTAGGATTTTGGGATATACGAATTAGGTTGGCTTGGTTAGGGTATTTGTCCTAATGGATCTTAGACATGATACAGTTTGTTGTCATTTTAAGGTTAGGTATGTCTTTTTGTTCAGATGCAAGTCCTTTTAAATGATTTCATAATTTTTATTCTAAATCAGATTTGTTTTTGGTTACGGAAGTAGTTTGGCTTCTATTCTGATGTTCATGTAGTTCTTATTTTTGCCCATAAGTCGTAGTCGTGGTTTGCTTGAATTTTTAATTTGTAATAAATTGTGATAAAATCCTTAATTTTCTAGGAAGGTTCCTTTAATTTACTTGAGTTGGAAGTAAATTTATAATTTGTTTGTCTATTCTTTTTGAAAGGTTTGGCCTAATAATTTTTGTCATGTTTAGGACGAAATTCAATTTTATTTTTAAAAGGAATTTATGATATAAGATGTCTAGATCATGTCCTTTTGTCATCTCGGGAATCTTAGCCTTGCAGTCGATAGTTCCCGGGCTGCTACAAGTGTAACTTGCAGTTAGTATCGGGCTGAAGTCAGCATTAGCATTTTTGGTACCGGCCACACCTAGGTGTATTTGCTTTCACTGCTGTGATGGTAAAGTAGTTATCATTTTCCCGAACTGTTTCTTGCTGCACATGTGCTGCAAGTTCCCAGAGCCATCAGCAGATGGGGACATTTACAAGTTGACGGCCGTGCATTTGTGCTGTGCACAGCAGACTCTAGGAAAACTTTGTGCGAAGCCAGTGTTTAGAGCCGCTGCACATGTGCGTGTGGTGCTGGAATTGGGCAGCGTCAGGCGAGGCTCGATAAGGAGAGGTGTTGTTGTTAGAGGAGGCAATGGTACAGTGAGAAGTCAGTCAGTCAAGGAGTCGAGAAGACAGCAGGCGGTCGGCGTGGAGTGGGAAAGCGAGAGAAGCTTTCTAAGGACCGACGACATGTAGACAATAGAAAAGCTGAGTATCAACTACATTAATCATGTAGAGTTTCTTTAGACTTGGTTCCCGACCACACCAAAGTCAGAAATTCGGTAGGTTAAATCAATCCTGTGAATAAAAGTCAATAGCAGGTCATAAATTTGTTTGTTAAGTGAAAGTCAGTCGTTAGTTGTAGTCCAGTTTGATGATAGGGAAATTTTAAGTTTGGTAGGTGATTTTCAGAACATAGTAATGAAGGTTGTTATGCGAGTTAATCAGTTTGCTGATTAGGACCTTCTGCCACTATTCCTGTCATCCTCAAATTTGTGGACCCATTTTTTCTGTTTAAACGAAGCTTTTGTTTGTTTGTAATGACTGTAATTAAATGTAAAATGGTCTGATTTGATGAAACAGAAGTGTACGAACTCTTTAGAATCATTCCAGATGTTTTAATTACGTGTTGAAACTAATCAAAACTTCAGACAAATGTGTTCATGTCAGTATCCACACAATATTTTGTATTACTTTTATTTTGTTGGGTTGTTACACCGAGATACTCACTTTTGTGATTTAAATTTTTTATATTAATTTTTATAAATGTTAACTTCTTGTAACTGAATTTTTATATTTAATTTTAATTGTTATAGTAAAGTTGCCTTTATAAAAATGTTTCCTCTTTTATTTTATAGTCAATAGTTTTCCTCCTGAAACCTGGTACTTAATTAATTTCTTGCTTTATTAATTTAAATTCAATGTAATACTCTACGGAATAATCCTACATCGCATCATTTTTCTCACCTTCAAATATTCCAGGAACCTAAGCTAGCTGAATGAGTGTTCTAAATTAGTGAGTTATGCTCTACCAACATTGATATTTGAAAAGAAAGTAGCGAAGGTTGTCTAGGGGACCCTCAACAAACTGGTGGTGGTAGCCCACAATGAGACGTTTAAATAGGGATGCTGTGAGGAGCGTCAAGGTTACATGAGAAACAGGAGTTGTTCATTTTTGATGCTTACAGACCTACAATTGTGGCAGAGAGAGAGGGAGCGCCATTGATGATAAGTAGTAATTATGTATTGAGTTTGAGTCAGTAAAAATTTTTTTTGAGGACTATATAATTTAATTATACCCCTGACTACCCCTTACCTTCCCTCCTCCTTAATTAATAATCGTCTTTTTTTTCCTTCCCCATTTTTCCACTTGTAACAATATAGATAGATACATAGATAAGATATATAGATAGATAGATAGATAGACAGATAGATGGATAGGGTGTGAATTTAAACTGCCTGCCTATTGCCTCATTGCTTGCAGTTTAGTTCGCTCAAGTGTGCCCCTACAGCACGTAAAGAGTTCTAGTTAGTTAAGCTGCCTTCTAATAATGGGAAACTGTGATAGCCAGAGTGTTATATTTGGAGTTGAAAGAATCTACATTTCTGAAAGGAATAACTTCACTTATGACTATCAATTTTCTGTTAATGAAGGCAACATGTATTATTTACAGAAGTAGAAAGATGTAACTTTTAAGAGTCTAAAGAAAATAATTTTAATGTATATTTATATTGACGCGTGCCCTATCTCAGCACGTAAGTGGTTAGGACACTGACCGCCCTCTCGAGATCTTAGGTAAGCCTACCACGAAGTATCTGACACAAGCTGAACTGTATCACTGAAAGATAACAATGATAATAACACAGAGACTAATCTAACAATAATGGTAAATGGATAAAATTAAAGTTCACGTAACTCTATAATGGGATAAATGAAATTGGAAAGCCCCGGCTAATCAATTACAGAAAATAGCTGACAAGGTATTTAAAAATATGTAACGCACTCAACAGCAAAGGCAAGCCTGAAAAATTTATTAGTAAATGAAAATGCAGAAAATAATCTACAGTGAAATATACTGTGAAATACACAATTCACAGCATAACCTAATTTACAAGAGTTTATGCAGGAAGTAAACTAAGGCACGACAACCCGCTACTACGGAGTCATGGAAGTTTGGAAGTTAACTGGGGTAAAGGGTGGAGGGTGCCAGAGTAGGATTACCTCTGGCGTGGTTGCTGCCCCCCCCCCCCCCCCCGGTCAATGTGTGCAGTGGTGGACGAGCCTTATCCAAGCTGCAGGATGTTGCAGTCTTCGCAGTCTGTGTTGGTGGGTGAAGTCTTCTTGCAGGCTTCTGGAAGTTGAGCTATAACCCAAGCTATGGAGCTGAGCCGTGTTGCAGGCTGAGAAGAGGAAAGAGGTCTTCTTACAGATCAATGAGTGCTCACTGACCTACGCTTCCGGTGAGCCCAGCATCTCTGCTGGAGCATGGTTTAGGACTTCCTTATATACGAAAAAATCCTGTGATCAGCTATCTTCCGGGGGTGCGGGGGTGTAGTAGCCTTCCAGCGCAGGGGTAGCTTATCAGAAGTTGCGGGAGCGCCGCTCATTTCAAATCTCCCACTTGAAGGTGACGACAAATTAAAACACCTCTATCTGAGGCTGGAGGGATGTGACGTCACAAGGTCACAGGGGTTCTGCCATCTCTTGGGTCTGCTGGAACTTCTTCCAAAGCTAAATAGGGGGGGAAGTGGTTCGTCAAAAATAATTAATTTAATTGTTGGGGTGGTGCTTCCATGCGGGATTTAGGGCGGGCTGTAGATTTCATAATTAAGCACGTCAATTACTTTTACGTAGTTGGCTGTCCAGTGCGTGGAGACTCCTTGCTCGATACGTGAAATTATTTACCACTGTTAATGACTTGCCCTGAGTTCAGATCACTCGTAGATGGGGCAAACTGGCCCATACAGTATGAATCTGCGCTGCACACCATGTTGGCATGCATCAATTGGCCACCCCTCGAAGCGTGGAAGACCCATCCCAGACTAAACAAACAATCGCTTCAGGCGTGGGAGCCAGTTCCCTCACGCAATGTACTTCTGTTGCAGTTCTAGGCTAGTGCTACTTCTGTGCGCATGCTGCATTGGTTGAGTTCAGTGTGCCCGTATCTGGTTAGTGCGGTATCTGGTTTCTATCTGTGGCTAACGGTCGTTCCCCTTCTTCCTCTTCGTTCCTCTCCTTCTCACTTGGTTGCATAGCGGCCGGGTGTCGGTGCGTTATGCCATCTGCTTCTCAGCACAGTTGTTGCCTTCCCCGTTACTTTTCTCTTGCAGCCAAGGAGGAGAGTTTGGAAAGGAAATATGCGGGAATAAGTAGTTTCTGTTTCGAACTTTGACCTTTCCAGTTCGAGGGCAGATCAGATATCATAATATTAAAATTTTTTAAACAGCGGGGTTGTACAAATATAGCTGCACAAAATGTTTTAATGTTATAACGTATTTTTTTATTTCTGTCCTCAAGAAATAAAAAGTGTAGCTATAGGATGCAAGAATTAATCCCACTCGTAGAGGTTTAATGGTGGGGAACATTTACTGTGGCCCCTGCGGGGCGAAGTTAACCGGTCTGTTATTCCTGCCAGCACTGTTGCACAGTAACCAATTTACATGTACAAAAATGTGAGCTTTAATAAAAAGAATTCTTACACATCCTACTCTATTCCGGGGTACTTTTCTACAGGAAAAAGATGACAGAGCATAAGAGATATCCTTCAGAAGAATACAGGCTATAACTCAAGAAACTCAAAGAATAATTAATTGTGTACTGTTTGTACAAAACATCTTGAAGTTACGTTTACAACAATTGGCTGCACATAGACACTCTTATGATAGTTTACACGGTTTCTCACTTCATATAACACGGTTAGCATAGGTTACTACTTCTTACAAGCTAGCTTACACATTTGAAATCACTTAATAATGTTAAAATCAGTTACTATAATCTTATACTCTAGGTTACACGTTCCCTTGGATTATGGCATATGATTAGTGAATAAATGATCCTTTACTCTGCTACTCACTAGCTTAGGATGTAAGGATGTAGTTATTCGTGTGATCTGCACTTCTGGCAGGAGTTACGTAATGTGGGTAGGCACTTACATCTTACATGGTTACGTAATAAAATTCGCTCATGCTGCATGAGGTTGGATAGTGTTACGTAATATTTTTGGTTCTGGCCTCAATTACTACACAGGCAGTTTCACTTGGCGGGAAAATCAATTCTATGTGCTTCCTGGGGTAAGATACATCTCAAGCAAAACAACAAGTAAGCTAACACAAAACACTTATCTCACTAGATATGGTTTAAATTACATGGGCAGGGGAGGTTTTCAATTTACCTCGATTTAAGAAAGGCTAAATTACAACATTTTTAACTATCCTCCCATTGAGTTTGCATATGGGTGGTTATAACAATTTTATTTCTCTAACACTTAGGCCTACCCGGTACAAGACGTGAATTTATTCTCTCTACTAAATTAATACAGGGCACACGTAACATCTCACAGTAAATTTACGGACATTCACAAGGTCACGTCGCACCCTGCAAGCGGTCTGGGGAAGTGGACTGGGCTGGTGGCACTGGCATGTGACATAGGGTCCTTTCCTTGGCGGGGGGCGCTCGTTCATTTCTAGCTCCCTTGTTCTGCCTGCAAGTTCCTCAACCGTCTGGGGCCGGGGTGTAACTAATAGGTTGCACAGCGAGGGCAGGAGGGTTCGGGTTATGCATTTCACCCTCTGTCCCTCAGTCTGGTCACGATAAACCCTTTTTGTGGATTTGCTCCTTTTGCTGGATAAATAGCTCTACCTTCTTATCGCTGCATGGAGTGCGGGAGTGTAGGTCAGTAATTAAATCCGAAAGGATTTCGTCCCCGGAAAAATTTGACACTAAAAGTGATTTAAATTGGGGCCACCCTTATACAAATTCACCATATTTTTCCCACCACTTCATGGCGGGTCCACTAAGCTGGTGGCGGCTCACCAATTGTTTACGAGGAATGAGGTGTTCTCTCAGTTCCTGTTCACACTTAGCAATGAATTTTTCCGGGTCTTCATATGATTTTCCGTAAAAATCTGGTAAGATTAATTCACAGGGTAGCCCTGGAATGACTGTGTTGTGCGGTTTATATATTTGCTCCCTTCAGGAGACGTCACATTGGTATACTTGGCCTGGATTCTGGACCGGCTCATCCATTCCGGCTATGCAAGCGTGGTGAAATTCCCTATTACATAGTACACAGAATACGATGTACCTTCCTTGGCCCACACACTCGGGCCACTGGCAAACCTCGGGATTTTCTCGTCTACATACCTGGCAATGGTACACCAGACCATCTGTGTAACAGTGTGCATCTTCCCACCCCATGCATATTATAGGCCGGCTTCTCTGTAATGAGGCGTTTGAAATGGGTGGGAGCAGTGACTGGCTTGGTCCCAGCTCCCAAGGCTGAGCTACTTTGATCTGTATGCCCCACGTTGGGCGCCCATTGGCATGCACCCTACCTTGGTGGGTAAGTGGTTAGGACGCTGACTGCCCTTTCGAGATCATAGGTAAGCCTACCGCGGCATAATTGGCTAAGGTTATTGGCCCGATAGGTTGTGGTAGTTCTGGATTCCGTGGGTGGCTGCTTTATGGAATGGTACTGTCTGAAATGGGGGGAGTCAAACCCCAGAGTGAGGCAGAATGAGATAGTTTCCCGCCCAGAGAGTTCTATCTTCCTCACTAGTATGGTTGCCAATATTTGGGACGCCAGTTGTCCTCGGGTGTATGAAATGGCGATGTAGTTTAAGCATTCATGGAGGTGGAGGTAGATGGTATGGCTGGGGAAAAAGGAATTACTCGAATACGCCGAGTCAATTGACGTGCAGGAACGTAATTCGTGTAGGGGGGATGCAGCACATGGTTTGGAGGTTATCTTCGACAAGAGTCGAACCCGGATAAGCTTTCCCAATACCAACTTTATTAGACAGGTGTTTGTTAGGTTCGTATCAGGGACTACTTGGGGAACAGTTACACTTGCTACCTGCAGGGCTGCCTCTAGCTGATGAGGACGTGGCAGATCAGACTCACTTTGTGAACAGCAATCACCTAATAAGTGATTGTATGGGGATGCTTGGGTAGAAGGTAGAACAGATTAGTAATCCAGGGACAAGCGCTCGGATTCTGGTGTCAGAGATTCTAACTTTTATGTGATTTACATTGTGGTTTGTGTTCGGAGCTCTCTTTCTAAAGCACAATATTCTCTACTTCTTGTATGGAACTGTAAGCCACCGTTTTTAGTGTACATCTGTCTAGTCCCGTGACCTTTCTACCAAAGTGCAGTCCTAGGGGCGTGGCTTATTCAGGTACACCTAAGACCCTGATGTGCAGACGTGCCGTCCAGTATTGGGACGTCACTGGACGTACACACAGGAACACCAGACACACAGGAGCTTCGGCGTGTCTTATCCACACTAATACTTTCTGCAAGCTCACGTCTCCTGTAGAGTTTGATGCACCATATGGCTAGTCTCCATTTGTATTTAATTGCTGTATCTGACACAATCTGTACCGTCACACTGAAAAGTAACAATGACAATGACACAGGGACTAATCTAACAAAAACAAAATGAACAAAATTAAAGTTCATGTAAGTTTATTCCGGGAAAAATGAAATTGGAAAGCACCGGCTAATCAATTACAGAAAATAACTAAATAGCTAACGAGGTAATTAAAAATATTTAATGCACTCAACAGGCAAAGGAAAGCCTGGAAAATTTATTAAGAAAATGCAGAAAATAATCTACAGTAAAATATACGGTACAGTACGCAATTCACAGCGTAACCTGATTTACAAGGGTTTATCCAAGAGGTAAACTAAGGCTACCACGGAATCATGGAAGATGACCTTGGTAAAGGGTGCAGTGTGCCGGAGTAGGATTACCTCTGGCTTGGTTGCTGCCCTCACTGTCTGCGGATGGAGGGTGAAGTCTTCTTGCAGGCTACTGGAAGTCGAGCTATGTCACAAGTATGGAGCTGATCCGTGTTTCAGGCTGAGAAGAGGAAAGAGGTCTTCTTCCAGACCAGAGTGTGCTCACTGTCCCACGCTTCCGGTGAGCCCGGCATCTCTGCTGGAGCATGGTTCAGGACATCCTTATACAAGAAAAAATCCTGTGATCAGTTATCTTCCGGGGGGTGCGGATGTGCAGTAGCCTTCCAGCGCAGGGGTAGCTTATCAGAGGTTGCGGGAGCGTCGCTCATTTCTTATCTCCCAGCTTAAAGGTGACGAAATTTAGAACACCTCTTTCTCAGGCTGGAGGGATGTGACGTCACAAGGTCACAGGGGTGCTGCCATCTCTTTGGTTTGCTGAAACTTCTTCCACAGCTAAATAGCCAGGTAGTGGTTCGTCAAAAATAATTAATACAATTGTTGGGCTGGTGCTCGTATGCAGGATTTCGGACGGGCTCTAGATTTCGTAATTAAGCACGTCAATTACTTTTATGTAGTAGGCTGTCCCGCACATGGAGTCTCCTTGCTCAAAACATAAAATTACATTACCACTGTTAATGACTTGCCCTGAGTTCAGGTCACTCATAGATGGGGTAAAGTCACCCATAGAGCATGTATCTGCATTGCGCATGTTGACATGCGTCAACCGCCCACCCCTCGAAGCGACGAAGACCCCTCTCTGAAGAAACCACTATCACTTTAGGCGTGGTAACTGGTTCTCTCAATCAATGTACTTCTGTTGCAGTTATAGGCTAGCGCCTCTTCTGTGCGCACGCTGCATTGGTTGAGTTCAGTGCGCCCATATCTGGGTAGTGCGGTATCTGGTTTCTATCGGTGGCTAACAGCCGTTCCCCTTCTTCCTCTTCGTCCGTCTCCTTCTCATTTGGTTACGTAGCGGCCGGGTGTGTGTGCGTGATTCCATCTGCTTCTCAGCAGAGTTGTAGCCATCCCCGTTGCTTTTCTCTTGCAGCCAAGGAGGAGAGTTTGGAAAAGGAAATATACAGGAGTAAGTCGTTTCTGTTTCAAACCTTGACCGTTCACGAGGGTAGATCACATACCATCTGACAATTAAAATTTTTTAAACAGCGGGGTTGCACAAATGTAGCTTGCACAAAATGTTTTAAGGTTATTACGTTTTTTTTAATTTCTGTCCTTGAGAAATAAAAAGCGTAGCTAATGGATGCAAGAAGGTTTTAATCCAACTCACAGAGTATTAATGGTGGGGAAAGTTTACTGTGGCCCCTGCGAGACGAAGTTAACTGGTCTGTTATTCCAGCCAGCGCTGTCGCACAGTAACCAATTTACATGTACAAAAATGTGAGCTTTAATAAAAAGAATTCTTACACATCCTACTCTATTCCGGGGTACTTTCCTACAGGAAAAAGATGATTGAGCATAAGATATATCCTTCAAAAGAACACAGGCTATAAAACAAGACACTCAATGAATAATTAAATGTGTATTGTTTGTACAAAACCTCTTGAAGTTATGTTTCCAGCAAATGTTTGCACATAGGCACTCCTATGCTAGGTTAAATGGTTTCTCACTTCACTTAACACAGCTAACATAGGTTACTACTTCTTAAAAGCTAGGTTACACATTTCAAATCACTTAGGAAGGTTAACATCAGTAACTATAATCTTATAATCTAGGTTACACATTCCCTTGGATTGAGGAGTACGATTTGTGAATACACAAGCCTTTATTCTGCTACTAACCAGCTTAGGGTGAAAGCATGAAGTTATTCTCATGATCTGTGCTTCTGGCAGGCATTACGTAACGTGGGTAGGCGCTTGCTTCTTAGGTTGCGTAAAAAGATTCGCTCATGCTGCGTGAGCTTGGATAGTGTTACGTAATATTTTTGTAAACTTAGCGACTTTGCACTACTGACATTTCAAAAACATGGAAAATTTTAAAAAGGTTGGGAATTTCCTGGGTGGTGGTTACGGCATGCTCACAGCGAGATCTTGCCTCATGCTCTTACTCAAGTTACAGGGGGTTTGTTAAACAATGTTACCCAGTCGCATTACGAGGAATGGAGAGGGTTACATCGTGGTTATGTTCATGGGCCTGCTGATAAACTTTGATTACGGAATCACACTTCCTAACAGTGCTCACGGAATTCAGTGGTGTTATGTTAAACGTGTCGTACTAATTTTCAAAATTAGGAAAACCAAGAATTTCATTTCTTATTTTAAATCAACATGTTACGTTAGCACTTGGGGGATTTTCCGGGAATTGCATACATTAACTCTTCAGTCTGCTTAATGGGTTTGATGCTACGTTAATTTTCCTAATGCAAACAAAACTTTCTGGTTCACAAACTAGGATCAAATTCTTTTAACCTAACAATAAATTTTGTTAATTCTACGTTTACTGGTGTCCACAGATAGGAGGTCCTTATGTTAATTGGGACACTTCTTTTGTGGGGGACCTCGGTTCCTATTAATGCAATTAATGATTTTTATTTCTCAACCTTAAAAGCACTTACAAGATTACAAGGTACACTAAGAAATATTTATTCTTGGGTGATGATGCAGGTACTTCATGTTGCACTACCTAACCTAACCGACTAGGATTTAGTATGATGGAGTGCATTGACATGTAGCCTTCCCTACTAAGTTATCTACGAGTTATTGCACTCTGGTGTATATTGGGTTCAGGCATTCCTATCATCTATCTGTCCCTACTAGGTTATACACGGGGGGTTACTGCGAGGGAGGCGAGATAGTCTAAACTGGCATTAGCAGGTACTCAATCTGATGCTGATACTGGTGGAGGGCACTGGTGTTCACTGATTCTGCGCTTCAGCGGGCACCCTCGTTTGCGTGGCACTGCAGCAGGGGCAGCAGGCCAGCGGAATGCAGCAGGCACCCTCCATGGCACCTCTCTGTAGCATCCAGGGACGTGACACGTACGCCTCGCACACAGTGGGGCCACTCGTGACGTGGGCCCAGTAATTGCAGACTGCATGGGGCCAGCGTCCCGGGTACTGGTGACATCTGCTTCTAAGGTAACTACTGGTATCCTCTGCTTCCTTGACTGTGGTCACGCTGTAGGCAACTTCTGCTTTGTTTTGAGCCCTCCTGCCAGTTGGCTTTTGTTTCGCAGCAGTGGTATGGGTGACTGGTGCACGGTACTGACTTTCACTGTCCGCTCCCGGCAGTGGAGGGATATTGCGGATGGTCATAGTGCACAAGAGTGACCGGTAACGCGTGTTTACAGGTGTAGCGGACCAGGTTTCATGACTCCTCCTCTCCAGCCTTTTCCGAAGAGCTGCTGGGGTGTCGCCAGGTTGAAAAACCATTCCACTGTTGTTGAAGAGGGCTGCGGTAGACTTTCTTCCTCAGCACGTCCACTTTCTCCATTGTTGCTTGGGAAAGGGCAGGTAGGGTAGGGTAGCAGCACATGCATCCTAATGTCACTAACTTGGAGGGGCTCCACCATTTCAGGGAGAGGCATTGCCGGGACTGATTGTGGCGAGAGTGGGTAAACTGCCACGTCCATATCATCATCCAGGGTGGACGCTTCTTCAGCAGCAGAGAAGAAGGCCAGAGAGACTCACGCATCGCATGGAGACGTGGTCTCGGGTGTTCCCTGGCAGTCAACAGACAGGAGAGGGGGCAAGAAGGGCGACAAGGGATGTTTGCGATATAAACGCCATGCTCTCGGGAGTAGTTGAATGGTGGTGTCCCTTCACTAACTTAGCTATAACGGGTCGGCTCTCGGGGTCAAGCGATCAGTTGGATCACGCACGGTGGCTCGGATTTGACATGAGGTCATGTCCGGCAGGGTTCGAACTGGGAGTGGTCACTAGAGCTGCACGAGTATGGCGTACAAGTGGAGAAAGACTTACTACGGAAATTTTCCCGGGGGTACGAGCGGTAGGACGGGCGAGGGGGCTTTTTAATCTCCCCAAGTCCAGCTAGGATGATCTACTGTTTCGAGGGGAAGGGAGACGCTTCATCCACCTCGGGGGTGTCCGGGATTCGGTTCTCGCAGGAGGCTCTGTCTCCAACTGGCACTCATTCTGGCCATAATACGGACGTATTTGTTCGTAGTATGGAGGTTACACATGACACAGGATGTATGCAAACCTTACGAAGGTTTAAAGGTCTACCATGGATCGTGTTAGTGTTCACATCCGTGTTACTGTTCCTTCAGAGGGGAACACATGTTTCTGCATTACGCTGCTGTGCGTTTGGGGAGGCAAGCTGCGTGCCTCCTAGGGCTGCCTCGGGCATTCCCTGTTAAAATTTCGCTTCGGGAAATACCAATAGCTGAACAAGTGGGTAGCGGGGTTTGTCAAGGTCACGTCGCACCCTGCAGGCGGTCTGGAGAAGGGGACTGGGCTGGCGGCCCTGGCACTTGCCATTTAGTCCTTTCCTTGGTGGGGGCGCTCATTCATTTCTAGTTCCCTTGCTCTGCCTGAGAGTTCCTCGAATGTCTGGGGCCGGGGCATGACTAATAGGTTGCGCAACGAGGTCAGGAGGGTGCGGGTTATGCATTTCACCCTCTGTCCCTCGGTCAGGTCAGGATAAATCCTTTTATGGTTTCGTTCCTTTTGCTGGACAAAAAGCTCTACCTCCTCATCGCTGTGTTGGGTGCTGGAATGTAGGTCAGTAATTAAATCTGAAAGGATTTCGTCCCCGGAAAAATGTGACACTAATACGAGATTTAAATTGGAGTCACAGTTCTAAGAATTCCCCATATTTTTCCCACCATTTTCTGGCGGGTCCACTAAGATGGTGGCGCACTCGGCTCACCCATTGTTTACAAGGAATGAGGTGTTCCCGTTCACATTTAGCAATGATATTTTCTGGGTCTTCATATGATTTTCCGTGAAAATCTGGTAAGGTTAACTCACAGGGTAGCCCTGGAATGACTGGGTTGTGCCATTGTGTTGGGTTGTGTGGTTTATATGTCTGCTCCCTTCGGCAGACCTCGCATTGGTATATTTGGCCTGTATTCTGGACTCGCTCATCCATTCAGCTTATGCAAGTGTAGTGAAATTCCCTATTAGATAGTACGCAACATACAATGTAAATTCCACTGCCTTCACACTCGGGCCACTGGCATACCTGGGGGTTTTCTCATCTACATGCCTGGCATGGTACTCCAGACCGACTGTGCAAATGTGTGCAGCTTCCCACCCTATACATGTATAGTGGTACTCCAGGTGGCAGTAGCTACACCTGATCAAATTAAATCTGGTGCCAGTACACGAGGGGAGGGGCAAGGCCTATTGCTTTCTTCAGCGGCATTTATCTCAGCTGGAGTGCTATGCATTTTCTTTTAACTATTCTCAGAATCCGACATGGCTAACAGCTGGCCGCCGCAGGGTGTTTAACGAGACTCCCAGAAACCGTAGGCCGGCTCCTCTGTAATGAGCCGTCCATGAGGGAGGGGGCGGGGGTGACTGGCTTGTTCTCAGCTCTCAAGGCTGAGCTACTTGTAACTGTACACCCCAAGTTGGGAGCCCATTGATGTGTGCCCTACCTCGGCGGGTAAGTGGTTAAGACACCGACTGCCCTCTTGAGATCTTAGGTAAGTCTACCGTGGCATGATTGGCTAAGGTTATTGGCCCGATGGGTCTTGGTGGTTTTGGATTCCATGGGTGGCTGCTTTACGGAAGGGTACAGTCTGAAACGAGAGGAGTCAAACCCCAGAGTGAGGCGGAATGAGACAGTTTCCCGCCCAGGGAGTTCTATCTTCCTCACTACTATGGTTACCAATATTCGGGACACCAGTTGTCCCGGGGTGTATGAAATGGCGATGTAGTTTAAGTGATCGTGGACATGAAAGTAGATGGCATGGCTGCGGAAATTGGAATTACTAGAATGCGCCGACTCGGTTGAATGGCGGGAACGTAATTAGTGTAGGGGGATGTCGCATATGGTTTGGAGGTTATCTTTGACAAGAGTCGAACCCGGATGAGCTTTCCTGATGCCAACTTTATAGGACAGGTGTTTGTTACGTCCTTATCTGCGAGTACCTGGGGAGCAGTTATACTTACTACCTGCAGGGCTGCCTCTAACTGTTGAGGGCATGGCGGATCCGATTCACTTTGTGACAAGCAAACACCAAATAAGTTATCATATGGGGATGCTTGGTCAGGAGGTAGAATAGATTGGTAATCCAGGGGCAAGTGCTCAGATTCTGGTGCCGGAGATTCTACCTTATTTGTGATTTTAATTGTGGTTTGTGCTTGGAACTCTCTTTCTAAAGCACAACATTCTCTACTTCTTTTACGGTACTCTATGCCACCTTTTTTAGTGTACACATATCTAGTCCCGTGACCTTTCTGCCAAAGTGCAGTCCTGGGGGCGTGGCTTATTCAGGCACACCCAAGACCCTGATGTGCAGACGTGCAGTCCAGTATTGGGAAGTCACTGGAGGTAGACGCGGGAACACCAGAAACTCAGGAGCTTTCGCATGTCTTATCCAGACTAATGCTTTCTGCAAGCTCACGTCTCCTGAAGAGTTTGGTGCACCGCATAGCAAGTCTCCAGTTGTACGTAATTGCTGTATCTGACACAATCTGTACTGTCACACTGAAAGGTAACAATGACAATGACACAGGGACTAATCTAACAAAATCGGTAAACTAACAAAATTAAAGTTCACATAAGTTTATTACAGGATAAATGAAATTGGAAAGCCCTGGCTAATCAATTACAGAAAATAACTAAATAGCTAACAAGGTATTTAAAAATGTTTAATGCACTCAACAGGCAAAGGAAAGCCTGGAAAACTTTATTAATAAAGAAAATGCAGAAAATAATCTACAGTAAAATATATGGTACAGTACGCAATTCACAGCGTAACCTGATTTACAAGTGTTTATCAAGGAGGTAAATTAAGGTGAAACGACATACTACTGCGAAGTCATGGAAGTTGACTGGGGGAAAGGGTGCAGGGAGCCGGAGTAAGATTACCTCCGACGTGGTTGCTGTCCTCACTGTCAGCGGGTGCAGTGGTAGACGAGCCTTATCCAAGCTGCAGGATGTCACAATCTTCGCAGTCTGCGGCGGAGGGTGAAATCTTCTTGCAGGCTTCTGAAAGTTGAGCTATGTCCCCAGCACTGGAGCTGAGCCATGTTGCAGGCTGAGGAGAGGAGAGAGACCTTCTTGCAGACCAGAGAGTGCTCACTGACCTACGTGGCTGGTGAGCCCGGCATCTCTTCTTGAGTGTGGTTCTGGACTTCCTTATATATGAAAGAATCCTGTGATCAGCCATCTTCCGAGGGTGTGGGAGTGTAGTAGCCCTCCAGTGCAGGGGTACGTTATCAGGTGTTGCGGGAGCGCCGGTCATTTCTTATCTCCTCATTTTGAGGCAACGGCAAATTAAAAGACCTCTTTTTGAGGCGGGTGGAATATGATGTAACAAGGTCACAGGGTAGTTCCATCTCTTGGGTTTCTTGGAACTTCTTCCACAGCTAAATAGGCCGGTAATGGTTCATCAAAAATAAATTATTTAATTGTTGGGGTGGCGCTTGCATGCAGAATTTCGGGCAGGCTGTAGATTTCGTAATTAAGTACGTCTATTACTTTTACGTAGTCGGATTTACAGCACATGGAGTCTCCTTGCTTGATACGTGAAATTACATTACCACTGTTAATGACTTGCCCCGAGTTCAGGTTACTCGTAGATAGGGCTGAGTCGCCCATAGAGCACATATCTGCTTGAACTTTAAATAGTGAACTGACTGACTTATGCAATCCCACCATCATAAATCTCCAGGTGTATATATAGTTATAATGAAGTGGGAGGGTGAAATGGGCAAGAAGAGATGCCTCTTCATATGTACTGTTGCAAGTTTTCAGCAACAAGCAAACCAATCCTCATATGAGTGTTAAATAGTACTTGCTGTTGACATAGTAAGTACATACATATAGTCCACACACATCTAGGCAGATGGACTCAATAATGCACTAGGAAGTCAGTTTACCTAGACATGGCTCGCTCAGTGTTTGCTAACCTCAAAATGCACAGGTTATGTTTGTGTCCTGTATCACATGTTAAATTCGCAACCCTTGCACAGTCAAATGGATTCTGCTTCATTCGTCAATGATTATCTTTCCACCGCTGTGCAAGACTCGTGCGTACACAGTACTTCTGCAGCCTCTGTGGTACACTAATACTAGACAGAGCCAGCTGGGTTCCTTCCTAGTCCTTTTTTTGCGGTCTCCTACATGGGCAGGGTGGCCTGGCAGAAGTTTGCTGCCGCCTCCTCCAATTTTGACAACAATCATTTCTAGAGACTTTTCAGCTGGATATAGACTCACAAGGATCAATGGATGGCACTACCAGTGGCCCTGTGGCTACTGTCCGTAGTCCCTAGTCCACAACCATCATGAGGTTCTCCAAAATGTGGACCATGGGTGCATGCAGAACAGAAGGGGAGTTGTTACTACTGGCTAAACAACATGCAGTCCTCCTCACTGATTTTGGCTGTTTTATTTTCTGTTGACCATGATTACAAAACCTTGATATCATAGGTTTGCTTAAATGAAATGTTTGCATAGTGAAAAGTTGGTAGGGGAAAAGGTGCTTGATGATGGATTACCCTAGGACCACTCACAATTACATCCATCTCCATGCACTGTGCCAGCTGTCTGGTATTACGGCTCAAAGGCTTCTGTTGACTCTTGTCATGACTATGTTCAGTAGCACCAAAGCATTTCTACGTCCCCTTCCCTAACCCCAATGGAGCTCTCCTGACCTCGCAGCAAAAGGCTGTGTTGATCAAATTATGTTCTGATCTGCTGAGTCAGTATCAATCTAAACAATAGGCTGACCCATCACCATCCAGTTGGCAGTTGTACAATGAGAGGAAGTGAGAACTCAACACAGGACACATGACCATCCAGACTTGTAAACAACTGATGATGCCTGGTGTTCTGACACACAGAATTTATGTGATACAGAAACTGCAAGTTGACCCACAGCCATCCAATTGGCGGTGACTGTCATTTTGCTGGGATGAATAATTATCGCACAATAGAAATTTCAGCTGTGAACACCGACAATGAGTTTGAGATGGAATCTTACTACCCAGGTGAAAGACTCAAAATTAATAGCACAGGACACACCAGCTGTCCAAGAGATCCCCCCCCCCCCCCCCCCCTTTCCGCAGAGATCAAGATTTTCAGGCAGGAAATTTCCGATGCTCTTCTTCTAGGTGAAGGTGCAAGTGTGCAACTGCTGGCAAGCCCCAAATATTCACCAGAAGATACTTCATTCTCAATTCTTCCACAGCGCTGCCCTCTAATAGTACAAAATTCATATATGGTCTTTCTAAGGCACTTCCTTCACAATATCATTTTTTCACTTCCTGGAATTATAAATTAGGACCCGATTTTACAAGACCTCACGGTTTATGAGAATGGCCTCGTAAAATTGCAGCAGACTGGTTTTGACCCCTTCCCATCACCCCAACCAAAAATTGCTTCAAAAGTGTATTTTTTCACTTTAAGTCAGTTGTAATCATTTCTGGCATTAAAACGATCTTCAGTAGCTTCTTGCAGAAAAATCAAACAATTTATCAATACAATATTTATTTATTTTAACAGACAGATGTCTTACGAATTGAAGTATAACACAGAATGGTACAAACAATCTCCCTCCCAAATATAACACCAGGTGCCAATTCACTTTTAGCAAGTGCAAAGCCATTTTCAGTAGTTTCTTTTTTGAAAAATCAGTGGTAATATTAGAAATAGATAAATTAAATTTAATATTTAGACGTCAGTCATAACCTAGAAGAATACATACGAGCATCCCTTGAAGGCAATAAAGAAATTTAAACACAGTACTGCCTAACTTTTCAAAAGAAAACACTTACACTGTACTGGAAAACTCCATTGAGCTTCTAGACATTGGTTTTAAATTTGACCCAGTCTGATGCCACCATGTTTAAGACATGCATATGTGAATACGCTGAGTGGGAGCGAAGAGATTTCACAAGCACTATAGACTGTATTTTCTGTTTTGTAAATTGTAAACACACATTAGTGGAACTACGCAGGTATCATTCATGTAGGGGTCGTCAATAAGTGAAAAACACGAGACAGAAATCTAAAAATATAAACAAAATCAAATATAAACAATATCGTAATCCAATACAGAGTATAACTAGGCCATCAACAATTAATGTAGTCAATTCCAAACACAATTCTAACTCCAAAATCAAAAAGAGAAGCTAAAATCCAACTTATAACTGCAATATCATAAAACATATCTGAAAGCCACACACAGCACAAACAATAACTAACATGGCGAGGAGATCATGAAACTATGGGCTGAAAGTGGCAAAGGTTGGGTGTGTAATGCACACTTTTATTAGTCAGCCTTGTTGCTATGCACACAACAGTGGACCATTACTGTCATCACGAGAAATAAAAAGGTTGGAGAGTGTGGACAGAGAGTGGCTGTAGAACAAAAGCTTCCCTTCATGACGTCACGTGGTGCTTGAAAGGCAGGCCAAACTTCAGGTATGGACTCCATAAAAGAAACTCCATTATCTCTTAGTAGCAAGACACAAACAAGGATGAAATTAAGACATTTTTGGCGTTTCTGTGGATGGGTATAGAGAAGAGGCCTACTGGTCCAAAAATGTGCTGTATAAAAATGAATTTGTAAGTGTATGTGGAATGTCAAGAAACAGGTTTGAGGCTCTCTTGAGCATGATACACTTTTCGAACAATAAGTTGTATTCAGATGGAGATAGCCTTTATAAAATAAGCCCGCTCATTGACGAATTGAATGTGTTCTTGAAAGCATATACTCCAAGTAGTGAAGTTTGCACTGCTGAACAATGATGTCATTTCGAGGCAGACTATTGTTTCGGCAATACATCAAAGGGAAATATCATAATTATGGTGTAAAAATGTTCAAGTTGTGTGCAGGTAGTGGGTACACTCGTCGTTTGCAAGTGTTTGCTGGAAAGCAAAATGCACCAGCATCAACCCAATCATTTACTATAAATGTTGTTAAGAATCTAATGCACCCATATTTAGACAGTGGCAGAGAACTTGTTACAGACAATTTTTATATTTTTACAGAACTTGCACATGAGTTTCTGCAGAGAAAAACACATCTTACAGGTACACTGAGAAGTTCTCGGAAGCAGTAGCAAACAAAAAGCTTGCTAAAGGTGAGCTAGTAATGTTACAAAGCTACACTAAAGTCATTGTTGGAAAATGGAAAGACAAGCGTGAAGTGTTGTTTCTCACAATCAAAGCAGTACCAAAAATGGTTGACGTACGCACAAAGCGAGGTTTTGTTGTTCGGAAACCATCAACTATTGTGTAGTACAATTCCTCAAATGCTTTCATTGACCTGTCTGATCAGTTTGCTTCCTATGGCTCACCACTTCGAAGAAGCATCAAGTGCCATAGGAAAACAGCATTCGAACTACTGCTGAACACCTGTCTGGTGAATGCATAATATTGTGTCCAACAGTAAATCTGGGAAAACAATGGATGTTACAGCATTCCAGGAAAAGGTTATTACAGGGTTGTGTGCTCATGTTGAGAATCATGCTATTGACATTCCTAGTCAACATAGTCCCTTGGAAGGGGGATACAGAAGGCACTGTAATGTGTGCTACGACAAAATGAAAACCAGTTTTGGAAGAAATAGTGCTGTAAAACATGCCAAATGAGTGCACACAAACTGTCCTGCCTCTCCAGATAAAAAATATCTGTGTAGTGAGTGTTTCTTTCCATCCCACAATGTGTGCATCAAGAAATAGGCAGAGATAAGAGTTGTAGACTCTTCAAAGACAATTTTTTTAATGTGTATTTTTGTTGTGTTCTTGGCTGTTGTACTATATGCAATTTTGTTATGATGTATATTTGTTATTTTATGGGTTTTTGTAATAGACAACATGATTTTGAATGCCATTATATTTATTTTATGAGCTAAAAACTAAAAATTTGCTGTGTTCACATTTGGCACACACAGGCCTGACATGAGGACTGTAGAATAGAACATTTACTTAACCCATGCAATTTATCATTGTATACAAATAAACCAGGTATGAGGTTTATATTTACGATTATTTAATGCATTTTTAAGAACAATAATGAAAAATAAACACGTGTTAAAGGTCATCTGAGTAGATTCAATGGTGAGAAAATTCTTACATTTGAGGAGCTGTACACAGTGGTGGTCCAGGTTGAAGCAGTTTTAAACTCGAGACCTCTGTGCCTTCTCAGTTCCGATGCTAATGATTTCTGTGCTCTAACTCCAGGTCATTTCCTAATGCTTGAATCTCTTGTCACAGTGCCAATGTCCAATCTTGATGAAGTCAAAGTGAACTGGCTCCAGCGCTGGCAACTGGTAGAGCGCTTTCATCATGATTTTTGGCACCAGTTGCATCGCAACTACCTCCACACACTCCAGCAGAGATCCAAGTGGCAGCACCAAGGACCCCAGCTTAGCCCCAACCAACATGTTTTGATTAAGGAGGATCGCCTCCCCCCTCTGCAGTGGTGCGTTAGACGGGTGACTGAGCTCCACCCAGGAAGCGATGGGGTTGCACGAGTGGCTACCGTATGAACCTCCCATGGAATTGTGAAGCATCCAGCTATGAAACTGTGCCCCCTACCTACTGACAATTGAAATCTTCATTTCAAGATGGGCGGGATGTTTGGAGTGTATATAGTGTACATAGTATATGGTGGACACGAAGCAGGACTATTTGTTAGTGGATTGTTAGCAACCCTGTATACAGCAGAGAACTTCTGGCTACCCTAGTTGGCCAGCCTGTTTCTCAACCAGGAAACAACAGTCAAGATGGCATCGTAGCCTTGTTGAGTAAGCAGACTGCTAGTGTGGTAAGTTTTTAACTTTTATTGTTACTAAACACTGCAATCTTGTGTTATTTTTGTTGTTTTGTTCGAAATTTGCATTGCTAATGCAACACTGGCTAATTAACCAATGCCCCACATTGGACACCACTTAAAAACCCTATCATCTTGACTATTGACATGTAACAGTCTACGAACAGGAACACACCAGCACCTCAACAGAAGTTGGTTTTCATTTGTCCTAGATCAGGCACACAAGTAAAGGGGGTTTAGAGACACTAATGCGGTGGGGTCTGTAAAATCTGGCACTTTACCTTTGTGGTGCCTTTATAGAGCGTTGGGAAGGTAGGCCACCTGCATGGCAGAAACACGATCTGTGCTACAGCTGGTTTGGAACTGCGGGGTATTGATGGAGCTGCTGGCTTACCTCCCACAGCCGGTCAATGGGCGCTCGTCAACGTTGATCCAACGGCGGATCCTCTGGCCCGGCTGAGTGGTGGTGACGGCACCTACTGGACAGTTCGGCAGGGAGACATGTCCAGCTGCAGCTGGTGGCAAACTGGTGCTGGTTGGTGGAGCAGCGTCTAGGTTGTTGATGCACTCTACGCCTAGGGCTAAGGGTAGGCCTAGGCGGATGATCTCGATAACTGGGTGTACAGAACCGGGGAGATTTACCAGGTGTCCAAAATGATGACTAGGGGTAACTGAGGTGAGGCCTTAACAGTTGGCAGGCAGCGTGAGATCATTTCTAGGGAGTGAGGTAGCTGAAGGCTAGGTCAGTTTGTTTAATAAACACTTGCTTACCAGTGAGGATGGCAGCTGCCTTCCTATTGCCTGTCCACTGTTACTCAACAAGCCTCATTTACATACCATACCTTCTACCCACCGTTGTAAAAGGCCGGGCAGGAATATTAGAGTGCGCGAACTTGTGGCAAGTAAAGTGCACAGCACCACACGACAAGGATACGTGATACATTGGCTAGTATTCAGTGTTGCTTGTTTACTGTGTTTTCATGCCGTACCTCAGGAAAGAACAAGTGAAATATAATAGAAAGTAAGAATTTCAGAATTTAGTTAATGAATTATTAGAGCAGATAGAAAACCGATTAATACTCCACCACCTTTGTTTGAGTTAGCTACTAGAATATCAAAAAATTAATAAATCAGTACCAAGACTAACAAATAGGATTCACTCCTATACTACCTATATATCCTCCCTATCTCATACTCTCATTCAGTTTGGATTACTACCTGGGCACAACACCACCGCAACCAATGTCGGCCACTGTTCAGCAGCCGTTGTCAGCGAACAGCCAGTCTCCACGAGCAAGAGCTCCATGTCTAGGTGTATCCAAGGTAAGGTGTCGGCCTTGTGTAGTCTTATCCACACCAGATTTTGTGCCCACAACGAAAAACAACCCGTCCACGATTGTACACAAGGAAAGCACCCCAACGTGACAATACACACTAATAGTTTGACATTACTTAAATATCCTTCATGACGCTGACATCACGATGGTCTGCGTACACTTCCTTAATTAATAAACAATCCACTCTTAAATCCATTCCACGCTACCAATTAGCTTTGGCAGTTCAGAGTCAGGGGTTCGAGTCCCCAAGAAGACATCAACAAGCTCTCTACCACACAGACTTTCCCAAAGTGGCAGATTCCACACCCAGCCGGCTACACAACCAACGCACAAAATGTATAAAGGGCTTGTGACTCAGCTCCGACCTTAATTAGCTACTTGCGTTTATGTGTGTACACTTGGTGGAGTGCTCATTTCTATTTCACTAATCTATAGGCAGTGTATACGCGACAATAACTGGCGCCCAATGTGGGGTGTAATTGCATGCAGTTCAGGCTTGGCAGTTAAACTGTGTCAGACACGTCCCACACAGCTGACTTTATCACGTCGTGCTGGCCTGGTATCCATAAAAGGCTATGCGATAAGTGATGCCAACATATCCTACATAGGACAGAAGTCCTAACCCAATAAGCCAACGCTTATTGTAAGAGCTAGGCCTCCTTTACGGGAGCAAGTTAGAGAGAGCTGGGAGAACACAACCAAACGAGTCGTTAATATAGCCCTATGGGCTACAGTGAATGTAAAACACGCACTATCCTGTGTAAGCAACGTGGCTGGATGGCCATATATGATTGCCTTACACCTCCTTAGTATTGTTAGATGCTTTCGTAAGTGGACGACTCACACCAGGACTTCTGGGAGTCCACAGATAAAAACACCCTGTGGCACTCAGACATCAGTCTCTTCATGTCTGACTCGGAAAACAGTCAGCGTTATGCTCCCGGAGCTTCAATGAAAAGGGACCTCCTTCTCGAAAAGTTCGAGAAATGTACAGTAGCCACGTGCCCAGGAACAGGAGGACACATGATCTACTGTGAACATTGCCAGCGACATTTTCACTACTCCTGTATATTGTCGAGGATGTCCCAGGATATAGCTGTAATGACTGAAAAGTCTGTGAGTTAGCCAGGTGCAGCTGGCTAGACTGCAATAGATAAGAGTTATATAAACTGCAATGGACAAGGGCTATACACCATCCGGTGGATAACACGTAATTCCAAATTTCATCACACATATATAGGCTGGCTGGATGAAAGGGTCACTCGTCCTGGCCACGTATACCAATGTGATGTGTGCAAACACAACCTGTCCTACCGACCTAGAAATCCCGATAAAAGACCTAGTATAATCATGTCAGTGACAACGATTTTAACCTACCCGAATTTAACAGACACCTACAGCAAGATCCCATCATCTTTCTGAGGGAACGTGAAGAGGAATTCTTAGTACAAAATTAGGGTTGTACAAGATCTCGAAACTCAAGAAGTACGATGTTCTCAACAACAACAACAACAACAACAAAAAAAAAAAAAACTTTTCATGACAGTGAAATTTTTTTAACACATGATAATAAGCAGTTACCGTTATTTGTTTGTTGAATACACAAGTGTTCAATGAAAGAATCTTCAAGGCACTACAAGCACGTATTTAACAAACGTGTTCAAGCACAATGCAAGCTTGAAACAAAACAAACATTCTAGAGTGACAGAGAGATGATGGTTATCCTGTTTTATGTAGCACGAGATATTGAATACTGTGTCATTAACCAAACGGTTATTAAAATTAATTCATTGCAAAGTGATATAACGATAAATTACACATTAAAAGCATTGACCAGAAGGCCTACACCTCAGAAACAAACAAATTGCAAACTTGCAGAGTCGTGTGCTGATATAAGAAGCAAATTTCACATCATGATATTAACGCAGACAAATATTTTATAACATAAAGGAAACATCCATATAAGTGAATCATGTACCCAATTCTTCTTTTAGGAAATGCCAAGGCTAACCAGTAAGTTTACAATAAGAAGAAAATAAAAAACCGAGCACCACGATGAATGAAAGGTTACAGCCTACCGCGCAAGCGCAATAGAATTAAAGAATGGTCAAAAAAGGATTTTATAAATCCAGAAAATATTCATAAGCCGAAATAGAATTAAAGACCGGTAAAAAAAGGATTTTAGTTTCTAAAAAAATTCTACGAGAAAAATATTTCTTTAGTAGAAACAAAATAGAATAATTTGTTTATCACTGTAATTAACCAAATTAAACAATTCAAAACCGATAACTTTTTTTGTGAACAGCGCATTTCCACTTATTGTGGATCATGTGACTAATACAATAGGTGTATTTTGCGATTGAATCATTAGCGAATTCGGTAAAACTGGTATTGTGGCACTCGAGGTCACTCTGCTCTTTGTAAGCTCAGTTCACAATGGAAAACATGTACATAACGAACGTGTAAGAAAATTTTTTTCTTTCTTGAAAATTTCTCAAAGCCCTTATCTTATTCTTGCACAACCCTAAACAAAACATATCCCGAAAGCACTGAGTCACAAAAATACAGTGGCAATTATGTAGCAAAGCCCACGATTGGTGGACATAGTATGGTGAGTTCGTCATGAATTGGAACCAGTTGAGGGATCGTCTCAATGCGCAATTTACCGGTGAAGAAGTGACAGCCCAGCTCATTGCAGTCTTCCATGCAAAAGTACAGGAGACAAAGGAGGTCGAAATTTATATTCAGCGAATAGCTCAACTGCATCGCCAGATAGGTATATCCACAAGAAAGTGAGGTAAGATGTGTATGAACTATTGTGCGTACATTGCTTCCCTACCTACGTAATTTCCTTATCGCCCCAAGGCCATGAACAGTGAATGAGATCCTAGACAAAATAGCACGTGCAGACAGGCCATGACCTCGCCCCCTCCTCCCGAACAGCAGGGAGCCTACAATCCCATCCCTCCTCTCGCAGTCTCTCTTCCTCCTCAACAGAATGGTCTGAGGAAGAATTACAGTAGAAATTACCCAGCCAAGGCCAGGAAGGGAAGGGAAGAACATGCGGTCGTATGATACACCACCGCACCTCACCAAATTGAAGGAGCTGGCCAGGGCAAACGAGGCCCCAGAGCGACTTCACATGCTCCATCTCGAACATGCCCTCCTAGACCAGCCTAGTCTACATGTCCCCCTGAATGGTAAAACTGCAGAGGCTACACTAGATACAACTGCCACAGGCAATTTTATCAGGGAAAAATAAGTCACGTGGCGTCAGCGAGCTCAACTGACCCCCACGAGATGGGCGGTAATAATCGCACAATCTAACATCCACCTAGAGCTACTCAGGGAAATAACCCTAGCTATACAGCTCCGCTCACGCACTTTTCAGTTAGCCCCTAACCCAGGGCTACCTATGATTTCGGGGAATCTCTGGCTACAGTCATCAGAACACTGCCTAATAGACTGTAGGTGGCGTCAAACTTCCCTGGGGTCAGCAGGGATTTGATAGTTGATTGGGGAGGTAACCTGGTTACAACTACCTCTCCCTTCACCGCAGTTTGCCTTATCCAACTCTGGATGAACGCACCCTCTAACCCACAAAGGTACCAGCGGGAAACAAGCCATCACACCAAGCCCCCACCCTAACTTAAGAAGACCCGTAGTCAGGCTCGATGAGCCCGACACTTTCAGGCCTTACAACAGAGAAGAAGACCATTGCCATGGAGTTCGAGCCTCCCCGGTCAAAGGAACCTGGACTTCCGGCGGGCATTATACAGGGAAATCATTTCCCTGCCCCTAACAAGAGCACCCCCCTCCAACCCTAAACAGGAGTTTCAGAGCAGCATATCCACCCAATTTTTGCCCTCGAGACCCTGTATTTTTGAAGTGTGCTTCAGGAAACCTCCAGTTCAAGAGAAACCAAGCGAAATGTCAGTCAGGACACTGCCCTCACTGCCCAAACCCCGATGGCCAACCAATGTCAGCCAGTCATGGTGGGGTATTCTCCTGGAAACCCAGTGTTTTCCAATCATTATGGGGAGGTCCTCAGGATAGAGAGGTCCTGCCAGAGGTCCCCATTACCAAACCAGTCGACAGTAGCATAGGTGAGAATGGTCTGCCCTGGACCCTGGCAACTACTCCCACTACATAATTTTCGAGGTTTGCAACCCTTGACAAGCCATTGAGGCCGAGGTTACTGAGAACCCTCGCCCTCGACTAACCCGCCCGTTGGTTGAAGCGATCCCAGAGGATCCCGCCGATGGTGAAGCAGATAGATATCACACAATACAGTGCCCGCTAGAAATATAATTTTTGTGCAGCAGCACCTTGTCTCTGAACCTGAGCTGGATGTGTCCACCAGGTTCACTGCTACCCAAACCACCTCCGTGTGGCGTAGTGATTTCCGAGGACCAGCTGAGTGACGCCACAGTCGCCTTACTGATGTCCTCACCAGTACCAGAACTACCTGGTCAACAGCTGCTCCACTCGAAGAGGGAGGAGACAATGCCGCAAACCATGGATGCGCGAGTTGAGATGCCCGTACCTCAGTTCCCGTCCATCATGTCCAGTAACCTGGGTGTAACTGCAACTACCAGCGCCACCGGGAACAGAGCATATGCATCCTCCTTCCTCCCGTTGATGGCCAGTGCAACAGCACATGTCACCCAAGCAGATCAGGCTATAAATAACCAGCACATGTCGGAGTGCAGGAAGAGGAAGCAAGTGTCCCAGAAAGTTCACACACGCGTGAAGAAAGCATTTAAGAAGACACTTGGGACACGAACATGGATACTTGAGCCCAGAGGAGGGAAATACTGGCATGTTCCCTCGCTCCATGGGACAGCATCGAGAGACCCTATGGCGATGCCCACAATGGTTTCGGTGGCCACAACTAACCCACCAACCTCCAAAAAAAATGGGGTGATATCAGGCTACGGGCTCTAGAAATGACACTGCCATAACTAGAATACAAAAGCAAGTATGTGTCCACAGAAGTGCAGGTATCTTACTGCAAAAAGGTGTGGGTCACTGTGCAGTCAAAATCAACATAAACTAACTTTCTAAAATGGTGAATCATTGCCATTACATCAAACCCCATTGTGACTGTACAGTATAACCAGGGAAGAACAGTGGAAGCTAATTCAAACAACCCCTGTGTCCGTGTGTGGTTATCAAACACTCCACAAGCAGTGCTAACTACATACAAAGGTGCGAGAAGCATCACAGTGACTCGCCGCTGAAGTCAGCATGACCACGAGTGATAGTGACACACTACGTGTGAATGCAACCTCAAGCCAGCAGAAAACACGTGTTGATGGTAACCCCATTGATAAAAAAATATACATAGTTTATATATATAGTAAGTATCATGAGGCATATAAAAATTAGAGCAGAGCAATTAAAATGTAAGTTTATTATCTTTTGATTATTTTTCTTTATTACAAGGGAAAAGTGTATTGTTGCTATGTATAGCCAATGTAGATGAGCGTGAATATTGCACTGAGCATTATGTTAGGTTAAGAAGTTGGCAAAAGGGAAGTGCCTGCAACTTGCAAACAATAGGATCTTAATGTGCTGAATCCATATTAAGATTCTTGAGTACAGACCAGGAATGCAATTAAAGACTTGAAGGAACTGGCAGATTTTATTTGCGATTGCAAGTACCAAGGTGAGTGGTACAATAACATAATTTAAAATTAAAATTAACCCACAAGTTAAACACCTTCAATGTAAACATATAGTTTTTGATTAATAGTTTCTTTATATATTCTTTTTTTATTACTGACCTGTATTCTATGTTTTATGAGTGCTACTTTGCCTTCCTATCTAAATTTTGCGTTTGAAGGATTGACTTTTGAGCAACACCTGATCTTACTGCCAGCAAACTTCGTCGAGACAGATCAAATTACTAGAAGCATCAGACAATGGGTCATTGTTAAGACAGGGTAAAGTCTTGTATATAATTCACGTTAACATCAGGGCGTAAGTGTTATTGTTCTTTGGAATTTCACCCGCCACCACGTGACGTTGAGGTCTGTACAAGAAGGCAGTGTAAATAGAGACAAGGACAGTGTGTGTTAGATTAAAGAACTATTATACAATAATATGCAATAGAAGAAACATGTACCATAGAAAGTATTATATAGGCATGAAATAGCAATTAATTTTTGTTTTATAATAAGTGAAAAGTAAACCATGTTAGTATGTAAGAATTTATGGAACATTGTAAATAAGAGTCAATGAGAACATGTCTTATGTTATCATGTGACGCGCACTCTTGCCTGGTGGACAAGTGGTTAGGGTGGTGACTGCCCTCTCACACCCTACGAGATGGAGGGGAGTCAAACCCCAGGGTGAGTCGGAACTTTAGACTATCCCTTCTGGGCAGTCTTATTCTCCTTACCACTAGGGATGTCAATGAATGGGACGCCAGCTGTCCCAAAGAGGGTGAAATGCTCAGTCAGATACAAGAGGTGAGTGATCTGGCTATAACTGATGGGGTTTATCCACCGTGGCCTCCTCAGCTGTCAAGCGGGGATAAAGTTGGCTAGGGGTTGTTTCCGGTGCATCTTGCAAACTACCTTGGGAGGAATTCAAACCCTGATCGTCTTCCCAGATGCTAACAAAAAGGAACCATCCCTGGGATTCCAGGACACCCGGGCCAATATGAGAAACAAGGTCTCATCACTTGGGTTGCCCTCCTACACACGGCAGGTCCGTGGGAGTGATTGAAGATTTCGCCCTGCCTAGGACTGCACGTCAGTAACCCCCGCAGAGACAGCCTTATCCTTGTTTGGTATTTCACTGTTAAATGTGCAAGCAACATGAAGGTACCAGTAGCCGTCAGATGCGACGCAAGAGGCACGCCACACTTAAACAAGTAATTACAAATCAGCTACTTAATGATTCCAACCAGAGTGCACTGGTCCCTAGTGAACCTGAAATTGAACCTCTTGATTACAGTATAATAATGCCACCAGACCAGGAAACCCCATTGAAACATTTGCTAGGTTGGTGTGACCCAGATGAAGGATCCGACTCAGAGGAAACCTCCGTCAAACCAGCCCTTACACTGGTATTGAGTTATAGTATCAACATACAGAACCTCCCAGGTAGAGTGAGTGTAGTAAAATTAAAATCTGGCAAGATAATTTGGGTTCGACACCCAATCACAGAAGTACTCTCCAACTTCTGTACAGTAAAGTTGACATCCGGGAAGACAATCAGGGTTCAAATCCCTGCCAAGGTAGTTCGCAAGACACACCGAGAACAATCTCTAGCCAATTTTAATCCTGCTCAACAGGTAACAAGGCCACGGCGGATAAACACCATCAGTAATAGCCCGATCACTCACCTCTCGTATCCGACTGAGCATTTCACCCTCTTTGGGACAGCTGGCGTCCAGTTTATTGACATCTCTAGTGGTAAGGAGAATAAGGCTTTCTGGAAGGGATAGCCTAATGCTCCGACTCACCCTGGGGTTCGACTCCACTCCACCTCATACGTTACAAGAAGGCAGTCAGTGCCCTAATCACTTGTCCACCTGGCAAGAGCGCACGTCACATGAATAATCATATTTTGTTTGCTCCGGATCCATGCCAAAAGGCATTAAAAAAAACTTACCTGGTACCATATATATACTCTATTACTGTGCTGAAAACAAAATTTTGCGGTACCATTCAAAAAATAAATCAAAACGATACCAATTATTTAATCAACAACAGATGTTTAAAAAAAATTATTTGAATGCAATGTAATTCAACATGGGTAAACCGTGCACCATTATTAATCATAGATAAAAATAACTTGATTGTTTTGCTTGGTAGTCTAGAGGCAATACGTAATTACCCCTACCTAGATACACACGCTTATTTATCGTGGAAACACACAACACGGCTACGAAAGTGTTTCCTTGCTCTGAATTCCAATTTGCACACAATACATAAATTTTACTCCTCCCTGTCCTTTTGCCAGCGGGACTTTTGCTCCCCAAGTGTACAAGCTACATCAGTTTGTTTGCCATCTTTCTTTTCATACAAAACTAATTATAAGAAAGAATTGTTCAACACAAGTAAGACATACCTTCTGTAAGCCTGTGACCTGTCATATCAAAATAGTATGAAGGCCCGGTTCCTTTTACACGTAGGGATGCTAGTAAACAAACAGTCTAAAAACTCATCATGCCTTGACCTTGACGTTCTTCCTTCTCTGCCCTAGCATTTCCTGTGAGCAGAGAGCAACGGACCCACTAGCCCAGCTGAGATACCAGCCTGCTACTTCAGGATGATGATGATGAGAAGTGAGAGGGGAAGCAAAGCAGAACAGAGACAGCAACGAGTAGAGAGAAAGAGACTGTCCTGGCGCCAGCTTACGGATAGCAAATGTGAACATGCCCAGCCGTATCAGATAACAACTTCACATGCCACCTTCTCAAGTGGCTGCTCAGAGCAGCCACAGTTACAGAAGAGAAGCAGCCAGAGAGATGAGTCACCCAGACCTATATGACCAGAAGTAAACAAAAAATATGTCTACAATTCAACTCCAAGATGTGCCTACATCAAAACCGGGGAGGGGCGATTGAAGCATTAAGCTATCTGCGCTTTTATGTAGCCCACTCTACTTGCGACTGCATCAAGAAAGTTAGAAGTTCAGAATTTAATTAATGAATTATTAGAACAGATAGAGAAACAGATTAATACTCCACCACCTTTCTTTGAGTCACCTGCAATTACATCATGTAAGCTTCACAAAATGCATTTATTAATATGTAAATCAGTACCAAGACTCACTACTAGGTTTCAATCTTATACTAGCTAAATATCCTCCCTATCTCATGCCCTCCTTCAGCTTGGATTACTACCCGGGGACAACACTATCACAACCAGTGTCGGCCGTTGTTTAGCCACCATCAGTAAGCAGCCAGTCTCCACCAACAAGAGCTCCATGTCCCGGCATAGCCAAGGTAAGGCGTTGGCCTTGTGTAGTCTTATCCACATCAGATTTTATGCCCACATGAAAACCAACCTGTCCAAGAATGTACATGGGGACAGCACCCCAACGTGACAATCAACAGTAACAGTTTGACATTACTTAAATGTCCTTCGTGATGCTGACATCACGATGGTCTGCATACATTTCATTAATTAATAAACAATCCACTCATAAATCTACTGCAAGCTACCAATTAGCTTTGACAGTTAAGAGTCAGAGACCAGAGTCCCCAAGCAGACATCAACAAGATCTCTACCACATAGACTGTCCCAACATGGCAGATTCCACGCCCAGCCAGCAACACAACCAACGCACAAAATGCATAAAGAGCATGTGACTCAGCTCCAACCTTAGCTATTTGTGTTTATGTGTGTAGACTTTGTGCAATGTTCATTTCAATTTCACCAATCAATAGGCAGAGTACATGCGACACTTTTTTTACCCACCTTTCAAAGGCATCTGCATAAGATAATTGATGTTTCTTCATAATGTAGGCTATCACGATTGTTGCACTTCTTGATACTCCAAAGTAACTGGAACAAAATTACGATCAAAAAATTTAAACCAGTCTCTAAATGAACAACAGAATAATGTGAGCGCACACATAATTTAAACACAACATTTACATAATCTTTTATAAAACTTCCATAAAATGTTCTGCAAAATACTGAAGTAATTAAAACACATTTCTTGTTTAATCACATTCATGGCAATCATATTTATTTCACACAGATAAACTGCTTGAAATCCAGAATGATACCCTATGTCATGGGAAGAAGGGAGAAACAAAAGTCATTGTTTTACAAATGGTCGCTGAGAGCTATAAGTGTCAAATTGGTAAAAATATTAAGAGACTACAACTCAACAAATACCACCTCATAACTGAAACGACTGATATAGCACAGTGCACATACAAATGGAAACTTGCTGCTACTTAGTCCAATTGTCTTATTTTGTCCCATCAGGAGCGAATACCCTAGCATCATAAATTACACTACAAAATTAACTGACCATATTTCATCTTTTGCATGGTTTTTTATGGTATTAACATTTACCTGATGAATTATTTATGTGAAGTGTAACCAAAATAACTGATATTCAAAAAGTATTCGTGATAAATGTATTAAATTTTTTTTAACATAATGTTTAGATAGTAAAAATATCTGAAGTAATTATGAAATTTTAAAAAATTGGCTTTAGCAATGATCTCATAAATAAAAAAATCACAATTATTTATACTTTTATAATTTTTATTTTGTGACAACTGTCTGTCTTATAACTGCCACCAGGTTGTTACTGAGGAAGGAGCATGTTTTGTTGACACATTCCTCTCAGGTGTCCCTACAGGATTTAGTGCGCTAGAGTACTATAAGTATGACCTGAATAATGTCTCTCTAATGGACTCCATGTCAGACACAACTTTCCCTGGTAAAATCTGCAGTGGGCCTCCAATCATTATTCTAAGCAGAGAAACCCTGTTACGACCTTTCATAAAAATAATGACAAATGTGTGCATATTAAACAGGAAAACTTCTTAAAAGGGTAAAATTATATACAGTATTTGTAATTTAACAGAGAGACTATCTTAGTTTGCGACACTTTCAAATCGGCAATTGGTGGAGCACTGTTGCAACATGCGACGTGAATATTGGGCATGGCAGGTGGTGTCTTTCTCCACAGTGATGCCAACCAGAATGGAGGACCCCAGGAGCTTGCTGGGTTGTTCGCCATAATCCCGCATCATGTACACAGCCTTAGAACTCAACACAAGGTGGAAAAAGCCCAGTTACTTTCAGGCTCTCTTTAGGTTATTATAAATATTGACGCGCGCTCTAGCCTAGTGGACAAGTCGTTAGGGTGCTGACTGCCCTCTCAGACCTTATGTGGTGGAGGGGAGTCAAACCCCAGGATGAGTCAGAGCGTTAGGCTATCCCTTCCGGGCAGCCTTATTCTCCGTACCACTAAACATGTCAATAAATGGGATGCTAGCTGACCCAAAAAGGGCGAAATTCTCAGTCAGATACGAGGGATGAGTGAGTCAGGTAGTGAATGACTGACGTAGTGAGTGATTCAGGTGGTGAGTGATCGAGGTGGTGAGTGATCTGGCTATTACTGATTGGGTTTATCCACCGTGGCCTCATTACCTGTCGAGCAGGGATAAAATTGGCTATAGATTGTTCTCGGTGCATCTTGCAAACTACCTTGGCAGAGATTCGAACACTGATCGTCTTCCCAGAAGACAATTTTACCGTACAGAAGTTGGGGAGCACTTCTGTGTTCGGGTGTCGAACCCAAATTATCTTGCCAGATTTTAATTTCACTACACTCGCTCTACCTGGGAGGTTCTGTGTGTTTCTACTATAACTCAATACCAGTGTAAGGGTTGGTTTGACGGGGGTTTCCTCCAAGTTGGATCCTTCATCTGGGTCAAACTAACCTAGCAAATGTTTCAATGGTGTTTCCTGGTATGGCGGCGTTATTATACTGTAATCATTAAGTAGCTGATTTGTAATTACTTGTTTAAGTGTGGTGCACCTCTTGCATCGCCTCTGATGGCTACCGGTACCTCCGTGTTGCTTGCACATTTAACAGTGAAATACCAAACAAGAATAAGGATGTCTGCAGGGGTTACTGACGTGCAGTCCTAGGCGGGGCAAAATCTTCAATCACTCCCGCGGACCTCCCGTGTAATAGGGCAACCCAAGTAACGAGACCTTGTGCCTCGTATTAGCGGCGGGTGTCCTGGAATCTCAGGGACAGGTCCTTTACAAGGCTCTGTCTCCTGAGGAATACAGTACACTGCACGGCCGAATAGAGATGTGAGATATTATTATTCTTACTGCACAATTCATTTAACATATTACACAGAAATTCAATACAAAATTAATAGAAAAAAATGACAAAGGAACTAGAATTAAAATTATGGTAGTCGACACACAAAGGGTTAAGTTTGGAACGTAATATTCTATTACGCTTGAAGAAATATTTTGGAAAGTCCCGGCTAATTTACACACACTAAGAGCTAGGCTAAGAAATAATTATAAAATATTAAAACACTGAAAAATATATTACATTGATTCTCAATTTCGCTAATCGACAGGCAATGGTGAGCCAGGGGAAAATTAATCTATTAAAATTAATAACTGAAAAATTTCTACTAATCAATAATTAAACACTACTAACAGCATGAAAGAATGAGGGGTTCTATCCAGGGGAACGTAATCATGTGTGTGAGAGAGATAATATATATATATATATATATTTATTTTCAAAGCACCCACATAATTGGTTTTTGCAGTAATACATTAAGTTTGTAAAAATAATTTAAACCTGTTACTACAGTGCAGGACATCAAGGGAGTATATAATAGATTGTCCCTAATTTAAACTTCGTAGAAAGTAAAATTTATTCACTCTACACACCAGTGCTTATGCTGCACGTTCTTGCCAATACCTAATTATTGTATTTAGTAAACACGTTATAGAAACTTTATAAAAGGTACTATTTTGTGGAGCACTGACTTTATCAGAAACCAATACATATTAGTTAAAATGTTGGGTTGCGCTTGTGAATCTTCGGTCGGTGAGCCCGGTGTCTCTACTGAATCAGGGTGCTAGACTTCTATTTATATCAAAATCGCCCTGTGTCAGCAATTCTCCGGGAGCGGGGGGTAGCGTAGACTTCCATCGTAGGGTTTGATTTATCAGATGCAGTAGCACCGTTCGTTTTCTTATGGAGGCATAGATATTTTCTTGCACCATGGACTGAGGCAGGTGAGCCGTGACGTCAGAAGGTCACAGAGGTGTTGCTATCGCTAGGTTGTTTGGAACTTATTGGCCAGGCAGGGTAACATAGTATAATTTAAATAAATATTATTATTTCTTCGTTGGGGTGGCTCTGGCATGCTCATTCTTGATTGGGCGTAGAAGATCATGATTTCAGACGTGAAGTTCAATTACATTGATAACTAACCAATGCATAAAGTATTTTGAATTTATTATTACCAAGTCTCAACGGCCAATGAATTTGATTTCGATCCGCGCTTGGCGCGCTCAGATGGGGCGAAGTTGGCCATAGAGTGCACCTCTCTGTAGCGCAGTATACTGGCAGCATGCATCAATTGGCCACCCTCCGAAGTGACGAAACTCCATCTGTAACAATCACAACTACTTCGGGTGGTGGAGGCGGCTGCCTCAATTGTGTAACCATCGTTGCTCTTCTGTGCACGCGCCGCCTGAGCAGGAGTGGAGCACACCCATTTCTAGGTCATGCAACATCTGTTTATCAGCAGCGGCGGGTGAATGGATTTTACCCCTCTTCCTCTTCGCTCTGTTGGATGCGTAGCGGTGGGGTGTCTGCACGTTGCCTTCTGCTTCGTGGCACAGCTAGAGTCTTCTCGTCGCGTCGCTTACCAAGGGGAGGAATAGCTTTGAAAAGGAAAATGCAGGAACAAGTCGCATGGTATCAAACCTAATGCCTACCTAGTTTGAGGGTAGATTCAAAACTTTTAAAGTTTAAACTAGTTTAAATTTGGATGCTTATAAAAGTGATTAAGAAAAAAATTTCTTTCAAGAATTTTCTCAGTAGTTCTTACTGGTCTGTCCTCGAGAATTGAAAAATTCTAAAAGGGGAGTCTACTGTAAAAGGGCCTAAAGATTACACTACAATTTACAAGTTTTAATCCCTGCACTATATCCTGGTCGCTTTCCTACAGCAAAAGAAATTTAGTGCATAGAAGAAATATCTGACACTAAACTCAAATTATAGATGTGTACTGTTTGTACGTAGTTTCTTGAAGTATATTGACGTACCTTTGTACACAATATTTTGACTTTAACAGGATAAAAAATTCTTTGTTTGGGAAGACATTTTTAGAAAAACTTTATTTTAAATGTACATGATACACATTTCAGGTTATGCAAAACACATTTTGCGTTAAATTGACATACTTCCCTTTTACTTACATTTACACATGACTCTCTTTGACACATTGACACAGGAATACTCTTAACCTACGTTACATAAGATTTCAAAACACTTGCAGAGTTTACCTTTTCTTAAAACTGTGTTCGTTCTAGTGTGTTTGTTTCTTACATACGATACAATAATCACACTTAATATTTTCCTTTTGTATAGTATAGTGGGATGTTTTTCCTTGAGTTTCGTACTCACTCACACTTTCCTTAACCCTTTCAGACCCGGTGGCATCAATTGATGCCACTGAAGGTAGATAGTGTTGTGTTTTTTTAATTACATTTATTGCAACAAAGACCTATTTTGATCATTTTAGTATCATTACTCTACAGTTTTAGATACTAATGCCATCTCTGGGGCTAAGAATGAACAAAATAAAAAAAAATATCCGGATTTTATTAGAAAACCAGAAAATTAAATTAGATCTGAAAGGGTTAAGATTAGTGATTATTTACAACTTCTGCTCTTGGCAGGGGCAGTGTAGGCAGTAGGCTCATACCTCCATACACGTAATAACATACAGCTCAGCCGTAATTACTTTGTAAACACTTCTACGAATTTCATTGTCATGGATAAACGTACATGCTCATGACGTGAGACTAACTTCTCACACAAAATTATTTTACACTACGAATAAGAGAAGTGTTGCTTAACAATCAACATAACTTGATACTTTCCCTTACATGGATTATAACGGGAATATATAGTTTTTTTTATATAGGCTAAAACATTTTCATAATTTCATGTTGAGGTTATGTACATTCTTATTCTTAACTCCTAAGTTACAATTTGTTTTGTCAGTAAGTGACCTAAGCCTACTATTTACAACATGTGGAGCGTGAGTTCCCCTTTTGTTATTTACAGTTTATGCTTTCTGGTGGTTCACTTACACCTAGTAGCACACATACCCAGCCTCTCTAACTGGAGGTGACAAGAACAATTTTCTCGTGGGTTAGGGAGTGGGGGTATTTGCCTTGCTCGAGTAGATATGCTTCTGTGAGCCTGTTTGGCAGCTGTGCACACCCACTAGATGAGTTTTCATTTCTCAAGGTTCTTACGTTCCTCTTTCCTTCGTACATTCTCTCAACTTACAGGGGGTCCACGCTACAAACTACACGTTCCCATCATTCACTTACTTTACTAGGATTTTCTGTTCTGGAAAGAATTAAACACTAAATACAACAGAAGATATGTACAATTTTCGGTGTCATTGCACTTCTCCTACCTGTACTGTACCTTCTTGTTACACACTTGGGGGTTTCACTTCCGTGAAAGAAAAGAAATTTACATTACACAAGAAGGATAGTACATTATATCACAACGGGAGTTTACGTGAGGTGTTCGTCCTCCAAAATAAACATGACAATTTGCAAGAGCGTTTCTTACGCTTGAGACACACTTTTAAATATCTACCAATGTTAAAAGATTGGGAATTTCCTGGGTGACGGTTACGGTGAGCTCACAGTGAGCTCTCACCTCATGCTCTTACATAAGTTACAGGGGGTTCATTAATAAATGTCGCCCAGACGCATTGCGAGGAATGGTAAGGGGTGTTTTCAAGATTGTTTATGAGCCTGCTGATATGCTTCGGTTACGCACTCACACTTCCTAACAGTGCTCATGGAATTCAGTGGCATTAGACCAACCTAGCAAATATTTCAATGGGGTTTCCTGGTCTGGTGGCGTTATTATACTGTAATCAAGAGGTTCAATTTCAGGTTCACTAGGGACCAGTGCATTCGGGTTGGAATCATTAAGTAGCTGATTTGTAATTACTTGTTTAAGTGTGGCGTGCCTCTTGCGTCGCCTCTGATGGATACCGGTACCTCCGTGTTGCTTGCACATTTAACAGTGAAATACCAAACAAGAATAAGGCTGTCTCTGCGGGGGTTACTGACGTGCAGTCCTAGGCGGGGCGAAATCTTCAATCACTCCCGCAGACCTCCCGTGTAATAGGGCAACCCAAGTAACGAGACCTTGTGCCTCGTATCAGCGGTGGGTGTCCTGGAATCTCAGGGTTAGGTCCTTTACAAGGCCCTGTCTCCTGAGGAATACAGTACACTGCATGGACGAATAGAGATGTGAGATTAATTATTCTTATTGCGCAACTCATTTAACATACTACAGTGAAATTTAATACAAAATTAATAGAACAAAAAAGAAAGACAAAGGAACAAGAATTGAATTTCTGGTAGTCGACACACAAAGGGTTAAGTTTGGAACGTAATATGTTAATACGCTTAAAGAAATATTTTGGAAAGGCCCGGCTAATTTATACACACTAGGAGCTAGGCTAAAAAATAATACTGAAACAATAAAACACTGAGAAATATATTATATTGATTCTCAATTTCACTAATCGACAGGCGAAGGCGAGCCAGGGGAAAATTAATATATTGAAATTAATTACTGAAAAATTTCTAATCAATAATTAAACACTACTAACAGCATGAAAGTATTAGGGGCTCTATCCAGGGGGATGTAAGCACACAAATGACCTGTTACTGCAGGAGTCAAGGGAAGTTGACTAAGGTATGGGTAGTGGATACAGGTATGGGATTTACCAATAGATGAGCCAGTTGGAGAAGAAAGATTGGGAACGTGGACACATTTTAAGGAATCTGTGCCTTCTTTGTCTTATGTTAATGTGAGCAGATTTGTTCCTGCCCAAGAGCATAATGTGCAGTTTCATGGTTTTGCGATGCCAGCGAGAAGGCATATGCTGCAGTCATTTAAGCTTGTTGTGTTATAGCTGGTGGTGCCACTGAAGTGCATCTGCTTGTCGTCAAGTTCAGGGTGGTGCCACGCAAGACTGACTGTTCGAAGGTTAGAGCTGTGTGCAGCAGTTTTGTTATGTAAACTTTGGCAACGTGTTGTGAGACACTATGATTAAAAAGTTGTTAACCTGGCATTGCATGCCTGGACAAAGTCCACAGTAGTTCTAGCCTGGTTACGATTATCACCACAGTTTAAAAAAACCTTTGTCACCAACTGAGTTGCAGAGATCCAGTCCATTGTTGTACCACCTAGTTCCTGGAGGCATGTTCCGTCAGATCATAACCCTTCTTATGTCGCTTCATATGGTTGTCTTCCAGACCACTTGGTGAACACAATATGGTTTTCAGGACCATGTTGGCTGCTCTGCTGCACCTCACGAGAGCTGGCCTGTGCAGCATTCTTGCTACAGAATATCTCTTGCCGAATTTAAACCAGTGATGTCTAATGTCTTGGTGGCAAACATCAGTCAGGTACAAAACTCTGATGAACCTTTTGGCTTGTTGCAAAAATCATCTTCCTTTTCTGGACTTCCGAGAGTCATGGCGTGGATCTTACGAGCAAGAGTAATTTTTCAAAAACTGCCTCATCCTATTGGCAAGTCACACACAACTGAGGAGTTGTGCACTGCCCGTAATTACTGAGTCAAGATCGTACAGGCAAATTACTTCAGAGAAGAGATTAGAGCCTTGGAAAAAGGAGAACAATGCTTTACACCCATTAAAAGGCTTGTGCCATTCTTGGACTTGAAGGGTGTTGTCAGGGTGGGCAGTAGGCTGCATTGCGCACCTCTGACTGAAGAAAGTAAGCATCCCATCCTACTTCCAAAGCAAAGCCGACTGTCCGAATTGATTATAATGCATATTCACGTGACAAACTTGCACACAGGTCCATCAACCACACTGTACCTGACACGTCAAGAATTCTGGATCATTTCTGCTCGCACTTTGATTCGTAAGCTCCTTCACAACTGTGTCGCATGTTTTAAAGTGAGTGTAGCTTCATCAGTCCCACTGATGGGCATGCTCCCTACCTCACAATTTGCCCATGGTAGGGTATTTTGCAATGTAGGAATTGACTTTGGAGGCCCATTCCTTACTACCCCAGTTAAAGCGAGAAGGAAGGCCACCCAGAAGGTTTATCTGTGCTTATTTATATGCATGCTGATTAAGGCTGTGCACCTGGAGCTCGTGACCAACCTCTCTAAAGCAGCATTCCTTGATGCACTAAAGCGCTTTGTATCCATTCGAGGGCTTCCATCACAGATATCCTCTGATAATGGAACCAACCTGATGGGTTACAGAAACTACCTGAAGTGTACAAAAGCATCTTCTGTGGAGAAAGCCAGCAACAAATTGTCAGTGAGGCCGATCAGAGTGGGATAAAGTGGCGGTTCAGTCCTCCTGCCAGACTCCACTTTGTTGGCCTCTGGGAGATGGCGATTGAAAATGTAAAACACCTGAAATGTGTGGTGTGGTAACACAGCTGCTTACCTTCAAAGAGCTAAGAACTCTGTTTGCGCAGATATCTGAAGTGTTGAACTTTCGATCACTATGTGCCTTGTTGGAAGATCCTAGAGGAGTATGATGTTCTCACTCCAGGGCAATTCCTAGTGGGTGATGCTTTGGTAGCTTTGCCAGATCACGACTTGTCAGACCTTCCTCAGAACCATCTTGACTGGTGGGAGCTAATCACTCAGTTGCAGCAGAGGGTGTGGAAGCGGTGAAGTGACGAGTATCTACACAGACTCCAGCAGAGAAACAAATAGACATCACCGCAGCCCAACATTCAAGTGAACCAGCTGGTGCTGTTGGAAGAGCCAAACTTGCCTCCACTGAAGTAGAAGACAGTGTGTGTGACTGAAGTCCACCATGGGCAGGATGGGATAATACGTGTCTCGTCATTAAGAACACCTCAAGGCAACTTCATCAGACCAGTCACAAAAATTTTCCCTTTTCCTGAAGAATAACTGTGTAACGTGTGAGATTTTAAACTCATACTTTTGTTTGGTGTTTTTTTAATACATTTATTAAGTGGTGTACATTAAGACAAATGGAAAAAAAGTTTATTTTTGGTGTGCGGAATGTTGACCACCACATAAAACTTCTGATGTGATGGTATTCTCAATATGTGACATATACCGTTGTTGCATTCAGGCACATGTTAACTGCTTGTTTGCCATGAGAGGGCAGCAGTGTTGCAAGATGGCATGAATGGGGGATGGGCATGAATGCTTGTCCTAAACAATTGAAATAATTGATTAAATTCTTAAACATAAAGAATTTCTCTTTTGGGCTTACAAGTGGTGGTGTTTTTTTATTTTGCACACATAAGAATATATTTAAAGTGTAATGATGTTTTCTATTATATTATATAATTTTGAAAATAAATTAAAGATTTAGTAGTACCAAACAACCAAAAGCATTTTGTTATTTCGAGATATCCCCTAGTTTCCTAAATGTGTTTTGCAGTAAGTATGGCTTGTCTAGTTTAACCTTCATTACGGTAATTTACTTATTCTTTTCGTGTCCATGTCCCTCTTACTGCCCAGCAGTTTCTTTATAGTTTCTTCCAATTTCTTTATGTCTGTTTGTGGAGTAAGTTTTAGCTTTATTTATTTGTTGTTTTGAGTTTTATTTGTGCAGTTTGGTGGGCATCTTTGTGATGTGTTTGTGCTAAGGACTTGTTACAATATTTATTATTATGTTCGTTATGGTTGTGTGGACAGACATGGTAGCACACATGGTGTTGCCAGCTTGTGACTGCCACAGGCCATGAGCCTCGGGTGAATAAGTTGTAGTGATAACCTGGCATTGCTACACCGCCTAAGCTCATGCGGAGTATAGCTGGTGGCCACATGCAGTGGTGGCGCAAACCGTGCCCTACTTGGCCCCACTATAAAAGACACCCCGCATGGCGCTGTCCCCCCCCCCCCCCAGACAGCACCATGTATTGAAGCAGTTAACATGTGAGAGAGATCATACGCTGAAGATGGAGTAAGCAGACGACCCTAGGACCAGTTAGCTCTGAAGCCAATCAGACCTTCACATATTTGGGGTGAGCATAATTGCGTTTGCGGTAGGGAGCCATTCCTGTTACGAGCCATCATCCCTTCCCCTTTTATAAAGTAACTACAGCAAGGTCAGGGAATTAGCTTCAATATATATATATATATATATATATATATATATATATATATATATATATATATATATATATATATATATATATATATATTTCATAAATGATCCTTAATATTTAGCCACCATCTCAAGCAACCACCCCCCCCCCCCCCCCTTGTTCACCCCTTACCACCTAAACATATCTAGAGCTTGATGTTGGAGCAAGTATAAAGAAGTTGGATACCAGAGTTAATTAGTAGTCAGCAGGAAGGAGAATGTTACAATGGTGCAGCCGTGGTTTCATTTCCACCTTTCTGCTGCCAATCTTCACCTGTTCCCAGACCATTTCATAATCGCGTCATTAATTATTTTAATTAATATTTTTCAGACGTGCAATACAGTTGCGAGTAAGCCGCCTTCCCCCATCTATTACACCAATGCTAATTGTTGTTATACTACCACAGTACGCCGGCATGGCATAGGTCAGTCACCACGCGCGCAACTCAGCACTTACATAGCAGCCTTGCCAAGCAACCTATCTTGCCCAGCCATTCCCCCTTAGAATGCTGCTTTTACGTAGTTAACGTATTTTAATTGTCAGGCTTGTAATGCATGCTGAACATACTGTTCTATTGTTTGCTTGAACCACTACAGTGTGTGTGTGCTGTCAGAGTGTGTTCTTTCTTTTCCCTGTAGGTTGTTTAATCTTAAGTTACACAAATATGCAGGGGCCGTAAACTACCACACTGTTCGCTCCGAGTTGTCACTACAGCTCATTTCATAAATTTTATCGGGCATTTTCTCCTATTTTTGTTTCCCGTCTGAGCGAGGAGGCATCCACAGTGGCTCGCTCGAATGATTATTAAGGAATAGCAACACGCTCTGTACCATATGGCAATGGCCAACAAACAAACATCACCCAGAGAAACTAATGGTGCCCCGCGAAGAGAAATCCGCATGATGGTGCACAAGCAGTGCAGCCGTGACAAGTGGCGACGGGGAATTTCCACGGCAAATGTTCGCAAAAGATGATCATCTCAAATGCAAAGTCACTCATTATTAGAATGTGAACTCTCTAGGATGTTATAAGTAATCCAAGTTCGCCTATGCAGTTTCAATAAATTTTCCAATAACCTAGGTACTAGAATTATTGTCTTTGTATTATGTACGTTAATCACACATGTATTGCCATTGCCTAGTGTAGAGGGTATTCACTTTAGCATAATTGCCACTCACAGCAAGTTGAAAATTTGGCAAGAGAATGTTGACTGACGTGCTATTCAGTGAGACAGTGCCATAGTAATATTTGGAATTGTTCTGTTTTCATAAAGTTTTGAATTACCTATATTACTTTTATCAGCAATACACATCATAATTTTAATGAATTTTAAAATATTTTCCAGCAAGTTCATTACTTACGGACTTTTCCTTTCTAATGGTAAGGCAGAATAGAGAACAGAGTCGTGGCATATTGAATACATTTTAAAGCTGCACAGACAAACTTTTTTGTATTAGAATTGCTGCAGGTAAACTTGTTAAGATATGTACTTCAAGCTTAAATGATGGCGGGTTGTGTATGTGTCACTTTCAAGTATATTGTTCCTAGCATAGAGTAGGACTTTACGTTTTGGACAGTGTAACACTGTCAAATATTAAACGCAGTGGATTATATACAGCGCAAACCACACGAGCGCGTCAGTGACCGGCTGGATTGCGAACCCATTTTTGTGCATCACCATCACATTCTCCGCAACCCCTCCCCCCGCCTCGTCCCGCCCAGCCAGGCAGCGGCGCGTGTCAGCAACGTGTTGCAATTGCTTGTGCTTTCCTAATGGGCACCTTCCATGTGCGTGCCCTCGTTACACTTTGCCACCGCATCCCACATTCTGCACATATGGCAACCTCACTTCCGTATTCGTCGGTGTACTCATGGCGCTGTGCCACACACTGACACATGGACCCACACGTGCGCTACACCATCCACCCCGTAATTTAGAAGATTCACCACCCACCCATGCTTACATTAATTTATTATTTTATAATAAATTACATTTCCATATTAAATTCTAAGTCACTTCCCTTTTAAGTCAATGAATTTTCAAGGTACCAAAATTCTTTACAGTTTAATTTATATCTCAGATTACTCAATATTTTTCAAGGTGCCTTCCCTTCCGTGATACTACCTCTGTGTATGTCGCTCGTCCTTTTGTTCCCACATGTAACATTCATACAGTCCCTGTTTATTTCTTGACACAAGTCACTTATCAGTGTTCCATGATTACACACCGTTTTTAATGCAATGACAGTTATGTAACTAATCCGTGTTGCAGATCACATATTTTTCACTGCAACTTTCACGGAAACAACATAAAGGTATACATAGTGACGTGACATTATATATTATATTGGTATATGTTTATCAGTTACGGAGTGCATAATATATACGTTTCCCAGCCCCCTAATTAAACTCAATGGCACGCTACCCTCGGGTACGCTGTAAACAAGGCTGGAATGAACACTGAAAGATAATGGATCGCTGCGGCTAACAGTTTTAGCCCAGTTGAATGGATACTTACCCCAGAGGCCATCCCCGGTAACCCCCTTAATTTTGCGTGAGACGCGGAATTGCGGGCCTGAAGACGGGAGGAGGATCCCGCAAGGCAATTTCCCCCCTTTTTCCCTGCTGCCTTGATGGAGCTTCAGGCAGTGGGGGCATGAACCTTTTAATTGTGGGGTTCGTACATGCAACACAATAATATATCTTGGCAGTGTACACAAGTGCACTAACCACTTCTGACCTCAGTGAGGGTAAGCCATGAGTGTAGTTTTCCTTGTTCCATATTGTATTCATGTGTTAGAGTGTAAGACAAAAGTTGTTTTCCCCTGTTTGTATACTTTATATCTTCGTATGTACCCCCATTGTTGTATTTCATTGCCCACATTTATTTTATATTTACTTATTTATATTGTTCAGAATTTAATATTGATTATTAATCACATTTCACTGTCATGTGATAGTTTACTTCTCTATTAACATGCACACAGAGGGTGATCCATTGGTACAATATGATTTTGGAATGATAAGTGTTCTACATTTCTCTAATGTTGTGGTCAACCTTATTATTTTTTATTCAACTAATTTAATATATTATATTAACTTATTTTACTACTATATTCAAAGATCTTTAAGTTTTCATTTTCTTTGACGTGTTTGACAAGCACGGTCCATCATGAATGCAGCAGGACTCTTTATTTTTGTTTGCATTCGGAATCATTCCGAACTTACATATTCACTATATTACTTAGGCAAATGCTCGGTGCCTTTCCTTTGGTTGTTTCATACGTCACAGGACGTGTTCTCAGACTGTCTCTAGTTTCAGACACCCGAAAGCTACTGTTCCGCCACTAACACATGGTAGATGGGGATACCAGGCTCGACAACTACACTCCTCACTTCTTGCCGCCCCACACAGCGCGGCACTGCTCTTCTATTCGCAGGCCAACATTGGCTGCACTTCCTGTGGGCAGAGCCACCTTGCACGGACCTCTGCCGTTATCGGGACAACGGGCGGCGTGGGACATGCCGCTTCCAGGGAGAGGGCCGCTATCTCCACCCACATGGCCATAATGGCAGTGCTAGTGTTTTTTTTTACAGCTGGCATCCTGCAGCCAGCACCTTATCGCCAAATGCTGCCAGTTGTTACGTCACGCGGAGCCTCACGCTCTCCGAGAGACCAACATTCCCTTGCTATATGCACTAATTGGTTACTTATTTCATTAACTCCTATTATCATAATACTTTTATTGCTACAAACTATTTTTAACATCCTATTGGCACGACTTCCCAGCTGTCTTATACAGCATTATTTTAACCTTGCTTTTACGTAAATATAACCCAGGCCTACTGGTCTGGAATTATTGTTCAATTTTAATTTTTATGCATTCATTTAGTAAACCTTCTAGCAGGCTCAATTCACATATCTATATATTTTTATGCCCCAATAATCCTATTTCGTTATGTCTTATCTTATTTTTACGTGGTTTTCATATTCTGCCTTGTGTGTGTAATGTTTCTATTTTTTTTTACTCAACAACTTTCAGTTGGACTTCACATGAGGCCTAAGGAGCCTCCACATCGTCTCCAGAGAACTCAGTCATATTATCTGTTATAGACTGATTCACCTCTACTTCAATTGTCACAGTTATATCATCGACACACCCAGATCTCCCTATTTGTCCCTGCTTTATTAAGATATGTTCAGTAAGTTCACTCCCCTTATCACGATGTTTTTCGTGTGTGTGATAGTAGTTCGCTTCTAATTGCCCTTATTAAGTATTATATTGCACTGTTAATTTTGCTAATTCAGGTCATTTTGAATTAACGTGTTATGCCTCCTGACATTATAGATACTTCAATTTAGGCCTACATTTTTGTATGTTGTATCACTCTGGCTTATCTATATTTTTGTGCCAGATGCATTTCTAGGGCTATAAATATTTGTGTTTTTGCAGTTCTCACTGCTCTTACCTTTTCATGTGGACACCAGTATATTTGAAATGTTTGGTAAGGTTATATGATTTTTCTTACCTCAAAAGACATAGAATATTATTCCTCAATTAAGTTTGATTTGTATTTGAGGGAGTCAGTTAGCATGCCTCCTAGCATTACAGATGATACTGTGGTAAGTCAGTTTAGACCTACACTTTTGCCTTATACAAGACCTCACTACATGTCTAATTGCACCAGATGACTTAATGTGACTATATATAGGTATTGCATTCAAACTGCTTTTACACCTTTCCAAGGATTTGGTAGGTGTATTATATTTTATGGTAAGAAATGTGATTGGTCAATGATTTGATTATTTTCACTGTTCAATAAAGAATATGAGTAGAGTATTGCCTTTCCATAGGGCTATTAATTTATTACCAATGACCAAGGGTCTCTATTTGTGTACATGTATTTGAGAATTGAAACAGCATTCCTCCTGGCGTTAGGTGAGTTACAAGTACCTTTCCTTAGGCCTACAGGTCTTTGTCGCTGGTTACTTAAGTATACCTCACAGTATCAGTAACTGTAACATTATTGTGCTTGTAAATGCTTCAGCTGTTTTACAACGACTTAGCTGTCAGATTTTACAATTTTATTCCTGTTCTAGAAGCAGTATCAATTTTATACAGAACTATTAACCAAGGAATTAATTATTTTAGAGATTTTGAGTATCTACTCCTCGTGGACAGTTAGGTTTCACTATTTTTACTCCCTCTTTAATGGGTGTCCTATGTTATTCTACAGTGCTTGTCAGTTAGGTCTAGGATTAAGACTATATCCTCATTTTTTCATTCATTTTCCTGTTATGGCATTACTAGAAAATAAGATAGCCAATAAGAAAGAAAATAGAAGCAAAAATTATAAGCAAGTAAACAAAATGGAAACAAAATAAAACAAAGCTGTATACCTATTTCAGTGCACTGCATTTTCTAGTGATAATATTACCAATTGGTGTACCCAATGTGACCCTCTCAATATTTCCTGCCTTGTATGCAGGGTTATGTGTGTAAAATTACCTTAATGTCATCCAGTACAATACAGTTTCTATCCCCTGTGCTTGGCACTTAGGCCTTAAGGTCTATTATTGTTTTTACTCACAGAGAATTGTTTTACGTGCCTCAGAGAATCTTACCTTAATTCTTATATTGCATTGCTCTGGCAAATATTGTTTAGTTTTTATTAAAATCATTAGGAGCTTAATATACATATTGCCAATGTTACTTATAATAACTACAAGTGAGGATTAGCCTTTTCTCATGAAGTATACCTGTTTCATACAAAAAACACAGGGAAAAAAAAGCAAAAAACAAAAGCAGACAAACAAACTCTCCTCACAATGAAGTAATATGTTCTTTTGTGCTACTGCAGATTTGCTCTTAATTCTTTGTATAGGTTATGTGAATTCTTTGCTCCTTCCATTGGGGTTTTACACGTGTATGTTTTACTGCTATCATTATTTTCAAGCATTTTGCTCAGGCCTACTGGTCTGTGTTTAATAGTCACTGTGTATATTATCATGCCTATTGACATTATTTTTCTCACATATTGGTCCATTTATACCCTGCCTTATGAGCAGTTTTTGTTTTGGTACTTGCACTTACCTTATTATTCAGTCACTACTGTGACTAGTGTTCTATAGTCTTTAATATACCTTCACGGAGTACTCCACCTTTATCACCCTTCCCCACATCTGCAGATATTTGTGTTGTGTGTATGTATATTGATCAATAAAATATTTTATAACAAATTAGCGTGTAAGAGGATTGTACCTAGATGTAAGATTGGTTATGTTATTCTTGACGCAGTCAGGTGAGACACGAGACAAACAATTACACAAATACTTACTGGTAATATGGGCACCAGCGGTGCTTCCCAACCACCACATTATTGAGACTCAGGGTACTCAGGGATGTTGTGGGTACTGTGTATCTGTCTCACCCATTGGTACTTACAAACAAGTAGGCAATACTAAACTTATACTAAATATCACTTTGAAAATAAGCACATAATAAAATACATGTGGTTAGGACACTGTCAATACTGAATAAAAGATGTAAGTTCACTGTAGACTTGTTTTTATTATTATTGCTCATACAGATCAACGTGCCAATGAAATTATGATACTCTCAGTCATGACTAGTCAATTCCACTTGGGTGCTCCCCAGCCCACAATTAATCTAAAGCACGCCTAGATGGATGATCTTACCGCTGCGTATGAAAACACAATCTTCACAAGGGAAGAGGGCCGACAGCCGCTAGGGTGGACTGACTGTTTTTCCTTGAAGACAGGACATGGTGAATTACAAATGAAACCCTTGATGAAAACATTAACACTTGTGATTACTTGGCATCACTAATGGAAACTCATCTGGGCTCGCCCGCCAGCACGTGGGTAGTGTGGTGACTGCCTGTACACAGAGCCGGCTCGGACAGAAGTAATATCACCGTACACAAATTACAAAATTATATGAATTACATAAATACCCTTAAAAGATGATGGGACATCAGATGAGTAGTCACAATAAACACACACATGTGTGAAAACAAGTTCATACGGCACGGATGCCGCTGGATGAAGTTCGTAGCGGACCACGTGGTGCAGGTGAAATTGCAATATTTCTTTGTGAAAACAGTAAATTAAAATCCAAAAAAATATTATTCAGATATTGAAAATTATTCTCTTGCGATTGTAGTGGTTACAGGCATGTAGCATGCCTGATTGGAGGAAAAAATCAAACACTAAAGTGACTGCATGGTTAAACACACAAGCATCCATTTACGTGAAAATTATAAGGAAACTTGAAAAAATTTAACATAGAACCTTTAGCAAAATATTGCACACATTATATTACATAAATAAGCTCTCAAAACGCAATGATGGCATAGAAATAGACTTGGCATCAATTGGCCACGTGGTTGTACGTGATGTTGCCGTAAAATATTCAAATATGAAAATTACCCTGAAATACATATATGAAAACAAAGCCCTGAAAATTCCACGCAACAATAATACAGAAATTACGATGAAACACCTTTAGCAGAAGCGGATGGCGCCTGATTCAAGTTTCGCGGGTTGCGTGAACTCTTCAACATATTTCCCCTCCTTCCTCGATTATGTTGAAAATGCCACAAGGGGGAAATAAATTAGAAGCGGAAGCATAATGCTGGGGAAATGTCTGACAAAACGTATGCAGCAAGCAAAGGTTAACCGGTATATTAAAAGTGCTATTGAAATCTACATGAACAAAAGGTTGTAGTGCGTACGTAACAGTGTCTTACCTCGCCAACTTTCCTTGACAGACTGTCCATAGGCAAGCGTCGCACGGACCTACAATGGCCGCCTACAGGGTTCACATAAACAGAAGTGCTATGCACGCCGAGTAAAATATTTTATTATTGAAATAAAAGTGGCACAAATTAAATAAAATGTTGTTTTACATTTTATAATTTTCCTGTGAATTCTTCATATTAATTCGTTCTCTCTCATTTACGGCGTTCATGCCAGAATACTAGTGTTCGTAATCTCAGTGCGGTGGGCACTCTGAATTTCATAACCAAACATTTTCAAAATAACAACAAACACTTTAAAACATTTTGAGACATTTCAAACCCTGAAAATTAAAAAATACAAGACACATTTTACACTGCAAAATAATATTTTTCTGAAAGTTCAAAATATTGGCCTCTTTGTGCACATGCATGTACACGTGACACGTGCGTGATGAGCGACATCATGGGCTCTAGCATCGCTGGCTGTTAGCTGGCATCATTCTTTTCTGTGTAACATGTTTTTCAATTCTTTTAATGTCTATATTCATATAGCCAACAGGCACAATGTTATATTTCTCATTGAAAGGTGACTGACAAGTCCAAATTTTGTAAGCCCAATCTAGCTCTCACGCTACGCAATAATGTGGAAGACATTAATAACAAAGTTCTCATACCTTAAAAACTTTCAGGAAAAGCCAGTGCGCCAAACTAACTTTCAAATTGTGCTTCTACAATCTTTTATGTGTGTGGACAAACTTTACCTTACTGAGTGAATATTCTCCTAATGGACATACCAAGTGCTACGGTGAGAGACAAACTTTTAATGCAGGGCTACCACCATCACAATATGAACTTTCGCCATGGGCATATGTGCCTATTCATTTTTACTTTGCTCTGTTTTTCAAATGTTTCTGTTGTACTTTTAAAATGTTCTCAGCTTATAAGAGGTATCTCAGATAACAAAACCTAGTTCTATCACACATGCGTACAGGCAACTTTCTCTACCATGAATAGTGTATATAAATTAGTCATGTCAATTTTTGTGTAACTCAACGTAAACTATAAGTGGTTACTTACCTGTCATAAGTAGCAATCAGTAATCCATTGGTCATGCAAGTATTTAATAACGCAAATGATTGCTGCACTCATGCACGCTTCTTGTAGCCCACATCAAATTCCTTTCTCGACAGTTGAGTATGTGCTACGTACTACCAACTATTTAATGTACATTTTCTTTCTGCACCAGGAGCGTTGCCAAGTATGTCATGTAAGTTTTCTTTTCCATGCCACGCGCACTACCAACTTTTACTGCCAACCTTTGTTTTAATATCTTTTCAAACTGTTGTTGTATTCATGCTCTACTACAGGCAATCATGGCACATAGCTTTGTACTTTTATATCATAACTTCAGCCAGCCAGCTGTGCCTTTTTACCTTGCCTCCTTTTATAGATAATATTTCCGGCATGTTGTCAAGTGTTCACTAAAGGTGCGCCTATTCCAAACTCCCACTTACCTGTGCCAACCATCTAGCCATTGGGGGACTTATTTTTTCTTAATTATTACATGTGGCGGTGGACACTTCCCCTCCCCCCTCCCCCCCCCTTCCTTATGTGTCATTTACTACATGTTCAGAACTTGTAATTATACTATGGCTAGCCAAATTTTTGTGTCACTATTATATATTTTCAACCTCCCACCTTGCCTTTTGCCCCATTTAATGACATAATAACTTAACTTCTTTATATTGTTCAACTTACGATTGTGTATTACTGAATTTTTGCTTTTGTTTTTCAACAGTGGCTCCTACTTGTAATTGCTCCATTGATACCGCGCTACAGTCCTCCGGGTATGCCACCCTGTGCGACGTTCGCCACCACCTTACACTCCTCAGCCTCCTACCACTGATGAACCCCTAGATACTTGTGCCTCTCTCTCACCCCTATGCCATCTTCTAAAACCTTGGTCTCTTACCCAGCCGGAGGGCTGTTTTATTCGATAAGGGGGGAGGGGTAGTATAGTGATAACCTGGCATCGCTACACCGCCTAAGCTCGTGTGGAGTATAGCTGGTGGCCGCGTGCAGTGGTGGCACAACAGTGCCCTATTTGGCCCGCTATTAAAGACACCCCGCATGGCGCTACCTCTCCCTCCAGATGGCACCACGTATTGAAACAGTTAACATGTGAGTGAGATCGTAGGCCGAAGACGGAGGAAGCAAATGACTCTAGGCCCAGTGAGCTCTGAGGCTAACCAGACTTTCAGATATTTGGGATGAGCATAATCGCATTTGCGGTAGGGAGCCATTCCTGTTATAAGCCATTGTCTCTTCCCCTTTTATAAAGTAATTACGGCAAGGATGGGGAATTAGCTGCGATATATATATTGTGAGTCTTATAACTTCTGTTCAGTATATTTAATAACGTAACTGTAATCCCATTGTTGTTCTGTAACGTAACTGTAATCATATTGTTGTTACAAAAAATGTATTGTTTTTTGTTATCTAGAGTTTGCTATAGTGAAGATATATATATATACACACACTTCCCCCCCCCCCCTAAATTATACTTATTTACCCACCATCTCGAGAACCCCCCTGTAAACTCGTTACCACCTTAAGTATCTAGAGCTTGATGTTGGGGAGCAAGTATAGAGAAGTTGGATACAGGAGTTAATTAGTAGTCAGAAGGAAGGAGAGTGTTTCAATGTGCTTTTATACGCAGAGTCAACCACATATATATTTATTTCCCAGGCAAAAAATTTAATATAAATTTAGAATATGCATCTCAGCCAACTCACATAATGTAATTTAAGTAACTACTGCACAAGGCTGTGGGAAAAAAACTCAAGCAGCACTCATTCATTAAGAAATAATAGTTTTAAGGAACGTGTTGGCATGTATAACTAACATGCTTATGAAACGACTCAGAACCAACTTAGCTGAAATAAATGCTGTATTAACATTTTAACTAATATGTATTGGTTTCTGATAAAGTCAGTGCTCCACAAAATAGTACCTTTTATAAAGTTTCTATAACGTGTTTACTAAATATAATAATTAGGTATTGGCAAGAACGTACAGCATAAGCACTGGTGTGTAGAGTGAATAAATTTTACTTGCTACGAAGTTTAAATTAGGGACAATCTATTATATACTCCCTTGATGTCCTGCACTGTAGTAACAGGTTTAAATTATTTTTACAAACTTAATGTATTACTGCAAAAACCAAATTTTGTGGGTGCTTTGAAAAAAAATAAATAAAATATATATATATATATATCACACACACACCTACCCCCCCCCCCTCTCTGTGTATGTATGTGTTATATATATATATATATATATATATATATATATATATATATATATTATATATATATATTATTTATATATATATATATATATATATATATATATATATATATATATATATATATATATATATACACATACATACACAGAGAGGGGGGGGGGTAGGTGTGTGTTATATATATATATATATAATATATATATATTTACAACAAGGTGGTTGAGGGAGGTATATGAATTCGAGAGGGATGGATATCTTAATAAAGATAAATATCTAAATTTGATTTTTAATTTATTCACTCAGCTATTATTTAGAACATTAAATTATTGATTTCCACTATTACTATTTTTATATTTTAGCAAGCACAATATAATATAATGTTTATTTCAACTCTAATTAACGTCCTTTTAAATGTGTCTATTTGGTTAAGTCAATTAACTCATACTCATCATTAACACACATTCTGTCTATCTGTTGCCAACATTTGTAATGTCTTTCACTCCAGCATCCAGTTCAGTAGCCCAGCCTTCGTCATGCTGTTCACTGCTCTGATGTTCCACTTCCAGGGTGCAACTATTTTCTCTCATTGCTCGTCGCCTATCGCTTAATGCTGAATGACTACCCAGGCTCCCAATGCTCATAAACTCTAGGCTTGGAGGCCCGGGATTCGTATGGTCACTGACCTTGACCTGGGAGGTTTGCCATGCCTGAGTTGCGCTGAGGAAAACTAAGGCAGTAAACAATTATAAAATTCCTCAGATAAATGCAGAAATTCAATAATACTAAAGTCAGGAGCATGCACCACAAAAAGGGTTATCATGGCGCCATGCAGAGGTATGCGCGGTGGGATGCTTTGTATAACAGATATGTGAATCTTAGTTTATCGTTCACTTGTCATTCAAAACATTCCATTGACATGCACTGATAACACAGACCCAGCGACCATGAAATCATTCATAATTTTTAACACGCAGTACTTCAGCACAAGTGTGGCTATGCCGCAGAAGCAAGATTTGGGAAAAAGACTTTCTGATTCTTCCACCTCTCTTTCCTTGTTGTGTCGATAGTATGTTTCCCAGATAACACACTACTAATGTGGTATCCTAGCTCAGTCCTTCAACATACCAGTGAACTATTAGCATCAGTAAAGTAAGTCAGATGTACTAGCACAGGTTATATGACAGGATGGACAAAAACTAGTCTTATGGTATCCAATCCTTCACCTTAAAAATGTAATTTTTCCCTTTTATTATTTTAAAGAAGATACACACCACTTTCCACTTACCAGTGCACAAGCACGACACCTTTTGTTTGACCTTCTTTAATAAATTCAAACGTCTCTTCAAAGTATGTCAGAAGGTTTTCACGAGGCAAGTCTGTAACTACAAGAAACGAACATTAATGTTAATTATGGAAGGAAAACGTAAACACAATAAATAAGAACTGTTCTAAGAATATTTAATTTGAGCAATATCTTTCTTAACATAATAACAATTATTCTGAATGTCAATTTGATTTGGTATTCACTCCCACACAGCGTTTACAAAATGTTATGATAGTTTAGTGGAGGCTGGCATGTTGCACGCCACCAAGACATTAATGTCCCAGACAAGGTGATGTAATTGCTGTGAATGGGTGCCACCCAGCATTACTGGCTGGGATGTGAATCTCATAATTTAGGCAGGTTTGGTGGTGTTACTCCTCTAGTGGTGTTTGATGATTTTGTTGAGCAGGGAGCAGCAAGAAGCAGGTTGCTTCACAATTACTTAAGTCAGTTTGGTGTAGGCCCAGATCTATGCCACACCCTCACGCTGGGAAGCAGCCATGCCTAACCAGACCCTGATGCAATAATGATAGTTGAAACACAGAGATGTTCACATGCATTAATAATGAGCCCATGGCTAGACATGTCACACAGCAGTTTACAAATGCATAAGCACACACACTGGCCAAAATACTTGTCTATACATAAAGAGAAATGAAGAAAACTTGCATTAGTTTGTGGCAATTTAGTTTAAGTCCTGGGGCACAGTTTGCTCAATAAACTTTTTTTCAGGTCAAAAAATTTAAGGTACAAAATTCTAAACGGCACCCTTGTTTTTCAAAAATATTTTTGGAAAAATGTGAAGCCTAGACTTAGGTAAATACAGTAGTATGAACTGCAGTCAACCACAGCTGTTTTCAAAACATCAATGAAGCATTATCCTACCCCCGGGAAATCTAAATTTGTAATATTAAACCTAAGAAAAGAGGTCACACACAAAAAGAATATCACCTCATTGCTAAAGAGGCTTGCCTACCTGCAGACTGAGCTGCATTTCAGAGTTTTTGAAATACATGTTATTCTAAGAAACTATTAAACATGCATCCAATGCGCTGATCTATGAAAAGAATACATTATTCAGACATGGGCTGTTGAGTGCTTTCACGACATCACACATATTTCAGAGTACTCCAAAATGTCTAAAAGAAAAAGGCTTTTTCACAATGCTTTACAATGAACGTGTGAGATACATACAAAACTACTAAAGGGCAATGTACTGAAATTTCCTACACACAGCATGATGAGAACACCGCACGCTAGTTCAGAGCCCTGCACCTAGTGACAATGGCACTATTGAAGCACGTGGCAATGTTGCTTTTATTTCTTCCGCACTTCTCTGCCTCAAATGCCGTAAAGAGCTCCAGGTAGGCAGAAGCCGTAATGACAGGTAGCGACAGGTTCCATCATGTAATGCCAATTATTAGAAAATATTTTGAAGAGAACAGCAATTAATCATAGAAGTTTTGTATTAATACTTGCACTGGTGGCTGCTACAAACATTACATGCAGAAATTCCTAAGCCAAGACCATGAATATTAATTATTAAGGCTTACCTTGTATGTACATTGTTTTAAGACCAGGTAGCATGGTAATTTTCTTTGGCAAGGGACAAGAGTCTACTGTCACAATGTGATTGATCTGATGGCTTTGTAAAACTTCCACATTGGTGGCAGCTGTTAAGTTTCCTGGAAAAAAAAAATTTATTACAGAACTACGTTTTAACTTTGTTGCACTGAGGGGAGAAGAGGATAGATTGGGAGTGGCACTCCAATTTGTCTTGGGCATACACTAGAAATACAAAAGTACTTGCCCCATTCTGAAAAAAAAATTGTTATGAAAAAACTTTTTCTGTTTTCTATAATGCCCAATAAAATTAAAATTAATAAATAACTTTTTTACTTACTTTCTATTTTATGTTAGTGTCTTTTAATACTATGTATATAGTATGACTTGTAATACCATGTACTTATATTTTACGAAAAATGATAGTAAATCTAATATTGTAAATGTCTCTGATTTAAGTTTTTGTTTTTCTCTCATTAAAAAAGTAATGAACTATAAAATCAACATATATTCAGAATGTTGTCCAAATTTCAATATTCACACACCTGACTTACAGGCAAGAGAGAACCAAAACTGATGGTTTATTGTCATGGATGTGAAACAAATAATGAGTGAGTATGAAACTAATAATGAGCGGAGATGGCAATTTTAGTTTCATACACCCCAGGCAATGAGCACCTTCTCTGATTCAGATAGCTTCTTGTTTATATAGCTCTTCAAGTCCCCCACAGAAAAAATCCAGCAGGGTACAGTATTTGTTACTAGTTTTGTTTTCATAATTTCACACTGCAATGCTGGATACTGAGCATGTATTTTTATTTGAAACACTTGTTATTTATATTTCAATGTATATAATATGTACAAACATTTTATGTATTTACATGATGCAGTCAGTAAATATGTGAAACTTGCTATGACAACATTGGAAAAATATACTCCACATTTCTTTACACTGTTTGTGTACTCTTCAACTCAAACCACCAGCCCCCCCCCCCAAAGCAAACATGCTTTTGGATCCAAGCCAGTATTGGACAGTTGGCTGTATGGTCATATTTGCAAATGACCTACTCTCACCACACTGTGCTGATTGCAGTGCATTCAGCTGAGGTCTGATGGATTCTCAAAATATGACAGACAGACGAAGATGGGATATCCACAGGCAGTTTCAGTAACTTTCCTCAATTTATCTGCCAATTAACAAATGGAAACACATGACCAGTCCCACATTCTGTTTTAGTGTTTTAAACGTTTCCAGCTTCTTTCCAGGTTTAGGGTTAAAATAGTAGCTCCTATTAAAAACAGAATATTTAAGTTTTCAATGGGGTCAGAATATGAGAAGGGTCACAAGGTTAGGGTGTTGATCCTTGAAGGGACTAGTACAGGGCTTGCTGAGCATAAGAGAAAATGGCAGCTGTCAGAAGCCTAAAATACAATATTGAGCTGTGTGGCACGTCACCACTTTTATGATGAAATCTTTGACAGGTACAAGCTTCATGATATTTACACTCTAATAGCACCTTCACCATATTCAGTGTTCTGGAGCAGGAGACCAAGGTGAGGGATAAGTTCCTAGTTCCTAGGTGATATTCAGAAACACCAATTACTACAGTGGTCAGGATTTTTTTCTTTAATTTCCCTAACATACCTTTATTCTAAGCGTTAAATGTACATCTGATATAGAGACGGGAAATAAGTGGGTCTTAGGACTAGGCTCCTTACGACTACAGGGAAAGGAATTCATGAAGGAGACATGCATAGCTGCAGCGAGGGATTGTGCAACAATGGTTGCGATAAAATACCATGATTACCTTCCTGAGTGTACCTATAGTTAACATATAACTAAGAAGAGAGGAAGAAACTGGCCCATACACTGCAAAAATGCTATTGACAGGAAAAAATTAAAAATCATTACATGCACTAACACAAATTCTACAGGGGACAGATAGGTGGGAACCATGTTCTTTATTAGTAGGTGGTGAAAGATTCATAGAGAGAGGGCTGGTTCAGTCGTCAGAAAAACCACCTCATGGATGACTGTAGAGCTGGCTGATTGTTGTCAGTTTCCTTACAGCAGGTAAATCTATATTGATATTGAGAAAAAAGGAATGGAGAAAATGAAGAGGATTCACATTCAGACACCTCCTCTCCTGGCATTGTTCAGGGATCCAGTTAAGCCAGTAATACAGTATGCCACTTTCCATAACATATTTCGTACTCATTTTCCGTTAGCTTTTCTGCTAACATGTAGGTTATAATTGACGCGCTATTCCTCCTTCCCTGGTACGATGGAAGATGAATGAAATATTTAAAATGCAGGTTGATAGTCCCTCTTCTCGAGAGAGGATGGGGATAAAAGGATAAATTAAGTAAATCCGTTATGTAAGAGCACTGATTCCCCCTCTATAACGAGCTAAGCACTTTTTCTCCAGAAGTATTGACTGATTTGTTACTTGTTTTGCCTGGCTGGGTCGCAGATCTACCCACGGGAGATTTGGAGGGGGGTTGAGGGAATGGGGGACACTTTCTAGGTGGAGGATTTTTAATTGAAGGAGGTGAATCAAACCCCAAGGTGAATTTCACCGCATAAATCTTCCTCCTGGGAAATTTGGTCCAGCTCACTATGAAGGTTGCCACAATGTGTAACGCCAGCACAAAAAAAAAGGGGAGGTAGCGAATAACAAAAATAAAAGTACAACTCCACAAGTGAATCCTCCCAGCTGTGAACTAGTTTGTTTCTCTGGTGTTTCCCATGTGTATATTAGAGGCGGGCCTGGTGGGTTTCCTCGCAGGAACAAAATATGGAGTAATTGTCACAACCCTACGCGAAACTGCCGGTTTTGGAGGGATGCGAATGACTATCACTTTCCCGGCGGCTGTGCATATTTTGTATGTATTGGTTAGTTCGCTTGGGATGGTACATGGCCGAGGTGGGGCGCTAGGCTTGGGGTCTATGCCGAGTTTCCTTAGGTTGACAAAATATTCCTGGTCGTGCCAAGGCCAATATATATCCAGTAAGTGATCTAGGGGAGAACTGCAATCTTCCGTTATATATGGTGGCTCTTTACTTGGCTCACTAGTGGATTCAATGGGCTGGGAATTCTGCGGTAATTCGCTAGAAGTGGTGGGAGTTCCTATATTAGTTGATAAATTCAATTCTCTTTGTAAGGCCCATCGAGCTAAACAACGAACCTGGCTATTGCATCCTCCACTCTTTCTGGGCATTACTACAACTGATGTTAGGATAAAAATAATCACCTCATTTTTACAATTCATAACCTTGATCAAAATGGCGCACTCACTCAAGCCCTATTAGGTCTAGTCTTCAGCAGATGAACCGAGGTAATGAGTGTTTGAAATCTGGATAGTAAAGAATGGATCTCTCGGGAGGAACAGGTGTTCCAGACAGTACTTGGGGGAACCCACGTCTTATTCAGACTATAGGTTTCTTCAGGTGCCAGGAAACCCAAGCAATTTCTCTGTACATCAATTAGTACATATAAGAAGAAATCCAAATGTTACAGTAGGTGAAGGCAAACAAACCTGTAGGTGATATTAAGATATATAATTCAAATTTCTAGATTGAAAATTTGATTTGCTAATTGAAGGGTGGTAGTCCAGAAGGGACAACGGTACAACCTGCTGCCACGGAGTTAGAATGATAGAACTTGTGGTAAGAGGAACAGGTGAGGATGTCATAATACCTCTGGCTGTTGGAGTCTGCGTTGATGGCTGATGGAGTTGGCGGCGTGAGAGACTTTCAATTCTCCGGTTGGGTTTTCTCCGTATGCTTCCTGGTGCAGTCGAGAGCTTTTATAGCCTCTCGGAGCAGGGTTGGTTCCCGGTGAGGTGGAGCAGGGTTGCAGCACCAGCTAGAGAGTCTTATGCAGACTGGAATCCCTCAACCATGTTCAAGTAGGAGGGCCGAGGAAACTGCCTAGCTGTGTTTTCGTATCTCCTTATGTACAGAAAATTTCTGCATGTGGGTTGCCCACGGGGTGTGGTAATAGCTAGTCTCGTCTCACAGGGGTTGTTTACATTAGGGTTGTGGGCCGCGACACTATTTCTTATCTCCCTGTCTAGAGGGCGATGACATATAATTTACCGCCTCTACTCGAGGTTCGGGCAGTAGTGATATCAGGCAAAGGGTGCTGCCATCCTGCAGTATTCCTGCCAACTAGCTTTTCTTGCTCCGGCATGTTGGTGGATTTACAATTTCTCAGGCGTAGGGGGACGACTGCTTGTCAGCTTTTGAGTGGACAGTACAATTTCAATAAATTATACACTTGTCTGTAATTGTCAGTTGAGCTAGGATCAACCCTGTAGGCACAGGATACATTGCCTGCTGGCATGTGACTTGCCCATATATGATTAATATGCTTGATGATGGGACGAAGTCAAAAAGTCAAGGGCGCATGTGAAATGCGCAGGAGTGTGACATGCATCACTCTGCCACTCCCTGGAGCGATGCAGACCCATCTTCGAGCAAAGAGATTGTCTGGCTGCAGGTCTGGAGGACTTCCTCTCAGTCATTCTTCTGGTTATACTCTTTGTTGCGGTTCTGGACTCACACCTCTTCTATGCTTGCACTGCCAGTTCCACGACGGGGCCTCTTTTCTGGGTATGCGTATTATCTGTTTCGTGTCTTTGGGTTAATGGCCTTCTCCCTCTCTGTTCGCCTGTCTCTCCTCTCTTCCCTTCCACTGCATGCCTGGACAGCAGCACATTCGGTTCGTGTCAGCTGGCTGGCTATTTCTTTGCTTCTCAGCAAGGAGGAAAGAAAAGGGAGTAGAGGATATGGGAGCAGGTCATGCTTTAAAAAATATGAACCCTGGCCTTCCTAGTTTGAGTGCCAGCTCACATGAATAGTGAAAGCTTTTGTAATTCACACAACAAATGCATTGTTAATTTAAACATTTTATGTTGAATAGATAATTGAATTATACCTCTGGACTCGAGATAAAAGTGTATCTAGCAATAGTCTCACTCTCAAGGACAAGAAAGGGTGTGTTTCATAGTGGCCCCTGCTGGGAGTGATTTTAACTGGCATTTTCCTATGCCAGCGCTGTTGCACTGTAAAACATATTCTACGTGTTATGAAATGTGAGTTATTAATTATTCAATCAATACAATGCCTAAGTTTTCTTGGTTTCCTAACTCTTTTATTTTCCTTCCATTCTTCTTAGTTCAGTGTACGGTCCGCTCAAAATTTCATTGACCCTGTATGGATTTTTAAACCAACACTTCATAAATCTAACCTAAATGAACACATATTTACAGCCCTTGTTTTGCAAAGTCACCCAGTGACGCATTGTTAGGAAAGTTGAGGGTATGCATTTCAATGTATTCAGACCTGCATCTAGGCCATGTTACCGCACACCTCACATTTCCTAATTGTGCTTACTCATTTTCTGGGACTCTACATTATTCTCGTCGGATTTCAGACTCTTAATAACTAACACTCTTATTTCTAAGGTGAGCACGTTTGGGGTTAGGGTTAAACAAAGCATTAACTTTGCAGCTTGCTAAGGGGTTCGACTCTACTTTATTTCCTCCCATGCCTCTCTTACAATTTAAGGACAAATTGCATTTACTAAGCTATTTATATTTACTTTAATGATGCCCATTGTCAGGAGGAAAGTTTACTTTGTTAACGGGGCACTCGCTAGTGTAGGATCGGTTTCTGGCAATGCGTCTTTATGAGTTCCTACCCTCACAAGTTAATAATTAAACACCACCTTACTAACACATTATATACTCTTCGCCGGCATATTAAAAATTATATTTACATTTTCGGCAAACGAAAATGAAGTTTCCTTATGTAAATTCCCTATTCTTTGTGATAGGTATAAGTTACGGATGTACATAATGACCAAGCCTATTTACTTTCCTTTCGAAAAGTCAGTTATGCTAAGGCTTTTTAAATCCTTCCTACTCTAAGATAGCTTCAACGAGTTCTTGCACTCTCGTTTTCCACTTGGTTCCCTACTGCTATCATTCCCTATCTTTTCTGCTATCACATTAGGGTTTCCTATAACAGTGGGGAAAAGAAAGTGGTGAAAGTCAGGTACTAACTTGTTGTTGACTCTATGTCGGGCAATGGCATTTCGTTCCGTGGCGCTTCAGTGGTCGTTCTTGTTTCCTGGGTGAGGTGGATGATATTGAAGGCCATCAGAACATCGGAGCTGGTCGCCAAGGAGCATCCCTATAGCACCCTGGGATGTGGGTCATGTGCCTGGCGCAAAGTGATGTCTCTCACTGCAGCAGGACAGCGGCATGTGGTAGGCCTGGGACGGTGGCCTGGTTGAAGTTGCTGTCTGCCGAGTGGACATCACTGGCGGCGGTCTGGGTCGGCATTTCTATTTGGCTCTGCTGGATGTGGGGCTCTCTGGACTCCTTAGTTCCGACACTCGTGGTGTCCTTCCGCTCCAGTCACGGGAGGGGTTGCTTCCACAGCACGGATGCTTCCAAGCGTCCGGGTAGCACTGACTCTGTCCTCAGAGCTGATTAGTGTGCTGGAAGTCTCTCTGACAGACGACACCTCGTCAGGCTCGATCTCCTAGTTGACCGTGGTGGGGGCCATATTGTCAGCTACTGGTGTGCTCACTCCAATCGTAGTTGTCACACTCCCGTTGCCAAGGATTGGTGTATAGGAAAGGAAGGGTAACAGGTTTAAGTATCCATGTGTCCTTATCCTCTGCAATTTCCACACCCTCGAGAGGTGACATGGATGGAATGGAACCTGAGGGCAGTGGATACAACGCCTCGTCAAGTTCAGGTTCTGGTGGTAGCATTCTTCGGCTAAGGGAGAGAAGGCTGGGGAGACGGTTATGCCGTCTGGCAATGTTGTCTCCTGGGGTTCCTGATCGCTGAGGGCCAGGGGGTTGGCAACAGGTAGAGCTGTGGGAGCTTGCTGTGTTCCAGCCTCTGCCATATGTGTCGCATGGAGATCGCTAACCTCAGTGATTATGCTACCTTCGAGATGCTTTCTACTAATTACTCTATCAGTGGGACTCCGCCATGAGCCTTTGGTTATGGAGCTTAATCTACCGGCCTGGCACCAGGGTGAGTATCAGAGGTATGAACTAGGCGTGGAGGGTAATGTCCTCTGGAACAGTCCTCCCTGAATCCGCTGTAGAATGTACGTCCTATGTGTTGCGGGAGGGGGTTAACCCCTCTTGTCCTATTACCAGGGCCCTGGTCTTCCTGGCCGGAGGTCAGGGACCTTGTCGCATTCGCGTTGTTTGGATCAGGGTTCGGTACCTGCTTTGGGTGCCGTTATTTGAGCGTTCACTCCTGTTCGGGTGGTCTAGCATTATTCCCTGGAATCTGGGGATCAAGACTTGGTTGGAGGGTTGCACTCTATGCAAATTTAACCCTAGGCGTATTTGCTGGAGGTCAAAGAGTCGTTCACGGGCTTGTAAAAGTGGCCCCGTTTGTGTCTCGGTAAGGATGTTTCCTGATTGAGGAGGGATTCTCTCTTCTTTCCTGGGAGGCAGTATTCTTTGTCATTGGGGAGGAAGGGTTCTCCTTTCCAGAGCTAGCAGCGTTGGACAGTCCCTATTATAGTGTCGACCCAGAAAGTGCCAGCAGCGTGCGGCAGGTAGAGGAGGAATCGGACAAAGCCCTTTAGGCGGTCTAGTGAAGGGAGCTGGGCCTGCGGCCTTGGCGGCCCGTGCCAGAGTGTTTACCCTAGACAGCTTATGGTTATTTTGTTCGATTTCCTTCACCCTCTCTGCTAATTCCTCTATGGTCTGCGGCTGCGGGGTTAACAGAAGGTTACGAAAAGAAAGGAGGAGGGTGCAGGCAATGCTCTTTACTCTCTGCTTTTGGTCTTGGCTGGGATAGATCCACTTACGAATCTGCTCCTTTCTGCGTATAAATATCTCAACATCTTCTTCGGGGGACTGGGTTCGAGAGTGAGTCTGTTATCAGTACAGATATCACCTCATCACCAGTGAAGTGGGCGAAGAGTTGGGTTCTAAGCTGGCCCCACTCTTGGATGAACTCGCCGTATCTTTCCCACCATTGTCGTGCTTTACCAAACAGTTGATGGTGTGCCCGACCTATACACCATTTGGTTGGGATTTGGTGTTTCCTCATCTCTCGCTCGCAGTCGTTCAAGAAGAGGACTGGGTCTTCCAGCCCACTAAACTCCAGGAGCTTCATTTCTATCGAATGGATGGAGGTCGCGAGGCTGACCTCGGTCCGGGATTTAGGGGTTGATGCAAGAGATTGCATCTACAAACTCCGCACTGGTACACTTGACCGGGACGAGTGACCCGCCCATCCGGCCAACCTATGCACCTGTTATGATACTCCTTTCTGCATATTATACACCTTATGGTGTACCGTCCTTGCCCGTCACATTCTGGCCAATGGCATGTGACCACTTGGCTCTGCCGGCATGGTTGGCACCTAAACTCCAAACCATCCTTATAACTGGGGGTGTCATCCCATCCCAGGCAGGTGTAGTTAAATTGCCTTTGGCAATATTCATATTGTACCAGATTAATTCCCATTCCATCACAGGTTTCAATCGGACAACACGTACCCTGTCATGTAGGGTTTCGACCTGGGTTGATACCTCTGGTTTATCATGCGAAAAGCTTTTTGAGTCTGGCTTGATATAAGCAAAATGTTTAGCGCCACGGGGTGTTTAAAAACTGACTCCCTGAAGTTAGATATGTCCCCTCTACACCAAAGGAAGGTAAGATTTGGCATAATTATGCCAAAATCGCTTAGGCCAGGTGACGTTGAGTGCTGACTGACGTTAATCAATGGCAGCCGATGTAACTGTTTCCGAGGGAGCGGGGGGTGAGAGGGGTGCCTGGTGGTGTCTGAGCCCCAAAGGCTTAACTATATGAGGCTTATGCCCTACGTTTAATGCCAATTAATGCACTCTTCCTCCTTCCCTGATAGAGGAGAAGATGAAAGAAATATTTAAACTGGAGATTGGTAGTCCCACTTCTCGAGATAGGAGGGGGAGAAAAGTAAAGCCATTATGCAAGAGCGCTGATTCCCTCCTCTATAATGAGATAAGTATTTTTCCTCTGGAAGTGTTGACTGATTCGTTATTTGTTTTGCCCGGCTGGGTCACAGATCTAACCACTTTGGGAGATTTGGGTCGGAGGATTTTTAATTGGAGGCGGTGAATAAAACCACAGGTTGAACTTGACAGCATAAATCTCCCTCCTGGGGAGATGGTCCGACTCACCGTGAAGATTGCCAAAATGCATGATGCCAGCTGTCACAAAATAAAAAAAATAGGGGGCGGGGTGACAAATAACAAAAAAAAACCTACAAGGAAACCCTCCCAGTTGCGAACTATTCAGTTTCTCTGGAGTAACTGTCACAACCCTAGAGGAAAATGTCAGTTTTAGAGGGATGTGAACGACTATCACTTTCCCGGCAACTGTGCGCATTTTGTATGTATTGGTTAGCTCACATGGGTCGGTACACGGTCAAGATGGGGCACTAGGCTCGGGAGCTGCATCGAGTTCCCTAGGTTGTCAAAATACTCCTGGTCGTGCCAAGGCCAATATATACCCATTAAGAGATCCAGGGGAGAACTGCAATTTTCTGTAATATATGGTGGTTCTTTACTTGGCTCACTAGTGGATTCAATGAACTGAGAATTCTGCGGTAATTCTCTAGAAGTGGTGGGAGTTCCTATATTAGCTGATAAATTCAATTCTCTTTGTAAGGCCCGTCAGGCTAAACGACAAACCTGGCTATTGTGTCCTCCACTCTTCCTGGAGATTACTACAACTGATGTTAACATAAAAATAATCTGCTGACTTTTACAATTTTTAATCTTCATAAAAATGGTGCACTCTCTCGATTTATATAGTCGCTTAAGCCCTTCTTGGGTGGCATGGGTGTTCCGGACAGTACTTGGGGGATCCCACGTCTGATTCAGACTATAGCCTTCTTCAGGCACCAAGATACCCAAGCAAGTTCGACCCACCCGCATTTATACAGGAGCGGTCACTTTAATGAAGAGAATTAATAGAGATGGTCTAAAATATTACAATTACCATTAATAAATCATGAACTGGGGATAAAATAAAATCTGAGAGATTCGATTTTAACAAAAGCGTATTTATTCAATACGTTGGAAAGCTATAGGATGTGCAGCTCTGTACATCAATTAGTAAATATAATAAAAATTTAAATTGTTAATGCAGGTGAAGGCAAATCTGCAGGTGATATTAAGATATTTAATTCAAATTTCTAGATTGAAAATTTGATTTGCTAACCGAGGGGTGGTAGTCCAGAAGGGACGATGGAACTACCTGCTACCATGGAGTTAGAAGGATTGAACTCGGGGTAAGGGGAACATGTGAGGACGTCATGATACCTCTGTCTGTTGGAGTCTGCGTTGATGGCTGACAGAGTTGGCGGCGTGAGGGACTTTCAATTTTCCGGTTGGGTATTCTCCATATGCTTCCTGGTGTGGTGGAAAGCTTTGACAGCCTCTCTGAACAGGGTTGCAGCACCAGGTGGAGAGTGTTATGCAGACTGTAGCCTCTCGACCTTGTCCAGATCCGAGGGTCGACAGAACTGTCTAGCTGTATTTTCGCATCTCCTTATATACATAAAATTTCTGCTTGTAGGCTGCCCGAGGGGTGTGGGGATAGCTAGCCTTGTCTCACAGGGATTGTTTAAATTAGGGTCATGGGCCGCATCACCATTTCTTATCTCCCTGTCTAGAGACTGATGACATATTTACCACCTTTCCTCGAGGCTCGGGCAGTAGTGACGACATTGGGCGAAGGGTGCTGCTATCCTACAGCATCCCTGTTAACTAGCTTCTTGTGCTCCGGCGTGTTGGTGGCTTGGTGGATATAAAATTTCTCAGGCATAGGTGGACAACCGCTTGTTGGCTTTTGAGTGGGTAGTAAAATTTCAATAAATTATTCACATGTCTGTAATTGTCTGTTGAGCTAGGATTAACCCTGTAGGGCATGGGATACATTGCCTGCCGACATGTGACTTGCCCATATATGATTAATATACGCGACGATGGGACGCAGTCGAGAAGTAGAGGGCGCATGTGAATTGCGCAGGAGGGCGATATGAGTAACAATTCAGCCCCTATTGGAGCAGTCTGGTTCCGCGTATAACAGTTTCCATACCCATGGACATGCCCGAAAGTGTAATAGAACTTGTTCTAAATTTCTGCTATCCAAATGGAGTTGCAACAGACAAGATTGCTTACGCTGAAGTAACAATCTCAAGCCGTATCATGATCATTAATAAAATTTTAAAACATATTTTTGTACTAAATAAAACACAATTTAAGTGCAAGTAATGGAAACATTCCAAATAATTGACACAGTCGTAAAAAAACAATTAGCATTCAAAATGTAAAATCTAGTATATGGAAAGCAAAAGACTAATTATTATGCTCATAAGAAATTTTTTTTTAATAAATTGGTATGGTTTTAATGAGTGGCATAAACATCCATTGTACAGAATATGTGAACATCTCATTTTCCATACATAAGCAGTGTCATTACTCAAATCACTTTCCATACATTAACAGAATTTGTACTCGGAAACTAAAACAAATGCAATTTTCGGGGAAAGTGGGAGGGAGAAACGATGTCCAGAATTTTTGGATACACCACAAAGGGCCTACATAAAATATTTTATTGCATTTGTATCCTTATCACCGCAGGCTATCTGCCATTTGCAAATTGTTTTGGCTGCTATTTACAATTTTCTGTTAGCACAGAAGCATAAGCAGATGCAGATGCATCACAAAATTTGATGAGTTCCAGTAACACTGGTGAAGAATGAATGATCTCTCAATTCTAAAAGTTTTGAGTGCACAAAGTTCCTTACTCTAATTTTTCCACATGTCACAAAAAGTGGTTGGAGGGGGGTACTCCCAAACAAGCTGCTACTCCCAGATTGACTGAAGCAACAGCTTTGCTCGATTGTCACACGGGACAATCATCCAAGTGGGTCAAACACTTTTGCAATTTCTGAGAGCAGAATTTGTTTGTTAAACTATCCTGCTGAATAGTTGGCGATACTGAAATACTGATACAACAAACTGAACATTATATGGGTGCTATTCAAGTCCTAGTGTCTTAACTGATAAATTATCAAACTTCAAGGGAACCACTGCGTGTTGCAAGGAAGCTGGCACTGCATCCATAACTTCTGATACACTGTATATCAGTTAAAATCCTCCTTGCTGAAGTAGCTGAATGAGTTTGTTTTGCAATGCAACAGCTTCAGCCTACACACTAACAGACACTTCTATTTTTTGGCATAGTTTCCGAAGGAAAAAAAGGCTTATGAGAGCACTTTGATGTGTGGTGTATGTGTGTGTGTGTGTGTGTCTGTTGCATGTGTCCCCACCAACCACCCTCGAAAAATGTTAGTGAATTATCAAACTCAATAAATACACATATTATACTTAGTAAGAGCATCTGACTCAAATAGTTTTTTGACCTTGTCAGATGCTAACATTCAAAATAGCTGCCATTTTAAAATTTAGGGTGATATGCCCTATATCAGGAACCATTCAATAGATTTATGCCAAATTTTGTATGTTTGCAGTGCATCATGCTAGCTTTGAATGAAGTGTGTCAAAATGCAAGCATTGAGTTTAGACATGGATATTGTTGTTGGTCTGCAATATAGGAAGATAGTACTATATGAAAAAAATAATCCTGCGGCAGGCCATGTAAACATATACCATTTATAACAATATGACAATCATTTCAAATCTAAGACGACCCCTTCCTAAAAAAATATTTTTGAGGGAAAAATATTTCAACCTGAATTCAAGACTACCCTTGTGGAGTGCTGAAAAAATGATTTAGGTTGAAAGTGTTTTTGCAAGAATTTATGACAAACCCTTCAAGAAGAAATGCTATTATATGAATAATATATATTTTATTTATTTACTTTTAAAGAAAAGCTAATCACAATTAAAGAGGTGTGTCTAACCTGGCTGTATGGTAGCAGCATCTTTCTTACACTGCAAAACTTTTGTGAGTTTTACATATTCATGACTTGAGCCATTTTGCTTTCCAGAAAAGCATTTCCTCTTTAGGGCTGGGTGAGATCAGATAAGAGGACCCTTGTCAGAGTTGACAGGTACAGTCTCAGCACTACAAAAACATGTACAACCATATGACACACAGTATTTAGGCATGAAAAGCCTTTGTCAAAATCCTCTGTCTCATGGTATGCCAATTTTGGAGGACTAACTGCTACCTGAGTAAAAAATTATGAATAGAAGCCCGCAGTAATTTTGTGCATGAAACACAAACTTAAATACTGAACTAGCAGTGTCGCACATTCATGGTATTGGTGCCTAGATTTTGAATTTAAGACGAACCTGAATCGTAGACGACCCCTTATTTTTATATTCCTTTCCTGTCAAAAAACTTCTTCCTTTCGGGTAAATACGGTATGCTAGGTTAATCTGATACACCTACTATACCGTTTGGCCAATTTAGACTAGATTTGTATGCTGAAAGTATTAAATCAATCATATATCCTAACAAATATCCGCTACTGTCCCACATTTTGTAAGATAGCACCACATGAATAAAGTTTTTTTGTCATATCTCAGGAAACAATGGACAAATTCCTACCAAATAGTATTGCAGCAGGTGATGTAAACTGTTATGTTTTAAGTTGGTCAGACATTTTTAAAATTGCTGTTATATAGCCATTTTAACTTAGTATGCCATATAATTTTAATTATGTAGTTAATTCCAAATTAACTCTGAATGCTAGCAGTATATGTATTACAACCAACAAATGTGTCCCCACAAAGTCTATTTTGTGTGCCATTAGGAACGATAGCATTACATTACAAATTACAATTTTTATATCACATCTCTGGAGAAAACCAACAGATTCCCACCAAATTTGGCAAACAAGTAACACTATGATTGGCCATATCAACTGATATGACAGTAGGAGACATAAGACAGCAAATAAGGATATGAATTTTCTAATAACACCAGGGAATTCACAACACAATAACATTTATTGAACATTAACCATATTAAGATTGAATACAGTATGATACAAAACCAGTTAACAATTATTGATTACTTCTGATGGCACAATGCAGATTATAATATGATATGCTTGATTTGCCTAACCTTGCCAGTAATTATTAATTAATGCTTGAGGGGGCAACAGGGTCTCAACATAGAGTGTTACACCTAACTGCCAGCTTGATAGTTATGCTCACCATAAAACTCTGTAGATTGACCCAGAACTCCTCCAGGCCTCAATGTCGTGATATCTTCCTTCTCGTTACCAGCTCCGGTAACTTAACGTAGTGGTACCTCGATCATTATTGTTTCACTGGGGGGGGGGGGGGGGGTCTGTGGCCGTTTTATACGCTTCACCCAGTAGGTCAGTTGCGTTTGCTTACAAGGCAGCGTTGCACATAGCGCGTTGCACTTTAAGTGGTATATTCTCATCTGGCCATCGTAGCTTAAGTGGTAATTCGTGAGCGGCCCTTCCTGGCCGCTACACTATCCCCCAGGTCAAAATAAATGCAGTCCCAGCTGTGGCAGTAGCAATGATGATTCTGATTAGTCAGAATGAATGCAAGTAGGGCTGCAGAAGGAACTGCAGGAGGAAAGGCAGAGGACAAGGGAGGCAGAGATAGAGGTGGTAAGATTAAGGAGGAGGATAGATGAGTTGGAGGCAGTAGAACGGGATAAGACAGTAGGAGACATAAGACAGCAAATAAGGTTAGAGGAGCAAGAAATAGTAGCAAGGGATAGTAGTAGGCAGGAAGCAATCAGGAATAGAGGAACGGGAATCAGAAAGCAGGGAACAGGCATTGGTAGAAGGTAGGAAGCGGTATGCTGAGGCTTGCAAGTGTGCGATTAGCAAAGACCAGCAAGCAGGATAAAGTAGACAGTTCAGGGCCATAGGGGAAAGAGGAGGGCTGGCCAAAGGGAGGGAAACAAGCGTGCTGCAGGAGGCCAGAGACAAGGATAGGCAGGTGGTTGAAAGAGCCACAAAGCAGGAAAAGGTTGTAGGAAGGGAGCCAGAGGTAGTTTTTCTAGGCAGCTCTATTGTAAAGGGGGTGGAGCTGAGGAATATCAGGAAGGAAATGACATATAAAGCAGCTTTTGGGGGGGGGGGGGGGCAAATACCAGGGATTTGGAGGAAAGGGTTAGTGGTATGAAAGGTAGCACGGTGGCAAAGGTCGTTCTCATTCATGTAGGGGGAAATGACCTGGCTCATAGGGAGGTGGGGCAGGAGGTAGAGTGGGACCTCAGGGGATTGCTGAGGAAAGTGCGGGAGAAGTTTCCTGGAGCTAGGGCAGTAGTCAGTGGCGTGCTGGTTAGGAAAGGAGTATCCTATAGGAAGGCAGTGGCTGCGAGTGAGGTATATGAGAGGGTGTGTAGGGATTTGAGGGCTACATTTATAGATAGTAGGAAATGGGTAGGCTAGGAAAGTGTAGGGAGGGACCAGGTTCACCTGACCGAACAGGGAAAGAGGATTCTAGGTGACCTGCTAGGTAGAGAAGTAGCTGGCTGCATGGAGAGGGTCAGGGCAGAGCAGCAGTTGTTGAAATAGCAATCAGTTAGAAGCAAGGAAACGGAAAGGGAGAGAAATGGAGAGGATAGCATTGATGGCCGCAGGGGTGGAGATAGGAGGTAAGCAATGTAGGATGGTAAAGCAGGGTACTAGTACAAAGATAATGGTGGTGAACTGTAGGAGTGTATACAACAAGCTGGAGGGCTTCTGGGGAAAGGTTGAAGGATATGGGGCGGATATAGTGGTAGCTGAGGAGACTTGGTTGATTGAGGAAGTACTGGACATAGAGTGTAGGCAGGATGAGTTCATCATTTTCAGAAGAGACAGGGATGGGAGAGGAGGAATAATGTTGTGTGTAAGGGCTAAAAGGGGCGGTAGAATGGGTTAGTGAGGATGTCGAGGTAATGGAAATTAAATTGAGTGGTAGCAGTAATAGGATTATTACTTTGCTGGCAGCATATAGACCACCAGAACAGGGATGGCAGGCAATTGAGATGATCAAGGAGAGGGTCGATAGACTAAAGGACAGGCAGTGGGTTGTTGTAGGAGGGGATTTGAATATGCAGAGGTGAAATGGGTAGAGGGTGCAGAAGGAATGGGTAGCATAATGCAGAGAATGGCAGCACAGTTAGTCAACAGCGGATTAGTCCAGATAGTAGAAACACCTACGAGATGGAATGAGGAGGGTGTTGGGTCAGTGCTGGATGTAGTGTTGGTCAGACCTAGGAATGCTGTAGTTGGTGCAATAGTATTGGATGGTATAAGCGACCATCATATTCCGGTTGTAGAAATTGGGATTGGCAGGATGAGAGAAGTGCAAATGGCAGAAAGGTTGGTGTGACAGTATGGGAGAGAAGACAAGAAGGGGGCAGAAATCTTCCTGAGAGACAGGTTTAAAAAATGGTCTATGGAGGAGGGTGTAGAGGGGTTGTGGAGGGAGTTTAGAAGATTAATGGAGGTTATGTTGGAGAGATTTGTGACAATGAAAAGGTTACGGACTGTGGGAGATCTGCCATATTATGGACAGGAGATTTTGAAAATGAAGAAGAAGTGCAGAAAATTACATGCCAAGTGGAGAAATGAAGGGATGATCAGATCTAAAGAAATGATGAAACAAATGGGTAGGGAGATTGAAAGGAAGATCAAACAGGCAAAGAATGTATTTCTGGGGAACATTGTGGAAGAAGGAAAAGGCAAGGAATGGGGAAATTGTTTAGGTATGTTAGGCGATTAAGGGGAGGGGAGGAAGGGATCCCTCTGCTAACAGGAAGGGATGGTAGGCATGCGACAAATGACCAAGAAAAATCGGAGATGCTGCAAGGACAGTACTTATCAGTGTTTGAGGCAAAGGAGGGTTGGAATAGGGAGACAAACAGGGTTCGGGGGGGTATATAGTGAGTTTAAGATGAGGGAATGGGGGATAGAAAAGGTAATTAGGGGTTTGGAGAGCAGTAAGGCAGGGGGACCAGATGGGATAGGAAATGCAGCACTAAAGTTTGGTGGCAAGGAGTTGGCGAAATATTTAGAAGTGCTGTTTAAAAAGTTCTTAGGAAAGGGTAAGTTACCACAAGATTGGAAGGATGCTATGGTGGTACCTATACACACGCAGGGAGAGGATAGGGGGAGGCCTGGCAGCTACAGACCGGTGAGTCTCACATCAAGTACAGGAAAAGTAATGGAGAGGCTGGTGGTACAGTATGTGGTGAGGGTAATGAACAACAGGAATTGGTTGGAGGAGTCCCAGCATGGTTTCAGGAGGGGTTACTCATGTGAGACTCAGCTGGGTTATTAGAGGATCTGGTGCAGGTAGTTGATGAGGGGAATCAGGTGGATGCTTGCTTCATAGATTTTGAGAAGGCATTCGATAAGGTGCCCATGGAACACTGATGAGGAAAGTGGAGGCGCTGATACCAGACAGGAGGGTAGTGGAATGGATAGGGGACTTTCTCAGGGGGCGAAGACAGAGGGTGAAAGTGGGGGAGGCAATATCGGAGGAAGAGGAGGTTACGTCAGAGGTACCACAGGGAAGCGTGCTGGGTCCTTTGTTATTTACCAAAATGGTAAATGACATGGGTTTGGGGATTAGAGGAAAAATCAGATTGTTTGCAGATGATTGTGTTGTATATGCTGAGGTGGGAGAGGGGGGCGGAAATTTCCAGGTGGACATTGATAAGATATGGTTGTGGACCAGAAAAAATAAAATGAAGTTAAAAGTAAGAAAAACTAAGGTAGTGAGGTTCACAAGGAAGAAGATGATAAGCAGGGACATGTACAGATGGGAGGGACAAGAGATAGAAGAAGCAGCAGAATATAAGTATCTAGGGATTGTACTGCATGGAGACCTCAGGTGGAAAAAAACCGGTAGAGAGGGTAGTAGCAAAGGGAAGAAGGGCTCTGGGTGTGCTGGGAAGGGTGCTGAATGGAGTCAGCTGTGAGGTGAAGGAGAAGGCCTATGGCACAATGGTACGGCCAATGTTAGAATATGCTGCAGCAGTATGGGACCCGTATGTGGAGGTGGAGGTGGAGGTGCGAGAACTGGAAAAGGTGCAGAGAAAGGCAGCAAGATGGGTGAAGGGTAGGTGGAGATGGCAAGGGCAGGATGATGAGGATGAAGGGAACTATAGGCCATCAGTGATGATGAAAGAAATGGGGTGGAGCTAATTGAAGGACAGGAGGAAAGCTGAACGGTTAGTCAGGATGTACAGGGTGGTGAATGAAGAGGGAGGATGGGGAGGGCTACACTGCAAGCTAAGTAAGGGAGTGTTTAGAGGAAGAGGAAACAACAGTGAGAAGCTTCAGAGGGTGTGGAGGAGAACGGAGCGGGGTAGGCAGTCCATGCTTGTGAGGTCTGTGAGGGAGTGGAATGTGTTGAGGGAGGAATTGGTATCTGTGAGAGAGGTTGGTAAATTCAGGAAGGGAGTGGAAAAGGAGTTTGTTGAGAGTGAGTGAGAGAGTGAGTGAGTGAGTGAGTGAGTGAGTGAGGAGAGAGAGAGAGAGAGAGAGGAGAGAGAGAGAGAGAGAGAGAGAGAGAGAGAGTGTGTGTGTGTATATGTATGTATGTATGTATGTATGTATGTATGTATGTATGTCAGAAACTTATTTTCAAAATTTTACCTCAGTAAGTATATCTATGAAACTATGAACCAAATTTTAGCTTAACTTTGTATACTGGCAGTATTTATTACAACCATCAAATTTATCTATACAGAGCCTCATTCCTCTGTTGTTTCATAAGACACTTAAAAAATTAAGTTTTTATATCATATCACAGGAAACAATCTACTGATTCCCACCACATTTGGTGAAGAAGTTGTACTGTGGTAGGCCAGATTAATTTGTACTATATTTTAAGTATATCAGACATTTTCAGATTGGTGGCTACAATTGAACTTGGTGTGCTAACCAATTTTGACATAACTTTGTACAGTGTATCTATGACAACCTCCAAATGTGCTAGTAGTCATCAATTTTTTGTCCTCCATTTATGAATATTGCCACACGAATTAAAAAAAAAGGAGGTTATATGCCATATTGTGAGGACTAATCAATAGATTCCCACCAAGTTTTACACACAAGTAGTGCTACAGTAGGATATTTAAAATCTTTTAGGCGCAACAGCGTAGGTACAGTATAAATCATTTATGTTGGTATGTTATATCTAGTAAACAATTCAAAAAATTTAACCAAATTTTGTACATAAACAGTATTCATTAGAAGCCTCAATTATGCATACAGATATCCTCTTATGCTGACCTTTTTGTAAAATAGTGTCAGGCAAGAAAATTTAACATTATGCCATATTTCCGGAACAATACAATTAATTTCCACTAAATTGTGCACTCCATTATTGCTACACAAAATTATGCAAACTTATGATTTAAGTGGGGCCAAACACTGATTTTCAGAATGGCGGCCATATAAATATTTTCATAAGTTTGTCATCGATTAAACAATTTAACCAAATTCAACCAAAATTTTTTATGCTGACAGTATCTATGAGAAGCATCGTAAACAGAACCATTTTAAGAAATTTTATAAGACAGCACCAAATAAGAAAATAAAGTCTTTATGTCATATCTTTGGAACCAATCAACCAATTTCCACCAAATTCTTCATTGAAGTAACACTATTGTAGCAGTCCCACCTCCTACTGACCTAAAGCCACTGGTCTACACTTTGCTCTGTCTTCTAATTCAATAACTGTATATCATAACCTACAGCCTAGGAGGGGAACTATTCCGGGGGTACGTAAACTCTAAACAGATTGGTAGATCAGAATTCATTAAAATAACATCTTTTATTATAGCAATAACTACATACTTTGTGATAATCGTAAAAACTCACAAATATTAAATACACGAATATTGACTCTCAACAATTACAACAAGAACAAGTTATTAAGTTACAAGACTCTACATGGACTGCCTAACCTTGCCAGAGTTATTATGTTAGGAAGACAGTAACGGGGACTCAAGAAGAAGCATTACGCCTAGCTGCTACGCGAATTATGCTCACCAATATAGTAGCAGACTGCAGAATGGCCTAGAGCTCTTCTAGGCCTGGACTGTAGTGATGCCCTCTACTTCGTAGTCGACTCCGACAAGTAACATACAGAATGACTTATTGAAGTTGTGGTGACCGTCCGTGGGTGAACCGTGATGGAGGGGGGGGGGGGGTTTAGGCCATGTGCAACACTTAAATACAGAGCAGCTCGCTGGCAATGTGGAGCATGTTTTCCAAACAATTACTTTACTCCACAATCTATACTCTGTTGAACCTTGGGTGGTTTGTATGCAGCGCCTTGGTTGCCATTACACCATGGTAGAGCATATATAAACTGATGTGTTCTAAGTGGCTAAGACACTAATTTTCAAAATGGCAGCTTCTAAATATTTTGTTTGTAAACCCTATCATTCAAAACGTTAAACTGACAATATCCTAAGGTGATGTTCCAAATCCGGCGCAATGCTACAGTTGATTACAAGTTAGCTTATAGTAAGGGGTTTTCTGGTTTAAGACCAATGTAAGGCACATATGTACATGTAATTGTCTCACTACTGTTTCATAGGGTTTTTGTTTCATCGCCATCAGTTCCCATCACTTTCACAGTGTACTGTCTACCTCACTTTCTGCACAACTTAGGATAAAGTGGGAAGGGGGGGGGGGGGGGGGGGGGGGGGCGAATTTCGAATTTGTACATCTCCTAAAAGGTTTGAGTAATGGCTACAGGACTAGGTAGGCGTGCTCAGAGGTCCAAAAGCTTTTAGTTCTTGAAGTGGCAGGTACCTTTAACCACTATTAATTTTTTTTTATTTGGAAGATTTAATTTTTTTGAAATTTGTTCCATCCCCTCCAAACTTTACCCGTGGGTTGTTCCCCACAAATTTTTGAGTGCTGTGTAAGAATTTCCCCGACTACACTCTTTTTTCCTACTTTTTCTCTTTCTTTAGGATAATTTCCATTTTCAAGTATATTGTATACCAAAATTGAGCATCGAGAAATCTCTACTTTTGATGCCTAGACCCATTCTTATCCCTAACAACTTTTGTGAAATGCCACCTTTTTAAATTTAAAACCTCCTTCCTTCTTTTGAACCCCTGTTCAATCTAAGTCCCCACACAAGATCCAACGAGGATATATCAATAAGGTTGGGGGATGTTTTGCTGCTTCCTACATTTGATTACATGCCGTATCTACTCATTTTGGCCTAGGAACTTAAAATTTGACAGATGATACTATTAAGAGGGAGTTTGTCACAGACTTGGAATTTTACAAAAGTTTGAATTTTCAAGGGGAGTATTTCTAATATTTCCAAAACAAATACAATTTATCACGCTCCTTAACCCTGCCACTTTCCCATTGCCTCATAGTGTAGTATCAACCTCAACTTATTTATACAAGTTTAAGGGGAGAGGTCAAATTTTAAACTGCTATATTTCCTAAGTTCTGCCAACTGCATTCTCAGGAGCTTAATGGCTTCAAGTCATTAAGGTGGCAAAGGTGGCATGCACCTTTGACCATTTCTAATTTTTTCAAATTAATGGGGGTTGCATTTTTTTAAATTTGTTTTTTTTTTTCTCACCAAAACTATGTGTGTGTTCCTCCAACCCACTCTTGAATGGTGTGTACGAATTTCCCAAATTATGCTCACTTCTCCAACTTTTTACCCTGATTTACTCTTAAAAATTAGTATACCAACCGGGTTTAACCATAGCGGGTTACCTCAACCGTGGGTTCTGCTTCTGTAGGTAACATCGAGATCTTCATGCACACATCGCCGATTCACCCACACAGAATAATCCCACGTAGTTCCGCATGCACGACTCCTGGTTTTTAATGATTTGCTATCACATTTAATTATAAGAACTAATAAAAACTTCTATAAGTGATGACAACAGATAATCAAGTTTTCCAGTTAGATGCAAAATTATCTGACATGCATCCTACTGGAACTGTCGTGCAGCTAGCCTATGAACTCCAGGCTACACTGCAAATTGCCATGGGCCTCACTGGGTAACTAGCATACAAGGCAAAAAAAATTTCTTGGGATTTGCAGTCATTAGATAAAAACTTTATAAACACGGAAACAATGATGGTGAAAGAATTTTCCACCACTGTAACTTGATTACACAGCTTCCTTGAACAACTGTTAGAAAAGTTGATATTCGTGCACCAGTAACTTTTTACGCAAGGTATCTGAACATGGTAAAAAATTTCACAATAATATATCCACCAACAATTAAAATAACTTCTACTATAACTGAAGTTTTCCAGTATTTAAATTTTTTTTGTACACATAAATCACTTTTATTAATAATCAAAAATATTACTTTAAAAATATGTTTGACTTCTGAAAATATTTATTTAAAATATTCATACAATCTTAAATTTATGGTTATGACTGTACATAAAAATCACTTTCATACAGCATTTAATGTTATCTGCAATATTATTATATTTTCTTAACATAGAACTTACCAAGCCACAATCCTTCTTCAATACAGTCTAAATTTGATGGTCCAGCATCAAAATCCTCTCTTCCTAAAGCTGTAGAAGCACCTTTATGTTTAGAGCGATTCTTCTGACACGAACCTCCTTCCATTCCTCACTAAAGAATCAGTGGTCAGTAACCTGCTGTAAACATATTATCATTATAACTGAGAACTTCTATGTGGCAACTATAGTACTGGGAGGTCTAACAAATAATTAGCCAAACATAGTCTAGGGCTACAGCCTTTGTTCCTACAATGTTTGTACACACACCTCATTTGACTGCTCTTGCACACCTCATTTGGTGTGCACCACACTTTTACATTAATAAATAACAACTTTGGCAGAAGTGTTGTAAAGTAGCATTTACTTTTGTAATTATAAAAATGAAATTTTTTCTCTTTTACTACTATCTGATAATTAAACCACAACAGACTAAATCACATCTGTTTGTAACAGTTAAAACAGTAAATAGGCCCACCTAAAATTCGGGCCAAAGTCACCCCATTGTACAGTACAGGTAATGAAGATATTGCAACAAAATTTTCAACAGACTTTCTTTGCTTTAAGTGTGAAATGTAATGACATCCACGTCCAAAAAATACTGAACTCAGTGCTCCATATTGACAACATTGCATGAAAAAGTATTGTGAAATGCACGTGGAACTGTTTTTTTCCATTTTTGATTGCGACGTGATGTGTTCTGCCTGTGGTTGTTTAACATTGTGACTGCCTGGGTGTCACGATACAACCCACCATGGTGTAGATATCGATAGGCAGCTGTTGTTGTGGTTTAGATATTGATAGGCAGCTGTTGTACCTCGTGGCCCGAAGTGGGAATTTAATTGCATGTGGTGACAGTGTAAGAGTAATTGATGAGAATATAAGGAATAATATCTTGGTAAATTGCAGAGCAGTGTACCTTTCTTGATCGGACATACTGGAAAACAGACTCGATTAAGGCATGTCAACATATGTTCTAGGAAAAGTTTGAAGCCACGTATGCACCAAGTAAGTCTACAATTTGAGCATTGACAAAACAACTCAAAACCAAGGGGATATTTATGGAAACAAATGAAGGGGGTCGTCCAAAGATGCCACAGGGAAAAGTTGAGGATGTACCATAAGTTTCTGACCGCTGGCCTCTCCAAAGAAGTCACTGCAGTGACTTTCTAAGGAAACCAGATTGTCTACAAGCACTTATCATGCAGCAAAAAATGATAAGCTCAATGCATACCGTATCACCATCATTCACAAACTCAAGGAGCCTGAAGAAGTAAAATGTGTGGCATACTGCTGCTGGTTGCAGACACTCATCCATGCAAATCCAAATATTCTGAATTATTAATTTTTTTTTTAAGACAAACTTTTGTTTCACCTTCCAGGTTACATACATTCTCAAAATTTAGATCTTTGGGCAAGTGGGAATCCCAGCGCGATGCACCCATCAAGAACCTCTCCACTCAGAAATGTATAGTGTTTAGTGTGCAATTTCCCACTGTGCATAATTGGTCCAATTTTCTGAGACCACCATCACAACAGTTGTATACAAAGACATCAACACTTAATATATCACATTTTACACACAGCAAAGTAAGTCTTTTGAAAATTACGTTACAATATTTTTAATACTATGAATGTTACTAACAAAAACCTGGATTTGGCTTGGAGTGGATTTGCACCAACAGGTATAAGGTAACACTCACTAAAATTAACAAAATAGCCAGGAACTTAAAAGCTAGTAATTAAAAACAGTACACACAAATATCTTTTAAACACCTTTTTATTTTATGAAAGTGTTTAAAAAAATGCAAATTTACAAGAATCATTTGAACAAACCACATTACCTACTTCTTTAAAAAATAGAGCCTTTGAAAACCTGTTCTCCATTATGAACACATAATACAGAAAAAACATCAGGTACTGTAGCAAAATCAGGTACCAATTTATAATTATTCACACTACGAATCATAAAAGTTACAAAATCCATGAAATTAATAATTAAACAGGTATACTTCTTGACTAGAAAAACAGTTCATTGACACAACAAATATACCTTTGACTGGTGAGAACAAAATTTACTCAACCATAAATTCAGAAATTAACTAAGGCACTTTCCTGCCTGAACAAATAGCGATTTTAAAGGTGCCACACCAGCCTTAGTAAGAGTTCACAAGTGATATGTGTCACTATTAGAGGCCCACATAAAATTGGCTATAACATAATGCCTTAGCAAGGCAATTCAAAACAATTTCTAGCGACATGTATTCTAGGTTTCAGAGTGAACCCTGCTGTTCACTTTTCAATGTAACAAGCATGCGGACGGGGCACGCAATTGGCTTTCACGCGACATCAAACAGCTGTACGGTATAATTCTCAACTTGTGAACACAAATACCAGTGAATAAACATAGACTAAGCTCAACATGTGAGCCAACATGCAATATTAAAAATATCTAAAGGTGCAACAGAAAGTCACAACAAACTTAAGGCCTCAAAGCCTCAAACACTGCCAAACCACAAAATTACTTAAAATCATGAAGTAAGCACAAACATTATAAATTCAAGTTGATGCATAATGACTTGAACAGCTTAAAAACCTCAAAAGACAATACAATATTAAAAATAATGAAATGCTGCAGCATGCAACCCTACCAAAGCGCCCTATCAGCCAGACACATTAAAACAAATTAAAAAAGCTGTAGCTCATCTAACTGTCTAGGAGCGCCTGACAATGATTAAAATGTGCCGACAGGCAGAACAAAGCCCTAGATAGAAACTTACTTGTACTGTATCAAACAATTCTGTAATATAAAGCAGTGAACCGAGGCCACAGAGCGCATAACTACATGGCTCATGACAAATGGGGTTAAATATTAAGTGAGCCAATTCATATCTCAAAATAGCTAAATGCATACATGTTTTCACTAAACTCCAACAGGGAGTAACCAACACAAAAATTAATAACTAAGACAACTAACACTCTACTGCAAATGACTACTGTAGAAAAATTCACCAAAAGGACAACAATGAACTACGGCCTCTACTCACTACTGATACCTAAACCTCTCATCCAGCATTAAAACATTTCCTACGTTAAATTAAATTACAAACAGATATTACTTTAAGTTATTCATAGCAGCTGAAGTAGGCTCAACGAGGAAGCATGATATCGTAGAATGCCGCACCACGACCAACTATCACAGTATCATAATGTCGATCGGCAGAACGAGGAAGCATGATATCGTAGAATGCCGCACCACGACCAACTATCACAGTATCATAATGTCGATCGGCAGAAGGCTTGTCGCACAGGCGAGACTCAGACAAGAAGTACTGAACGAATAATTTACATACAAAAAGCAAAGCTATGAATGCGTGATGCAAGCAAGGAGGGGGGAGGGGGGTAGAGGGAGAAGAAAGGAGAAAGGGAGGAATTCAAGAGTGTTTCATAGAGGTCAGCACAAGTGCTAAAAGTAGCAGTGGCGAAAGTATGAAACAGTGCAGCACTACTGTGGCAAAGAATTACTAAGGCGACGAAGTTCATTGTTCATAGAGGCGCCTCGACATAACGTTGGAGAAACGTCTCAACGGGCCATCGTTGCAACTCCAACCCCAAAAAATTTGCTATCCAAAAGCACAGTTTAACCAAAATCCTGAGCACTCTGGTTACCTGGCAAAAGCACCAAACAAACAGTTCACAAACATTACATAACAGTTCGAAGAGAAAGTCGAATAATAGAGTGTAGAAAGAGTAAGGCCAGCTTGGCAAAGTTCAACATGATGGGCACAACATGAGAAAAACAGACATCTTGCAAGACATAGACAGTTCACACACAATTCATGATGTACACAGGGATCCATCTCGGGGATGACACAGAATGTCCAGAATCACTCCAGAATGCTTCCAGGCGGGTTCTTCAAGAGTGCTCGGAATGATGACGCTGGGGAGGAATAGCCCAAAACGCCAGTCTTCAGCCACCAGCGCCCACGCAGTCCAATTCAAAATCCTCAGCAACAGCAGCAGAAGCACCACCATGCCACCTCCGAACCCCTCGGGGGAAGATGGGGAAAAAACAAAAATAAAGGGATATTAGAAAAGGGGAAAAATGCCAAAATCAAAACACTGAAAGGATAAGAGAAAAGGAATACATGCAACACTTAGAAACAATCATCACAAATAGTTGCTTAATCACAGAGAGCCAAAAAGAGATCACTCAATTTCTTTATACGTAAGTCTTCAGCAGACTAACATGCACTTTTTTAAATATTCTACCAGATGAGAGGCTAACCATAACCAGTCTTACAGTGTTGGGCCCAAGAATTTTGTCGACCCTGAAGGGGCCAACAAACTTAGGTATGAACTTTCTTGTCACATTATGGCCCAAGTCGGGGAGGGAAAAGTTATGGCATACAACTAAATCACCTACTTTAAAAGAGGGGGGGGAGATCTAACTTTATTCAAACTAGCATTAACAAAATCTTTTGCCTGGCCCAACTAAGAAACACCTGGCCGAGCAGCTCATCCCGGTCAGTGTCGAATAGAGATGAAGGGAAACGAGGGATACCCCAGATATTGAGCAATGGATGGGTTAGGGAGTGATCTCAGAAGGGGAGAGAAGGAGGAACCCCTGTTGAACCATGAAGAGCACTGTTGAAACCCACATTGATCAACTCAAGGCCTTGATCTCAAAGAGAATGATCATGATTATAAAAGATAGTCAAACAAACCTTAAGGTCTTTATTAAAGTGCTCTACCTGATTACCTTTTGGAAAATAAGGGCTGGAGGTGAAATGTTTACTGGACCAATGAAAACACACAGTATTTTTAAATACAGTGGAGGTGAAATTAGTAGCATTATCCTTTAGAATTTCAGGAGCACTAAAGAGCTTCCAAACCTGCTCACTCAAGGCCTTAACAATAGTTGAAGATTTCATGTTCCTAAGGGGTAGTAAAACAACATACTTGGAAAAAGTGTCGAGTAGAATTAGAATACAAATATTGCCCCTTTTTAGAATGAATAAGAGGACAGAAAATATCGACATGGACAGTTTCCCAGGGGGCTCGACGCAATTGAACCACATTTTGACCAAAGTTAGCCTATTGGGCCTGTTTGCGATGCTGGCAGGCGTCGCAGAATTTTACAAAGTCGGAAACCTCTTTCCTCAAAATTGGCCAAGTGAAATGCATGGAAATTCTATTCAGTGCATGACTTACATCTTTGTGGCTCCCAAAGACAGAATCGTGGTAATAAGATAAAATCATTGGCCTCAAGGACTCTGGAAATACTATCTTCCTAACTAGACCGGTCTTCCCAGTAAAAATCAAGGTGTCCTTAACGAAGAGATATGGCAAAACCACACCAGCATTTAAATCCTGAACTATTTTGGAGCAGAAGGTACAATTCTTTTGCGCTTGGTGCAATTTAACAAAAAATTCAGGGAAGCCTATTTCAAATTCAGACTAGAGATTGGGGGGGGGGGGGGGGGCGGTGTTCCTCCTCTTCTGTCTCAAAGTCCTCAGGGTAGTACCTACATGACAAGGCATCAGTGACCTGATTATCATAACTCCAAACATGATGTAATTTAAAACAGAATCTATAAAGGCAAAGGACCCAACTTCCCTAGTTGTTGGGGGTGATGACTCAGCACTCAGGAAAGAGCCTGGTTATCTGTGTATAAATCAAATTCGTCGTGCTCATTATACTGGGCAAATTTTTACAAACCAAAAAGACCAGCTAAAGTTTCCTTTTCATAAATACCCAGGTGGCTTTCCGCCTCCATTAGCGTACGACTAACAAATGTGAATGGGGCTAAGCCTCCCTCAACAAGCTGTCTTAAGACGGCACCCAAAGGTAACGAAGAGGCGCCAACCTGGAGAACAAAACGCTTGGAAAAGTCTGGAATATGCAAAACATCTGGAGAAGACAACACATTCTTAAGTTTGATGAAGATAGATTCCTGTTCGGGACCCCAGCAAAATTCCACGCCCTTCTTTTTTAATTTGTTTAAAGGAGCAGCCAGCTCAGAGAAATTATCAATAAATCGGGCATAGTAACCTATAACACCCAAGAATTTTCGCACACCCTCTTCAGCCACAGAAAACACAAAATGGGATCAACGCTGTCAGGGTCGATCTAAGTTGGACTTCACTGAATAAGTAACCTAGGAATTTGACTTTACTGGAACCTAAGGTCATCTTATCGGGATTCACTGTGAGTCGTATTTCTCGCATCCTTGACAAAACTTGTTTTAAATGCAACAGATGGGATTCCCAGTCTTCACTGTAAACTATTATATTGTCAATGTAATTACAGACAAATTTAAATTCAAAGTCTGAAAAAAACATGATCTAAAATACGCGAAAGGGCTTGACTCCAGAAGTTGGAACCCATGAGTATCCTGGTAAATTCATATTGACTCGAAGGGGTAGAGAATGCAGTGTATTTCCTACATGACGGGTCCAAGAGGCATGGATGAAAGCTATTGTTTAAATCCAGTACAGAAAATATGCACACTTTACCTAGATGTTGAAGAGCGCAGTCAATAGTGGGAAGAGGAAGAGGGTCTTTATGTATTTTTTTGTTAACTAAAGAATGGTTCACTATAAGCCGATATTTATCACTGTCCCTCTTCCTCACAAGGAACCCAGGAGAACAATAATCTGATTTGGAAGGAATCACTCCACAATGCTTGAAGTTTAGGAGGGGAAGGGAGGCACTTCAAATGTAAATCCTCTGACCGAAATATCATCAGTGAGAGAGAAATTATACGGAAAGACATCGCACTTCCCGATCCTTGACGTTATAACATCTTTAAACTCGTAGTGCAGATTAACCAAGTGGGACTGAAACTCCTCTGATACGATATCGCCCTTCATAGGGGAAGCACAAGAGGAAAAATTCACCGGGTTACCTAGAAAATGCCGTCCGACATGTATATTGGGTGCAAACCCAAAACTCAGATACCCTCCATCTAAATTAACAGTGGCCCTAGCCTTACCCAAAAAATCAAGACAGAGATTTTGTGAGAGAGCGTAAAACCCAAAAAGCAAACGAACAAGAATACTTACCTATTTTAAATGGACACAACCATGTTAGTTTTTATAATATCGCCATTAGCAATACACAAAGACTTATCAGACCTAACACTAATTTTACCCTTGGACACAATTCTACTTTCAACAAGACAGCTTAAAAGGATTCACTTATCACACAATGAGTTGCCTTGGTATCAACAAGCACAAGAAAGTTCTTCCCCACTGCAGGTACCATAACCTGACAGTGATAAATGTCGCGCGGACTTTCGAAAACCTATGTACTGAAAGGGCCACACCTTCTCTTAGTCACACGCCATTTCCCGGGTTTTTACAAGAACTACATAGATGACCTTGAAATACGCAACGACCACAACGTCGCTGCGCCAAACTCACTTTATCTAAGGGCAAAAGCCAGCAACATGCCAAACTCTGGTACAGTTTGCCAACATGCCGCTGCACCTCGTTGATCTACCAAGAGGCAAGGCGAAACACTGTTGGCTAAATGATTTCCGGGCGGTCTGGGATTTATGGCCCCCAAAGGCGACAAAGGGGAATGGGCTTGATATTGAAAAGAAGCAACCAGCTGACTGTGGATTTCCGCCGCAATCTGGTGTAACTCTAATAAATTATGCGGGGTGAACACCATCATCAAATGAGTCTTAACCATAGGGGCAAAATTGTCAATAATTCTCACTACATCCTATTCTGGTAGATTAGAAAAGAGGGTCTCGTGATACATACAAATATATTAGACAAACTCCACCACTGACTCCTCCGGCCTTTGAAAGCGGTAGACAAATTCTAATTCACAACACCTTCGAACATGCAGAGGGAAAAAAGCCTCAAGTACGCTGAGTTTTTAACCTAAAAAAACAACTATTTGGATGAAAAGCTAACTCCTCATGCAGAAGTTGGAGTACATGGCAGTGTAATTTAACTGCTATCACCTGCAGCAATTCTACCTCAAGACATAATACAAGCTGTACTATTTTAGCTATACCAATGAAAAATAATAAAGTGTTGGCCGGTTCAAGAGAGGAGAACCTAAGGTCACCAGGAGAAAATCCAGGGAACGGAAAAAACAGTTTAGTTGAGGAACAAATAGGCTGACTCACTGCCGCCGGGATGAGCTGCTATGCCGGCTGTGAGGTATCTGCTGCAACATCCTGGTCACGCAGAGCCTGAACAGCACTACGTCTCAATTGGAGGACCATATTGTTTTCATCCATCTGCACACCTGTCGCATGCAAGCCTAGCTTGTTCCCTCTCCTCTCTCATAGATGATCGGAGGAAATATGTGTCAGCATCACCCTCACCTGACATCTTGTGAGACATGGCAATGAGTTAACAATGAAAACAACAAACAGAAAACGAAAAAAAAAAAGGAAAAAAATAAAAATAATAAAATTAAGACAGAAGACTCTTCTCATTGCCTACATGTTGTGCGCCACACTGTCGTCTGCCATTTCAAACACAACAACACTGTGTGTTGATTGAGTGTTTATATAGATCCATTTGGATGGCCACTGTAAAACACTTCCCTCCCTCTCTCATCGCATGTAGGGTAGTCGTGTACTCTCCTCAATAGTGATTGTACATAAACAATTGACAGCTGTGTGGGTGTAGCAAACTGTAAGCAATTGGGGTGATGGGAGGAATGGTAATGTTTTCTAGAGCAAGAACTGAGCATAGAAACACACTTTGCAAACACCTTCCTTACCTCACCCTGCACTGGAAGACAATGATGTGACAACTGTGTGCAGGTGTGAAGCATAGTTGTGTGTAGCAAAATACCCCAGAGAGTAAGGGTTGTTGCATATAGTAAATTCCACTCCCCAACACTGCTATGCCATCAACTTCATTTACTGTGCTTCCCACACGAAGCCTTTCACACACACATTTTCTGGAAGGGGGGGGGGGGGGGGGGGGGGGAAACACTGCTGACAACCAAGGTGTAATTGGGTTACATTTATTACCTTGTTCAAGAAAAAAACTCATAATTACAATAATTCATATTTATTTTGCAATCTTGAAAATATGCAGAATGTCAAATGTACAAATCACTCGAAATTACCACTGTACCTATACCTGCCATATAATTAAACACTTGACTTCCCATTTACCATACATTAAAATTCTCGCTTCTAATTGAAATAAATAAGTAAAATTTCCTCTGATGTGAATGCCAGTTAGTGATATATTTGGGGATTCTGCTGTCTCGGGGTAACTCTAGGAGCGAAGACTTTGTCTGAATTTTAACAGTGACTGACACTGAGAAACTTTCAGTATCCTTCCAACAGTTCATTTAACGTTTTTAAAGTTTGGTGGTTACTAATTTTTTAAGAATATTTTTGGACTTTTGGAAGTGAATCCGAGATTTCACTCCAGCTTGACCTCAGTTCACACATATACTTTATTAATTTTTTTCTTTTCAATTTCTGTGCCTGTCTGATAATCATCTCATTGCTTCGTGGATTAACAGCTCATGGAATTCTGCTGTATAAAATAACTTTAAATTAATTTTTTAAATATTTTCTAAGTTTAAATGTTTTTAACACGCAACTTCAACTATATCCAACATTAGCAACTACAGATTTACGGATTTGGGTTGAATTAAAATGTACGATTTTGAGACAATAGCAACTTTTACATACTACACAAAAGTATAATTTCTCAGATTGGATGGCTTGGCCCGGAGCATTAACACTTTGAATCATGGGTAACATCATATGTTAATATGTAGCTTTTAATCTGTAAATTATTCATAAATTTCATAGTTTAGTAAGTATTGTTATTGACATGTCTTATACCATTTATGTATAGTCTTTTTGGATAAATAAATAAATATATCTGTTTATGTGCAACATTGCTGACTGCATTATGTGTTTAAATGGACAGTGAAAGGTTTTGTTTGCAGGAATTAGTAGTTAATTAAAATAAGCCAGGCATGGATACAGTGGTGTTTGTAAGCCTGACATCACATGATGATGCTGTAACCTCTATTTTCCAATAAAATATTGAAGGCCAAAAGAAAATTAAGAGCAAATGAATTTTTTTTTTTTTTTTTTTTTTTTTTTTATAGTAAAAAAATTAAAATCATGAAGATGAAACCAGCCTGAAACACCTCATCTAGAATCATTTATAGGACTACAATGATAAAAAATAATATCCTACTACATATAGGCTATTACAGAGTAAAGCTGAGAAAAATTGTTATTATCTAAAGAATGACTTAAAAGAGAACTAAGGATTAACATTCAGACATTTGCAGATATGCCAAATAATAGAAATAGTAATTATGTGACAAAAGTAGTCCAACATAAACTTATGAATCAGTTTGGGCCTAATTACTTTTTCAACATAATTAAAGTACCGTTCAAAATATAGATAACTAACATAGCATGTTACATCACATAATACGTGTAAGTTATCTTAAATTGATTTATATAAGATTTTTTATTTTATTTTATTTTAGGGACAAAACTGTGCAGTAATATTGTCTAAGTCCTTTAATCAAAGCTATGCACACAGTGAGGAGTATCACCTTGATATAAAAGTGAACACTTTTGTTAAAATTTCTGATTTATTTTGCTTATGATTAGCAGCAAACAGTAAAACCTTTCAAAGCAAATGATTGTCCATATAAAGGAGTATTGTTTATATTCATTTTATAGTTTTCCATGAATCCTGATATATGAACACAAAGTCTCCAGGATGTGGAAAAACATGTCAATACATACAAAAAATTTACATACAATTCTTATACAATTACAGTATATTACAATACTTAAAACTCTAAATACTCCTTTACAGAATAGAATACATTTGACAAATACTTTTTCAATTTATGGGGATAATTCTATGAAAAAAATTAATAAGAATATTGTATTTTATTTCGTAGGAAATAAGACGTATCTCCAAAGTTATAACAACTTCACAAGGAAAAACTTTTAACGCATATATACGAAAAAAATGGGATGGTTTGCAGACGCGAGCCAACTGATGTGTCGTATGTATAGAGATTTTGTACTGTGTTAAATCTATCAAAAGGATGTAGTCTACACATAATTTTCTCAGACATTTGTTACATCGCTATTTGTTGTGAAATAAACCTACATACTTTCCACTTTTAAGCATAAACTGTTTTACAAGAATACCAATATACAATAATTTATAGTAGAAGATCTCATGTTTGTACAAAAACAGCAGATCCTCGTAGCATGCTTTTTGACTCTAACGTCACGGACCGAGCTTTCCATTGGTTTTATTTTACAAGCTTCTATTTAACTTCACTTGTATATTTGATTACTGTCTGTGAGGTGTCTGTCCGGCACCAACAGATTCAATGTATTTGGCGGACAAGTTGTCAATTACTGGTGACGTGTAGAGTTTCAATGCTGGGGATAGTCCTCATTTACACATCATTGTGTGGGTAAAAGACCATCCAAACTTTGAAACACAAGAAGGAATTCAAAAGACTGACTGTGAAATACCATTTGAAAATTCCTATCTGCATAAGCTCATATTGAATGTCAAATACATGGACACACAAGTGCAAGATGAATAATGAATATTTGGCATGCTGGTTCAATGTCCCGCAAAAAGAGTGCACTGAAACTCGCCCGATCACACGCGATACCAATGACGGACGAGTCTTTGAATGTTTCAATAGTCTACCTATATAACAAGAAATACGTGAGACTAAAAAGTGAAAAATAAATTAACTGTAAAAAAACCTTTTAAAACAAAGTTTTTATTATAAATAAACTAAATAGATAAAAATAATTATAGGAGTAAATGCAGAATTTGTAGAACTTGCAAGACATGGTCGAACAGCCGTAATAAACATAACTAAAATTAATATTTTTGTATAAATTTATATTTAGTATATAAAAGCTTGGCACAAATAATTAAAGAGCCTTATGCAAGATATGTGCTTACTTCACTTATGCAAATGATGAATACATTCTATGTTGCGAACAGTTAAAGGCCATTTTGTACCGAAAAAAATAACAGAAACAAAGTTAATAACAAAAATGTTGATAACAAAAATTGTTACCAACAAATTGTGTGCAGGCAACATGATTTCTAGCAATGTGGACAACAAATTTGCTATAAACATTTTGAATAACACAGGTGTTGCTAACAAAGTTACCAAGGCAAGAACTTAAGTTGATGTCAGTAACAAATATGTTAATAACAATATTAGCAACATTTTAGGAACAATGTTGAAAATATAGTAATGTTAATAACCATGTGAATAGCAAGTTAGGGGGGGGGGGGGGGGGGTAGTAGAAAAATTAAATTATGGCTTCTGCGGAGGAAGTAGGAATTGCTGCTCACAGTCAAACATTTTTGCCAGTTCTTTCCATGTATCACTTTTTTTGTCTACCTTTATATTCTATTAACTGATGGCTCCACAAACATTATCTCGACCTAAACTTTTATGTAAGTCTACACGTTTTTTCTCTGCACCAATCCATTACAATAGGCTACCAAAACGTGTATTTTCAATCCTATTTCCACTCAACTACAACAAACACACATGGTGCAAATACGATGTGATGGTCACCTGCTAATAACATTGCTAGTAACATTTGTTATCAACATCTTTTGATGTAGCTTGCCCCAGAATGAGTCGAGAAAATAATGTTAACAAGTGTTGGTGGAAAAGTTATTAACATGTTTTTAAAATACACAACTTTTGTTGATTGCAAATGTTTTCCACAAAATGTCAAAAACAAATGTTATTAACATTTCTTTGTAAATAGTAACAATGTTACTAACAAAATGTTGGCAACAATGTTTGAAACATTATACCAGCAATTTTCAAGCATTTTTACATTTGTTAATAATATTGTTATAAACACGTGTTATTAGCGATGTTATCACCAGTGTAAACGGGCCGTAAGAGCCTTACGGAATATATATGTGCTTACGCAAATGAGGTGCAAGTTCTATATTGTGAATAGTTTAAGACACACAAGATATGGGTTTATGCAAATGAGTTATACATTCTCTATTGCGCCAAGCTTTTATATACTAAATATAAAAATTGATACAAAAATATATTTTTTGTAAAGTTATTACGGCTGTTCGGCCACGTCTTACAGTTCTACAAATTCTGTAACTACTAATATAAATGTTTTTATCTTTTTAGTTCATTTATAAATTAAAGCTTGGTTTTAAAAGGTTTTTCACATTTAGTTTATTTCATGAGTACCTGTAGTGCCCACTTTCAATACTTTCAAACATGTCAGGCGCACTTCTTGAGACGTCCAAACATACCATAGCTTTATTTAGTTGACGTACCACAAAAATTGAGTCAGATCATACACTCATACACCTGCCCAGAGCAAATATTATTTTATTAATTAACAGTATTCATACCATCCAAAGTCAGTATAAGCAGAAAGGCAGCATATCCATATTATAACACATCGCTTCGCACGTCGAATTCGAATTACTAGCTCTAGTCCAAAATCAAAACAATGATCACATTTGTTTACGAAAGTGCCAGTAACGATTCGGTATAAAGTTCTCTAGACAAAAGCACTATTTTGTTTCACAAATAAAAATTTCCCGTAACATAATTATTTAGAAAAAGAACTTATGGTCGTGTACATAGAGTAAAAATCGTAAAGGAGAAAAATGGAGTATTATACAGACGAATCGCGAGTAGGCACTCCTTTTCAACATTAGACTCACCCAACTACGTACAATGGTTTTGGCGATTGTAATTATATTTCAAATATAGTTGTAAAACCAGTTTATTTATTTATAGGTCATATCTTAGAAAAATAAAATATAGCCTAAGCAAACATGTTCTTAAGTGTAGAACATGTTTCTTTGCAATTGTGTAGGTTTGTGGAAGGTCAGTGTTCGGTACATGCATAGAAGAACAAAATCTGTCTACCTCATCTCCTTGGTAAAAAATTTAGTCAAAACTATAGACTAAAGATGAGGGATTAAAGTCACCATTGTCATCATCATCATATGGTCAACATGGTCAAAAGTTATGAACATGTCTAAACGTTACAAGTGAAAAGACTTGTAACTCGTGAATAGTAAAAACTTATTGCTCCACATACCTACAATCATTTACTAATATCTACAAGTCAATTTTTCAAAGTTACAAGTGAGTTTTTGAATAGCTACAAGTATTTCTGTTTTACTCCGGCCGTAGAACACGGTCTGGTCACTCGCCTATCTAACAATGTTAGCGAATTGACCCCTTAAGGCCCTTACACAATTGAAAACTTTAAAATTTGACTTTATGTTTGCTTTCCGACATGTTGATCCTTATGGAGGTTGACACAATGGAACTGTCAAAGATAAAGTCAAGCACTCTTGACTTTACGATTTCGAAATTTTATTATTTAATCTTCTTACACAATAGAGAACATTAACATATGAGTTTACGTTTCCTTTCCTCTGACGAAACCATCAATACACAATACAATTGTAAAGTAAGAGGTTCGCCAATTGAACATCGGTTCTGCGAACTTCATAAAATTGTGTATTTTGTTATGTAAATAATTATGACATTATCAAGGAATACATTTGAAGTACCTTTTTTGGAAATGGTTAAAAATATACAGTAAATATTTATTTCAAAACTAAAAACTCATTTGTTTACTTTATTAAAATACATCACTTAATATATTTCTTCTTCACATTATATTTGTTTGCAATTTATTTAATTTAAAATGAGTTTTGTTTATTATACCGAGATTAAAGCTTCTTACACAATAGAAAATTTTAGCATTTGACTTTATGTTTCCTATCCTCTGATGAAACCACCAATACACAATACAATATTGTTAAGTCAGAGTTCAGAAAATTGAAAATCGGTTCTTAGAGCATCGTAAAAATGTGTATCTTGTTATGTAAATAATTATATTGTCAAGGAATGCATTTTACGTACTTTTTTTTATACGCGTAACATTTACATTAAGAGTTTATTTAAAAAAATAAATTTATTTATTTACTCTATTAAAATATGTCAATTTATATATTTCCTCTTCACATTATATTTGTTTGCCATTTATTTAATTTAAGACGAGGTCTGCTTAATATGCCGAGATTAAAAACACCCTACAATAAAATAACGCACTATCCAAATAACCTCTATTAGATTCTCGCAAAATGGCATCTTAACGTTTACAATAATTTCAACTTTTCGAAATCGTAGAGTGCTTGACTATACCTTTGACAGTTCTATTGCGTCAAGCTCAATAAGATACGACATGTCGGAAAGCAAACGTAAAGTCAAATATTAAAGTTTACAATTATAAGGGCCTTAAATTCAAAGTCAAGCTGCCATTTTGCCGAGAATCTCACAGAGGTTATATGGAAAGTGCGTTATTTGATTGTTGGGCGATTTTAATCTCGGTGTATTAAGCAAAGCTCGTCTTAAATTAAATAAATGGCAATATGAAGAGGAAATAAATGAATTGACATTTTTCAATGTAGTAAACAAATAGGTTTTTTGTTTTGAAATAAACTTTTAATTTAAATTCTAAGCCTTTTTTTTTTTTTTTTAAAGGCACAAAAATGTTTTCCTAGATAATATCAAAATTATTTACATAACAAAATATAGCCCATTCCCCATTGGAAACAACTTTCTCGGAGCCCTGCTACATCTCTACTTGCAGGCCCATTTCACATCCTTCCACCCAATGTAAACAAACATTGCCATGTGACTGCCATGTAGCATCTTTCAAAATCAATGTTTACTATCCATTGTGTGTGTACACGTGTTCAAATATTTTCACTACACCTAAAATAAACATTCAAATGTAACTTCTACTTTTATACCTGTCAAAGGTGTTGTTTACTATTTACAGCTTTTCAAAGAATTCTGGCTTAGGTCTATTTCAAAAACCATTTCGTACGAATATTCACAGTTTAGGCATATAAAATTATTTAGGTCAGCTTTATGGCGTTTTAAAAATGCCTGAATTAATGATAATTCTTACGGTTACATTACAGTAACATATTTGTTTTTCACGACATAACATACTATATGTAACACACGTTAATATTTTGCTGCGACTGTGTTAAACACTGTTACAACTGCGGGGTAACAAACTGCAGTATTTAAATTTTTGTTACTGATACATCTTGGGTTATTTCTTTAAAAGGACATCCTCAGTTCGAATAACGAAGGAATAGCCATTCCAATGAAAAAGTGACAGTAAAATCAAGCACGCAACTCGTGTCGCTCATTTTTTGTTATGGAAACTGAAAATATAATGGTGAACATGCACACAAATAAGCCTACCATAACTTTTATTCCGCTCAACTTTATATGTATTGCTACTTACTGTGTATTAGGTTTATTGAAATTTATTTGTGCTGGGCATGGTTATTTTGTTGATTGGTGGAAAATCACGTTACACGACTGTGTTTCAAACACCCACCAGGGCAAAGGTACAATGTTGTGATAAATAAACAGACATGGATGTGAATAAATAACTTCGCCATAAAAACAGTTCATATTTACAACATATAAATAGTTCACATCAAATATTTGAAATCACGTACACGCAGGGCCAACATATCGACGTCGATGCACAAAGGCACCCCATTTCACAAATGCAATGATTTACGAAACACTCATCACAGTATATTTATTACTGCTGTGGAAACACAGATTTATCACAACATTGTAACTTGCCTAGGTATGTTTAAAAAACACAACGTCTACGAACGTGATGTAATTGGAAGTATCTTTCGAAGTAAGTATAATTTACACTTTGTTTAGTAAAACAGCAACACACCATGTCATGGCTTGCCACATCTGCCAACTTCACTTTGTTTCTGCCCCGCCATTGTATCTAAACATATTAAAATAAGTATTCAAACATTAAAATCTCTTTTCAGTAGTAAATTAGAAATTAAAAAATCATTATTTTGCTGTTATAAGTATTAAATATGCTACAATTGAAAACATGTACAATTAAATTACGTTTACTAGCGAAGTGAAACTTCCCGAGTGTGAAAGAGATAAAGACAGAGAGAGTGCCAAGCCTCACTCAGCAGACAGTTTCTTCAAAGTTGCTCTCTCTCGCTCGATAAAACAACACTGTACCATTATCGCCTACTCACAATATTTTCTGCTGATATTTTAATCTGTAAAAATGAGATATGTTGCTATCGGGGCTGCCTAAATATTTAAATATTTCGATAGGCTTCGTTTAATTTATAAATAGTATACTAAAAAAACAGTTAAAAATAATATTTTAACTGTGAACTACTTCTTACCGGCCGTTGCCAACACATCGCTGCTCTCGATGTTATTAATTCATATTTAAAAAGAAATAAATATTACAAGTTATAGACTATATTAAAGTAAAGTTTCATTTATTAAATAATACAATACTCTAAAGTTAACCATAGTGTATGTATTTGTGGAATACATGTTATTGAAAAAACAGGTTGACATGTTTTGGCTAGAGTGTTTTTTCAAAGGTTGATTTTCATAAGTCGCTTCCAATCGGGAATGGACTATACACTTTTTTTTACGAAGCTCGCAGAACCGATGTTCAACTGTCTAAACTTTGACTTTACAGTTGTATTATATATTGGTGGTTTCGTCAGAGGAAGAGAAACCTAAAGTCACATGATAAACTTTTCTATTGTGTAAGAAACTTTATTAACATATTTAGTTCATGCAGTGGGCGCATATTGCTGCAAGCAAACTAGTGTTGTTAACATTGCTGGTATAGGAATAACGCCATATAAATATTAATGTAATTTTCCTATTCTGCAATTTTCCTCCCTATGCTAGTCATGCCAACAGCACAACTTCGGTAGCAGTGCTCTGCGGCTGGGTCCATGAACTAAATGGGTCAGTAAGGGCGTCAACTTTTCAAGCCAGTGTCAAAACTTGTCTTCTACGGCCATGTCCTAAACACTTGTAAAACACATAATTTTTGTACATTAATTGACAGATGGGTATAAGTTTCAAAAAGTTATTGACATGAACCAGACATCAAGCTATTCATCATGTCAGCTTGAACCAATGCAGTCACATCATCCACACTAGCTACACTATATCAGCACTCATCAGACCTCGATCACATAGGTTTGGGTTGATAAGAATCGCACCTACACTTCTCTTGCCAACCTGCAATAATTGGTCCGCGAGCCACACCTACTGACATGTGTCGCATTATCCCCTTCCTTGTCTGTTTGCCCGCCACACCACATTTCATTAGCGCAGCCATCACCAGCACTCGACCGTGCAAGCAGTGCATCGGTGTAAGTGGTGCAATGCATGGAATTCGTCGTGCAAGTGTGGAAAAGCGCATAGCAGAAAGTGTGATGAAGTGTAGTGCAACAAGAGAAAAGTTGGCCGAGCTACCACCTGCTTTACAGCGCGGCATGATACTCGCCAGGGCTTTATGGCAAATGTTATGTGATGCAAGGTCATGCAGGCACCAAAGATGCCCAGAGAAGCAGCCCTTTGTGTATTAAAGTGTTTATGGGGTTTATTGGGTTTTTCTGTCTATTTAAATATAACATTTTGACGTCGACAGGTCTTAGGCCTTAGGCCATTCACCACGTCGTGCCAGCAAATACATCAAGAATGTAAAATAACATCTCAGTGGAGCACCTGAGTCGACAAACCAGTGCCATGTGCCTGTTATCTGTCAAGGGCAATGGCGTGTAGAAGGTGTAATTAGGATTATATCAAATGTTAAGGAGAGTGCAGTGTGTGTTTATTTTTGTATGTGTACATCATCATCCTACAATGCCACAAGTATTAGTGTATAAGTGTCAAATGTTCTCATGCTATGTAAGTGTCAGTGTTCCATATCATGTATCAGTGAGCAACAAATGTAAGTGCAGGATAAATGGTCTCTTTAAATTTTATTATAATTGTTTTAGCGTATTTGAGTGCAATCCTCTGTTTATATAATTATTATGTTGTTGACAGCTCGTGTGCTAGAAGTGCCATTTTGTGCACTTACTTTGTACGGCCACAGACGTGGCTATTGTGACATGTAGACGTATCTACAATATTTATGATAATTATTGAGGGGAATGTTTAATGCAATACAAATCTTATTTTTATATATTTTATATATTAAAGTGTGTTCGACCAGTACTAGTAGTATTGAGATACTGTACTTTCCTAACCCGTTTCAAAACGACGTATTAAATAGAACTGGTGCACATGGCCACGTGGCAAATAGCTACTGTAAAATATGAAAAGTATTTTTGGAGTGTTTTTATGCAAATTAATATGAACTCAGATGTTTTGCCACGAACACAAATCATATAGACATAACAAACTTGACTGGGGACAGACCCTATAAAATTATTGTTGTTTATTTGTAGGTGTCAATGTTGCGGTTAGGTTGCCACGGCAATGCGGTCTGGTCGAACATGTGTATTTATTTTTAAATTTTTAAAATGTGCTTTTATGTTTTGTTGTAAAGAGTTTATTGATATATACATCATATCGGCATTGTAGATCCCATTTCTTTTCATTCATTTTATTTCACTTTATTTAAAATTATGTCACCTGATGTTTGGGCTGGAGTTTCGACCAGTAAGCGGCCTCCACGCCAAACAGACTATAGTAGCATCTTAGATCTCGTGAGAGTATCACCGTGTCTCTGTGCTCCGGTCACTTCATCTTAGTTTGATAATCATAACATAATTCTACTTAATTAACATTAGTCTACCAGAATCTCTTGTTTATTGCTTGCCTGGAGAACATGTCTCTCACCCTCGGCTCGTCTTTTACACGGCCGAGGGTTACTATGCAATTTAAGCTCATAGGCCCTATCGCCATTTCATCTGTATAAGAGCCCGCCTGGTTAAAACGACCTTATGTAAACTTCAGTGCCCCGATGGGGAAGAACTTGTAATAAATACATACTTGTGACATAGCAATGTTTTATTATCATTAACCTCTTAGCAGTTACTTAACCTTATTTCGTAACTTCACATTGACTATGTGTTTTTAATAGTGGTGTTGTGTAGCCAAAATAACCCTTAGGGAGTGAGCTGACTTATCAGGGGGGGGGGGGCGACATCCCTTACTAGACAAGGTGATTTGGAGTTTAGTTTACAGCTGGCAGAAAGGTGCTTTCAACTGATAACATACATCAAGACGTGGACATGGGACAGGCCAACGGTTGTCGGCCATCACAACTCCAGAGGAGGAGTCTCTAGCAAGTAGAACTTCATGCTCGCACCGTGGGCTGGCACCCTCAACCCTGGCATGTAGCATTTCCTATCCACCATACCTCATTCCCCCCATGGTCCAGTTCACCGCACATCAGTGTCTTCATCCTCGTCTCAGCTCCTATTTGCAAGTGTTTTATGGATTTGTTAAAGCTAGGGAATTTATATGTTAGCTAGCATATATGTTAAGTGACAAGGTATTGTTTGTGCATTGTATTTCTAACCAATAGTTCCACTTGATGCACCTGCTCGCCAAGCTGGCCAGTACGCCATGTCCCAAAAGTCAGTCACCATATAGCATTAAGAAGGGACGGACGTTTTGCAGTGTCTCACAGTTTCGCGCGCCCAGGAGGCCATTACCATTTAGCCTGATTTTTTAACTTGCATAGAACAGTAGTTTACTGGAACCTTTGTTCGTTCAGCTGCCTGGGAAACTGCCCCTCTTCTTCGCCAGTGCTAGTTTCACCTGGGTAAGTTTACCACATTCATGTAATTGTTTCATTGCCTTAGTGTTTTTTGCAGTGCTACCCATGTCGACGGGTCGAGCGTGACAACCATGTCAAGTGACCTACTAGAGTGGTAATGCAATGTTCTTACCGAGTAAAATGCAGCAGTAAACAATATTACATATGTTTTTATTTTGGTTTGCCCTAGGGCTTTTAAGGGTGCAGGCCCTCGCCACTCCTGCCAAAAGTGTTTCAAGTAATTCAGCAAGTGTTTCAACTATGTATTTCAAGTATTCATCTGTATCTACAATGTAATCTAATACATTATGAGGGTGTGTGGTCATCCCGAATAGGCCACTGCATGTCAAGTAAGGGATATATACAGTCATTGTGAGGATTTATCATTTTGCTGCCGAAAAGATTACTGCCTTGGTCGTCGGCCTGTACGACCCAGGAATCAGGATAATGTGCTCTACAAGAACTTCATGGCATCACCAGCACCTGGATAATACCTGGCACCATGGGCAATAGTACAAATTCTAACCAAATTTCGAACCATATTATTTACTTCTCCTCAAATTCTGCCTCTACCCACTAAGGTACCATGACACCCCATCACATGGCTAACCCTTACATGGGGCAAAACTCTTACAGATTCCTTACACTATGTTGACCTTGTATCATCCAATTCACCCTCTACACTACTTTAATTTATTACAAGTGGTAAATCTTGTAGTAAATTAGTAGGCAGCCTCAAATAGTGTTTACCATAAAGCCACAGCTGTCGAACACAAGGGAAGTTGGTGGTAACATGGGGGCAGCTGGTGCCACGATGCCACTCACCCTCACAGTTTGCAACATGTCAAAGTGTCTGCTGGCTACACAGGATGTGCTCTGTGGCCCCAAGGGGTATCAATCAGTCGGGATTTATATCTAAAGTGTGTATAAATTTGCAGGAGGGTTCCCTATTTTCATTTAGCAGTAATAAATAAAACTAAGTATTTATCATTGTATGGTATCATAATTTACTAGCGAGGCCACTCGTTTTTTCATAGGGAGTGAATCAAATTCCACAGAATAGATGTGCAAATCATGACCATGCAGAGAGAAATTCAATGGCGTCACAAATGGCGAAATACAAGCATAAATTTTATTAATCATTCTTTTTCACCTGTGATGATTATGTTTGTTAATTATAAGAATGCATATGTATCCATCCCCCAGCAAACTGCCGTAAAAGGCTTCATCTCATTTTATATTGTTTTTTAAGTGTTTTGACATACCCGTGATGTCACATTCTCAGTCCTAATTTGGGCACCTGCACACATGGTTATGTCACCATTATGCGTAAAATCACCTATCATAATTTTCTGTATTAGTCGTTTGCTTTTCAGCAGCAATCATTATGTCAAATTTTTTCATCTTTGCATCTTTGGCACAGTCTCAGCCATCTTTCACCGAGCCCACCGCCATTTTTTAGTCTGACCTAAACCATCATAGCGAATAGATGCACAGGATTCGTGCTCTGCATGCATCCCCTCATCACCCTCAATTTAAGCTGTAACCTGTAGTATATCAAAAGCAACATCATTAGCTGGAACCTTTCTCATTATTAGTGCCGAGGGGTCGACTATCAGCTTTATAATCAAACTTTCCACATCGTAATTCCATGGTGCTGACAGCATCAGATTTTGGACTCCAGGAGAAAAAATGATTAGGTAAGGGATTTCTACAGGTAAACTGTTGAATTTGGGCACCTGCTCAATGAGCACGAGGAAAAAGAGAGGGTCGTGACGTCGATGGCTATGTGTAGCCTCCCATGGTGGTCACACCATCATTTATACAGATAAAGTAATTAGTGGTAACAGTGCTGTTACTCCACATAGTTGCTGATTCTGTTGTGCTAAAATCCTTCAGGCCTATAGACTAGTGAGAGCTGTGGGTCTCACCCAAACGCCACTCACACCCAATAGGTCGTTTTGGCCACCCAACGCCATTGAAATTATGTAAATAAAAATCATCATCACAGTGAAAATAGGTTAGGCGGCCAAGACGCGGCTGGCCAAATAAGAGGTGTACATGTTTATGACTTCACTCTTCCATTACGATTATTCCTTCATCAGAAGGACAACATTAAAGACTCCTCTAAAGCAGGAGAAATTTAAACAGTAAATTGGCATTAGGCCTACATGGAAACTAATGGTGATTTAAGTCTCGGCCATATAAAACACAATGATATGTGAGGCGGCTCACTCCTTGGGCGAATAGATCAATGGTTCCGGTGATTACGTTACTATTGAAATTTAAATGATTGGCACAAAAAGATGAAGACCCAAGGAGGGACACACGCATGTGCACCTCACGAGAACAATATGATGCTCATCATCATAGTGGCAGGCTGCACACTCACTGGTTGCTTTCCAGTGCTGGTCATGTGATCAACATATTTTATTTTTCACACAATAATAAATTAAATGCAGTTAATGATAACGAACCTAAAGCAAGGATGGAATAAAAATACAATTATATATTACCCTTAAAAGCCACTATAAAAATAATAAGTACAAAACATAAGTATAACACTTACTACATAAAGGTAACATAAAATCACTTCAAGGGTTAAGTTGTGCTGCTTGCACAGCTTTGCAAATGCTGCTATTTTGTTTCCTATATTTTTGCAGTTATAATTTTCAAGCCATAACATGCTGACACACACAAACCGTTCAGATATAATAGCTTAAAACTAATTATATTTATTTCACTTGTTTTGGACACGTGGTCGATATGTTTTGTATTGTGTCTTTGGGTTGTGACGCATGTAAGAAATATCTTGGAAAAGGTCCGTGTTTGTACTGGCTAAATGTTTACGTTCATTAAAAACAATTATTATTAAAATATACTGTGCATGCACACATAAATAAACATTGGCAAAATTTATGTGTGGATATTCTGCACATAACGGGCCCTAGTGCTGGATTGCACAGCATGCCCTTCAAACTGTCACTTTGTGCATGGCAGATGAAATTTGGCATAAATTCATTCATGACTAGACTAAACACAATAAAAACCCTCTTAAAACTAAAACACAAAAAAAAAAACACGGTGTTGCAAGGGTGAAAACCAATGTTTTAAAAGGCCATATAATTTTCGAATGTGAATTAAAACATGATCCACTAATGTGCTTGGCGTGCCACACTTCACTGCACTCATGTCTGTTGAGACAACTAACCAATCCACTAAAAAAAAACCCATATTAAACTCAGAAACGCAATTATGACTCAAAACAATAACAAGAGCCATTTTTACCACATATAAGCGAACATACTCGTAACTGAACTGCACTCCATTTGTGCATGCACACGCATATACGTGGGAACTGGTTTCGGCTCACGAAGTACCCACACATGATGTAGAGGTGACTGGTGTGAGGTTGACGCCATACACCTCCTTCCCTTTCGTGCTGTGCACTCGATGTAAGCTGACTTCTTCAACTGCAGCACCTGCATGGTGGACATATATGAGCCAGTGGATGCAAGTTGTAAACACTGCAACTGGGCAAAAGTTGGCATGGCTGCTGCTGCTCCCGCATTGCTGGACGGGTAGTTACAGCTCTGTTGGGCATGCAATTGCACCCGAAGGCTGTGAACGAAGTATGTCGGGTGAAATGAGAATGTTTTGTGTATAGGGGAAGGGTGGAAACTTCCTTTTCTCACGACTCGTCACTGCTACTACAGCTGCTCGAATATGGGTGGCCCAGGTTTATATGCTTGGGTGTACTCAATCATATACGATGGACCTAACTCGGTTGCCGATGTGCCCGAACTATGGTGTCGTCTTCTCAGCACCACAATGACTTTGGGTGGGACCCTCACCTGGCGATACTGGCCGTCCTCAGGTGGTCCACCCAGCTTATCATCTGTGATGTCATGAATAGCCACCAAAGGCAGCTGTAAGATGTCTGGTGAACAAGGGGTTTTATTTGCGGAGTGCCTCGCTGGGTTCCATGTAGAAGTATCGGCATTGGGTGCACCAGCAGACGGCGCACATGGTGTAGTTTGCCCTCTGTTTACATCAGACATGTAGGAAGCGTCACTGGGTGGGGCCACAGGTGCTTCGTCAACAGTGGTGTAGGGCACCGTAATGCCAGTGGTGGCATGCCATAGTGTGTCTCTGTGGTAAATAGCATGTTGGTGGCGACTCAACTTGACTTTATATCAGGTGTCCCCCGTGCCGACACAACTTGGTGGGGCTGCTTCATTCCACAATGAAGCCCACACAGAATCCCTGCTGTCCAGCTGAATGGGGGTGTGTCCGAACAGAAACAACTGACCAGGGTACAACTGCAGAGGGGAGTGGGAGGTTTTTGGTGTCCGATGCATGGCATAATGGTGCTGCCTCTCCCTCGCCTCTTGCATCACTCTATCCTGCCTTGTTTCTTCCTCTCAGCATGTGGCATGTCCCTTCAGACCGTTTATGAACTCGCAGGGCAGGGGAAGGTCTCGACCTTGGAGAAGTTGGGCTGGAATTTTCTCAGTTGTTTCGTTGGTATGTGTTCACATCATAAACAAAGCAGCGGGAATATGTTCCACCCATGACACGTGGTTATCTCCTTCACTAATGCATAGTTGTGTTTTGACATCCTGATAATGACATTCTGTTGGATTGGCATGCGTGTGGTAGATAGCTGTTGTGTGGGTTGCACACCCTAATACCTACAGGACCCTCTCCAAATTCCATCTAATTAATTGTGTACCATTGTCACTTCCTACCCTGGGGGGAGGGGAGCCCTAGCAGGCGAGAAATTAATTTTCTAAAGTATTTCCGATATTTTGTTCCTTAATTATCTTGTTGTGCAGGATGGCCAATGTCAGCGTGGTTGGCAGCATTGTGATGTTGGTACATTGAGCTTGCTAAGTATCTGATGTGCTCCATGTGGGGGAGGGGGAAGAATATAATTTCACTCCTCCTTGTGGTGCAGTGTTTCCTGCTGGGCGAACAAGACAGGAAATCAGTCACCAGGGTTTAAACTGCAACGAAATATTGAACTTTAAAATCATATGATTGCAGCAGGAGGGCCCAGCGAATCAGCTTGCTGCGGCTCTCCTCCGTGGTGTGCAACCACTGTAGGCAGCAGTTATCAGTGTGCAGGGTGAAGAGTCTGTACTCCAACAGTAGGCAGTACCTTTTAAACCCCCAGAACACTGCGAGACACTCTCTCTCTCTCTCATTTACGCCATACCACTGCTCTACAGGGCCACATTTTGCACTACTCAAATCAATGATACACTGGTTTCCGTTGTCGGCCAGCTGAAAAGACCCCTACCCCATGTCCCTTCTCATGGACATCGGTTTGAACATAGAGGTGCAGCAGCAGGTCGTATCTGGCTAGTGCAGTGCACTCCCGAAAGTGGCGCTTTACTTCATCAAAACTCGCCTGTTGTTCGGCCTACCATTTGTAGCAGATACTCGGTGACATGTACTCGGTGAGTGGAGCAGTCACGATAGCAATATCAGCTACATATTCCCGTAACCAGTTCACCAAGACAAATAACTTTCGTAACTGTTTCCTGGTAGTCGGGATTGGTTTGTCTCCTATTAGTTGGAGCTGTTCTGGATTAGGACGACTTCCGTGTTCGTCAACAATATGGCCCAGAAATTGAAGTTTAGGTTTTCCTAGCATGTAAGGCTGTTAATAGCAAGTCCTTCCAGTACCAGTGACAGGTGGATAACATGCTCGACCCACGAGCGGGACCAGATGATAACATCATCTAGATAGGCCATGGCAAATTCTCCACTAAACCAGTCCAGGACGTGTACTATAATGGGTAGTATATGGGTGTTCTGAGGACAATCCATTTTAGACACCCCCCCAAATTCGAAGATTTTCCTCGAATTTTAAGTTTTTTTTCCCTCCAAAATCAGGTATACATTAAAAGACAAAAAAAAAATGTTACAAAATAAAAATTACACAAAAATTCCTGCTGAAATAATGAACATCATATTTCGCACAAAAAATAATCAAAATCAGTCGCTTACACATCAATTAACCAAATTTAGACCAAAAATGCAAGCTAAATCAAGCAAAAAGATTAAGGAAATTAAAACCATATTCAAGAAAATCAAGCTAAAAATCAAGCAAGTACATTCAAATCAATAGAATTTATATATTCTTAAGATAATTCGAGATCTTGCATAAGTTTTCCATTTTTCATTTCTTTTAAATCTCTATATGACACAAAAACTTCTTTCTCATTTATTAGTTTCAAAGTATTTTTATCTAGCATTTTCCTGTAGCTATCTGGTAATGAAACTTTATACTTGCCATCTAGAATACAATTAATTTTTCTACCATACTTTTAATCATAAATTTCAAAATCTTTAGCAATACAGTAAATTATGATTATTATTTTTTAGATCTTGTATTGTAGTCAATTCTAACTGTTTGTTAATTTCTTGAGATGAGGCTCCATTTTGTTTTATTAATAAAGAAAAAAAAATATAATTAATGAGATAAAAAATGAAAAATCAGGGAAAATAATGTAAAAACTGTGGTGAAGTATTAAACATAGAAGTTTTTCACCACACAAATATCTAAAATATAAGCACATTAACACTTGCAAAAATCGTATTCGTTTGTATACTAGAAAACAATATGAGTTAAAGAATCAAAAAGTATTATGTGAATGTGGTAAGTATGTTTCAAATGAATATTTGAAAAAGCATATTGTAAATCTACAATATAATTATTCAACAAAAATATGTGCAGCATGCAATGAAAATAAGCCTATCGATTCATTTTATGCTCATAAAAACACAATTGATAAACTTACAACAAAATGTAAACTATGTTTCCGCAAACATTCTAGAAATCTTCATGAGTTAAATAAGAATGAAAGGAAAGAGAAAGTACTATGTGAATGTGGTAAATATATTTGTAATGAATGTCTAAAAAGGCATAAAAAAAAAAAAATACATAACATATGGACATAAAACAACTATAAATAATTTAATATAAGAAAGCTAAATAAACAGGATTTCATATATATAATATATAAATTATTTGATTAATACCCCCACGGTAATGTATCTATATCATCATTTCATTCAAAATCATACATTTGTCATAGTTAAAATTAAATTCCTTAGCCACCAACATATTCACCAAATTTTTTTGTTTTCTTATCTCTTGTAATCATATTTTTTTTATAATCACATTTTTCTTAGTTTTTGTACTAATTCACTCGTCGATGTCATGTTAAATTGAATTGGTCATTTGGAAAAGGACACATGTCTAGGTTTCGTCAAAATCTGGGTTGTTTGGTTTTTATATACTATGCATGTGTACACATCAATTCACGTGAAAAGGTCATCCCTATCATGCCACCCTGTTATACTGTAGGTAACAGGTTTCCACCGTTCATTTGAGAAGGTCACATATATAGTAAATGTGAGGAGGTGACGTTCAGAAAGAGTTTAGTTATGGTGATAAGAATTTTCAGGATGAGCCAAAAACTGTTACTTGAAGGAAATACCATAACATCATCAAAAATTGAATTGATTTAACTTCCTTTCCATCAAAGGAAATACAACAACGTTTCCCAGATGCGATGTAAACAACATTTATATTTGTGACTAAATGTTTTTTGAATGGCCATGTCGGATTAAACCTTGTTTGAATGAACTCTGTATGGAGTAACTCTTATTTTAATGATGCATTTAGAATCTTTGCATTTTAATACTATTGTTTGATGTAGTCTACTTGAGTTTTTTATTGTAGAAAAATGATCAGAATAATAGTGATAACATTGAGAAGTTATATTTTTGTACACAATTTATAATTACATTTGAAAACGTAGCAAAGAAAGGCATCTGAAAGTGCATTCAAAACAATCTTAGGTCTCTTGAAACAGTCTGTTGATAAGTTCAGTTGTCCGTTTGAGATATGCATTCCACAGTCGTCAATCTAAGCAGTCGCAGGAGTCTTCTTGTAAGGCATAGACAATTTTCCTCGTCTTCCATAGTACTGCTGATTTTCACAATCTTTTCATACCATTTCAGCCTGTTGTCGCCTCTCCATTCTTTCCCATACAAAATCTCCAGAAGATTGTTGACATCCGTCTGTTTGGCTGCTGTTACATTGTGTTTCAGAGGTAGTTGTGGCAACACAACCTGTTTGCAACGCTCTATAAAGTCCATCCCTTCTTTTGTAGACTAATCCATGGTTGTGCATTGGATTCAAAACATAAATTTTGCAAGCCTCCTACTTTTAACGAGTTCCTTTTCTTGTTGCTCACCGTTACAGTTTCTCGTTTTAAAATTGATCCTCTTTAGGCCAGAAATACCATCTAAACATTTAAAGCAAGTCTCTTTGGACGACAGCTGCTTTGTATCATACAGGGCCCAGTCTTTCCCTAGTACCTTAATACCACACACTAAATTGTAAATGTCTATGTACTCTTCTTTATCAACTACAATTTGTAGTTTTCTCAGCAATTTATCCACGCTGCCAACAATTTGGTCAGCTGGGACTAAGCTGTGACTCCTTACGGGAAATGTAATTTGCACTTCATTAACTCTAGAGGTTGTCTTCAACAAATAATACATGAGATTGTGCACAAATAAATTATTTTGGTTTTGTGCTCCACGGCCATCACAAAAGAGTTGGATGGTGTTGACATTTTCACTTAGGTGCATCTACTGAACGTGTTGAATCGGGGCCGAGGAGACTTCAGGTGCTCCTTTTCCTGCCTGATCTTCCATCCAGGTGTAGAAAGTAGGTTGAGAGCCAGATGATATCCCAACAATACATAAGCATTAAAAACCAAGTTGCCTGGAATAATAGGCCTCTTGGATTGGTGATTTAGGTAAAAACTGAATTCGTTGCAGATAGAAACACAGTGTAACACTGTCATCTACCTTTCGTTGCATCAACTTGTTAAATGCAGCAGCGCGAAGATTGTGAACATGTTTCTCTGTCATATGTTCAGTCTTTTTCCCTGGATTATGTGTAGTTTTGATTACGAGCTTCAATTTGTGACACAATCTGCAAATATCTGAAGCCGAAGAATGGAAACCTACATTAAAGGTTGGAAAAACCCATGTGAACTATATTTTACTCACTTTCGTACTATCATTTGGCTGTGAATCATTATACATTCACAACAGCTTGCTTACATACGAAGTATGATCCAAATATATTTACCTTTCAAATTCTTTATGACAGTATTTTAGCTGCAGATTTGTGTGACTTGCGGTCACCACCTCTTTTTTCAACTAGATTTATTCCCTTGGATTTTGCTTGGCAAATATTCCATAACAGGTAGGTTTTACTAACATAGCTTCCATAAAGAAACTTTTTGCATACAGGTAGTGGATGTTTGCTTTTAGTTATCAAGTGATACACGACTGAAGTTGTATTTTGTCATTTTGTTTTACTCGTTGGCAAAGGCCTACTTCGTTTTATGGGCTATAAAGTAATGTACCTGGATATAAAATTATCTTGAGCAACTTTGTTTGGCACCTCTAACAAATTCTTCCTTAAATTCAAGCAGTCATTGGGCATAAATTTACTACCTTTGAACCTACTTGTGTTGTGTCGACATGGAATGAACGTGTTATAACCTCTAGGCTGACCATACTTCCTTGCCTTTGCTATGTCTCTCCTTCTAGGGTTTACAGTTCTCTTCCTTTCTCCATAATTTGCTTCACCTACTTTCACTAAACTGTCATCAATTTCACTCATATTACTTTAAACATCGTAGACTCACTCACACAATTAAACATTCACAGTAGTCTCCACAAACGAAATGGTCAGTTTGAGTAGGTTAGGTTTTATTATTAACAACATGGCGAAGCATCATGGGAGTGCGGTTACCATAGCAACAGTTCTGTGATTGGCTGTTTGGGAGTTCTTTTTTGATTGACCTTATGAAACGGATTAAACTTGATTTGACCGGCACTCTTTTGCTTCCATTGAAAATTCTATGGGATTAATTGTTTTTTGTCCGTATTACATGTTCCAGTGATGTAACGATGGCCAACCTAAACACAAAAATACCCCTAACTCAATACTTAATTTTTTGTGACTTGACTCTTTTTGAACGTCACCTCATCATGTGTCTTTTTCCACTGGAACGAAGTGGAGTTGTTTGTTCACAGCAGAATCATGAGATCACTAGTCTTCTGTCTACGAACATGAGCTTGTGTGCTAAGGTCGTGTCAACTGATACACAAATCAGATGTGTTCCAATCTGTTCTTTCATTAGTGAAGTATATTGTGCGAGTCAGACGTGTTATTCGTGCTATTATAGAAGTTATCAGTAAATATGTCGAGTGCCTAAGTGAGTTCTGATGCTGATATTTTTACACCTTCTAAGAAAAGAAGAGAAGGTGTTACAAACCGAGATAATTATAAATCTGTTGTTGTAAAGACTGCGAAGGTTAAAGGTTTGTAGCACACTAACCACGTTGGCAAATCCATCGCAGCAAGGAAAACTGGATCATGTTGCAGGTATGTAAAAAATAATGTATAGGCCTATAGTATATTTGCAATAATTTTATATGGTGCGAGAATGTTTAAACATAAGTTACGTGTGGATTACTATAATACTATGCACACATTTTTGTAAAATGTTTCACATAATTAAGTTAGACAAAGTTTGCTCATAAAATTTTGTTCTGTACACGTACAGTATACCTATTCATAAACATTTGATATTCGATTTATATGAAAACATTTTATCGCAGTTACGTTTTGTAATAATACCAGGGACCTTATTCTAAAAAAAATGCAATGAAAAAACTTCAAATCATAACCTTTATTTGGTATGTATGTAAGTTCAATGTTACGAAGTAGTTTTTGTTTAACGAAGTAGTTATCTGGCGTGGGCTTTACCACTGGCTGCTGTCTGTTGGCCCACATTATTTAGGTTTATTGCTCTTGTATTACAAGAACCCATAAAAGGCTAGGAAACAGGAGTAGTCGGCTATATTATGAATGAAATAGCAAAAAAGTACGAAATTGATAGCAGTGTGGGATGCGATGATTTAAACACTATTAAACACCGGCAAAACTATGGAGTACACAGTTTCGTGGTATACGATAATTTTACTGGTGCTATTCTGTATTAAAAAATATACTTAAATTATTTGAAACTAAAACTTCGTCAATTCATTTCAGATCTACCAGAGACTGCTTCGGTTCATTTAAAGAGGAGGACCAGATGACTATCTTGAACCATATCAATACTTTTGACACTAAAAATGCTCAGGGCACATATCTTCAAAACCTCATTGATGCTACTCCCACAACAAATAAAAGGAACCGTCAAGATGTTTCAGTGTCAAAGCCAAAAGCTAACTACTTTACATATCATGTGTGTCTTAATGGTACCCGAATACCAGTATGCAAATGTACTTTTATTAGTTTTCATGGCGTTACCCCAAAAATGGTGCGACGTTTGTGCTTGTAACTAGTTTCTGGAAAGTCCCCAAAAGACAGATCAGAGACAGCTGTTGGCTCTTGTCAAAATATTGTTCTAGGTGAAACATGTAAAAGTATTCATGACTTTATAGATTCATATGCAAAGGAGGTACATTATTCAAATGACATTACCAAGAAGTACCTACCTGCAAATTTGAATGTCAAAATAATGTATAGTATGTTCATCGATAAGTACCCAGCTATGAAAGACAATGTTAAATATAAGTTTTCCTGAAGTACTTCCTAGAGAATTTTAACTTATCGTTTGGAAGGCCTCAGTTTGATGTCTGCTCGTTCTGCGAAGAATGCAAACAAAAAATACGCAGACCTCATTTAAATGAGACAACTAAATGTGTAGCCACAGCAGAATTGATCGTCCACAAACGACGAGCAAGCAAATACTACAAGAAAGTGAAGGCAATAGAAGCTTAATGTTTGAAGAATGATAATGTTGCTGGAATAGTTATAGATTACGTGCAAAATCTCTCCTTACCAAACATTCCCGCACAGGAGGTATTCTATTATCGCTAGTTGTGGGTTTATGGGTTTTGTGTGCACAACATGACATCTAACAAAGCTAGGATTTATTCATACCATGGTGGTGAAGCTTACAAAGGGCCAAACAAAGTCTGTACATTTTGAAGTGATTTTATTGATGAATGTATCGGAGAGTCTGTGACTGAACTGCACATTTTCTCGGATGGTTGCCCGGGGAAGAACAGAAACCATACAGTAGTGCAGTTTGTATAGCGCTAACATCCAGTGGGTGCTTTAAAAACATTTATCATTACTTTACAATAAGGGGCCATTCGTTCAATGATTGTGATAGAAACTTCTCTGTAGTGAAACGTAAAATAAGGAAGGAGGACAGAATTTATACAGAAGATCAGTATATCAGATTGATTGAAGAATCGTAGAATACCAACAAATTTTTCTGAGAAAAAAGTAAAAACTTTTGATATTATTGATTTTAAAAAGTGGTGACCCACCTTCTATAAAAGGTCTATGCTGTCAGTTTCGTCCCTTGTTAAACATATTGTCCGGAAGGATAAAGTTGCTTTCCAAATTTTTAAGGGTGGTGAATTTCGGTATGATTGTGAAAAGCCTGGAGTGTTGCAAGTTTCTCAGTGGATTGATGGACTAGTGTCAGGCGACTTTCCTTTGCCACGACGTGCAGGTTTTCGTACAGCCTTGCCAACAAGGAAAGATTGTGCAGCCTACTGTGGGTAATTGCCTATCAATGCAAAAAAGGTCGGTGACATCAAAAAATTACTTCAGTACATTCCCGAAGAACACATGCCTTTCTACACTGAATTAGTAAATAAATGGCCAACAACCAAAAGGGATGAAATCCCCGAAGAAGATTTTTGAAAAGTGTGTACACTGTCTGTGAAACCTGTATTTACAGTCTTTAACTTGAGAAGAAGAATAATTACAAAATATTGATGCAGTATAACAGATGTCTCATGTTTCATGTCTCTTACATAAAAATAATGATCAAGAATGTTTATATTTGCATAACTTGTGCACAATAATCACTGTTCATTTGAAAAAGGGCGAATGTCCAATTTTGAACTTTTTTTTCCAGCTAACTTATGGACATGAAATTAACAGAAATTATGTAATTTTTTAACTATATGTATAACACAACTACATATTTTTTTTTTTAATTTCCGAAGAAACATTGGTTCAATAGTTATACAATATTTTGTCTCTCCTGTAAAATGTACATTTTTGGACATGTGTCATTTTCCGAATGACCTATTCAATTGTAAAGCATTTTCGTGATTTAGAGCGAATCCTTTAATTTTTGTAACTGGTTTTCCCAAAAAGGTTTCAAAACCATAGCTTTTTGGACCAGTACTTATCCATTTGACACCATAATCATTTTTTCCAAATTCGTATGTCCATTCAGCATACAGCCTGTTTTAAGAGTAATATTTACCATCATCAATGAAACAATGGTGTCTGTGACATAATATACTACTTTATCACCTAATTGATCTAACATTTCATATAAGCATAGTCTAGCATTTGAAGTAGTAAAAGTTGCTATAAATATATTTGTTGAAGTGCTATCTTCTATATAATTATCACTGTATTAATATGATAATTCAATTATTATTTCATTGATGTAAAAAACATTATTTATTTATGTTCTATCATCTAATAAGAATCCATATCACCGTTGTGGATTAGAAATGTATTATGTTTGTGTTAAATTTTCTTTCTACCCAAATTTCCTCCAAAGCAAATTTAAACAAATGCTGGCAACAGCACATTTCCCTGAATTTTGTTCAATTTTTTCAATGTTTAAATCGATATCTTGTTCTTGATTAATAACTCGAATATATTCATATTTTGATTTATAATCGTCTTCTGTTGTGCTAGTTTCCAATTTTATTTTCATAAATGTTTTAATATAATTTCTGGACATATACTTTCTTGTCCGAAATGCCAAACTTCATAAATTTTAAGAAATTTGTAACCTTTTTGGTTAGATTTATTTTGATCTAATGTAGTCCATGTTTCGTTTATTGCTCTTTCTTCGTCGCTATGTTTACATGCTCCTTATTTTTCTACGGCACATTTTGAACATAAAGCAAACAATAATTATTCTTGTTTAGTTGGAAGTACTGGCTGATATAAATTTCGTGGTGATAAAACTTTACAGATCAATACAAACCAATTTTCGTTGTAATTTTTAGGATTAAATGTTTTAATTGAGTGGCCAAATGGATACTAATCATAAAACAACACTGTTAACTACACATATCTATTTATCTTAATTTTTTCCCTGAAACTGTTAATTTTGTAGCATTTGTTCTACCACCAAAAAAACCATCTCTAGGCTGTGTTGGTTCTATTACATTTTTTGTTCTTTTATAAATTATTTTTGTAAAATATTGATTTTTTTCCCCACTTGTAAGCCCACAATTCCCTTACTTTGTAACCATTTTGTCTTAAAATTGTCGATCGATTGTTTGTTTTAGTAAGCAAATCATCCATACTTTCATTGTTACATTTAATTATTGTGTCTGGTGAATAACAATCAGGACAACTGTGCGAAAAACAACCACGATATTGATATATGATTATTATTCTCGTCATAACCATAAATCTTTGCACCGCATAAAGTTACATATCCACCATTTAATACATGTCGATCATTTGGAAATACATTTAACCACGAAATTTATTCTTTACTAAACATTTATTTTTTATAATCTTTAACTACTGCAATAGTATTTTCTTAAGAAAAATTGATATACAAACACCGAAACAAACAGGCTATTTTTACATAGCAACAAGGATCTATATTTGCTATTTCCAGAAAAGATTCTCTAAAAGTCAACCATGGAGTAAAATATCAACATTAGAATCACAATATTCAACAAGTTATTTTTGAAATCGAAAATATTATTTTCTTTCACTTTTTCAACATGCCATTTGAAAAAAAAATCGTTTCATTGTTATTAGTTAATTGTATTGACTCCGTAATATTTTGTAGCATGTATTTTTCCTACATAATTTTGATTTTCTGGTATATTAAAAAAGTGTGGAAAATATCATTTTTTAATCTCTTGTAAACCAAATGTTTTGGGAAATGTTGCAAGACTTCCTTGAATAAAGTTTACTATCAATTACTTTGATATTTAGGTTTGATATTTCAAGTTGCATAATTCTTGAGTCTTAATATATTGTTTGGGGTTTTATACTGTTTTGAACACAATATTGTAAAATAAAATATGAATCGTAGCCTTTTGTACTATGTGCTATAAATGTATATACTTTATTTTCTACAGATATTGCCCATTCGCAAAACTCATCATTTGTTATAAAATGCCTTTTGTTACCATTAAAATCTTGAACATATATAAAGTTTGGTGTGTGAAAACTAGTATCTTGTGTTGCTTCATAGTAAAAAAAGTAGTCTTTTTCAGTGTAAAAACAATTCATTTTTTCTTGTTTTTGCCATTAAAAGTACAAGATTTTATACAAAAACCACACTATTGTTGTCTCTCTTGCATATGACATGTATGTTAATCAGTTTTCACAATTTTCTTACAATTCCAACCTTTTGGTATAACCACATTGGTGTTTTTTTTATTTCTCAAACATATTTTATTACATGTTTTTACACTTATAAACAGTCTTATATACATAATCATTATCAGCAAAACATTCCTGTCCAAAACAATATCTATTACATTTTCAGCAATATATTCTAACATGATCTTCAACTTCCCAAACATTTTTGTTTTGTGGTTTTTTGCAATAAAGTACAAATTTTTTTTTTTACATTCATGTTGATCTTTCTTATTGTATGGTTTTCACAATTTTTACAATAATAAATGCTAACTAAAAATGCTTTCATACTATTAATTACAACATAATGTTCATGTAAATACAAATATATAGTTGTTTTATTTTAACCAGATTTTATATTCGAGTTCAAATGTGTAGCTGAAACAACTTTAATCTGAATATTCAGAAAAGATTCTGCATCATTAATATCCTAGAAACTGAAGCCAATTTCGCAATTTTTTCCCATTCTTTTACAAAGTTGACAAGCCAATTCTTCTTGGAATTTTCATCCTTCTCTAATGTAAATAATCTCATTGTTTGTTGATTCTCTATCCAAAATGATATTAGTTTTGTATGTTAAAGCAGTAATTATTGCTCTAGGGCCACATAAATTATCATCATTGTTAATTTTATTAATACATTGTTTTGCTTCTATATCTTTAGTTGAAGTAACTTTTTTTTTTATTTTTCCATTTCCTCTTGGAACTTTGTGAACACCAATGTCAAAAGTAATTTCATTTATGTCTACATTATCATTTGATGTAATTATTCTCTCAATTTGATTAAGTAAATTTTCGGCATTTAAATGATTTCTTCTTGCAACCGAAATAGTATGGCGAAAATTATGATTATTTGTATATATTCTCATTTGATCACCATGTTTAAATTCGGTCATTTTTCTGACAGCTTTCAATGTTGTGTGAACCACATTTCGATCAGCATTAATTTTTTCTATTAAATTTCCTTGTTAATTATTTATGTGAATACTGTATTTTGTTTGCCAAATATTGACAGTATCATTTAAATTATGGCTGACCTCACTAATTTCCAATGGAATCTTGTTTTCCACATGCCCGTTAAAAATTATTTGTTTGAAAGGAAATATTTGACCTAAACATTAATTTTCTTCTTTAATTGAAAAGGGGAATATTTATTTCAATCTTCTTTAATTTTTTCTGGTTATTTTTTAACTTGAAAAGGGTAAATATGCAAAATTCCATTTTGTTAACTAATTACTTTTGTTACTAGATACATCATTAAAATTAGAATAAGATTTTTCTAATTCTTTTTCAAAATTATCTAATTGATCTTTTTCTAATTTCTCAGTATTTTCTTTATTTTCTTCACTAGTTACTATATTTTTAATCTTAGTAATTGTCTAGTTAGTATAATTAACAACATTTGTAACTTTATCTAATAAATTGTTCTTTAATAAACCAAGCCAATCAATTTTTATTTTTAATGTGTTTATTTATAAAGAAAAAAATAATAATAAAAATATAAAGTTGTAGAAAATAGCATTCAAAATTTGTAACATTTTAATCTTCTTTAGATCCTAAAACAATGTCAATATCAGCACCATCAAAATCAACCACTTTACAATTTTTGTCCCTAATTTCTAAAACAATGTAATTAAACCGTTCAGTATTTATTTTGCAAAAATAGACTATACGGGCACATAAATAATATAATCTCTAAAACCAAACCTTGTTTTTGGTGGAAAATTAACAATTTAGTCGGTTTCCTAATGGATATACTCATCATATTTTATAAACATATCATATGCTAAATTACAGTGAATATTTATTGTTTTAAATTGATTAAAATTAGATTATTTAGTGCCTACAACAATTTTGTCTTTTTCAATACGCATATATCTTTCAAAACCCAGCATGTCGGATAGTCGATCATCAAATTTAATGTCAAACTTAGATTTAACCGAAACTATTTTTTACACTGTCTGCTGTTAAATCAATGTTATTAGTGAAAAATGGTTCAATTGAATTTATAGTTTCTTTTAATGATTCAATATTATATTGTCCTCTATAAATAGTTATTACTTCATTTCTATCAACAACAGCATTCAATATTTCAACTGTCATTATAAAATTGTTGTTTATATTTGGAGTTAAAATTTTTGCATGAAAACTAATCAAAACGATAAATTTACCTTTATGAATAACATAATGAAGATTCTTCTTCAGTATGTAACTATTATTTGCTAACTTAAATATTTTATCATCCATTTAATTAAAAAAACTATCTTATTAAATGAAAAATGTTAATAGGGGTTTTGGTGTTTTATTATCGAACAAAATGCTAAAAATCAAAAGATTGGCAAACTTTTGTCTGACAATATAAGGGCCATAATTGTCTTTCTTAGTAATTGTGAAAAAACTAATTAGATGATAAGTTTTATTTATAAGAATGAATGGCTAAATTATAATCAATTCTATGTTTTTTCAAAAAGGTAAATTAACCAAAATATATTGAGTTACATAATGATTTCAATACAATATCCAAAAAGTTTAATGAAAAAATGGCATGCTTTTTTTTAATAATACTGATGAAATGATTTGTCTAGATCAATGTGGAAATAATTCTCTAGTTATATTCCATTATGTTATTTTAGGCAACCAAGATATAATTCACAAGTATTTCACTAGAGGAAAACATAGTATAGATGTATTTTATTTAGCACAAACTTATTCAAAAATACCTAAACAATTGGTAAGAGATAATACATATTTTTGTGCATATTTAAACAAAATGAAACTAATTGAAAACATATTTGTAATGATTTTATTGGAGGGGACATACCATTTGAAAAATGTAAAGAAATTTTCACAAAATGTTGCAATGAAGATTATGGTTTTATAACATTAGATTTTAGTAAAAAAGAAATGGAAGAAGGAAAGTATATAATTAAAGTGGAACACTTTATTAAATTAATTATTTTAAGCATTTTTACCTTAAAACAAACTTTAAAACAAATGTTAAAACAATCTGTTTTGTTAATCTAATAGTTATGTGAATTATCAAAATCCTAACAATTTCACATGCATATTATTATCTTTAATTTTTAAGACTTTTTCAATCAAATATTCATCAGGATAGTTAGTTTTCATAATTACATATTTATAATTTTTTTTATAATTTATTCTTATTTAGTATCTTTTAATTTGTATTTGGGACATCACAATATAAATCTTAAATAATACTAAATATTTCTGTTGTCCGATTAGCAGTATAACCATTTTCCAAAATTTGTTTAATTTTGCTCATGCAGACAACATCGCCAACTTTACATTTCGGTTTAGTAAACATGTTACATGAATGAAATTTTTTTTCATTTTAATTATTAATTTCAATTGGTTTCATACCAATAGTCCTATGTTTTGTATTGTAGTATCCTTTAACTAATTCATCTAATACATTTACCCATTTATAATTACCATTCAAAGCAAATTTCTTTCCACATTTTTTTTCTGTTGTTCTAATAAATATTTCTGCAACATTAGCTTTTAGTTCACTATATGTGGAATAATGATTGATGTTATATTTTTCATAAGTTCTTTAAATGTTTTATTATAAAATTCAGTACCATTGTCACTTTGAACATTAAGTGGTTTTCTTTTTATCAAAATACATTCTATAGAATTTGCTTCATTTTTAGCTGTTTTATATTTAATTTGTATAGTAAATGCATATTTTGAAAAAACATCAATAATTCTCATAATATACTTGTATCCATTATATGATACAAAATTACTTTTCTTCTTGGAAAATTCCTTCTGCTGGCTTATATAATTAATTAATTATTCCTTCTCTAACATTGGGCAATTTTTTTATAATAATTTATTAGAATTACACATTCAATATTTACTTTTCTGAACTAATCATCCATTTTTAGTATTTTCAATTTCATATTATAATTTTTAGTAACGTTCTTACACTTCAAGCACCAAGTATTCTCCATTTAATAGAAAATATATATTTTATATTTATATTTTATGAATACTCCTATCGTAGTCCTCAATTCATAATCATATTCAGGTAATTTTTTTCTATTTTAAAAGTTAAAATATCGCCTATCTTAACATCAAAATGCTTACTATAATCTATTTTTGTAGATCCTTCAGTGACAGTTACATTGTCATCAGGTAAATTAGGCTCAGCAGTAATTATTTTATAAACAGTATAATCCCTCAAAAAGTAATGAGAATTTGAATATTATCTAAGTGAAAAATACATTTTTTTATTCCACCTTGTAGGTAAATAAAATGTACACGACTTTGCTTCCTTTCATTTTCCAACTTTTGAGTTAACAAATGTTTCACAATAATTCAATACTGATTGGTTTAAATTAGGTTTTTATTTATCGAAATATCTTTAACTAAACAAATATCTCCATATACAGGATCAGACATATTATTAATTCTACGATTTTGAAGAGAAACATACTCTTTTGTAGAAACAAACACATTATTAAATTGATCTTGTAATGTGGTAACAATAATATTGTATTTTGAATCAGAAGCAATAGTATTGTATTTTGATTCCAAATGTATTTTAAAGCATAATCAGAAACAATGGTTTTCTATTTTGAATCTACATCTTTTTTTGATGCCTAAGCAGAAACAAAATTACTGTATTTCAAATCTACGTCCTTTTTTAATACCTGTTTTATATCATTTATCCATTTTATACAATTGACATTAGTATTACTGAATTGTAAATTCTTATCTTCTTTTAAAGCATAATCTGCTATTTATTTATTCAAAAATCTTTTATTGACTGTGTATTTATCGTCTCTAGGATCATCTATATTAACAACCCTGTGCCCCAAAAACACCATAAGGTATTGTATAATCAAAGTAAGTGCTTAGTTTACTTTGTAAATCAGAAACACCCTAATTGTATTGTGAATCTACATATACGTTTATTTAAAGAGTTGATTAATGGTTTACCAAATATATCTGTCATATAATAACAAATAAATTATATTTTTAAACTTAAAAATCTTTCGAGAAAATATGTAATACATTTAAACATAAATGTCCACATATAACTGAATAAAAATTCTGAATTCGATCATCATTGTAGTAAATATTTCTATATTTGAAATAATTTATTAGATTACTAGGAATATTGCCTTCAAATTAATCAAAATAATCAACATCATTATTAATTTAAAAATAGCAAACCCAATGAGTTCCAGGATTTGATGAAATATCGAAATTAACCAGAGCACATTCATTTCTGGTCATATTTTTCGGTATTCATCAATCATATAAACATTTCTGAAATTCATAATATTTAATATTCTTACACATTTCTCAATGTCGATATTAGATAGCGGGTATATATTTATTTTTTTGACCTTCCCTTTTTTTTTGCAACTAAATCACTTCCTGATTTATTTTCGATTGTCAAATTGAGTTTATTTTGCTCTTTTAAGTTTTTTTTTCGTGTTTGTTCAACAGAATTACAAATTGCTTTAGCTCCACTGGCTAAAGCACAAGGTGCACCTAAAATTGAAATAAAATTTGTGGAAATCCTCCGTTATGTAATCCATTTCCTTCTTTTAAATTTAATATTTTTGTGAGTGTAGCTAATGTTAACGTTAGTAAGAAAACTTTACCTTCTTTGAATTTTATTTTCAAGTTGATCTTTTGTTAAACAACTATCTATACCCAAATCGCTTAATTGATCAATGGGTATATCGAAAGTTATGCTTTTTACCTTCATTTATAAGTAAAAAATAAATATGTATAATAAATAAAACATTTTAATACCCCAACCAAATTTTCTTTTTGTTAATATGGTTGAAACAACAGCAGCCGAAGCAATTCTTTCACCAGTTGGAGTATTTTAATATAACATGATTACTTCTGCTTCTTTTTGTGAAAATTTTTCAGCTTGATGTCTAGATTCTAAATCTTTGTGATTTATACATGCAATATCGTGATATTTGCATGCTTCATCTTATTTAATTATTTATTCCGGTGCCAACTCTTTCTAATCTTTCATTTCATTTAGAAAATGGAGCACAATAATTATAACCAGGGAAATGCATTTTAGGTCAATTTAAATTGTTAAATGCACAATATAAAACACCTTTTCCATGATGTTCAGAATTCCGAATTGAATTATGAATTACATTTAAAACTCTTATATGTTATGGTATTAATTTTTGATTATTAATGACAGAAAATTTATTGTTCAACATATTCATTATGCTTACTCTTCATTGTAATTATTGTTATTTCCAGCATTTTCTTCACCATGTATAAGTAATAATCTATAAATTAATTTTCTAACATCATTCATCCAAATACGTTCTTTTGGTAAAATATGGTATTTTTTATTCCTTCTCCAGATTTAGGGGTTCTTGGAGTTATCATTATTTTGGGTACATTTGGTAATGATTTTGTAAGTGATTCTTTTGTATAATTATCATACATTGGTTTAATTATATTTATGCATTTCCACTCTCCACTTGAAGCTAATTCTTATAGGGTTATTTTCTTGGAATGCAGCATTGGTTTTTTTTTAAATTATGCGGATTTTTCATAATCCTTATCATCAAATTTATCCTCGAGAGCTTCTGGTGAATTTTCTGTTGGTAAATTACAAAGTCCTGCTGTTAATTTATATTGTTTATCCTTAGCAACTAATGTATCATCATTTATGGTTACTTTTGTACTACCAATGGAAAAATCTTGCCCAACTCCATGTAAACCAAATTTCTCATCAATAATATTAATTCTTTTAGAAATTTCTGTTCTGAGATTTATAGTAGAATCAGGACACGTCAAATTTTTTATGGGCACATTTCCCATTTGCTCTTCCAAATTAGGAGATTTTGAGAATAATTCTCTTTCAAATGATGCTTCTTCTGGAGTTGGTGAATAATCTAAATTTTTGTTGCTACAGGAACTAATACTCTTATTCAATTTTTATTTTCTTTGCTTACTTTTTCAATTTATATTGCCAATATAATGTAATTCATCAATTAAAGGCATCTCTTTTTTCTTATTTTCGTATTATTTTTCATAATGCTTTTTATATTTTTTTCATCTTTCATTGAGTGATTTAACTCGAGAAACTCTCTTTTATTCATTAATTTACATACAAATTTTTTTGCTTACATATTAATTATTTTCTTATAAATGATTAATATATTTTTGAACTATGAACTATATATATATAGTTGCTTGATGTCGGATGTAGGACAGTAGATTAGCTCTATATATATATATAATATATATATATAATATATATATATATATATATATATATATATATATATATTATATATTTATATATATATATATTAGCTAAAAATAGGCAATAAGGGAATGAGGCAAAGTATGATGAAACAGGTAATATTGATATTTGTTCAATTGTTTTTTTCTGCATATTTTCAGTTTTCTAGTGTAGAAATCTCAAAACATGGTCGTATTATTGAAGCTGTTGATAATCCTGGAATTTTGTCGACAGTGATGAATACTTCGTTAAGATCACCAGGTGAACAAAATTATTTAGAAGTTGATAGTAAATTACAGGAAAAATCTCTTTATAGTGATAAAACAAATGAAATTGTCTATCTGTTGAGATATCTGTTTGGTTTTATTAGAGATAACAATGAAACTTAGTGGAAAGGTGGCTATAAAATTACTTCTACTCATAATACAACTGATGACAATTGTTTATTTGTTTATCAACCTAAGAAAGAGGATGGTTCCCTTGGTGATTATTCTGAACCTGGTAGAATTTTTATTAAAAAATTAGAAATTATGTGGCCTATTGTTGAATACAAATTTAAGGTGGCCCTTGGAATTAAAGAAAAAAAAAACCTATAGTTCCTATTAGTTTTGATTATTCGCAATTTTTAGAAAAAGGAGTTCCTGCTGGTTCAACTGTTTTGGACTTTCATATAAAAGATCAGTTAAATAATTTACCATTTGATATACCCGATTCTGTAATTGTGGTTCTTCAAAATAATATAAAAAATCGCGCTGAACAGTATGGACACACAACTATTTTTTAGCTCTGTAATATAAGAAATATTTATGTTTAGCATGGAAGAAATTAAACTTTTCCAAAATAAAACTGGAATACATTGAAAATGGTCTTCGAGATAAAATGTTTTTTTGCTTATAGCGATTTTAGAAATTTTAGAAATTCAAAAACAAATCTAGATACTATACATAGAAATAATGAACTTTATTATAAGCCGACTCTAGACTTTGATGGTGTCAATTATTATTCATTTCGGGGTCGAAGATATTTATATGTTATTGATTGTGTGTATAGAAAAACTACTGTAGTCAAAGATAAAAGAAGAATCAGAATTTGTGTTGATTTTAATAAAGTTGTTTAAGCAAAAAAGAAGTGTACTGTTGTTTTAATTAGTAAAAGAAATATAACTTATGATTACTTGAAAGAAAGAAGTTCTGAATTTATATAAATTTTCATATAAATAAATGGATGATACATCAAAATGTTTCAATATTTTAAAACGATTTTTTAGACTTATGGTTAATTCGTTGCTTTTAAAACTTCTACGAATTTTTAGATATATAGATGATTATTTTGATCAAATAAAAAATAATTTTCATAATTCTAAATGTGTTTTTTCTTTCTCTCAATAAATTTCTTTTCTTTTATAAATAAAATAAAAATATCTTTGTTTCCATGCAGTTTGACTAAGATTTTATGGTTTAAGAACACCTTCCTAAAGATTAGATCATTCAAATGAAGATCTTAAATATGTAGTTAAAAAATTTACTTCAAATTTATAAAACTTACAATTATCACACTTAGAAATCATTGACAATAAATATAAACTTCGAGATATTGGCGAAACTCTAGAGCAAATAAAAGAAGTTTGTATAAAAATTAGTAGAGTTTCGAATATAAACGGTAAAGAATAATAAGATAATATTTCATTTGATTTTAACTTAAATGTACTTGATTTTAACTTAAATATGCTTTTTTTTTAAATTGATACAAATCCTGAACTGCTGTTTTCTTTTTTTCAAAATTGAACACTTCCTTGATTTTTGATTGATTTTGCTTATTTTTAGCTTAAATTTGCTTGTTTTAAGAATTGAAAATTGGCGATTCTAGAAACATGAAAAGTTGCTTGAAAACAATAAAAATTACTAAATTCTAGTGTTGAATTGCTTGATTTTGGGGTCTAAAATTGATTTACCTCAATACACCCGAGTACAACTATCATGATCTGGAATGTTGCGGAGGCACACTGTAATCCAAACAGCATCACATAGAACTGCAGGCAGCGGCTGTCGAGGGCAGTGAATGCTGTCTTGTGCTGATCAGCTGGGTGTACTGGCACCTGCCAGTACCCGCAGCCTCGAATCGATGGTCTTCAGCCCTTTTGCCTGCCTCAAGGTGTTAAGGAATCCTTAATGTGGATGTAAGACAGGTGCGTATTCTGCATAGCCTGGTTCTGCCAGCGAAAATCTATGCAGGTGAGATATGCGAATCGCTGGTTGCCAGAAACCAAACAAACACAAACAGCACTATTGGTAGGACAGGCCATATATGTCCGAGCTCATCCGCAGTCCGCGGCCGGCAAGAACTTTTGTGCGGGGCTGGCACAACACTGGACGGGACCTCACAAAGTATTTAAGACCTTGGGCCCGACCACATATCTGGTCAGGACAGGTCGTAAGATGCTAAGGATCCACCGTGACGACATTCGGACAGCGGCTAAGAGCACTCCCGAGAACAACGGGGATGAGCCCCAAATCAGCCAGGAGGGGTCAGACCAACTTGTGCAGGTGGGGCACCGAGGCCGAACGACACTAAGTTCACCAGGGGTCTATGTCACGCCAGAGCCACGGACGAGCAGGTCGCGGCATATGAGAGGGATAGCGACGACACAGAAATGAGGGGAGAAGGAACTCCCGAGGTGTATATAGAGCAAGAGGAACCGGAACCATCGGCGAGAAGCAAGGACCACCCCATGATGGCGACGGTGCTAACGAGCCCCCTGGTGACTGTCCATCGGTGGGAGGTGGTGCAGTACCTCAATATACACCTCGTAGGAGCCGACAGGGGTGAGCCCGGTAGCTAATGACGACAGGTCCGACGGAAATGGGCTATCGAGACACACCCTCGAACAAGAAGAGCTGGAAACCGCAATGGTACTACCAGAAGAGAATGGGGAAGGGGAAGAACCAGACCTACTGGAATGCTATTACCAGGTCGCAACCAGACATGACACACCTGCAGCAATGAAGAGTGTGGAAAGGTAAGCAGAGAGGACAGTGATAGTGGTGCTAAAATACCTCTTCAACGTCCCAAGAGGTGAAGAGCGCCTGCACTGTAATGTACCACCTGCAGTAGTGCCACAATGCTCTAGAGAGTGCAGGTTCGCAAACAGCTGCCAAGGAACAACAGACTGCAAGCACTTAGAGAGGCCTACATGCTGCCTCCTCACTGCAGGGAGCAGAGGAGATGCTCCTGCTGCGAGTGAATCGCCGGATGCAAACGGACTTGCTGGGGGTAGGAGGGATTTGACGCCATCCGCTTTCTCCTACCCCTTTGCCCACCATCGCTGGCAGCTACTGCAGCTAGCAGCACTCTACCGGGCACTTGTGCACACTGGCTGGCGAGTGCAGTACATCGATCGACCTGCGAAGAACTCAGTTATGAGCACAGCCGCAGGGGTCGAAGAGAGAGCTCGTGATGTGAGCAGGAAAGTGCAAGTGTTGAGCAAGCCACATGTGCCCACACGCACGATTCTTAAATGAGACCCTGCAAATTTTGGCCTAAGTGTAATCAGGCTTAATTAAGAAACGCTCAAGGACACCTGTTCACAAAATGGCCAATAAAGAGCCCTATAATATTTTGATGGCCCCACAGGCCTTAATTACAATGTTTTGTATTTTTCATTATAATTTTCACATGTTTCATCCACATTTCGTACCATACAGTGTAATATGTCAATTAAAGGGTTATGTGGATGTGTTTTCTGGAGTTTGAGAGTGTAAGAAAATAGTCAGCCCGGCTGGCCTGCCGCCAAACCTCGGCCGGCCCGCCATGCGTCGTCATACTGTGGTGTCTCGAGGAATTTAACGTGCTGGCCGACGAGGTCGCATTTTGAGCACCTGGGCAGCACTTCATCTTTTTTCACTAATCACTTCACAGCAATAGACGCTAATTTACCAGAACCTTTGTTTACTTCGCAGCTACCCAAGATTCTCCGCTCCTCCCTTCCTGTGGAATACCATCGCTCAGGAAGGCGATGATTTTCACGGAAGTTCTTTGTCACTTTCAGGCTGTATATACAGTGTCACCCTGCCGGCGAGTTAAGCCCAGCACTGTGTATAAGTTTGCTTCCTGGAGGAGCTATCAATGAAACCCAATGATTCAATGTAAAATCGTGTGAGTTCTCATTCGGGTTGCCTACGGTCCATAGGAGTGCTGGTCACATGTTTCCCACCAATCATTAAGGGTTATGTATCAGTGTTTTGTATTATCTTTCAGTGTTTTTATCTACATACAACTAATTATGGGCGTGTGATCCTGTCCAAGATCTCACTGCACATGTTTTCAGTAACATAATTGTTTTTGTATTAATCACGACGGTCGGAGCACTGGGAGGATACTGCCCATAGGTCGTCGGCACATGACCTGGAGAGGATAAGAGTCTGCTCTATGCTAGCTAGTTGGTATTTCACTTCAAATACCTGGCGCCCGTTATCTACAAGTAGAAGAGTTGGTGAGAATCTACGGAACATTTACCTTTCCCGCTCCCAATCTTTATGAACACCACTTTGCTCCACTACCTTGCCGTCAAAATAGGTTGGAAAAGGTCCGTATTTCTGCTGGCCAAATATTGGTGCTCATTCAAAACAATTATTATTAAAATATGCAGTGCACATACACATAAGTAATTAGTGGAAAAAATTATGTTTGGATATTCTGCGTATAGCACTGGGTTGCACTGCATGTTCTTCAAAGTGTCAGTCTGCACAATGGCAGAGAAAATTTGGTACAAATTCATACATGACAAAATAAAAAACAATAAAAACCCTCTTAAAACTAAAACACACGAAACACTGTTTCGCACGGGTGACAACAAATATTTAAAAGAGCCATAGAAATTTCGAACATGAACTCGGACATTATGTACTAATGCATTTTGCGTGACACACTTGACTGCACACATGACTGTTGAGACAACTAACCAATGCACTGGAAAATCCATATTAAACTCAGAAACACAATTACAACTCAACAGAATAACAAGGGCGATTTTACCAAATTTAAACAAACACACTTACAACTGAACCACACTGCATCACTGCATGCTCGCACACACACGTGGGATGCATGCTTCGGCTCACAAACCACCCATGCGTGGTGTACAAATAACTGGTGGAGGGTGTAGCTGACGACACGACATTATTAGAAGTGTTCGACATGTTATCCCTTTTTTTTATGTGCATCATAACATTATTTGTCTCGTGTAACACACTCCAAGTGAACATACAGCAGCCACAACAGAATGTTAAGGAATAAGTATAAGGACTAGATGTAATGTGATGCTAAATTGAGGACAGTTTTGTTATGTATAATTTTTTTTATTAAAATAATATCGGGTTATGTATGTTTGTCTCATCATCGCCAGTGTTCATGTGCCATAATTTCTTACATTCCTCATAGTTTCATATTTTCCATTTTTTTAATGTCACCTGAGAAGACTGCACTGGGCGGCCAGTCTACTGCGCAGACATCTTTAGTAGTTGTATGATACGTGTAATGGACATTGTATCGGCCTGCCTGGGCACATCAACTTTTTTTCTCGGTGTATTCTCTATCCCGCTTTAATGGAGAATATTTTGATTTTGTGCCACTCAGGAAGAAGTGAATGAATAAAATAAGTTGTTGAAAATAGGAGCTCGCATTCATCTTTATTCTACAGCTGTGTCTTTGCTAATTTACCCATATTCATGAATTTTATAATAAAGCATGAATGTGACCGAAACAACCAGTCGGGTGTGAGAAAAGTTTATAGGGAGTGCTAAAATACCTCCTACATGTCCAGGCATTTATTATATTTAATTCTACAGTAACAGCATCGTCCACATGGGCCGTCAACACCACGACCGCCCGCAGTACTCATGCTCTCAGAGCTGGCACACTACGAGTCTGGCAACTCACAATCTACATTTATCCTGTCTACCAAAAGTTTATTTTCCCTGATGTACCAGCTCATAAGACATCAAATGGTGCCCTTCTGTGGGGCCTAATATGCCCATGTACCATGCCACAATTTTTCCGACAACCTCATCATTCTGCTAGCAACATTTTCCTGTTCTCCAGGATGCCACCTTGACAGTCATCCATTGGTGTTCTTCTACATGGCTTGCCAGACACGCCAAAAATCCCTCCATTTTTCTGGACATCATTTAACCTGAATGCATTGCTATTCCAGTCATCATGCATATTCCTGCACTTTGTATTATTCCTTGTCAGTGATCGATAATTTTCCTTTCCAGTGTTTCATGAAAATTCTTTGTGCTCACGTGACTTCAACATCTACCACAAATATAAGCTCCTTCTGACCAATGGTCCATGCATATTCGCTACTGGCGAGTTTTTCCAATGCTATCAATCCATTCACAAGTTCTTACATGCCAGTTTGAGCCAGAAAATGTCGGTGGAACAACAAGGGACTTGGCGCAAAAAAAAATCGCCATTGTGCTGGACAAAATAGATAGTCGGCCATCTTTGAACTTGCACGATGCTCAGCCCATGACGTGAGCTACCCCAACAGCCATTTTGAGGATGCAACAGATGGGTAGCACACCTCTTGCCTCCCTTCACTCACCATGCCAGTCATATCACCACTACCATGTTAAGTCGCTGAGTGACAGCCGTGAGCCAATCAGGTCGCATGGCCTGGCAGAAGAACGTAAACAACTGGCAAGATGGAACTTCCACATCAGCCGCGCCGCATAGGTGATCTTGGATGCCTCTCCTACACATGGAAAATGGACGGCCATCCAAATTATGCCTGAAGTGCATGCGTCCCTTGACTTCACCAGGTCCATTCTCATTGAGCTTCCTCCAGGGCAACACCTGCCTTTGTGAAGACGAAGCTGCATATCAGTGCATGAGAAAACATATCAAGAAGGTCAATGCAGAAATCTACAGTTAGCCATGGAGACATACAACTGTGGGCACACCGGAAGATGTTTGTGTGTAGTGCATGAGACCTCGACAGGTCCGGGGATTTATCAATTCCATCCATATGCCTGCCCTCTGCAATTGTTTCGGAAGTCAAACAAAGAAAGGATACACACCAACTACTTTTCGCTTCAACATTAGAAAGTGCGCAAATCACCATTCTTGTGAAGGGATAGGAACTGCATCTTTTGTTTGAACTCGATGACTTCGAATGTATCATGATTAGTGCATCACCCCAAGAGAATGAGCCACATTACATGAAACATTCTTGATCAATTGCGCTCATTGCAAAACAGAAGCACCAGCTGAAAATCATTCACAACATTTTACTGCGAATTAATAAACACCTGCCATAAAGTTTAGTATACCACAACTTTACCCATGCAGAGAAGAAATGAGGGAACAACAGAGAATAATTTCCTGCATCCAATGTACACCACAACAGAAACTGCTACGCCCACTACCAGCCATGAGTGCAAGGAGCAGAAGATTGGCCATGCCTCCTGTACAATCCACACCATTAATTCAGCTGGTCATGGCTACCGTGTATGACAGTACCACGGATTTTGTCATGCCGTGTGAGCCAGCAGGGTAGAGAAATTTCAACACACTAACCATCATGCCTGCAAGGTTCGAGTCATTGCCACCTTATTCAGGACTAGCAAGCGAAGATCCGATATCCTTCATACACGATTGCGCCAAGATACTCCACTGGTACAAAGTCGACGAGGATGATTGGTAAAACAGCATAGGGGAACAATCTGGAGGCTATGCAAGGACCTGGTGGCATGGCATAACATATTATGGCATGACATGGTCACAGTTCAATGGTGCCTTCATGTGTCGATTTGCGAGTTTGTACACATAATTGAGGGCATGCAGCCGAGTGATGCTAGAAGAGGAAGGAGAGTAATCACTCTACAACTTTGCTACCTATAAAATGAGCTTAATACTTTCCTATCATCCAGAAATGTCGTCATGTGAGATATTTGATGTTATAGCTAGCACTGCAAGAGCCGAATATCGTGCTGCCTTGGCACTGGTGACACACACCAAAGAAACCCACTTCATCCAGACAGTCAAGCTACTCGATTCGAGTGTCCAGGCCCAACCATTCTGCGATCGCTAAACCGCGCATACACGATGGGATCAAGGACAGTTCTGGGAACAACAATCAAGTGCAACAGTGTCGTAAATAACACGAAAACAATCACTACAACAGCACCTACCAAAAAAGGGATCGGTTAACAGCTCACACTGCCTCTATGTGTACCTCGAACTACTCGATGACCCCACTAACACCGTGCTGATGGTGTGGGGAGCGCATTGGAACAATGAATACCCCAGTCGAACAACTGCACCTGCGGAGGAAGAGCGAGGGAAGCACCATCGGGAAACAGGACATCGGGGTACAGTGGCCCGACACCTCCTGTCCCAGGGCAAATACAGTGTTGACTGAACCAACTCTCAAACAAACATTACTATCAAAAATCATCGGGCCCACAAACAGTTTCATTCGTATTTACGTCCCCATCAATCAACACCCGTGCCGAGCTCTCATAGATATGGCAGCTTCTAACAATTTCATATGCACAACTTTAATTAACATCAGTGGCATTCGACTTATGCCACAAACTGTCCACCTAGCCCCTTACCAGTACACTGACGAGGTCGCGGGAGAAGTCGACATCATGGTACGCATCAGAGACTTAGAAACGAATACCACTGCACATGTCTACGACGACATCCAAGAAGGTGTAATATTGAGCAACCCATGGCTAACAGAACAAAATATGGTGGTAGAACCCACAACACACCGGATCCATTTCGGTAAGAAAGAAAGACGGATCATCTACAACATAGATCCCAACCCAGCTGGGACACTACTGCCATTATTACTTGACAAACTCGACCACTCAGTGCCGACCAAGTTTCGTGAAGCCATGCAATGCCTCTAGGATGAGCACAATGATATCTTCACAGCAACCAACCCATTACACTGCACCACAGGGCCAGAAAACTGCATAGCACACACTATGGAAAAAACCAACCTAGGAAAACCCATGATAATATCAACCTCACCAATGTAAAATAATTGAAGAGCAAATTTCCGAAATGCTCCAGGAAAGATTAATCAAACCATCAGACAGTGAGTTTGATTCAGCGATCGCCTTAGTGCCTAAAAAAGGCAGGTCGTGTTGGTTTTGTGTGGATTTTCGCCAGTTAAATCATGTCACTCAGAGCACCCACCACCCTACATTTGTGTCAAGGACACTGGGTACTTTGGGTCATGCCAAAGTTCTAAACACAATAGAGCTCTACAGGGTTATTGACAAGTGTTGGTACGACCTATAGGCATAATACATCATTTACCTCACCAGATGGACAAAGATTTCAGTTTTGTTCTATGAAATTTGACCTCAATTGAGCACCCTCCACTCTCCAAGTCATGATGGTAAGAGTATTGGGCTGCTTCATCGAAGCGTTTGCCTTGGCCTATAACGACGATGTGGTCGTGTGGTCAGAGATGTAGGAGGACCAGATCTGTCATATTTCACTCATACTTGAACACCTAGCCATCAACAGTCGTGCATTTGCAAACCGAAAATCCCACATAGGCAAGGCAAATTTTAAATTCCTCGGTCACCTGGTGAACGAGGAGAGAAGTAGGCCAACTGATCAACAGCTATGCCTTATTGAAGATTACCTAGCACCCACCACTTGCAAACTAAGAATACATATCAGAATTTGCCATAATAACAGCACCACTCACCGCACTCATGTCCCGAAATGTTAAATTTCAGTGGCGTGAAGAACAAGAAAATCGTTTCGTCGAGCTGATACACCGTTTTCGTGAGTGCCCAGCTCTGGAACGACAGACCTAACCCGCCACATATACATACAAACAGATTCTAATGAAGAATAGGCACCACATTGTTTCAACTGGGAGATGACGGAAGCTGCCAAATTATCGACTACAGCAATACCAAATTCAATGCAGTTGAACACTGCTACAATGTGAACGAACGAAGTTAAGTGCTTGGCGGTAGTATGTAGCTTCAAAAAGTACCATCAATTACTCGAATACCAACTGTTCATGCTCCTCATTGACAACTGTTGCCTCGTATGGATGCACAACTTAAGAGAAATCCGAAGTAAGCTAACGTGCTAGGCATTATTTTTGCAGTTATGCGATTTTGAAGCACGTCATGTAGCAGGTGAGGATAATCACCTGGCCGGCTATTTGTCTTGTGCGTCGGGCGAAACTATCGCTCGCGACAGGGAGGAGTTTTAATATATATCCCTCTACCCCCACCTTACCGAGACACATATCCACGACACCCTCAATACAGTGCAACAACATCACCATGTTTACACCCACGAAAAATCTGAAAACACTACACCAAGCAGTCATCAATGCGCAATTACAGTGCCCCATTTCTGAAATGTGGAAACTGGAATGTGTGAACCAAAAACCAAAAAGTGGCATGTTGTGAACAACTGGGGGGCGACCCAGTCAGATGTAAATAGTGACATAGGGCATATATATGCACCCACCACATGCTGCATACGCGAGGTGGTAATGAAACATATCCACACCAGTGTAATTTCCGGACATCCAGGCACTGCAAAAACCAGGAAAAATGTACTCAAATAATTTTACTGCCCGAGTGTGACTGTGCAAGTGAGGGAATTTGTGTATGCATGCATGGTGTGCAACCATTTCAAAAGCTGCCTCACAGACGGAACTCAGCAACAACAACCCAGGGAATCCACAGAACCCTTCGAGAGACAGTGGTAAGTGCTTCATCGAAGTTGCAACTGACCAATTCTCATGCTGGGTATAAGTGTATGCTGTCTCTAGTGCTTGTGCAGGAACCATACGAAAAGTGTTGGAAACTGAATTTTTTTCCATGTGGGGCTACCCATGTGCTCTACTTAATGACAACAGCACACAAATTACCAGCCTTGTAGGGTGAAATTACTCCATGCACTTGGGAGTGCAACACCTCATGACGGCCATATACCATTTGCGTGCAAACCCAACAAGTGAAGAAATAAGAACATCAAAATACAGCTTCATTTTCGCATGGGTGAGGAACATGCCTTCTGGGCAGAAGACCTGCATGCCACCTGAGAACGGCAAGGATCACCAGGTGAGGGTCCCATCTGATGGCATCGCGATGCCCTGGTGACGCCCAACGTCTCCAGCATCATGCAAGGGGTCATCAGCATTCGATTCGGCCCTGCTTTATTAGCGGGCCCATTCCGACTCATATCAAAAGCGGAACAACTGTCGCTCCACCAGCATTGTCGCAGATAGCAGCAGTGAAGATGACACGATATCAGAGGGCAGCCTCTCCCACCATCCTCGCTCCAAGCAGCAATGCTGATCACACCGTGCAATGTGCCTGGCCTGCAGGCCAACAGAAGCACCCAAAGCAGTCGTCACAGCACCAGTGACTACGAAATGTCGACAGCAGGGTCAACACATTACTTATAATCTACGGCCACATGTAAACATCCACACGCCGGCCAGGTGCTGCGAGTGAGAATGTCGCTTCAGCAGTGCCGCACGAACGGTCTCCAGAGAGGGAAGGCATTTTACATTTACCATGTTATGCCGGTTCTCAGCCTGTTCGTTGCATCACCGTATCAGCACTCAGTACCACAATTCACCATGTGAGGGTAGTGCTATCATCAAATGTAAGATGTGTGCCATACATGTGGAGTAGTGGAGAGTTATATTGTATTTTTTTATGTTTGATTTCTTATGGCCTTTTAAATATGTATGAAATTTTTAGTGTGTTATTATGGGTTACGTGTTCACGCACCGAAAGCGTAACCATGTGAGTTTGTTTTAATTTGTTTAAATGGCATTTTAATACTATAAATCACGTGTTTTGCTATGTGTAGATAAAGAAAGTGTTCTAATTATTTGAAGGGTTTGTCATGTTATTCATTTGTTTTTTTGTGCTTCATAATATTACGTGTCTCATGTAACATGCTACAAGTAAACATACAGCAGCTACAACAGAATGTGCCCATATCATATCACCATTTGATTTATGTGTCCGATGTGTTTATTTTGTTTTATAAAACTAAAATATAAGAAGTCAGCATTAGTCGGTATAACACTGGGCAGTTCCAGTAGTGACAGACATCACATCTTACCAGAGCCCATGAACCTCCAAAACTTCCACATGGCCCTAGCCTGCATGGAGAGACACACAATGTGGCGATTTTCCTAATTAGTATTTAAGAGTGTTTTGATGAGTAATTATGTGCATTGTAATTAACAGAGCAATCTCCTGAATCCTGTAGGTAATGGGAATAAGAATATTTCCACTAGTAAATAAACAACACGTTAGTTAAAAATGTCAATTTTTTGGTTAAGGAGATGATGCCAAGTGATGTTAAACTGAGGAGAGTTTTGTTTTTTATAATTTTTATTAAAATAATGAAGGGTTTCGTATGTTTGTCTCATCATTGCCAGTGTTCATGTGCCATAATTACATAATTTCTCACATTCATCATGTTTCACATTTTCCATTTTTTATTACGTCATGTGGGAAGGTTGTGCTTGACAGCCATCTTTAGTAGTCGTATGATACTTACGTGGAGCGGACATTGTGTCGGCCACCCCAAGCACATTGCATTTTTGTACCGCCTCATCAATCAATAGAGAAATAATTTCATCATGGCACCTTAATTTGTTTTGCATTAGCCCGGGGAGAGGGCTACTTCACAGTCCGGTCCATTTGTGCACGGCCGGACCTTAAATATCATTTTTAATTATTATGTAGGTGTTACATGCCTTTTCTCATTGTAAGCATCCCCCTGCTTCAATGGAGGATGTTTGAATTTTTGTGTCTCTCAGGGGGAAGTGGATGAATAAAACAGTTGTTGAAAATATGAACTTGCATGCGTATTTGTTCCATAGCAGTGTCTCGGCTACTTTACCTATTTTCATGAATATTATAAAAAGGCATGAATGTGGCCATAACAGCCTGTCGAGGGTAAGCAAAGCATATAGGAGGAGCTCAATTCTTTACTGCTAGACGAGGCCTTTATTGGATTTAGTTCTACAGCATCAGCATCTCCAGTAGACGCAGGACATCAGGGAGGGCCACGTGGGCCATGGACACCATTACCCCTGTAGTATTCATGCTTTCCGAGCTGGCCCCCTTCGAGGCCAGCAACTCACAACCTACATTTATCCAGTTTACCAAACCCCATTTTCCCTGATGTACAAGCCCGTAATACATCAAAATTTGGTATTTCATTGCAGTGCGAAATATTATTTTTTATTTTGTGAGTGCTTTGTTAGTGTTTACTGTCAGTGTTATTATTTATTTTGAAGGTTTATGTATTATGTTATCTGTTAGCAACACCTATTAATTATGTACATGTGGTGATTTTATGTGAATCTCAGTGTAATTTTTGTTAGTGTACTTTCATGTAGCGATAATAATCCAAATGCTTGTGTGTATAATGCATCATGTATAATTCTTGTTTTAACATCTGGCCAGTATTTCATCAAGTATCATTTCCGGCTGTTTACAGTTTTTCTTGTAAGGAATCATAGGTCACCAGACTCATGACTTAGCATATTACCCACATGGTGAGTTAACCTCACTGTTTATAGTTATATATATAGCGTTGGCATAGTGTTTTGCTGGACCATTGGGGGGAATAAAGGTTATGTGGACAGGAATATAATGTGGGTATTGTACTCCAAAGGGCACCAGTTCACTAGTCATAGAACATGAGACGGTGTTGGGTCGTGTGCTCGACAGCCCACATGGTGGTTTCCCAAATGCCCCACCATCGCTGGAAAGTGGTTGCAGATGTTGCTGATGATACCATAGTGCTAAATCCAATATTGCCTCGTCTTGAGGGGGCTGTAGGCCTCCCCCAAATGCATACTCAATACCGAGTGGTTGTTCAGGCCACCTTACTCCTCACATCATTATTATGTGAAAAAATGATAAATGGGCTGAGAAGCGGACCGAATAAATAAAAATGTAGGAGAAAGCCTTTTCAACCAACAATTCATTTATTTACCCTCATGCAAGGCACTTACATGAAAATTTCTCTCTTAAGCGGAAGGGTGTAAAAATTGTGTGAAACCTACAGTATGGTTTATGTGAAATATTATGGTTCGGTCATGTAAAAACGAACCGAACTGCGGAGCAGCTCTCTCCCTGGACTAATGCAAAACAAACTTAATATTCCCTATTAAATATTAACACTATTGAACACTACATGATCGGTAAAAGATGTGATGGGTCCAGGTAGGCCGACACAATATCTGTTCAACATGAGTAAGAGAAACTACTACTACTACTGAAAATGGCCACACAGGAGTTTTGCAGCCAGGCATAGTCTTCGAGTGTGATGCGAAAAAAAAAAATTGTTAATACGGAAAATGACAAATGAGAGAAATGATGACATGTGAATGCAGATGCTGTTCTGATTGACACATACTATAGGACCTTCTTACATTATTAATACATCTAAAACACACAACCTCTAAATTAAAAATCGCGTGACATGAACATCCTTATTCTTATGCCTTAACCTAAAAATATACGCTTTTGTGGTTGGAATGTGTGGTTCTTATGATGCATAACTTTTGTTACATTTATTTGCAGGGTTTCAGGACACAGATATTTTTATTATATACTCCGCAACTTTCCATAAAAACACTTATTAAAAAAATAAAATAAATGCCACACTATGTTTTGCTTACTGACTAAGGCTGTTTTGACTTGTTCGATGTGCGTTGCCTCTGGCATTGTGCATTGTTGGCCATTCTTCCACATATTTTGCCATTGTTTCGCATGGTGAACGAGAGAGGCAGTCTGCGAGCTAGTTCTCGTCTCCTGCCACATGCTGAACCTCGAAATCGTAGGATTGTAGCAGGAGCGCCCAACTAGTCAGTTTGCTGTGGCTCTCATGGGTGTTGTGGAGCCACAGAAGGCAGCGGTTATCCACGTGGAGTGTGGAGCGCTGATATTCCAAAAATTATCTGTATTTCTTCAGGCTCCACACAACCACCAGACACTCTCTTTTGTTAACATATGTGTCGCGTCATGCCTGGCCTAAGTCAAACAGTTCCTGAAATAGCATTTGATTTCACTGAAACTTTCTTTCTGTTCTTGTTGCCACTTGAACCGCATGTTATTTGGTATGATTTCTGTCAGTGAAGTGGTGACTGTAGCAAAGTCAGTAATGTATTCCCTGATCCAGTTGATAAGGCCAAAGAAATTTTGAACTTGTTTCACGTTGATCGCTAGGGTTCTAGGACCAATTATAAATTATGAATGTGTTCGGGCCATGATTTCGACCCAACAATGACATCGTCAAGATATGCCAAGGCACAGTCACCTATTAGGCCGTCTAATACCCACACCATAATTGCCTGAAAGGTAGAGGGCGCGCACTTGAGACCAAACAGCATTGCGAAGAAGTGAAAATGCCGAATATCAGGCACTGTAACTGCTGTTTTTAGGCAGTTTTCAGGTCTTACTGGAATCTGCCAGTAGCTGCTTCTAAGGTCGATTGTGGTGAATACATTGGCATCTCTGAGGGTGTTCAAGCCGTATTTGAAATGCATACCCAGTTATTGTGCATTGCGAGTTATAATGTTGTGGCATCGAAAATCCATGCAAAAACACTAACTACAATCCTTTTTTGTGCTAATGTGATTGCAGAGTTGAAATCACTTTTGGTTGGTTCAATTATTCCCTCGACCAACATTTCGGTAATTTGGTCCCTAATGATCTTACACTGATGTGGTTGGTACCTTCTCGGACTATCATAAACAAGTTGATCAGTGATGAAGGGAATTTGGTGTTCTGAAACGGTGGTGCGTCTTAACGGATCTGGTACTGTGAACATGTTGCGTCGCTTGTTAAGTTTCCGCTGGACAGCTGTTCAATGTTCTGATGGGACAGTGTGTTCCAGGTCATCTAACTCTACGGCAGGTTCTTCACTAGCTGGACGAGGTTCTAAGTTGTTTACAGTGTGTCTCTCCTTTTGCCCAAAGTGTATTCTTCTTGCGACGAGTTCAACTGCAGTGTTTTGTTCCGTCAACCATGGTATCGCGAGGATGACATCCTCATGGATGTCGACCGAAACAACAGTGGTGGTAATTGTTTGGATATCCCTGATTCTTACTGTGATGTCGACTTTTCCTGAAATTCGGCCAAAATGTTGTTGTGTGGTGAGTTGAATTGTTTGTTGCAATGGTATAATTTTGCTCACGTTAATTAGGTCAGTTCAAAAAGTTGTGTGAAGCGGCCATGTCAATGAGGGCACAGCATGGGTTTTGTTTGATGGGAACAGCGATGTAGATGAACTTGTTATTTATCCCTGCTATTTGCGAAAGCAAAACTTGTTGTGGTGTCTGGTCTGGTAAAAGGATGGCTGATTTAGGTTGGGTGGCATCCAGATGATCTACCTCCGGGATCCGTTTCCCATCTTAGGCTGTTCTCATGAAGCTTCCTGGGTATCGTAGTCAGCGCAGGTGATGTTTTGTGATGAGACTTATCTTTTGGGTTGTGAAATTGTATAAGGTTTCCTAGCCCTGCTCCTCCAAGATGATTTTACTGTGGGTGCGCAGTGATGTGAAAGTGTCGGTGAATCTCCCTTTGAATGTCCGCTGGAATTCGTCCCAAGACATTTCATAATGTGTGATGCCTCTCCACCAAAGCTTGATGTCACCATAAAATATTTCGCCAATGCAGTTGGTCCAGTAATCCTTTCCACGTCAAATCGCTGTAAATGGCTCACACAATCGTACAGGAATCAGGAATGCAAATGGGTCCTTGGTGGATGTCCTGGGATATGTAAGTAAGGACTGGAATCGTGCTGGTGTTATAGAATGTTCTGAGTTGGTACCAGTTGTTTAGTATTGAAATCTGTTGTCTATATTTTTGTAGGTTGTGAACATGCTTCTTCTTGTATAAATATTATTATGTCATAATGGCGAATGGTGCAGTGTCTCGTGTTTGTCAAATGAACGAGTAAAGAAAACTTGTTGTTATGATTTATTCACCCATAGCTGCAACGAAATGAATAACAGGTTATGGGCCCAGGATGCTGAATTATGTATAGACAGCTGTAGGGTGAATAAAATCGGTGTACAGGCATTCGATGTTTGGCTGAACTTTGATGATGGAAGAAAGGTTATGCTTGGAAGATGGTGTCTGGAAGAGATCGCCACATTTTGCCTACTCTTACAGAGTCAAATTACACACATTGGAGTGAACGAGTGAAAGCTGCTTTGGGGCAAAGAAGGTTATTGGAGATTACTAATGAAGATATTCCAGACGACGAAATTGATTGGACTCCTAAGACACAAAATAAAAATCAAGATGCTCTGTACTTCATTAAAACTGTGGTGGACAATGCATCGCTTAATGGCATCAGATATTGTATTATGGCGAGAGAAGCATGGGGGCTGATAAAGGAGATACATTGCAATGTGAGTACGATGCACAATTACTGTTCTGGAATATCTTTATGTGTATAAGAAGAGAGAAGAAGTATCAATGAGAGAATACATGGCTAAAATCGAAAATTGGTGTCCAGTTGGCTGAATGTGGCATGCCTTTTACAAACAAAACTGTTACAGCTATTATGTTGAGGAGTTTACCCAAGAAAAGTATAAGATAATGGTAAGAAGTTTGGAACAAAATGAAGAAGCAATTAACATACGAAGTGTCAAGAGCAAGTTACTACTTCAAGAGAAAAGATTGAAATTGCCAAAGGAAAATACTGAAAGTGAGGTTAGGACATTGAGTGCTAGAAAACAACATGCAATGCAGAGGCGACCAGGAGGTAAAAACACTGTAGAAGAACATAGTACAACTCTAAGAGGTGCACACCAGCATACCAGAGGTGGTGTTTTCAAGGTTACAATGGTGGAAAGACTGACTTGAAATGTTATACTTGTGTTGTGTTAGCTCACGTTTCTAAACAGTGTAACAATAACTGGGTGGACATCCCAGTAAAGTATTTTTCATGTGACAAGCTTGGACATGTTTCTGAAAACTGTAAAGAACTAAAGTCCTATGAAGCATCAAAGAAGAGTAGAGATAAGAAGAGTGAAGAAAGGAATGATAATGTTAAAGGTTGGCAAAACAAACTTAGGGGTGCATTGCAGAAAGAGCATTATTTTGCAGATTTGAATTGACAATGTGCTCCTTTGTGCTCGGTGTTTGTAACGTTTAAGGAACTAAGTGGAATCATTAGACTTGGGAAATGTGAAGTGGCTGTAAAGGGTACTGGTTTTGTACACATCAGAATGACAGATGAATGTGGTGGATGGACTCTAGGGTTGAGTGAGGTTCTATATGTACCTGACTTGGAATATAATCTATTATCTGTGAGATGCCTTGCCAACAAAGGTACAAATACTGAAAATTGATAGAAATTGTGCTACAGGTGTAGACACTGACACGGAAAAAAAAAGCACGTGTCTTTTCTGCAAAGGAAAATTGTGGAATTTAGCTAATTGAGACTGTTAAGAAGCTCGAATCAAGAAGTGAGGTGGCAGCAAAGGATCTGCAGTGGATGCAAGAAGTAACAGACACAGTCGCACTACGAACAGTCACCATATGTCATGAGAAACTTGGTCAACTGCATGAGGCAGCACTTGTAAAAAATTTCACTGTTAACTCATCTTAGTTCAACTAAGGCAGGTGAAGGTATTAAGTGTTAGGTGTGCATCAAGGGTAAGATGATGAAGGTTCCATTCCCGGGGAAAGGCAACAGGTGCACTTTAAACCCGCTAGAACTGTTTCACAGTGATTTAATGGGCGAGCTTCGGCCATGTTCGGTTGGAGGTGCAAGGTAAGTTTTAACCCTCATATATGATTTTTCCAGGTTTGTTACTGTTAAATTTTTGCACAGAAAGAGTGACACTATGAGTGAGATTGTTTCATTCAAGGCTGAGGTGGAGAATGCTCAGGGTGTAAAGATAAACACTTTGCGATCTGTTGAAGTGGGAGAATATTGTAGTAGTTATATTTTGGCAGTTTTTGCAAGTGAATGGAATTGTGCACAGAATAACTGTGCTTAGGTGCCCTCAAAATGGTGTGGCAGAAAGATAGTATAGGACACTAATGGAAATAATATGGTTAATGCTGATACAATCTTGTGTGCCCTCATACTTGTGGGCAGAGGCTGTAAACACTGCATGCTTCATATGTAATATGAGTCCCAGTCAGACTATTACAGGCAATATTCCATGTGAATTGTGGTCAGGTAAATGGGGTTACTGTGGAAATGCTGCAGAGGCTGAAGGTATTTGGGTTCAGGACTTGGATTAGAGTCGAGCCATCCAGCAAGTTTGACCCAAGGGATGTTAAATGCATGTTTGTAGGGTATGCAGATCTCATAAAGGGTTGTAGAGTCTGGTATGCAAGTGAGAGGAAGGTTAAGATTGGGCATCATGTAACACTTGAAGAAAATTTATTTCTTTTCAAACAATTTCGAGGTGAGTTACATAAAGGAACCAAATCCAGAAATTTTTCAGTTTTTAGATTACTATGAGGTTTCAAGTGATGATGAACCCCATGTAATACAATATGATGGAGTTCGGAACAATAACGTGGATGACTGTGAAAGCTCCGAGGTAGACAATGTTGAATTGGTAGTAGGCAGTGATGACCCTATTGTAAATACAGGTGAGCATGTTAATTACATGTTAGGGAGAGAAGGCAAGAGTGTTGTGACCCTCAATAATATGATTTTGAGTGATGCCGTTTCAAATGATGCTGCTAATAATGTTGAAAACATGGTAGATATGGAGAATGAAGCAATCGGCCAGTCAAGGTGACCCACAAGAACCCCAAAACCCATTAAGTGTGCTTGTTGTAATTTTTATAAATGTCTTGTAAATAATGCTCCAATGGAGGTAGGTCAGAAAATACCTAAAATTACTAGATGTATCTGTTGTAATGCAGTCAAATGTGAACTGTTAGATATAGGTTGTCCTGTGGGTATTAATGATGTTCTTAGTAATAGTCACAAAGACATGTGGTTACAAGCAATGGAGGCAAAAATTCAGAGTTTTAAACTGCAAAATGTGTGGACCATAGTTGAAAGACCTAATCACAAAAATTTAATTGTTTATAAATGGGTTTTGAAAGTGAAACACAATCCTGGTGGGGTAGTGGAAAGTCTAAATGCCAGGCTTGTGGCCAGAGGTTTTGCTCAAGTTCCAGGTGTTGATTTCTATGAAATATATAGTCCTGTTGTCAAACGTAGGACAATTAGAATTCTCATAGCCCTAAGTGTAGAGAATAATTGGGAACATGAATTTCTAGACGTACAGTGTGCATTCTAAAATAGTTACCTGCATGAGGAAATTTACTTGGAACAGCCTTTGTATTTCGAAGAAAGTAATAGAGGTAGACAAAGCTATGTTTGTAAACTAAATAAAAGGTTTATGGGTTAAAGCAAGCAGGTAGAGAGTGTGGTCCCAACACATTAACGGTCTGTTGTGTGACCTAGGTTTGAAGCCTTGTATATATGACCCTCGTGTCTACATTGATTAATGTAAGGAACTTTTCGTAGCTTTGTATGTCAATGGCATTAGTGTACGGGGAGGCAGAAACAAGATTGATTGGCTGAATTGCGAAATGTCAAACCTTCTGAACATAAGAATTCCAGATGATGGCTCACAATTTCTCTCAATTAGGGCAACCAAACAGTGATATGGTAACTTTGGACAACAGTTACTATATGGACTAGCTGTTATAGTGGTTTGGTATGAACAATGCAAAGGTTCTATAAACACCCCTAGAAGTGAGTAATTCTGGTGGTGTGCCAGGGGAGAATGTAGATTTTGATGAAAAGGTTTATAGATGAGCAATTGGTTGCTTATTGTATCTTTCAGGTGTTACAAGACCGGATATACCATTCGCTGTAAGCAAAAGTCGCATGTGTAGTAAGCTAAGGTTTTGTGAATGGCGTGATGTTCAGCACATCTTTAGATACTTCAGAAAGAATGTGTAATGTCTGAAAGGATTAAACATGTTGATGTAAATTTCCACTATGTGAAAGAATGTGTAATGCAAAATCTGATTCAATTTGATTATTTTTCTACTAAGCTTAACCTAGCAGACATGTTCACTAAAGCATTGAATGGTGTTAAAACACGAGAGATGTCTCGTAAGGTAGGGCTAACTTATATGTAATGGTTATACAACAAAATTCAACAAGGGGAGGTGTTATGAGTTGGTAACAGTTGCTTTATGTTGAAATTTGTTTTCTATATTTTTGTAGGTTGGCAACATTTTCGTCTTGTACAACTGTTGTATCATAATAGCGAATGGTGCGGTGTCTTGTGTTTGTCAAATAAACGAGTAAAGTAAACTTGGTATTATGATTTATTCCCCCATAGCTGCAACGAAACGAATAACAGTAAAATATCTCCCCAAATCGCAGTACTGATGTGTGGTGCGGTGTGTTGTGTGCTTGGTTGTTCCATTGATGTAGACTGCTGGCACTTCTTGCAAAAGAAGTATTGATTGTGCCAGTGGCGAAGTTCTTGCAATCAACAGGGTAGGTGGTTGCTGTAATGGGAGCTAAGATACTGTTTGTTGTAGTCGCCCGAAATGTTTGTAAACATCGTCGTGCCTTGCGGGTTGCATTGCAAGGGTTTTGTGGTGGTAAATAAATTCTGAAGCATGTTTCGCATGCGAGGGTTGCAACTCCTCGTATATCACACATATTTACATTTGTGCACCGAGGTAACATGTGGCAGAAATGAGAAAAGTTATTCAGTGCCCGTTTTAAATGGTGGGCAGCTGCACAATGTGGGCTTGTACACTGGATTGATGAATACTTCGTACTCTCGCAGGCGTACACAACATGTATATGCATCTTCGTTACGTTCCGAAGTCGTATGTACTATATTTATGCCACTGAGTTCTAGGTTGAGTTGGTCGATTGCTTGTCGCAACTATTGCATTGATGTTGCGTTGTGCACGTGCAGCTGTTATCACTAGATATTTGGACTAGCAGGAGATTTGCATGAGATGCATGTCGCAAGCAGTTTGTACACAGTGGTGATGGCTCGCCGTTGGTTGTTGTCTATTTAGACATCCTCGATCGTGTATGCAGCGCAGATGATGTAGGACCAACATGAGGTTTTGATGCTTCTTCTGTCGACCACAAGGCTGACACCCACGCAGCTCGTCACGGTAGGGGTGGTGTTGCCTGTACGACACGTCATAGTTTGGGAGGGGGTGGCATGTGTTGTCATCCCCTCTGCTGTGGACGGTTCAAAGATGGCGCTGTCTGATGTCACGAGTCATGATGAGATACAAATTTGCCGAATTCTTGGTTGTTTCTCAAACAATGACGAATTGGTGCGAAAAGTTCCCACATGCTGAGTTCCCACTCACTGGCATAGAATTCCTTGGTGTCCTCGTCTGACATGATGTAAGGAAGATGATAAATGTTCGCCAGTAGCAAAATATGAAGAGCCAAGGCTCAAAGGACTGGTACATGTGGGCATACGTGGCATGTGGGCATGTTGGCATATGTGGTGTAAAAGTTATGGTGCGAAAACTTGTGTGGGATGGTTTGGCAGTAAGATATTGGAATTTTAATGGGAAAATTGTGTTTGTGTTTGGTGTGTGTCAAAAGCCATACGGAGGTGCGCTATTTCGATGGCAAATGGAGTCCCAGAGATGAAATTTTGTTCTGCAGGAATGGTTAGTTTGCTGGGAGAGTTGCGGTTAGGCTGGCAGTTGTGTGTTGCCACACGGGAGGGCACCATTTCGACGACATAAGGTTTTATGCTGAACCATTGGGGAATAGAGTTTATGTGGACAGGACTGATTTGTAGGTTGTTTTACTAGGTCGGGCACCAGCTCTCTCCTGAGAACACGAGTTGATGGTGCTGCAGGTCGTGTGGTCGACCGCCCACGTGGATGCTCCGCCAATGTTCTGTCGTCTCCTGCGAAACCGCAAGTGGTGTTGATGATAATGATACTTAGCTACAATCCATTTGCCTAGGCTAGTGAGGACTGTTTGTCGCCCCCAAATGCAATTCTCACTCCCAGCAGGTGTTGGGCTCCCTTGCACCCGAAAGTAATTTACGTGTAAAGATCTAGTGAACAGGTTAGGTGGCCGAGATGTGGTTAAGCAAATAAAAGTAGTAAGTTCAGTTACACACATTTTATTTACGTGATTCCCATGCACAATACATACACAATGTTTCGCCAGTGAGGCACGGCGAGGTCTTATACAGACAATACAACAGTTAGGCTAACATGACTTACGTTGTGTGTAACATTTCGGCCGTGTAAAAGATGGATCGGGATGTGGGGTAAAAACGATATTAAATGTTCCGATATATGAAATTGAAGCTATTGAATTCTTCATGACTGGTCAAAACAGTGCAGACCCGGAGAGGGCTGACACGATGTCCACCCCATGGAGTGTACGATATGCTACTGACTCTCCCTTGGCACCGAGCTCCCTGATTGGCTGGGCTCTGGTGTGCCTACATGAAAAAACTCATATTTTATAAAAATGTTAAATTTTAAATTGATTATATGGTGATCACATGATATAGCTGTGACAAGACATACATAAAACCCTTTGCTGTATTTAATAAAATTATATACCTGAAAATAAAAATAAAAATTATACAGTATTCGTAGTGGATAATGACTGTTGCCTTATGCTTAATATATCACTTAAAACATATATTTTTTTCCCTTGATCCCACTGATGCTAATAAATTGATTTACATCAAAGTTATGATACACACACAGATACTGGGGCAGGCTCCTTATTACACAATGCTTAAAACTAATACATCAAAATCTTAAAATGAAAAGATAAAAATTGAGGTTAGAATTTACATGTGGCGGAGTTACTGAAAAAAGGCTACAATGCTGTGTGTCCCAACCTAACCTCAAAGTGCCTGGTTAATACTGACTCTGCTACTGGACGTTACTGGATTCGTTTGCCAAAATATTTGTATTTATGTACACTGATAAGCATCAGAATTTATGTATGTAATAAATTTAATTATATTTAATTAAGCCATGCACTGCAAAAATATGATTATGTGTGGAGGGCACTTTAGTTTGGATGGCACACAAAATGTAAACAGTTAGTTGCGTAGTCATATTCAGGTGGAGCAGACGTCCGTGTGCGACCTCCTCGGGCCATCACCTTTCGTCTCAACCATGTATATTTAAATAGTTAGAAAACTTGTACCAGGACATTAAAATTGTTTTTGCCTAGCTCGGGAAGAGAGGTGCTCCACAGTCCGGTCTGCTTATTCATGTCAGGACCTTAAATTCTCAACATAATTCATCATGCAGGCTTGTGCCTTTTTGTATCAGTTTCGGAGATCTCTATGCCTACAGGAAAAAATCAAGTAAATGCCTCTCAGGAGAGTTGAATAAATAAAACATTGTGTTAAATGAACTTCGCGCATGTGTTTATTTATCGGCCACTTCACACTTTTTGTCGCGTAATTTTAAAGGTGTGGAAATTACCTGTAACAATTTCCTTGGGAGTGAGTTAAGAATCTGGAAGGGACTATATAGGTTTCCACTAGGCAAGGCATTGCAGGATTATAATCTACATCAGCAGCAACCAGATGGAGAGTCATCGGAGAGGACACATCTGGGCCATAAATGACACAAGCCACCTAAATCGTGCTCACCGCACTGACGCCCGCTAGCTTGCCAAAACATCAGCACATCCATTCTCCAATATACAAAACCTTTCATTCTCCGATGACCCAAACTACCAACCATCAGTACGTTACAACTCTTTCCGAAGTATAAGGTCAAAAGCCATTGCACTATCTGTAATATTCTCCCATTTTTATAATTTTTCGGGTATCGTTAGCTTATCTGAAAACGTACCAAACAAGCTTCTCTGATCTTGTTGAGTGCAGTCACTTTATTTTTAAGTGATTTCAGCACTTTGTTTACTTGTAAAATAAACAAGCTCGCTTGCAGAAAAAATATAGTAATTAAGGCCGGTTACACCAACGAAGATTAGATTTTCGGAAAATCGAAATAATTTTATCTAGGTGAGAAGTTTAACTGTGATTTTTATCTCGATAAGGTCGAGCATATTTCACCACATATTATCTGTCATCAAGAATATCCAGATAAAATTTTAGTGGTTTTCTGACATTTTCGCGATTTTCTACATTGTTGGCTCAGTCAACAGAAATGTTTAGTATTTTACGTTTATTTATTAGAATAGTTTTTAGTGGTCTAGATGGCATTTTCACGAAAATAAAGCAACAAAACAAACATGTAATCTAAAGAAACAACTGTTTGTTAGAAGTAAAGTATCATCTTACTCTAAAATACGCAGAAAATAGAATTTTTCGAAATGTTCTGTAAATACAATATGTAATATTATCGATGGTTTAAATGTTATTTCCCTTACAACATACTTTTCTAAAGGGCGAAAGGTATTTATTTAAAGAAATGTACTTATTTAGGCAAACATACTGGAATAAACACCAAAGAGAGATAATTAAACCTCTGAAAGTACTGTTATTTTTGTGGCCGAGTTATACTTTGTTGCGTAGCTCATAAAATTGGTTTATTTTTGGAATTTTTGAACATTTACATGTTTTACATCCTGACCTGAATTCATAACCTTGATGGGGCTAGGTTTCTGGACTCCAGAGGAATTTAATTTAGCATAAGTAGGAAATGAAATAGTCCAGGTAAGGGCATCAGCTCAGCGAGCACGAAATACAGATGGGGTCGTGACATAGATGGGCCATGCATGGCATTCCCTGGTGGTCCCCAGTTCAGGATGATGTAGACATTAACTTGATGCTGCTGTTTCCATTTATAGAGTATTTGCCTGTACTAACACGAGGTGTTGGCTCCTTATCCATGCCATTTTCCAAGTTAAGATTATTCCCTAATTCCATATGGCCTAGTCTGGTGGGGGCTGTAAGCCTCCCTAAAACCCTTATTCACTCCTGTGGAGGCTGTTTTGGTATCCTCCAACACCATTAATTAATAAGATCATTTATTTATAAGAAACAGGTAAAACGGGCAAGAAGTGGCCGGCGAAATAAGAGGTGGCATTTCACATGACACACTATTTACTTTGCTGATCCTTCATAAGAAGCACCAGCATAAATTCGTTCCTCTTAAGTGGGAACACACTGATACTGTAAAAATGGCACTAGGCCTAAATGAAAATTAATGTGCGTTATGTCCTGGTCACGTACAAAATGACCAGGATGTGAGACAGATCACTCCTTGGGCTGCAAAACTAGGTTCCAGAAATTACCTTAAAGCTATTGAAGACTTCATGCTTGGCATAAAACGATGAATGCTCGGGGAGGACGCACGCACGTATACGTCCACCTCAAAATATACCAAAAACACTACTAAAATCATGGTGGTGGGCTGTCTGCTCAATTGCTTCAGTTCCCGTGCCACGTCACATGATCAACTTATTATTGAATATTCTAACATCAAATGAAATGAGATGGACAGACATGACCTTGATGAAAAATGAAGTAGAAAATATATAACATTTAACACACGCAAAAAGTCAATGATAAAAAAAATAAAAATACAAAACTTAATCGTAACACTTACCAAATTTGGCAACATAACCTCCAATTTAGGATTATTCCACACACGTGCACGGCTCTGTATGTGCAGGGACTTTATTGAATTTATTTACATAACCATTATTTTAAATTTACAACATGATAGTTATAAGGAACCCTTAAAATAAAACTCTTAAAAACTAGTTATGATAATTTGGCAAGTATTCTGCAGGTGGTCGATACGTTACACCATGCGTACATTTAGTTTGTGAACGCCGTATGTAAACACTGATGAAAGTCAGTGTTTTACTGATCTTGATGTGGGTTACGATTCAGAATTAATTTTTAATTATTATTGTGTGCAAGCACACACAAATAAGCACTGGCTAAAAATGCTCCATAATCTACTTTACGCAGCACACCCCAACACGTGGTGGTGCAGGGTGTCTTTAAGAAATTAATTTGCACATGGAAAGCATTATTTCACACTTTGATAAAATAAAACATACAGAGTATTGGAAAAACCCTCTTAAAAATAGCATGACATAATTACACTTCATCACACGAGCGATACACACATATTTAATCAAACCATATCAAAATCGAAACATCGCTCTAGTACCCTTAGTGTGTCACTCATCACTTCACACGTGATTCAAAGGGCACTCTATCCATTGCACTAAAATGCATTGACTAAGATTTAAAATAAATAATTAACACGCATAATACTGATATAAGGAAAATGATCATGTAAACATGACAGGAAAACAAATAAATACATAATTGGATTCAACCGCACTGCATAAGTGCACTCTTGTGCATACACATGTGTCACTGGCTTTGGTTAACAACTGCCCACACGTGATGTAGAGATGACTTGGGGCGGCGTTGCTGGCAGAGGACATCCATTTCAAGTGCTAAACTCCCAGACGAGTCCCAAAATATAAATCCAACATTTGAAATAGTGGAGGGTGGAAATGAAGATACAATGCAATCTAAAGCACCTCCTTCGTTTGTAACTTCAGGCTCAGATCTGAGCCCGAAAACATTATATCATATGATTAAAATCCATTGTCTGGTGTTCATGATGTTAGAAGACCCTACATTGTTAGCCAACATGAAACTATTGGCAGAGGGGATAAGTTTGAGCCTTCGACTAAAAAAATTAAAATTTGCCTTCGATGAGTTTCCCTTCAAGAGGCAGAGGTAAACTTTAATCCAGCTTGGAAAATCAGCACTTTACCTGGTGGAATTAGTTGTGAAAGAGACTGCGAAGAAGGAGACAGTTTTTCGCCTGCATTGCATTTGATTTGCTCTTCTAGGAGAAATAACGGTATGGGATACCACTGGCTGCAGAAATTGGATTGAGCATTGAGGTGATCGCTACACAGAACAGCATGAATAGTAAAAACAGCAATTATCTTTCCAAGTCGCTATAATCTAGTGGATGTAGCAGAAAAGAATAGACACCCCACTTGCTGAAGAATATGACCAACTCTTTCATCACTACAGAAAAGTGTTGACTGTAATAATTCATTGCTGTCTGTATTTTGGTGAAAAAAAAGGATGTTTCAGAAGGGAAATAGGTGAAACTGTTCTCATTACTAGCTATGTATTATCCCGATGCAAGAGTGTACATTGAAACTATAGAAAATATCAAAAACCAAAAGGGAAAATTGGGGTAAAATTTTTAATATTATTTATCGAAATATATTTGACTTGATTAACGTCATGAGTGACACTGTAGTCTCAAAAATAGTAACAATATAAATTTAAGTAACATCTACTCAGTCATACTGGATTCAACACAAGACATAGGCCTAAGCAAAAAAGAATGCACAGTGGTTTTGCTTCTATATGTTGAGCACCTAGATGAGTAGGGAGCTCCAAAAAATTAAGTCAAACTGGAAGAATGGTTGATAAAATTGTTCACAAGTGGCTACACAATACGCAAAAACCTAGTCTAGGAATTAATGAACACTCTAAAACCCATGGAAATCAATCTTCTGTTGAGCTTTGAGAGTGTCCCATAGCATTTTATGTATAGTGTTGTTCTTAACGGTTTGCATTAGTGGTAGAAAAACCTTCCAATGTTTGCCTTCAAATGTGAAACATACTTTACCTCCTCCAAGAGATGTTTGTTTTCATATCAGCGCATCAACGTCACTGCACGTTTATCGACAGTTTGGAAAAGGGCCTTTTACAAAACAAAAATAATTGGAAAGTCTAAGACGAGTGCAGACTACAAGATGGTCGATTAGGAGTGATGCTCTCAAAACTGTGCTAACGTGTTACAAAACCATCAAAGAGACCCTCGAAGAAACCTGTCTTGACAAAAAATCTGACAATGACACTAAAGCATCTGCGAAAGAACTGATCAAGAGTACGTCAGATTATAAAAATATATGTGTCATGTTCATTGCTTCAACCTTATTTAAAGTCATTTCCTCAATCACAATTTGCTTACAAGCCAAGTAAGTTTATTATGGCATGGTACCAGCAGTTATTTTAGAGACGAGGGCAAAACTGGAGACACTAAGAAGAGAAAAGGAGTTGGACAAACTTACAAGTTCAGTAGTGCAATTTTCTGATCAGCACAGCCTGTCGCAATTCCCAACTCAATGAATCCGAAAACGGAAATACATCACGGACGAACTTTCGATAAACGAAAAAATCGATGATCCTGTAAAGACAATGTAGTTGATGTTTATTTTCTAGTCCTAGACGAATTATTGCCACAAATGAGTTATGGTTTCTCGGACAGCTCGCTTGCCATGGTTAAACAAATGTCTTATTTTTATCATGGAGTAATTATGAAAAACCGCACATGAATTGGAGACTATAAAATGGCTTCACCACCATTTTATAGAAGAACTGACTGTATTACAACCTGGAAAATGACCCAATTGCTTCAGAATTAGAGACGTTTTGCAATGCGTACAAAGTCACTCATGCAGACATTGAAATATCAGACATGTTAAATTCCTCTGAAGCTGAAAGGATGGAGATAACAGAGAAGGAAGTGCGAAGCCCGGCAGGATAGACGATCCAGATGGCAGTGAAAATGTGGAGGTAAAGGAAGGAAATTTATAAAGCGAGAAACAAAGGATAATGGACCGATGGATATTGAGAGGATTCGTTAGACCATACAGATTTGTCCTTAACCTTTCGGCTCTACTTATATGACAGTGATGTACCAGATATTGTTTTCTCTTGCGAGGACCAGCTGCTCTGCAGAGAGAACGATCAACAGTTTGAAAACAGTAAAAAAATCGACCTCGGAACAGCATGGGAGACTCTTGGCTATCAAGTTTTTTTGGTACCATCCTGTGAAAACAGCATATTTTGTGCCGGGGGGGGGGGGGAGCGCTTATACTTTTTAGGGGATTTGCGAATCGGGTGTCACTGCAGCTATGTAAGTTGAAAACACATTCTTATCCTTTGCTGACGTCCCAACAGCTTCGGGGATTCTGTTACACCGCCACAGTATTATTTAAAACGAATTAGTTTATACATTGACTTCAATATAACCCACTGAATTCAAGTATGTAGTTCGGTCAAAGCGAAGAAATTATTAACAAATTTACAACCACAAGTGTACCAAGTATACAGCTGTTTTTCTTCAAGACATTTTAACAAGTCGAAAACTAATAGTAATGCAAATGTATTGAGATGGTTTTATCATCTCAGGTATGCGGCTGGTGAAATTTTATTATCTTTTAGTGTGGAAATGCTAATGTTGGAGTTCCAGTCCTAAGTGCCTTGCCAACCACGTTGTGCTGCACAAATGTTGATAGACTTTAAATCAATCACTTATACAATGTTTATAGTATTAATTTCCAACCATCTGGAACATAGTTATTTTATTGGTATTCTATATACATTCATAGTTTATATATACTTGTATTTGAATTTGTTTTATAGCCATAGTTTTAAATTATTGTGTTTTTTTTTTGTTAACCGCTAGGTGGGAGGCTTATCGTGTCCTTCTCCTGTGCTTGACGGCGGGCACGTTTTCGTGTCGATTTTGTATGCCAAGACATTACGAAATATTGCAGTCAGTACATGAAGTACATAATATTCTAAGCCATCCGCCTGGCTGGCCGATGTATTATGAACATTTGTAGATGAATTTGTAATGACGATTATTACTGATGGCCAGATGTACTGTAACTAGTAAACTATTTGGCACCAAAGTAAATTTGTTTTAAATTAAAGTAATTTTTCTTTCAGTGGTTGTTAATTCTTTTTCATTTCTAAAGACACTCATTTATTTCACCAAACGAAACAACCAGTCTACATGCAGTGTGTGGGAAATTTTTTTTGTACAGTACGTACACCAAACGAATGAGACAATGTTGATTCCCCCCATTCTACTAAGATGGGTGGTTTCAGTATATTTTGGCGCACACATATTTTTCGTATCATAATAAAAACTAAATTGTACATCGTTTTTGCATCATTTTATTGTATTGGCTTTAATATTACAATTATTAAAAATCTATTATTATTAGTTTAGCAACACATTTGTTAGATGCAATGTGCTATGTACAATACTTGATTGGTTTTTAATTACTCCAATATTCATGGGGCTTCCATATTGGCAAGTATTTAGAAGCGCTGATACTTTTTAGGGGATTTGCGAATCGGGTGTCACTGCAGCTATGTAAGTTGAAAACACATTCTTATCCTTTGCTGACGTCCCAACAGCTTCGGGGATTCTGTTACACTGCCACAGTATTATTTAAAACGAATAAGTTTATACATTTACTTCAATGTAACCCACTGAATTCAAGTATGTAGTTAGATAAACACATGTAACTGTATCTAAAATTAAATATGCATATTTCAAACTGCTTTTCCATGCAGCTACAACAAAACCAGGGAAATATTACACAAAAAATTAAGAAGGGAATGATTAAAAATTGGCATATTTACTGCACTATAGTGCCATTTTTCGTAATGTACAGCTTGGGACACTATTGGACATCTCGGCTGTGGCAGCCTGTTTGTATACGCCTTGGTGTTGTCGGGAAAGGATGGCAAAGAGATACAAAAGAGAAAGGGACATAGTTATTTTAGCAGGTCCATTACATGGAGTATTTCATAAAGACGACAAGTAAGTTAATATACCACATAGAAACTTCTCCCTCGCTAAGACGAGACTCTAACAGACATACGTAAGGCTTTTCTACAATTTGTTGTTGGTGCGTGCGGTAATTGTGACGAGACTTCGTCACAGTGTTAATTTTCTACATTTTAAAAAGGTATTTTTTTATGCATGTGGCACTTAAAGAAACAATATTTCTTTCCTGTATATAGTTTTTCTCACAAATAAACAGGAATGGTAAAAATAAAACACAACATCGGTTAATTAAAAAATTATATTAAGACAAAATCTATTTCCGTTTATTTTTAAATGCATGTATGTCCATAAAAATTTATTGAAACCAAAGTTAAATTTAAAAGAAAAATTTAAAATATTTGGCATTGTAGCAGAGTACTGTTTCAAGAATCTATCTCTTCTACGTTTATCTTTCGCCACATATGAACTGTCGCTGCATTTTTTTATGGTCGCAAATCATTGTTCTCGTCTTCACAACCATTTTAAAACTAAAGTATGTAATATTTAATCAGCAATAATCCTGGCACAAAACCACAAGTTCACTTTCGTCCCAGAATAAGAAAAACACATGTACAACAGCAAAGACCTTATTTTAATTTTGTTTACTGTATGGTCAATGACATGATTCCGGAAAATCAGTTTAACTCCTTCACACGACACTCGCAGTGTTCGCATACTGTAACATGGTGCAGATTTCCTTTTTATTATTTAGAATACTAACATTATTTACAAATAAAATAATTTAAATAAGAATTGCTTTGGTGTTATATACGTTCCACACCCCACAAGTTCTTGTGAAAATTATTCCACGGTCGATCCTGAACACTTCCTCAAAGCACAGATCGTTGTTAAATTTGAGCCGGATGTAAACTATATTCGTGAGCTCTGAAGCGTAGGTTGGCGATACTGGTGCTGACACTGTAGCTGGGCACATTCATAGCTGCTCCTTGGTGGTGGTTCCCATTGCAAGCTGGGCTCATTCCTGCACACACGAACATTGTGTTGGTTGATCATGTATCCATGAAATACGAAAATAAAACATTTCAGCAAAAAAAAAAACTTTATAATTATTAACTAATGTATACACAATTTCAGTGAGAGTAATTATAATACAGGGCTATTCAGCTAAAATATGTTCTCCCAAAATATCTTCCGAGCAGCTGAAGGTTTCGAATTTGGGGCTCATAAGTCACCGCCAATGCCTGAGATAGCAATATAAACTTTGGTATTTCAAATGGGAATTAACTCCTTTCTCCGAATAGCATAACATGTCATTAAGCGGTGAGTTCAGTGGCGTGATTATTTTGGAAATCAAAGAGCACTTTTTTTTAGATATTAGAGGGATTTCATAGGTGTATGCATTAGTTAAAAAATTATTGTCTGTCAATCCTTTGCATGTCATGCCACTATGCATTTAAAGCTGGAGGATCTCACTAATATAGGGAAATTTGGAGGGAATAATTAATTGTCTGTTTAGTCTAAGTCCAGCACTCATCGAAGATACTTTGTGTAGCTGTAAGGCATTGACTGTCATTAGAAAGTCTTTCACAACATCTTTAGTGGTTGTATGCATCACCATCATCGAGAGCAACTCTACACTAGTTTTGACAGAAGACCTTCCAGTTCCGAGATCATTACCAACAGTATTAGCAGAAGACCTAACATCACTGCTAACATCACCAGCAGAAGCGATATCACTAGCCAAACACAGCTATCACCAACAGCAGAAGCGAGACCCTAAGCACTCGAGACAGTGACAACAACAGTGGCACCTTCAAGGTTAGAATGCATAATGGGCACTGTTGTGACCATTATGAGGAAGAATGTATTAATGTATTTAATGCAATACTAACATTCGGATGCTCGAAAACATTACTAAGTCTCGATATTCATTTACAGTTGTGGCTTCTTCCTAAGAAATTGATAACTTAATTTGCTCCACATGAGATACAATACGTATACCCATTCGTTTCTGAAGAGCTAAGGGCCGATGAAGACATCATCTCCTATTTACCGTGCGAAAATTGCCGCTATGGTACACCGACCCTTTTCAACGATGTCAACCATTAGCACTTTAGGAGAGACTGTATTATGTGCAGGATGCAACAGGTAATGCAACTTGTTAACAACAACAATGCTCCTGCTGAAATAATGGCAGATTCTGGAATCGACGAGGTTGGCTCGGAGACTTCAACTGAGATTTTGTAAATATGCAGAACTGAGTTTAGGAAGTGGTTTTCAAGGAAAAGTTTTAAATAATAATATGTGTGTGGAAAATATTCCTCGAGGGACTAAATGTATGTTTTAATATTCTTGCATTTAAAAGGTTAAATATTTATTATTTTGTGTGTGTCTATGTTTTCAAAAGCTTGGGCATTTATTATTTTGAGTGACAATGTAATTCAAAGTTTCAATTGATGTGTGTTTAAAAGGTTAGGTCTTCACTCTAACCATACTCTGTTGTGTGCAAGAATTTGTAAACCATTACGATAATTCGTCTATTGTAAAAGAACATGCACTATCATATTCTAATGATGATAACACTAAAGTCTTAAGCTTTAAACCACTTCACCCATGGTCTCTCTTAAGTCCAGGAATTTAAAGTATCTACCATCATCAGACATACGAAGATCATAACTTGAAATGGGAATCTGGCCTAATAACATATGAAAACAGATTCCAATACCTAAATGATGCAATTTTTGAAGACTATCCCGTTTATGTCTTGGAAAAAAACACAAAAGAAAAGTACATAGTCTTTAAATACTGCAGAAGTTGTAAATGTTAGAAGGTACTATGAATTTCCAAACTTTAATTCATTAGTAAAACAGTATTATATTCACTAATGTTCGAAACATAAACTTCTTGCAGTATGCGATTCACTATTTACACGTGGACACGTATTTGTTGGCAGACATTTTTGAGAGTTTCAGGACCATATTTTTGGAAAATTACGGTCTTGGCCCTGTGATGTACATCACAGCTCCATTCCTTTCATGGAATGGATGCTTTGTTTGTAAAGACAGGTTCGTGGTTATAGCTGTTGACTGACCCTGACATGTACCTTTTTGTGGAATGCCAGATTAGGGGCATTTGTACCCAGGTTTCCAAAAGGTGCATGGAAGCCAATAATAGTTACATGAGCGAAGAGTACAACCCCAGTGTGGCAGAGAAATACATCTGTTACTTTGATGTAAATCGCCTGTACAGCCACACAATGAAATTAAAGTTACCTACTAGGAATTTTGAGTGGTTGAGTCAGACGTGTTTTCGTCATGGGATTTTGGGAACACAGACAATGATGGATACACTTGCTTTTTCATGGAAGTAGATTTGTCGTTTCCTAATGAAAGTCATGATGCACTATCAGATCTTTGTCTTGCCCCAGTGTCTGGGATACCTCCGAACGACCTGCATGAAAAATTACTTTTGATAATCGCGCTGCGGAAAAATTATGTTATCCACAGGGAAACACTGAGGCACTATTTGAAGTATGGAGCTAGACCCAATGCTGTTCATCACAGCGTGTGCTTTGAACATGATGCGTGGATGGCTCTCTACATCAAATTTAACATTGAGAACATGCCCAGGCTGCGAACAACTTTCAGAAATAATTTTGTTTTTAATTGACGAATAATTCTGTTTATGGACAAACGTTGCAGAATATCTGCCTGGAAAGGGACATGAGAGTCATATTGCAGTATGGCACGATTTACAGGGCTGCAGAATTGATTGGGCATCCGACTTTCAAGGCAAGGTGAACATCGATGAAAATCTAGTCCTGATTGAAATGTCAAATTGCTGTGTTACGTTTAACAAGTCTTTGTACACAGGTGTTGCAATTTTAGACTTGTCCAAATTGATGTTATATGACTTCCACTACAATTGCATGTATAAAAGGTTTCCTCAGCCAGCTTTACATTTCTTGTATTGCAATAATGATTCTCTCCTGTACGAAATATCCTGTAATAATCTTTACAAAGATATAACCCCATATTTGAAAGCACAGTTTGATACTTCAAACTATATCCCTGATAATCTGGAAGGATTCAAACTATTGAACAAATAAGTGATGCTGCATTATCACACATTTTGTAGGCCTGCATCCCAAACTTTGTGCGTACATTGAACAATGTATACACAAAGCAAAAGGTGTAAAACCTAATGTGTTGCAGTTACGCTGTTTTAAGGATTATAGGGAACTTCTCGACCGTAATTCGAGGTTACTGGGGACTCATTTTCAGTTCTGTTCACATGGTCACGATGTCTACACCGAACATGTTACAAAAGGAGCCTTATCAAGTATGGACGGCAATTGCTTCGTTGAGCCAGATGGAGTGTCGATGTTATCTTGGGAGCAGTACAGAATCATGACCTAAATTTTTCCGCAGCCCTTACTCATTGCAAACTACACCAAATACCTTGCCGTAATAACTGTCTGTCAGCCGCATCAAGACCAGCAAGCCAGTCAACTGCCACAACTGCCAGCCGCAACACCACTAGCAAGTGAGCTGTAACAACTATTCAGAGCACATGTACGTCATCAACAACTATTCCGAGCTCCCACCTAGATCATCACTACCTGCAACAGCATTCTAGTGGAATCACTAGTCGCCAGAATCGAACCAACGATTGGCCTCACTGCGATGGTGGCTGCATCAACATATCTTACAACTACACCTAGTGGCCTCACTGCGATGCCACTAGCCGCAACAGCATTCTAGTGGAATCGCTAGTCGCCAGAATCGAACAGAGAACTTGCCTCCATCCGAGACCGCATCTCTACCTGCTTGACCAACCGGAACGCCCACTTGCCTGTTCACGAGGGGTGCTCTGCCTCCAGTCTACCTGCACTGCTGCCTGCTCGCTTGCTTGTCAGCGAGGGTATCAGCTACTCCATAAACATCAGCTGTCGGCCTCCCGCCTGCCAGCCCACTGTCCCCATTGTCAACGATTTATAACTCCAATCTAACTGTGTGCAAGTTTTTTTAAACTGGTTTAATACATCTGCATAAAATCAACAGTGACGTAGTTCCAGCCTGCTTCATCAACAAATCATCTTGCTGCATCTGCTACAGAAAGTTTGTCTCATCACAATTTCACCCTGCTTCATCAACTCCCCTATATAAAAGTGCGTGCTACGTGATCCTGTGATCATGATAAAAGTGTGTGTGCTTCGGAAATGTGTGTGCTCCAGAAAAAAATTAAAATACCGATTATGAGAACTATATATATAGAAGCGTAACTATATTGGTATGTGGTAAGAAGAGGCAACAACCATAGTGTTCGAATGTACTTTTTCTATTAATAGAGAAAAGTAGAAGTGTAATTGTTTATACATTTTTTTATTTGGTAAAGTGATAGGCATTTTGTAAATACAATGTTTTTTGCATATATAGTAAAGGAATATGGCGATTGTGTTAAAAATATAGGATAAATATTTTAAAGTGATAGATATATATCTAATGTGAAATGAACCTTGGAAAGAGTTTTTTTTTTAATGTGTAAGGTGGCGAAGGTTTGAAGAAGATAGATGGCGGCAAGAACATTGACTACGTATTCTGGGACGATCCGAACGAGCTGGTCTATAGGCTGCAGCTTCTGCTTGCTTCGCAAAGTGTTGGAAATTACTCCCACACCAACAAGATAGTTTCAACCATCGAAGAGCTTAAGGAGGCGGGCTACATACGATGATACTATTGGGCATCGCCAGCTTCAAGGTTCGAGAAGGTGCTGAAACGACGTAATGGAGGGGCGTACTTCAAATGGTGGTGTTTCCCTGCCCGCTTCAATTCCTGGGTCGATGAGGGGAGATTACTAAACCTGTATATTTAATTAGGTGTACAATAAATTTTATGTAAAAGGATATGCTGTGATTTATTTCAAAATACCTCCCCACTTTTATGAATTAAAAAAAAAATGTAAATTTAAGTACTTTGCAGGAATGGTCAATGTCACCAGTTGATACAGGACGATAGCAGGCAGCATAATCGATTCTACCTATGTGTTGAAAAATATAATCTAACATGGAGGAAGTCGAACTAAAGTAAGTAATTGATGGAACGAAGGTGGTGGAGGCTTGGACTTAACTCTAATTAGCCAATGAAAAACATTGGCGGGGGTAATCAGCACAACCTATACTTTAAACACATAAAAAAATATGGCTGTCCCCTGGTCGCACATAGGTGATGTGTACATATGAAATATAATATGGTAATCGAACGAAGTGGGACACAAACTCTAAAACAAATTAAAATAAAAAAAAAACAAACATAGAGGACTGCACTTAGCAAGATAGCTACCTCCCAACATGGGAGCCTCCAGTAACATGTATAAACAAATTACGAACGAAAAAATAAATATAGTCGCATCCAGTAACATATAAACAAGTTATGTACGAAAAAACAAATAAGGTGGCATACGATAGAATGAGTATAGATGGGAGGAGTGGGGGTGATAGAGTCAGTCGTCTGCTGGATCTGTTGCTGGGAAGATATCCGGAAATGTAAGTTTTTTAAATAAATGTTTACATAAGTTTTTATAAATTTTTCGGGATTTAAAAAAATTTTTTAAGGAAAAGGGGAAATTTAAGGAAAAAAATGTAATTTTATGGGAAAAGGGAAAATTGTTAGGGAAAATGACTGCCGGGGGACTGGAATTTTAAAAATTTTAAAATAATTTTTTAATCGAAATTTTTAATAACTTTTAATAATCTTTAAATAATAAATTCTTATGAATTTTTTTAACTATTTTTCAAGAATATTTTTTCGCAATGTTGGGTTTTGGAGCCAGAGGTCACTGGAGTCAAGGTCAAGGGTCAAAGATGGTGGACGGTGACGTAACAACATGGCGGCGGCCTAATCCTACCATCCTACGCCAAACGCCGATGCGCGTCAATGCCCATTTTCCCACTATTATCAATGTATACATTTTTTGTTTAGTATTTTAAAGTGCGAAAGTCGCAGTTTTTTTTCATACAGATTGTTGAAATGTTAATGAATGTTGATTGGATTCAATTAAACTGTCTACATTGAATTTGTTTTGTTCATGACTTGTGAGTAATTCCCGGCAGTGTATAACATAAAACTTGCCAAGTTTAATGCTGCATACAATCCATGTTGAAGCAGCTGTTTTTAATTAATGTCACGATAACAATGAAACTATAGACTAAATAGAATAATAATAGTAGCGTATGATATTTTTGATCAACATGTTTTGACACTCGTACCTACATGTATATTTCCTTTGTGCGTCCTTCAAGTATATTTAAATGATATATTTTTGCAAGCATTTATTTAACTTCACCAGTTTGTATGTACGGTAGGTGTCTGACGAGTATGTCCGGCGCCCACCGAATCACTAGCAATCGCGATGTATTTGGTGGACAAGTTGTCGATTACTGATGACATGTAGAGTTTCAATGCCAGGATAGTCTTCATTTACGCATGGTTGTGGGGTAAAAAACCATCCGAGCTTTGAAACACAAGAAGGAATTCAAATGATCAGCCGCGTGTGTGTATATGTATTACCATTTGGATATTCCGATCTGCGTGAGTTCGTATTGAAATGTCAAATACATCGACATAAACACTCGTGTACGATTAATAATGAATATCAGCATGCATGTCAGTTCAACTTCCCGCGAAATGAGTGCACTGAAACTCGTCTGATCGCAAGCGATACCAATGACGGACGAGTCTGTGAATGTATAAATAGTCTACCTATATAATAAAAAGAAATAGGTGTGTATAAAAAGTAATAAATAAATTAACCGCGAAAAAAAACCTTTAAAAACCAATATTTTATAATTGAACTAAAAACATAAAAACAATCATAGGAGTAGTAACAGAATTTGTAGAACTTGTAAGACGTGGCCGAACAGTTGTAATAAACTTTACTACAAATAAATATTTAATGTAAATTTATATTTCGTATATAAAAGCTTGGCGCCAATAGTTAAGAGCCTTACGCAAGATATGTGCTTATTTAGCTTACGCAAATGAGGTATACAGCCTTATGCATGATATGTGCTTACTACGCTTACGCAAATTATGTATACGTTCTATATTGTACCAAGCTTTTATCTGCTAAATATAAATTGATACAATAATAACAGTTTGTAGTAGGCTAAAGTTTGTTACGGCTGTTTGGCCACGTCTTAAAAATTCTACAAATTCTGTAACTATTCATATAATTATTTGTATCATTTTAGTTCATTTATATATAAAAGCTTGATTTTGAAAGTTTTGACAGTCAATTTTTATATTTCTCGTGTTATGTGTGATGGTAAAATTGCATTTGATTATTAGGTATTGGTACATTTGGTATTTTTATAAGGAGTTAACCCGTAACCACAGAAAGTTCAAAAGGAAACATACGAAGGTATGCAGAGCGCAATAAACTGGCATGTGCTGTATCTCCATGTGCTGATGTCATGCGCACAAGCGGTAGTTTTTGCCGGCCGCATGGTTACACCTAATTTCCTTACATCATTGTCTTTATATACATGATCTGCATATTCGATATATTCGGCATGTTGGTATGGCTGATGGTTTGGTATATCGGTTAGGTGATATACAGAATGTTCACAAAAAAATCCCCAACAAACTCCGTCAAGTGATTCCTCACACAAATGTAGACGGAAAGTATTTATGATATTTAGTGTAAGACGCGTGCTAAGGATGGAATAGGCTGTTCACGGTAAAATGAGCACTTTTGAAAGCCTTGCTTAAGATCTATTTGTATGCATGTTGTGTATTCCTCCACCTTGTGTAAAATTAACATTGCCATGGGCCTCATCTCTTTAGTCATGCGTCAGTCAAGTAAGACTGTAAAATTTTTAGGAAAGTAAATATTTTACAAATTTGATCATTTTTACACATCGCTGCATAAAAAAAAAAACAGAAAGCGAAATAAATAATTAACGTTATCACAAAAGGTTACGTAACACATTTTATTGGACGTTAAGATATTAAACTACTTTCTATCCATTGCTACCAACTTTACTGGTTGAATGTCACTCAGTGTGCCAGTTAAAATATTTGTCGGTAGGCGGAGAGACATTTTTCTAAGGTTCATTTCAAAAGTGCTCACTTTATCGTGAACAGCCTTTACACTATCGTAAAGGTGGAGATAAGCGACAGGATTATAGTGAATAGCACGGGACCACGTTTACTAAGACCTCTGAAAGTACGTGTAGTGTACCAATAAATGTACATACATGTCTACATAAAATACTGATGCAAATCTAACATGGTGACATCCGTGGTCACTGATTCGCACTTCGCTCTACAACGTGTCACTCTGGCCTAAAAAAATAATAATGCTTGTGACGAAGCACTTTACACTGGATAACTTTGAAGATTTTGGAATATTTTCGCCTTCGTTTTAATACGTCCATCCTGTTTTCGGTTACATGGTGTCTTTTGAAGTGAATATGTGTGTCTATATTTGGAGAAATTTTTTGGACGAATTTGCCCATATAGAATTAAAACTTCATCTTCAAATCTTTCAGATGATAGCTGGTTCAATATGTTAACAAATAGACATTCCTGCCTCTGGATACGCGCTCAATCAATAGCTATATGTCAGAGGAATTTATTTATGATTGATGTATTCTATAAAAACAGGCAAGTGACATTGTGTGACTCCTTTTTGTGACTTACCCACGTTTCCGTTTTGCTGTTATTTCCGGTAGGTCATGTCAAGCATTGCTTGAGCTGCTTGCTAATAAGCAAATTTGTCATAGGGGTCAAGCATGAAGCCAATAATTTTAAACAGTTAGCGTAATTTTTTTTTTTTTCATCGTTACTTCTACCATTGCCTTACTGCAATCCTTAGTAACTATAAAGTGCTAAAAACTCCATAAACTTCACATCACACATAGGTGTTCGAATTTTACCTTTGAAGCTTTTATGCTAAATGAAAACGCAACTAATTAGTCATTAGAAGCACTGACGGAGGAATCCGTTATTTGTTGCTGAATTAAATAACTCTGTTTACATTACTGCGAGTTCGAAAACGAAATGTCTCTGTACGGAGCACAGTCAATGATTGGGTGTTTCAAGTACCACTTACGTTCACAGCCTTGAATGGTTTAATTTACTACCTCCTCAGGAAATATGACAGAAGTCAAAATTTACTAAAACAAGATGCTATAAACGCAAATACAAATAGAATTTATTATTGCCTCGACATTTTAAATTTATGAGATGCAACAAACAAGCTATGCTACGCAGGATTTATTCGCACTCAAAACACATTCCGTCTGTTTAAGGCATGTTAATGTTATAACGTCTCTGGATGCAGTTGTGGCTGTGGCTACTACACATGCGCGCCTGAAAACGAATCACTTATTCTCCAACTATCCTAGATTAGTTTAAACTGCGTAAACACTAATTAAGCCAGCATGGGACATAATTTAACGCTATAGAGGTGGGTGGTATTTTACAATTTTACGAAGCCAATGGAGAAAAATGATGAAAGGGCAAATTTAAAGAAATGTTTTTATTAACTGAGAGTCAATACTTTACCAGAGTGATATATTTCTACCGTTCTATTTCTGACGTCGTGAATATTATAAATTAGAGTGGTGCAGGATATTAAGCGAAATAAATACACCAAAATTGCAAAATATTTGCTCACAAAGTTGAAGAAAACCGGTATATAAGATTGCCGTTTTAAAATCTTTATGTGTCACATTCCAAAATGCTACGAATTTAGATTTTCACAGTTGGTGTTATTTTGTGTCCCGCGAGCTTTTAAATTAGTACCTTACGTTATTTTAAACTACGAAAACACGTTGTTATGGGCAACGATGTCAATATCCAAACGGCTGAGTGAGCCACTCAATCCAGGGTGGAAGGGAGGAAATCCGGAACGCGGCTAGAGTATATAAGCGCGGGCCAAGCAAGACCAGGGGTCACCATTGCAGTCCGTCCACCTCGAGCTCCGGCTGCAGGGACGTCTTCCAGGGCAGACGACCGACACCTACTTTCATTGGCCTTCCCAGCGGCGCGGGCCTGACCGACCCGAGCCCGAGAGTAATAGACACTGGCGAGTCGAGGTGATTAGCTTTGGGTAATCAAAGAGTAGCAGAGCTTCCCCGTAAATGCTTTGTAGAGCTTAATACCGCCCTTCTGACGGAAGAGTTAAATTGTTGTATTCTGTTGGATACAATTAAAAGCTATTATTGTATACTTAGTTGTCAGATTATTATTAACCCTAATTAATAACCAACCAAATTATAACAATGTATTCATTCACTATTATAGGTTGGTTTACAGCGGTATTGTTAGTTTGGGATAGAATGTTGACAAACGGTGGACGAAAACGCTTATGCGTAGTAATGATGGCCGCCCAACATGCACACTGTAAAAAAAAAATTCAGGTAAAATTCCCTTACATGTCAGGGAAGTTAATTACTTTTACATGTAAGGTAAAATTACCTCTTAAATGTATAGTAAATTTACATAACAAGTAAAGTACTATTCTCTAAACGTACGGGAAAAGTACCTGGCACAAGTGGGAGGAAAATCCCATACAAGTAAGGGAAAATTAACTATATTGTATAATAAAATCATAATTGAAAATATCCTGGAGTATTAGTACTGTTAATTTTTTTATTTCCTACATCCTCTGATAAATAGTAACCAAAAACTCAACATCTGCTGGTGGGTGGGCACGAACCATGGTCCTCTAACACGATAGGCCGATGCGCTATCCATTACACTACGACGACAGCAAGACAATATTAATGAATATTAGCATGTTAAGAAATTGATCCCCCCCCCCCCACCCACACTTCTTGTTGAGAATGCTGAAGAGCTGCACGCGTAGTAAGGTAATTTACCCATCCATGAATGGGATTTCTCCACTACCATGTACGTGCATTTTACTCCAGAGTGCGGTAATTTTACCTTACCTGTGAGGCAAACTATGTTTCCCCCACAAGTTTGCGAATATTACCTTACACTTGACAGGAAATTTTCCCATTATATTTTACAGAGCGGCAACTACGGCCTGGGCGGTCCACAGACTCTCGTAATTCATATAGGATATTTGTTTCCACCACCGGGAATTGAGTCTGGATCACCGTCAGTGTGGTAACAGCTTGGCCAATGTTCTCACTGCTTCAGCATACGGAGAAACTCATATCTAGAACACACAAAAACAGTTAACTTTTTTTAAGGGCCGGTTTTACCACGTCCTGTTTCTCTTCCGATCAAAATTTAGCTGCTGGCTAGCGCTGAGTTTCGTTTTACCGCTTCAAATCAACTACTAGCTTCCGTCAGTTGGAAGTTAGTAGATGACTTGAAGTGTAAAAAGGAAATGCAATTAATGGTCACCGAAGATGAACCGGCAGATAGCTGCTCCAATCGGAGGCTGGGAAAAAAGAAAATTGTGCCATGTTTGGAAGGCATGTTAGAAATACGACGGTAATGAGTAACCCTAATTATGTAATATTAAGTCTAGTAAAGTGATCTGAAGAACTCCCCAGAGATGCGATTTTTTTTTAAGTTATCTCATTGTACATGCTACTACTGAGCAACATATTACGACGTGATTTTCAGCAGTGGCATTTTCGTTTCGAAAATCGATAGTTTACGCGTTTTAGACGTTACTATGCTGTTATTCTGTAATTAAGTGTGGACCGCAAAACACGCAGTGCAGCAGCGGCGACATAAATGCTGTACTTTAGACGTTTGCTTATATATATTTAAATAAAGAATGGAATTGTTAATTAAATTAAGTATAGCCCAATGTTATTCTAAAATTTGTTACTATAGTTCATACAATATTTCACGAAAAAAAAAAAATTAACTTAATAAATTTGTTAGTACGTAGATTTTAAAACATAACAAACTCGTAAGGTCACAAGTTTCTAATAACTTTTGATACCAACATCTGCCAAATAAGACATGAACATTTCTATTGCTAACAGGAGGCTATGCTCGAGAGTGGTAAAATATTCACTTAAATTTAGCGAGCTATCAAGCCTAATTTCCGCATGGCTACTCCTGTCTTAGCGGAAGGAGGCGAATACCGGCCTAACATTACAATCAGAAGCTTCGAAACTATTTTCGGTTTGAAAGGAGGGGGGAGGGTAAGGTCTTTTTAGAGAATTTGGCGGCTCTGGTGCTGCAAAATGTGCTCCTACCTAAAATTTTGTTTTGAAATCGATTATTGCTGTATTTACACACACGCGCACACACACACAGACACACGCATTCATTCCTTTTAACATACTTTGACTCAAAATACTCATATAGGCTGTTCACGGTAAACTGAGATTTTTTGGAAGCTCCGCTTAAGATATGCTTGTGTGCACGTCGTGTATTCCTCCGCCATACGTAAAATTAACATTGCCATGTGCCTCGTCACTTTATTGATGCGTCGGTAAAGTGAAACTGTGGAATTATTAAATAAGTAAATACTTGACAAATTCGTTCATTCTTACACTAATAAGCATTTAAAAAAATGTAAAAGAGATATATTCATTACTCACAAATGTTTACGTGACACTTAAGACATGGAGATATTTTCTCTCCGTCGTTAACAATTTTACTGGGTGCATAACATTGAGTTTGTCCGTTAATATACATACTTATATGCCATTTTTCAAAGGCTGATCTTGAAAGTGCTCATTTAATCGTGAACAGCGTATACCAATAAAAACTTACTATTTAATACTGTACTAATATTGACTGAAATTTTGAGTGAATGTTTTTAAAGTATGATTTTATTCTAAATTATGTTTCTGTGACGTTCCCTCCTTGGCACCCCCTAGTTAGACTGTGTGTAGGGGGAAGGGAGAGCAAATACCCTCTTGCGAGGCCACTGGTTACAAGAGCAACTGGAAGTAAAACCCACACAGACACACAAGAACCTGACCAGCGGCGGCGGAAGACATGAAGGCACACGACGACGGCGCTGTAGGCACGGGCAGGCTGGCCAGGGCGTGTGGACTCTGCAGCATGGCGTACGGCGGACACCCGGGGGCAGGCTGCTTCCACGAGTCGAACACCGCCATGTCGGGCTGGCCCGCTCCTGCGAACACAACGCATTCGCAGCCTCTTAGCGCCACTTCACACATCACAGGAGACTGAAACATCTTCCCAACTATCGAACATTGGCAGGTTTAGTAAGCAGCGTAAATAAGGCACCCATAAAGAAGTATTCGTATTAACACTTGGAATGTCGCAGGTATATTTAATTGTAACGCACTTTAATGGGATTTCCTTCCCGGCTCGTATCAGATAATTTTATTTAATATAAGTAAGGGAGATACGAACATTTTATAACGCTTAATGACTGTCACTTCAAGACCCATGTAAGGAATTTTCTCGTTGGCAGGATAAACCGATACACATATTAATAATATTTATTCTAATATTTTTATAGATTAGATTTAAAAATTAAACGTTTTATCGAACTTATCCGAATTGGCCGAGAAGAAGGTAGCAATGAAATATGATTTTAATTAATAAATACGAAATATTTTTTTCAATTTGATGGACAAATTCATAGCATCGGTCAACAAGCGAAAATTGGCATGTGATAGCGTCGTAAGTTGCTGATCTTGCAGGGGCTACAGCAGAAATACACGTATCGTTAACTTTGGTGGCTGTGCTGCGGTAGGATAGCACTGTAAAAACTGCAAATTGACCTATGTTTCAGATAGCAAGGATTTAAGTTGCTATTTGCCGTGCAGTGTACAGTGCATTTGTGTTCGGATGTTAATGGTGAGCTACAGAAGGACGCAACAGTTAGGCGAGAAATTAATGCACAAAGGCTGAACGCTTCCATTAACTGTGCACTAGAAACCGATTTTTTTCATGGAAGGATGGGTTGCTAAGTAAATAGTGTTAGCGTCATGAAGCAATAAAAACTAGTCAAAAATAAACTCACTACGACGAAAATTACAGCACCTTGTAAAACCCGACTTGCTAACAGTGGCAGTTGCTAAGTAGGCATATACAACGTGTTTAGGAAACATGTGTACAAACTCGGGTACGAGATTCGTGACCCATCTCAAATAATAAGGGCTGTAGAAGCTCCTAAAGCTGGAGGGCGACACGCATATCACGTGGGATATTAAGCAAAGTACTTGCGTTAGAGGAACACAAAATGGTATACGGATTAATTAAACCAATATCTTGGATAAAAGGAAGACATGGTCCGTCGTACACATCCCCATCATGTAAATAATAGTTGTTGGCACTCTTTGATTTCATGCAACATTTACACTGTATGCAAAATTTACACCGTGAAGTTAAAGTGATTGTGGGTACCATTGGATGAAGCAGGGCGTCGCAATTAGCAAATCAGCCCCCATAGATGCAATTAACGAAGAAAAATGTCCCTATAAATTACTTTAATTAAACGACTGTCTTTCTAAACATATTAAGTTTACACGTACAAATTACACGTACCTTGCACTATTCAGCCTTGTAAACGATATCTTACAGAAAAAAAACTCTTAATACGATTTAAACCAGACATAATCACGTGCCTGAAATGATATTAAAATAAGTCTGTTCGGTGTATGAATGAGTAGCACTTACGTCGTGCTGTGAGTAGATACGTGCAGCGCGTCCGATAGCCAACTGTATTTAAATTACAGTAAAAACTCGTAAATGAAGGAAATTTTTTTAAAATTTTTATGAAATTCACTGCACTTATTAACAAAAACGGTATATTTAAACTGCTAGGAATTTTCGTAGACCGAGATCAGAAACTTTATTTCAAAATTTTATCGCAATATTGACTTGACACACGAAAAAAAAGTTTCCCGATAAAATAGTTTTATATTAAAACGTTAATCGCGGCTAGCACTAGAAACAAAGGTAGGTGCGATAGCCAGCGGTCCGTAGTTGCGGTAACCCGCGGTCGTAATCTTGTCGGCCGCCAACTGTCTACCCGCCCGGTGAAGACGAGAGAGAGAGAGAGAGAGAGAGAGAGAGAGAGAGAGAGAGCTGTTGAAGTATACATCTGTCTAGTCCAAGATTCTATGAACAACTTAAGATGGCGGCGACTGGCTAGATATGGCCACATAGCTCCCGCTTGCCATCCCTCGCCTGAGTGCTAACCCAGGCTGCCTGCGATTGTCAAATATTTTCGGCAATGTAGAAAGATGGCGTCAACTGCTTAGTTGCATTCAGATTGAACCCTGCTTGGCTGTAGCCACCCCCTCCCACACAAACCTCCCACCCCAACCCTGTACCCCTCGCCATAAGAGCCGGCCAGAGTCCAGGATGCCAGCCACCCCCTACACCCCCTCCACACCAAGCTGTGTCTGCGAACCCCTGAGGGTCATTAACCCATCTGCTCGCGATTGCCATTTTTCGCAACTGACTCAAGATGGCGACAACTGGGTATATGCATTGAGGTCGGGGGCTGTCTGTTTATAGCCATCTCCTCCCACCTCCACCCTTCAGAACCGACCCGAGTTCAGGGTAATGGTGACAGCCACCCCCTACAACCCTCCCCACAAGCCATGCCTGCACAGTCCTGGGGGTCAAGAAAACCTCCCACCCTTAGTCCCGAAGGTTACTTGCCTTGAAATTATAGTTTTCTGAAATGCTCCGATATCGATCCAGTCTGGCGTTTGCAAAAACCTGTTTTACACACCCCAGCTTCAGCCCTGAGAAAGCTTTTTCGTATTCTTTTGTGAGTTGGTACCCCTGCAGCATCTATTTCACGACAACGCACCTCTCCCCGCTACAGCATTCAGAACGAATTTTTCTAGTGTTGATTTCCCTGCTTCGGCTCGCCAGCCTGTAGCCCTCTGAATGCGTACCCCGAGAGATTTCGCCTGACTTGCTGTCGTTTCAACCTTACACAACAGGTTCACTATATGAGCAGCGAAATAAAAATAAATAAATACAAGTCCCTGAAATCAAGTTCCCAATATAAGCCCCAGTTTTTCTAAATTCAAGCAACAACCTTTGACTATAATCCAGGTAGCATAGAAATAAAAAAAACATACAGAAATACAAGACATATCTGATACACTCATTAAAACAGATCTGTTTTTTTACATGATTTAAACAAGACGTATTTTATTCACTCATTAAGAAATGATTTTTTCCTATCAATTCAACATATATTTATTCTTAAAGGATAGGAAAAGTACTGGGAGAGAATTGCCCAAATCTTTTAACGAGATCTCGAGAGCCAATGAGGATGAAACGAGGCGAGAAGGGAGAAGAGCCGGGCCGGACAGGGTCGCGCATGTGAGACTAGGGGACACGAGAGAGATATCCGATAAAACCCTTGTATCCACTGCAACATCTAACATGACTTCCACACATTGCAAAAAAAAAATTGTTTTATGGTGTGATACGCCCGGGGAGGCGAGCGTGCTGACCGCTCAGCCAACACGTTCCCTTTCTTTTTATGTCTAACCAAAAACTTTCCAGCAGCAAAATGTATTCCATGTAACATAAAATGTACATAATTTAATTTACTTAATATTTTAACAGTTACCGACATATGTTTAAGGAAACAGTACATAAAAAGGCGGAACTTGTGTTTTTCGAAGTTGGAATATAGCGATTTTCAACGTTATACTTACTTTTTTACTAAAAGGTCCAAATTCTTGTAAATTTTCGGAAAATGGCGGCCGTTTTTAATCCTTACAGTATATAAGGAGAGATTAATTAATTTTTTCTCAGTCTTAGCTCGGCATCTGCTAAGATCATTTCGTGTGCTTGTGTGTGAATTTCAGTAGCATAGCCAGGCGTCTACTACAGGTGTCTACACCAATGGGAAGCATCTACACCAACGAAAAGCATCGACATCAACGGCAAGCATTGGTAACGTGATAGACTCCAGGCGTCCACTACAACAACAGGCGTCTATCACGTCTACTACAGCTCCAGACATCCATCACGTGTACTACATCTCCAGGTGTCCACACGGAGAACGATGCCAGATATCTACAACATCTACTACAACTTCGCTACATCTAGTTCATCATCAACACAGAATATACAGGAGATTTCTTCTCTGCATCAGCTCGCAACAGGTACAATGCATCTAGACCACTACTATGACAATTGTGACTCTGAATGCATTGAAACGTTCAATGCTATTTTAGCTTATGGGAAGGCGAAAACCTTATTGAGTCTACAGTGTTCCCAACTGCGAGTCTTGCCGAAAGAATTTATAATTTAATTTGCGGGTCACGAAATAAAATTAGTGTACCCATTCCTGGTTGAACATTTACAAGCTGATGAGGATATCCTATGATATTTACCTTGTCATGTCTGTTCTTACAGCATGCCTGCCTTTGTTAATGATGGGAACTTGCAACATATGCGGAGAGATTGTACGTCACGCAGGTTGGAACAGCTACATGAAGCTAGAATCATGCCAGATATAGAAATGGACTCATCTGGAGTCGATGAAGTACATTCCGAGGCGAGCACTGTCATCGTATAAAATTTATATGAGATAACATTTTTTGAAAATAGTGTATAAAGAAATAACGCAAAAATGATGTGCTACGCTCAGGGTTTCGAAAACTACCAATACAACTCATTTATAATTAAGGAGCTTGCTATTTCTTATACAACAGATGCTAATTACACTAAAGTATTTTGCTTTGAATCTCCCAGAACTTGGTACAGTTTAAAACATGAAGTTAAAATGATGTTTCGGGAACACACGATATAAATAACATGAAATGGGACTCTGGTGACATATCTTTAAAAAAAAGTTTTCAATATGTTAATGATGCGTTACTCGAAGACTACCCCATATATGTGCTTGGGAAAATGCAGAAGGAAATTTTTAAAACTTTTACAAATGCAGAAGCAATAAATATCAGAAGATACCATGATTGTTCGAGTATTATTTCAATAGTCAAACGCTATAATACAAATCACTGTGAGGAAGAAACATTCTGCACACAATGTAAAAGCAAAGCTTTATGAGGATATTAGTACCAACATCCTACCTATGTGTAGATTTAATAATTTTTCGAATAAATGGCTTGTTCCAGGTAACGTAATATTTAGAAAAATGGATAAATGTGACCTTGAAAAGACGTACTCCACTATTTTTCGAGGACATAAAGTGTGGTTCCAGTCTCTAGGGCAACATATACTTTCAAACACAGGTGTGTAATGGAGATGAACATTGGAAATTCGCAAAAAGTTTAGGAGAAAGCTTGTATACAGAACGAGTGTTGTGTGATGAAGAAGAAGACTGTCATGTTTCTAATAGGCAGCCTGACAGCGAACTGCCCTGTTCTTCTTGTACCTATGTTTTAAAAATCGCAGTACAGAAACAACCAAAGAACCAGGTTTTCATCAAATAAAGTATAAATTGATTAGTGAGTTTTATGACACCAACACCACCTTATGGACTGAAACATGTAATAATAAGGAACAGATCACACAAATACAAGGCAGTAGCGCACTTCTACGAGCACCATGTGGAATGTGGGACTGCGAGGTTTGGAACACAATTGTTTGTGCCTGTAAATTTGATACAACAAAATTGTCTTTGAAGAACTAATTTTAACTGGAAGAACATCTGTCTATATATATATATATATTTTATATATATATATATATATATAATATATATATAGTCGAACACCAGAGCTTCAGATACGATGGAGAAGTTCGACTCATCACTTCAGTATGCTAGTGTTACTCCAGGATATAGGCGAGTGTGGTTTAGAATTGAAGATAAAGATAGTCCACTACAGATACAGATGTGCAATGGAGAGGAACATTGGAGTTTTATCAATTATCACTCATGAATGTATGAACGAAGAAGTTGGAGATTGCATTTGATGCAAGTGCATTGTCTATCATTTAAGACCTGGCAGTGATTTACCAATTAGTTTAACCAAATTATTATGGGACATGGAAGGTGAAGAAATCACTAAATAACCATAATTTAGTAAAATTAAATATAAGTTGCGAAGAGAGTATTACGCTGAATGTTTTGTTTGGACAGAAGAATGCAACAACAACCAACATTATACATACATCGGTCACCAAGAATTAACTTCTCCCTGTCGTATGTGGCAATATAACGTTTTTCAAAGTAAGAACATCTGGCAGACTTTATAAAGGAGTGTGCCTAGTATAAAATCGTCAGTCATGGCTAGAATCTTCGACCCTACATATGTATAGGAGGTCCTACGAATTGGATACAGAAGAGTCTTCTTTAAACCTTATGAAGGTGTTCTACAAGTTCATGTCTGCAACGATATAGAAATTTGATGCTGCACTTTCAACAACAGTCTCAGCATTTGCTTTAGTGAGGGAATAGCACGGAACGATTGTGCTGTGAGATATCTTCGCCCTGATAGTGACTTGCCATCAACATTATTTGATGATTGTCAGTCTTAGTGAGGAGATAGAAGAGGAATGGGAATACAGAGTATTCGACTACTAGCTCACCAGACCTCACCAGGTAATCACCGTTCATTGGAAGGAAGCATGCGACGGGGACAACCACAACTTTATTTTCTAACAAGAGGGAATAGTTTTTCCATCGATGTGTAATTTATATTCGTGTGATGTGGATAATTAAGAATAATGGTCTCAATGTCCCCATTGTGCCCAACGAAATACAAGTATATGTTTTTTACTATAAAGGTTTGCATTATGTAACTTACAGCTTATTACATTCACATCTTGTTGTTAAGGAAATGTGTGAGTCAGACATTCATTTCAAATGTATGTAATTATCTCAAAAATGTTTGAAACACCTTGTTTATAATACAGACACTGTTTTGCCCTATCAGTTTTTCGAAGAATTTGATATTAATCTTCATACTTTATATCATTATAGCAAAAACAAGTTTGTTTCCACGTCTCATAATGGGTGTGATTCAACAAAATGTTACGTACATCGAGCAATAAAATTAGCAAAAATTAAATTTAGCCCTAAAACATGTTTCGACTTGTAAATTTAAAGAATGATTTTATCAATATACATACATTGTTTCTTGCTAAATCTTCTCAGTCGAGTGTTGGATGCCATAGTAGCAACATTTAGTATTTTCATACTGCAAATAATTATGCCAGTCTTAAACAAGGACAGTCCAATATAACTTACGCCCTATGGTGCAACGGGCTTTTTCGAGAATTTACGGAAACCTGTGACAATATTTTTCATTTTAAAGTAATTTACTGTCCTCTACGAGATGAAAAGAGCCACAAATTCATACAGTGTGGTGACAATAAGAAATGTCCAGTGTTTCACATGACTGCAGATACACCTCTTCCATCTAGTATTGAAGATTTGTACTCTCGCTGTGTTGAATCATATTCTGATTTTGTTGAAAGCATTGTTTTACATGCCCCTACTTGTAAATACATTTGTGTGCAAACAGATACATTAAAACCAGGGTGTAAGAAATACTCGCTCTTTGAAAGTAGTGGTCAAGAATGGGATCTAGATACAATGTTAAGAAAATGCATGAAAACTTTGTTCACAGAAGTTGCTAACAGTTGATAAAAAAAAATAGTTTTAAAGAAAAATCATGTATTTATTTTACCAGTTTAATGTTTTGGATCTACCTGTATTTTTTTAAAATAATTTGTATGCCATCCTGTATTTGTTAGTGTTAAAAAATGTAAATATATTGTGAAATCACTTGTGTTTGTTTAGCATGGTAAAGTTTGGTGTTTTTGGAGCAAGATATATTTGGTAGTGTTAAAATATGTTGTATGTTGTATCATCCTATACTTGTTTGATTATGTGTGTTAAAATGATTGAAACAAGTGTGTAATTTGTATATGTTTTGGAGCAAAATTTTTCTACTTGCATAAATATGTTTTAGAACATAGTATGCTGCTTCAGTGTTAAAACCATTTTTTTCAAACAGCTTGTGTTTGTATATATTTTGTAAATAAATATGATGTAAAATAAATCCCTTTCGTACATTTATTTAACCTATTCCTTACTAAAATTGAACTTGTTTTGGTAAGAAAAATATATTCTGCCCAAAGACATTTGAGAGAAACGTAATTAAATTATCTCCAAAACACACGCAGAGAGAGAGAGAGAGAGAGAGAGAGAGAGAGAGAGAGAGAGAAAGAGAGAGAGAGAGAGAGATGCTTAAATTTTTTATTAAAAGTATGTTTCATTAACAAGAAAGAGTCTTGTAAAGAAAAAAAATCAGATAATAAACAGACTATTAGTTCGCCAAAAATAATAATCAGCTAAAGATATAAATGAATCTGACAAAAGATGTGTGCTGGATAAATTATAAATACATAAAGGAGTCTATTCTTTTGCCAGCCTCCATACAGTAATCAGATTAGGCATTAGTTGGGGGCTCTGGTTTTGAATCCCGGATATATATATATATATATATATATTGCAGGCTCGATTCCCTGATAAGACATGGATGATGTAAGCTGGGTTCAAATCCTGGTTAGATCATGTGTGACTGTAATCTAGTTTCTCTCTTTCAGTGTTGTTGGGTAGATATGATTTTAATATATAGATTCTGGGTTCGATTCTCAGGTAGGTCTTGTATGATATTACCTTGTTTGTAAGTCAGTAATTCATTAACCATATTAACTGGAAGGATTAATCAATGAAATATAAAATTACAAATAAATGATAGTAAAAACCGGGATTCGTCCGTATACGTAAAAGAGTGTTGAATCATAGCATTATATTGATTTCACCTTGTAATTCAAAAAGTTCGTATTGTAATGACAATTGTTCATGTAAGAAATCATAAAATAAGAATGTAATTCAAACCTAATGTCTTAAAACCGAACAATTGCACATTAACTTCACACATAAATGTATAATTCAGCATATCCATGATAAAAAAAAAATTCGTTAAATAGTTTTAATATGCTTTAAGATTGTTAAAAAATTTAATTAAAATGCATTTAAGCATGTTATTCGTTTATCTGATATCCATTTCATGCAAATAGTGTTATTTTAATTTTTCCGATTAGTGCAGGGGGGTGATGGGCTATAATGTGACTTAATGGAGGTAACGTCTCTCACCCTCTTGTTATTGGACAGCCAGTGAACCAGTCCACGGTGCTAGGGTGTCTAGTTCAAGGCCACTGGTCGCCCTCTCGCTGCTTACTTCTGAATATATGTTCTGCAACGGGGCTTTGTGACCAAGGGACATGTCCGCTCATTGTTTCTACCGCAACAGTAAAAGCAACCCTCCTCGTCTGCAGAAGAAGTCACCTGCAGAGCTCGCTTATAACTGCGATCGCTCGACCGTTTACTAGGCTGCCAGGGTAGGCTCCCACAGAGCTCTCGAGGGGAATGAGAGCGCCCGGATGCCTGCCTGCCCCAACGTTCACCTGGCAGAACGGCCTACCTTCCAACCCGGCTGACCTGGGTTCGGGTCTTGTTCCACAACCAACATCTTCGCTATGAGAGTTTAAGTGAATTATTTAAAATATAAAACTTTAGGGTTTCGGTATTTCATTTTAAATTGTTCGCTTTTTCTTTAAACTTTGTGCAAATTTCATGAATTTCGTTCCACTTTTTAGCAAAGTGAATGAAATTTCTTTAAAAATCGTTACAACTGCATGAAATGTATTTTAAAATCGTTACAACTGAATGAAATTTATTTAAAAATTGTTACAACTGAATAAAATTCGTTAAAATCGTTAAAACTTGAATGATATTGTTATTAAGTTGTAAAATAAGTCTTTGAAATCAAATGAAATCGTTTCAAACTTAAGAAAATTCTTTAAGTAAAGTATTTTTAACATTTTAAGGGTGTTTAACGATGTTTAATGGTTTTTAACCAAGTTTAATGGTGCGTTTTGGATATAATTGAGTATGAGTAGAGTGCGTGACTGTGTGTGTGTGAATGCAGGGAAAGGTGAGAGAAATTTAATTCCAGATGTATTTTTTAATGTACATTTGAGTTTGTTTAGCAGAGTTGAGAGGGAGTTATAGGTGAACCGCCAGTAGTAGCATGTTGCATTATACGGACAATAGGCCGTGTCAATAACACGTAACCTAGTCCTCTTTTCACTGTTTAAATATTCCCAAAGTACGTGTAAAACCTCTAGAATTTATCGTCAAGTACTCAGAGATATTTTGTTTAGGTAGGTGTGACTGTGTGAGTGAGGGAGAGTGAGCACGAGATAGAGAGAGAGAGAGAGAGAGAGATTTTTCAAGTATTTTTTTATGTTTCAGTAAATTTTACTTCTAAAATATGAGTATGCATGTTTATATAGTTGTAAGAGTATTAAATGACTTAAATGTGTGTGTAGGTTTGTACACTTGTAAAAGTATTACAAGTTTGAATTTAAGTAAATTGATTGGAATGTGTATGTAAGTTTTTATAGTTGTAAAAGTATTGCATGTTTAGTTTTATAGTGTAAAATGTTTGAACTTTAAGTATTTTTTAAAGAATATTTCTAAAATGTTTAGTTTATAGTGTAAAGTGTTTGAATTTTAGACAAGACTTTTAAATGATTTGAGTGTAGCATAGTAATTCCCCTTGCTAAAACTTTCGTTATTATACTTGTTTTCGAAAAATGTATAAAAATGTTTTGATGGTGTACAAATTTGAATTTTTTGATAGTGTAAAACTACTTTAATTTTAATGGTGTTAAATGAATAAATTTGTGGCGGTGTATAACTATTTAAAAGTTTTTGACAATGTACAAATTTGAATTTTTTGATGGTGTAAAATTTGAAATTTTTAAAGTATACAAATTCATAATTTTTTTAAACTGTCGAGTACTGAACATTATGAAAAAAAAAAGTGCATTTAAGATGTAATTTTTTTTTTTTTTTTTGCTATTCCAAACTGGGCTTAGAATTCAAATACAATATCTTCTATGTAAAACAAATTGTTTTTGCTAGTCACAGTCCGCATGCTCCAAACGATTATGAAAGGTATACGAGGCGAGGCAGGATGCAAAACATGATCAATTCTATACTGGTGAAGTCCGGGCTGCTTGACAAGAAATTTTGCGTCGGAGAGACACGGTGGTGGGACAGGGCTGGAGCAGAAGTGCCAAGTTTTTCATTCGGCATAATGCAGAGACATCTGCAGGGTCTGCGCAATGAGTCGTTGGAGGGGAAAGGGAGAATGTCGATTGGGCGGGGGTTTTCAGGCAAACGTGGAGGGGGAGAGCGGCCATACGGTGGTGCACCCAAGCACTAGTGGCAACTTAATGTAATGTACTAGATTTCCCATTCTCTCGTCTAGTCAGCTCAGTGCAGGGACCAGCCTGGCTTGTTCCATGCTCGCGTCATTCACTGTTCACCCTCAATGTACACGCGGCCTGTCGGGCGGGCGAGACCTTGGCCCATCTAATCCCTATTGTGTTTTGTTTCTCCTCGTTTGCTAGCTACCTGTCTCTCATCCACGTTTAAAAATATTTGAACTCACTACCTTTTTAGTCACAGCTCTCGCTCCTGTCTTTCCCCAACAAACATCAAATTTAAAATTGAAGGAAAACAAAAATTTGCACTTTTGTCTAGGATTTTAATAATACATTAATGTTTTCTGTTATATTGTGTGTGTATTTACTTATTTACAGATGCATGAGACACCTACCTATATTTATTGCGATGTTTAAACTTTCATATCAGGGAAATTATCTAAAGTTTTTAGTTAGGTGAAAATGGACGAGCATAAGCAATCCAGTATTGATGTCTTGCTTGAAGATCTTTATGGAAGTGATTCCGATACGAAATCACATACAAAAAGACAAACAAGCTGTCGAGGCAGTGTCCCTTCGCCTAAGTGTAATGAGTTAATCTATTGGAGGACAATCTATACTTAGCGATTCGAGCATGGATTCGCTTAAGGAGACATTGTTAAAACCAAAAGGTCAAACTGTGTCTGCTTCCCCTAAACATGAGAAGGTTGAACTTTTGATTGACGACTTATTTCTATCAGACTCGGAAGATTCTTGTGCTTCGGAGAGTGCTCCAATCATTTCACAACCGACTTTCGAGTCGATTAGAGATATTTCGTCAAGGGAGCCAGAAAATAATTCCTTTTCCGATTCCCAAGCCTCAGTGGAAGGTTTGCCAGACCTGATGTACCAGATATTGGCTACGACGTTCGCAGAAAGACTAAATTATGCACGGATATGCTTAATAATGGCATCACCTAAATGATGCATGGATATGCTTAATAATGGCATCATCCGGGCTAGTTATACTATCTGTTTCTGTAGCGGGTAAGTACTTGAAATTCCTCAGGTGGAGAAAGGCACTACAGAGACTTTTTTTCCTAAGCAAAGCACTCCCTGTCCTCCATTCATCCAATGTGGATTTAATCTATGATGATGTAATCACTCATCATCTCGCTAACAGACATAAGGAGTTTAGTGCGCGTGGTTCTTGCTAGAGTCTGCAAATGTTGACATACATGGATGTCCATGTGAGCCAATATTGGCCGTTCACCATCGGTGCTGCACACACTAGACTGCCCGCGTTTATTGCTGATAGGAAAGCTTGTATTGATGTACACTGCCCAGAGGGAATGTGTTTCCACTATGCTGTTGTAGCATCTTTGTTTCCAGTCACATAAACTGTTTGCAGAATTGCTTCATATCTAAAACATCCCCAAGTTTTGAATATCGAAGGTCTTTCGGCACCTGTAGTTATACAGGATATTCACAAGATTGATGAGAACGATTCTATTTCTATCAATGTCTACTGTGTGGTCGACAAAGATAGCAATATAATTGACAAAACTTGCGAAAAGGGTGTGGTGTTTCTATATTTCTCCTGTATGCCATGACAAACACGTAAATATTTTGGCTAGTCGCACGAGTTGAAATACAGCTCATTTACATTTTGTATGTATTAGAAATTTGTCATGGCTGGTTGCTAGTCAGCTGAGTAAGGAACATCAGAGAAAACATATTTGCGATCATTGTCTCCAATACTTTGTTAGTGAGGAGAAACTGGCAAGTCACACTATTATTTGCCAGCAACAAAAGACTGTTCACAGTAGTTTCCCCACTGGGAACGACAAGTACTTGGAATTTTTACAGCAAACAGTAGAGAATGGGTTTTGTCGCCTATTGTGGTGTAGAAAGTTGCCTGAAACCCATGTTCACTTGCTTGCCTAATGATGAAACAAGTAATACAACTACCTTCAACCAACATATTCCATATGCTTGTAGCATTTAGTTGGTTTTTCATACAATCCAGATTTATCTCAGTATTTTGAGTTTGTGGGTGCTGATTGTATGTACCAATTAGTTGCTAAATTAGTTGAACTTACAAAGTGGGTTGCAGCGTCCTTAATTCCGATGAAGTCAAAAACCACTGCTGATGAAGCTAGCTTCGTGGATCAGAAAACTTGTCATATTTGTAAAGAACTGCTCGGCACAGATGATATTGTGGTCAACCATGACCATCTACAGGCGAAATCAGAGGCCACGCACATAATAAGTACAACTTGAATTTCAGACTGCCCAAAATACAATTTGTCTCTGTTTTCCATAACCTGCAAAATCACGATGCTCACGTTCTTACAAAGCAGTTGGCTGAATGTCACATAATGTTACAAGACGTGGTAATTTAAAATCCGGGAAAAATTCAAGTGATTGGAATGACCCTTGAAAAAAATACAAATGTGTCACAAAGCAGATTCCCAATGGAACTAATAGCAATGGAAAGACACAATATTTCAAGTTAAGATTTATTGAATCATTCCAATTCATGAGCACCTCTCTGGAAACTTTGGCAGGCAATTTACTACCACCGAAATTGAGTATCACCAGCTCGATGTTTCCAGACAACACCCAGTTCGAATTGGCAAAACATAAGGGAATTTTTCCTTATGACTTTGTTAAATCGCCAGGCAGTCTGATGTACAAGTCACTCCCACCAAAGGATGCATTTCATAATGTGATGAGAGGCGAAGGCTTTGGCAGTGAGGATTATGATCACGCCCAAGCCGCATGGGATGAGTTCAACTGCATATGGTTGCTGCAATATGCTATTCATTACTTACGTGTGGACATTTGTTTAATGGCTGATGTTTTCGAGAATTTCAGGACTGTATGTTTGGCTCATTACGGTCTTGAACACACCATGTACATCACTGCTCCATCTCTTTTATGGGATGCTTTGTTGTCAATGACACACGTGCGACTAGAGTTGTTGACTGATCCTGACATGTATCTTTTTGTATAATGCGGGATTAGGTGCGGCATTACCAAGGTTTCAAAAATACGTTCGGAAGCCAACAATATTTACATGGGTGAGGACTACGACCCCAATGTGGCATTGAAATATATATATGCTTTTTCGATGTAAACAGGCTGTACAGTCATACGATTCCGTCCAAGCTTCCGATTGGTAATTTCGAGTGGGTTGAGACTGACATATTCTCTTCATGGGATTTTGCAAACACAGTGATTCACGGAGACACTTGTTTTTTCGCGGAAGTTGATCTGTCTTTTCAGGAGGAGTGTCACGATAAACTTTCTGATCTGCCTTTAGCCACAGAAAATGGCGTACCCCCGAACAGCTCGCATGAGAAATTTCTTTTAACACTTGCACCACGAAAGAAATATGTTATACACGGGGAAACACTGAGGCAGTACTTGATGTATGGAGCCAAACTTGACTCTGTTCATCGTGTTTTACACTTTGAGTAGAATGCATGGATGTCTTTGTACATCGAGTTTAACATTGAGAAACGTGCCCAGGCTGTGAAAACATTCGAAAAATCGTTTTTCAAATTAATGAATAATTCAGTTTACGGAAAAACCTTGCAGAATGTCCGCTGGGAAAGGGGCATCAGAGTAATTTCGATGTATCACACGATATATGGGGCTGCAGAGCTGATAGGACATCTGACATTCTAGACATGGCAGGTTATCGATGAAAACTTGGTACTTATCGAGATGTCAAAGAGTACTGCTGTGTTTAACAAACCTTTGTATATTGGTGTTGCCATTCTCGGCCTTTGAAAATTAACTCTATACAAATTTCACTAACAGTACATGTGTACAAAATTTCTTCCACCAGCTTTGCACCTCCTCTATTGTGCCACCGATTCCCTAATTTATTCTGTTGCTTGTGATGACATCTATAAAGATATTTCCCGAGATTTAAAGGCGTAGTATGATACATCCAACAATGTGCTCGATAACCCTCAAGGATTCCCTCACATGAACAAAGGCAGTACCAGGGTGATGAGAGATGAATGTGCTGGGCGCATAATCACTCACTTTGGGGGTCTATGTCCTAAGCTTTATTCATACGCTGTTGTGAATGTGTATGGTATTCATAAGGCAAAGTTGCAATCACTCAGGTATGAGGATTATCGAGATTGCCTCGAAAATTGCACAAGGGTAATGAGGACCCAAATCATCAAGTGTACACGGAACGCATAACAAAGTTAGTGTTGTCAGGTATGTATGATAAGCGTTACATTGAGGCAGATGGAATATCAACCTCACCTTGGGGGCACTATTGAATACCTAAGTAATTGTTTTATTTTCCTTCGTATAATAGTTTTGGTACCACAATAAATTTATAGACCTCCCAGACCACACACCGCCAAGAACGTCCATCTGTCACCACCACATGCACCTCCTGTTCCACACTCATCGCAGCTGCCTGCAGCTGTCTACAATCATCATCGCAGCTGACTACACCAACTACAAACATAATCACAGCTGACTATGACTACGCCAACTACGAATATCTAGAACTAATTGTATCACTTCTGTTGTATTAAAATCCAACACTGCTGCTGTCTGTTTGTCTAACAAGATTACTACTATCTTCGATATCTTTACCCCTTGTCAGAGAAGGAAATGAAATCCACAGTGGAAACTGCATGCGCGTGAATGTGTTGTAAGCAGTCATTTGGTGTGTGTGAGTGTCTGATAAAAAATACCGGATGTGACACCTACAAAAGGACGCTGCACTGTAAGCGTCTTTATAACTTCCACAAGAGGTTGTAAATATTGTATATAGTTAGGAAAGAGACATCCGCCATAATGCTCTGAAAATGCTTTTTCTTTATAAGTTAGAAAATTATTGGTTGTATATAAATCTCTTCAATTGTATTTCAGTGTATTTATACATTAACTTGATTTGATGGAAAATAACATATTTTTTTAAAAGAGAAAAATGTTAAATGGGTAAGCTCAATGTTTGTTGTAAATAATTGTTCTTGCTTTTTGTATATCAATGTGAAAATGTGTAAACTCAATGTTTGTTGTAAATAGTTGTTGTTCCTTTTTTTTGTATATAAATCTGTTACATTGTGTTTTAGTGTGTGTAAATAATGATCGTTTGATGACAAAATAATGTCTTTTTAAAACATTGTTTTAGTAAGTATCAATAAAGTGTTGTGACACATAATATTTGAAAAAAAAAAAAAAAAAAAAATTAAAAAATATATATATTTTTAAAAAAATATTTTTAAAAAAATCTTGTTTTTATCCTAAAGTGATTAATTTGGTAAAATAAATTTGTGAATAATGAATTGTTTGTTGTAAAATGATTATTTTTGTGTGATGTACTTAGGTTAAAGGATGATTTTGAAAATAATATTTTATAATAAAAATTTTCATGTTAAAAATGAACAGTGTGTGTCTTATTATTTTTTTTATACCTCATGTCACTAACTTTATTCAATAATAACTAAACATTGATGGTAGCAGGCTAAGTATATGTCAGCAGGTTAAAACCTTTGTCCACTCCGGCTGCTTAAATTGAAGGTTGGCGTAGAAGACATGATGCCCTGCTGGCAAAATTTTGTGACATCCCAGGGGGAAATATATTAAAAGCGAGCCCCAAATACCTTTACAGAGGCAGGTACAAAAAGACCTCTTTCCCTCCTTGCCTATAGGAAAATTTCTCCAGCTAAAACGTTTATGTGTGTACCGAACAGAGTCCAACGAACATTTTAAACATTTCATTTTACATATAGGCACACAAATTGCAGCTCTTCAACATACAGCATGATGATGTCTGGAGAAGAAGACAGATGCAATATAATATAGTTAAACTAGTATTTAAAATATATTATAAAATTCATGTCAAGTTATGTAAAATATTCGTATATTTCCCTTAAATTTACAAGAGTCTGACCTACCTTCATCTCTAGTGCTAGCTGCGATTGGTGTTTTAATATAAAACTATTTTATAGGGAAACTTTTTTTCATATGTTAAGTCAATTTTGCGATAAGATTTTGAAATCAAGTTTCTGAGCTCGGTCTACGAAAATTTCTAGCAGTTAAAATACACAGTTTGTGTTAACAAGTACTAGGAATTTCATAAACATTTAAAAATTGTCCCTTCATTTACGAGTTTTTACCATAATTTAAACACAGTTGACTATCAGGCCTGCTACACGTATCTACTCACAGCTCGACGTAAGTGCTACTCATTTGTACATCGGACGGACTTATTTTAATATAATTTCAGGTACTTGATTATGTCTGGTTAAAATCGTATTCAGAGTTTATTCGGTAAGATATAATTCACAAGGCTGAATCGTGTAAGGTACGTGTAATTTGTACGTGTAAACTTGTTAATGTTTTAGGAATACTGTCGTTTAATTAAAGTAGTTTTTAGGGAAATTTTCGCTTCATTAATTAATTCATTTAAGAGAGTCACATAATTTCTTTTTATGTGTGGATTATGTTTCTAAAATTCCTCCTTGCCAGTCTCACTGGCAGACAGACGTGTAAGGTATGTGCAAGAGGCGACATATATATCTTGTTTTTTTAATTTATAGGGACATTTTGTTGTAGATTGTTAATTCCACACTCGCGAAATAGTGTTATACTTTTCTCTCATGTAAAATATATTTCTATGCTCGAGACTCACGTTACATTTAATTCCATACTGGAGAGTCCCGTAATTCCATTTACTATTAAGGTAGTCGTTTGAAATTTGCAATTCGATGCGTGTAATTTATTCAAATGTAGTGCACGCTGAAATTCTCTTGTTTGTTAAATATATTCGTAAAAATCGTCTATCTACCACCAATATTCCTACAAACACATCAAAATTAGAAAAAAAAAAAAAAAAAAAACAAGAAAAATAACTCTTAGCACTCAACTAAACACCTATATAACACATTAAAACCAACCACTCTGGTCATCGCCTTTAGAACACCACACCGTCAACATCGTACAGAGCTCGTGCTACCCACAAAAGGAAAGAACGAAAATAATAAACTTGACTCATGCCATTCTTGCACCGAACACAAAATCCAGAAAAATGATCGGATTAAGATCGGATTAAGAAAATTTTAATCGGATTAAGAATTGTTTCTATCGGATTAAAATAGGGTTAAAATTTAACCCTTTTTTATTAATCATGTCAATTAATTTGATATTAAAGGGTTAATTCGATTAATAAAAGCGGCATCCTCTTTTATCTAGAACGCCCCGCCCTTACTATTACCATAACTTCATTTTATCCAAGATATTGGTTTAATAAATCCGTATACAAATTTGTATTCCTCTTACGCAAGTACTTTGCTTAATATCCCACATAATATGCTTGTCGCCTCCGGCTTTAGGGGCTTCTACTGCCCTTATTATTTGAGATGGGCAGTGGGTGTTCTGTATCATTCTTCCTCTTTTCTGGTCACGGATCACGTGCCCGAGTTTGTACATATGTTTCCGAAACACGGTGTATATGTGTGGTATGCAAATTATGTAATTTTCATGCAATGCACACACGTAGTTCTAGGGCGCTGCCATCTCTCTTCGAGTGGCGTGTAACTCACAAACAGTCCTCAGAACCGGCATGTGAGTGATGTGGCAGGAACAGTTCTCGCCAGTTGTTGTGATTATAGGCTGTTCACGTTTAACTGCTCTTATGGGATCGACTTGTGTAAATGTCACTACCACACCTTCATGAATCTCAACAGTCTCGCTCACCGACTGACATGCGCGCTCAGTAAAGTCGGTAACGGCGGATAGGACATAGTTTCATGTTTCAACGTTGAATTAAAAAGTGCTAGGTAAAGATTTGTGAATTCCGAAATAATTTCTTTGGTTTTACATTTTATTGATGAGCATACGTCTAAGTATTAGTGAATTTATAAAACGTTTGCTTTTATAATAATTTCAACTGTTTTACTTAACCGACGTATCAATAAATTGATCAGGCCCTTAAACATGGTGGAAGCATACACAGCAAGCATACAAGTAATTCTAAAACAGGGCTTTTAAAAGTGCTCAATTTGCCATGAATTGCATATTATGATAAATATACACGCAAATAAAGAGAGACGATATGACCGTACCAACAGCTGTCTAAGTCTGAAAGAGGCTGGGTACTATTGTTGCCGAAGACAGGGTTAACAGCGCGCCAAATTACGCGTCATTTGGATCTCCAGACTCCACAGTTGTGTTGTGTTGGGAGAACAGAACGCGAGAAAGTACCCACATAAATAAATCTGACCTGGGATGATCCCAACAGGCCTCCCATAGGTACAACCATTGGAAAAACTTTGGGCAAATATTCCCCAAGAAAACATATAAAGTTTAAGATGTTTGCAGGCTTTCGAGGTCAGTGTATTTAGAGCTATCTTGGCTTTCGAGGTTGACCTTGATGATGCCTGCTGCAATGCGAGGCGACACGTCGGAGAACACCTCCACAATGGCGCGAATGGCTCAACCTCGAAAGCCAAGATAACTCCATATAAAGTTTGTTTGATTCCTTGTCCGTAACCAGTTAATTTACGCTTGAATATATATATATATATATATATATATTATATATATATATATATATATATATATATATATATATATATATATATATATATAAGGCAGTTCCACGAGGTACTATCCTCTATCAGTCAATGAAATAATAGTCTCTGAAAGCTAGTTGAGAGGTTCTTACAGACCGGTTAATCAGTCGAATAAACGGAGAAAAAGCGTCGCTGTGAAATACTCATTCTCATATCTGTAGATACGATGAAAAATATTGTTTCGATCTTTCTTGCTTGCGAGAGAAATTTTTATATTACCTACACGCAGTAAATTACGTAAAAATGATGTTTTCAGATGTTAAAACTAATAAGCCCGTTTTGCAATTTGTTAATGATTGTGTAGCTGGGTGGGATCGTACCAAGTTCCAGAACACACAGCGTATCACGCGTCCGCAAGGCGAACATTCAGCCCACTACCTGCTTTTTGCGCGAAGTAGCACTAACGGCTCTCACCCGCCTGCAGCCTTGTTTCTACGTTTGATGCCGAGAAGTGCGGGAGCGATAAAGGCGACACTGTCACGCACATCAAGTGGGCCATCGCCGCTAAGCGCAAAGCTCTGGACTGGCGTGCAGTGTTATTGTCTCACTGCGTGTTCCTATGCGATTTTTAACGGTGACCCTACACTGAGAAAAGAATTTGATGAATCAAACAATATTTGTTTGTATTGGAGCAATGGATTATTTTGTTGCTTAAACCAAATGATTTTTTTGTTCTTATTTGTTTGCCCTAAACTGCAAGATTTGGTTGGTGCGACTAAAGATTTGTTTGGCCCCACGTACATTAAACAGTTTGGGTTGATATAAAACATTTTATACAAGTCCGATTGAGCCTCAGCTAATGTGACAACTGATGATGGTGGAAAGCTTTTAAATAGATATACTGTAAATACTGGGCAACGTGTGCAAACAAATATTTAAAGTCTTGCAGCTTTGCTTTACAGTTTCCTGTGGCATTATTTTATTAATATGTTTATACGGTTATTATGGATCAATAGATGCACTAACAAACACGGTTACTATCTAATTGTCACAAAAAAATACAAACAAACTCTCGAGCTGTATTTTCGAACGAAGGCAGTCAACGGAGTGGCCAAACAAATATAAACAGTTGTTTCAACAAAATATTTAGTTGACAGTTTAGCTTTTTTTTTTTCTTTTTTTTTTTGGTCCAACACAGAGATTTTGTTTATTCAAATATATATTTTGCTATACGAACAAAAGTATATATATATATATATATATATATATATATATATATATATATATATATGCTTGCTTTTCATATTTTGTTTGCTCAAAAATATATTTTATTAGGGCAAATAATATTTATATTTGGCCCTATACAAACAAATAGTTAGTTCAATTTTCTTTCGGTGTGTTATTTTTAGTGGTGGAAAGTCTGTCGAAAGGTTCAGTGCATGGTCCTTGAGTAGTTTTGTATGTACATGATTCGCATATTTTAAGATACAGAACCTTGAAAAATCTGTTTTGGAGTACTCTGAAATTGTGTTTACAACAAGCGTGACATTTTGAAAGTACTCAACAGCCCTCGTCTGATAGGCGTGTTATTTTCGTAGATCAGCAAATTGGACGTACATGTAATAGTTTCGTGTAAAGACGTGCATTTCTAACACACTGCAATGCAGTTCAACAAGCAGCAGTACAGCGGAACCCTTAACGCTGCACAAATAAAAAAGTACAGTACCAAACGAACAATAGTTCAGTCACGTAAACATATTCCATACTACTGTAATAATTATGTGTTGTTCATTTAAACAGTTTTGCAAAGTTCAAAATATAAGCTGTTTACAGCTACCTGCCAATTTACAACATCACGAAGTGACCTTCAAATAAGCGAAAATCAGCGACCGTATACATTTAAACTCATTTCAGAATGAAGCCATTTTAACTAGTGGTCACTGACTTGGCTGCATTCTCACTATTCCAGGTTAATATTGTAAATGTGCCATCCCCAAAAACTGGAAGTGAGCGGAACACTGTTGTGTTCAACAATATTGTAATATAATAATGTTGCAATAGTATTCAAATTAATTTTTCAGTACCGTCAAGCATAATTTCTTTTGAATTCCATAGCAATTCTTAGTGCAAAAATTAATTTGTCAATGAGTATACATAGTTTAAGGCGAATATCCGGCTATATGTCTTCCCCTCCCCTGACTTGGCTGTGAGCGATAAAGAAGCCTACTGGAGCTAGGTAGAAAACATGTGATGAGTATTTTTTGAGTTGCATGTCTCCCTGAGTTATGTGAGTTGTATAGCTAATCGTGTGTGCAGCAAGTACTATGGGGGGAGGGGGGGTCATAGCGGGTGTTGATCACACACTCAGTCGGCATATGGTTGGAATCCACTAGTTTAGAGTACTTGATACCATACACTAAAGGTGAGCTGTCAAGATGAGCTGTTTCCGCACAACCAGTCCGCGTGTTCCAACATTGAACTCATATTCTACTAACACGTCTAGTATAAACGGCATGGATTGGATTTGAGGATAGAATACTGATTAAAAAAACAAGTGCTTTCAGATAGTATGTATAGGTATACTTCCACTAACAATTTTTTAACGCAGTTCGAGATATAGATTTAAATATAAACCAATTCGTTCATCACTGTTGACCACGTGACTTTGATAGTTGTGTTGCTTTGGGGTAGTGCATTGTGTTCGTGAACAGAAGAAGAATAATCGGTCTACATCACTTCTAGTCTATGCCTGATTAAGGTTAGTTCTACTCAGGTTAGGAACAAAACGAGTTTTCGTATGGGAGAGTTTGACATAGGAAACATTTCTGCCGCCAGGTGCGCAGCGTTCCGAAGAAGCCACTTTGAATTAAAATCTTAATCTACGTGAATAATAAAAGCGCATGATTTTACATAGTTATTTTATATTTGATTGATAATTTTTGCAATTATTTTGTTTTTCAACGTAGCAAATAGAGAAAAGCTGGTACACATGCGACACTAGCGCTTGCCTAGTGGCGAAAAATTTTGTTTGCCAAGCTAAAAGTATTGAACTTGCCAACCTGAGTAGAATGAACATTGGCTCATACAGGTGGCTATCAGATACAACGTAGGCCTATAGGATATTCACGATAACGTGAGCACTTTTGAAATCAACCTTAGAAAAAAGTCACTGCACCTACCTGCATATATTTTAACGGGCGCAATGAGTAACATGTGTTCAGCAAAGTTGGTAACGATGGAGGGGAAAGCAGTTATATATATATATATATATATATATATATATATATATATATATATATATATATATACACGTCGAACAGAAAGTGTCAGGTGACCATTTGTGATATCTTAAATTATTTATCTCGCTTTCTGTATTTTTTTAATGCATCGAAGAATAGAAATGAGCAGATTTGTACAATATTTACTTTTCTAATAATTTCACAGTTTCACTTGATCGACGCATGAATAAAGTGATAAGGCGCATGGCAATGTTAACTTCTCATAAGGCGGAAGAACATACAACGTGTATACAAATATATCTTAATCAGGACTTTCAAAAATGCTCATTTTACCGTGAACAGCCTTTAACAGGTTGATACTCCGTGTCCCACCTCTAATATGGCGGATGTCTACTGGGGTAACATGTATGATAAGTGTAGACGTGTCTTCACCTGGGGGCAGAGTGCAGGCGGCGACAGGGGCGGGTCGGGGCGCCAGGGGTTGCTCCGCTCCCTGGCAGGCGACGTGGTCCAGTGTTCGCGGCGGCGCACTGTACAGGCCGCCGGCCCTCTGCGACAGCAGGCTGCGCTCGTTGCGCCGGAACTTGGCGCGCCGGTTCTGGAACCACACCTGCCAACACACGTCTGCATACTACTCTCACAAACATACAGCATGTGGTTCTTAGCGAAGGCACTCTTCTTAAGTTTAACAAATTACACACGACTAGAAATTAACTTGGTTATAGTCAAGTTGCCACTTATTACCATTAAACTTTTTATTTGCATCCTTATTCTGCCAGTAATTACAAAATTAAAACACTATTAATAATTAATTACAATTAAACATATTTTTTAAACGAGAAGTGGTAAATCTAAATGCAAGTTATCTATTGGAGTAAAGATATTGTAATACATTACTGCATATTCTTCCCTTCTCCTTTAGTTTAGTGCTATTGGCTGGAGGCATTACGTACACGACACGAAATAAAGATGCGCAATGTTCCTACACGACAAGTACGCGATGAACATAAACCGTTTCTTAGAGCTATGCACCATCTTTCATTCTGATACGTACACGTTCATTACGTACACGTTTTACATTGTAAACTAACCCGTAAGGGCTGTTCACAGTAAAGCGAGCACTTCTGAAATCAACCCCTAAAAAGTACACTTCTTGTTAACTATATATAAAACGTGTAAAAAGAATGACGGGTTGTAACACCGGGGTTGCGTAGAGACGTGAAAACTGTGAAGAAAATATAGAGGTAATTATTTATTATAGCTAGAGCCAAGATAATGCGGTGAATAGCGATAAATCCGAAATAGCACCTAAATGCAAGTTATACGCCGCCTTAACACCGAAATTTCAGTTAAAACACAAAATAAATGAAATTTAGCCAAAATATATTATTTTATCTGTGAAAACCAACAATCTGTATCCAAAAATGTATAAACTGAGTGATAATATGATAATTTAAGTTTTCAGATTATGGGAACAAAAAATAATAATTTTAAGCTGTTGTCATTTAGGCTGAGTAAATAACAGCAGTAAATATTGAATAACATTTGGATGAGAAATGTTCGTTTAATGATAATAGCAAATTACTGTAAAAGCAAATATAAAAAAAAACGTTATTTCAAGTATTGAATTATTTTATTCTCTATAAAACCATATCCAAGCAATTTGTGTAAGATTGTAACAAAAAACCCACACTGTTTGGGAACCTCAACATACAAGTTGCGAAGGAACGAAACTTTTAAAAAGTGATTTCTAATCTGTTGTAATTATATCATAAACATTATAAAATTTGGATGGAATCATGCATTAAGGAATTAATTATCAACAATTTTTTTAACAATAACATTTGCATAAAAAGAACACAGTAAAATGTTGCCTCTCATAATACACAGTTTTAGTTATGACATTTCAATTTCTAAGACTTTCATAATAAAACCGATAACACCAAAATCATGTATTTTTAAAAACGAGATTTTCCTTGAAATAACCCAGAATATCTAGCCCTAATTATAGCCAACCGTATGGTCGCAGCGGCCCCATTAATCTAGCGCATGATCGTGTGTAGATCGCAAATATGGCGACGAAACTAAATGCTGCGATTACTACAGTTAATGACATACTAAATAATGTGCAAGGTAATACGCGGCGTGTGGCCGCATGCCAGCGAATAGTTTGTGGACGCTTTGAATATCTGGGGCAAATTCCGCCCGTCTAACTAAGCTCTGTGGACCTTATTGCGAACCGCTTGGTTCGGATCTTGCGTACTGTGAGTGGCATGTATGTATCAATGTGTACTATAATTATATGAAGTATCAGTGTGGAACTTCAAGGAGTATAGAGTACACAATTGAAAAACTTACGCAGTGAGAATTAACCTGGTAAAAATTGTGTACAATTAACAGCAATTTATTTATATTTGTTTGCTGCTCAGACGATTTTGAAAACCAATGTACAACTAAATAAACGCCTGTTTCCATTTTAATTTCAAACAACAAACTTCAAAAATGTTCTTTTATTGTACAGATACGTAAAGATAGGTTTATATTAAAACCCATTATAGTTTATGTTTTGATTGCCACTGGAATTTCTCGAGTTCTCTCTCTCTCTCTCTCTCTCTCTCTCTCTCTATATATATATATATATATATATATATATATATATATATATATATATATATATATATATATATATATACACACATACATACATACACTCACAGGGTGGTGTAATTGAACTCTACCGACAAACTTCTCGGCAGGTAATTCATCATAAAAAAGGGTCGGAATATATATATATATATAGGTCAAGGTGTGTGTGTTTATATAAATGAATATATATTCATATATATTCATATATACATATACACACACACACCACGACCTATAGCCTAAATGTATTCTTGAAAGTGTAGCTGAAGCAGACGTTTATTACTAGTAACACATCCAGAATGAGGGACAAATATCCAAGTTTCTGGATAGTACATTATTGAACGAGGAAGTGTAAACCACGAAAAAATTGAGTGCGGTTATCAACCCCCCTTCCATAAAAACGGATTGATTGTATTCCCATCTGAGCATTAAAAATTTTAACTGTACGATGTTTTTTTTCCTGCGGCTTAGTAATCTTCTTTACGCGGTGAATTAAAAAGCTTTATTGTATTTTTGCGCTAAACACCGCCGTTTTCTAAAAATTAATGCATAATTAATAGCAACATTTGCAGTGTTAGATCATAAAGCATTCAATTCTAGAAAACAGTGGTGTTTAGCTCAAAAACACAATACGGCTTTTTCGTTCACCATATACGGTGTATACATGTATTTTATATATGTATATATTATATATATGTATACATAAGGAAAAACTTACTGACTGACTTTTAACGCCCAGCCTCAACCATTGGTCCAAGAAACATGAAATTTGGAAGAAACATTCATTATGTAATGCAGACAGCCATTAATGAGATATTTTTCAAAGTTTAATCACTACAGGGATGAAATGGAGTTTCAAAGTTGGTATGGAGAAAAAATATATATGACGATCCAATTAAATATAAATTCAGTCAAAGTAATATAAAAATAAATAATTAAGCACACGGTTGACAGTTCCTTAAAAATAAACCAATATTAAAACAGTTATATTAACTAGAAATCTCGTAAAAGTATTCCAAGTAATACCTTATTTTCGCCTAATTTACCAGTGGTGCTGAGGGGAACGCGTGCCGATGAAATCAAGTCTTGCCTCGAGAGTTATTCTTCGTGACCCTCGGGTTATTGTGCTAAAACTAACCAAAAATATGATAGTACATCTGTGATGTGAAGTGTCAGCCGGTCAATTTTCAGACCTCCTTCTCAAAATGGGAAATTGTGGTTATCCAGAAACAGACGGAATGACAACTATCCCAGACTAGTTGTGGACTTCGGTGACTATAGTTCAGGAGATGGTAGCAAAAATCTGCTCAGACGTTGCCCCCATACGGACAACCCTGTGGAATGGCTTTGTGAAAGAGCCATTCTGGCCTAAAAAATTGACCAAGCATAGCGGTCATCAATGGCATTTTACTGAAATAATTCGAAAGGGGAATAAACTGTATACAATTCAATTTGCACAGTGATAGATACAGACGAAGCAGTTCATTACCCAGTGGAATTTTTTATACACTCTAAATCCACAGGGTCTCCCTTACCATAGGCTTTTATACTACGTGTGGGCACACCTGTCATATTGTACAGAAATTTAAAGCCACCGAACTCTGTAATGGCACTAGGCTGTAAGTAGAAGCTCTACGTCAGAATGTAGTCGAAGGCACTGTTTTAACAGGATAGGCTCGGGGAGAAATAGTGTTTGTGCCGCGTATTCCATTGATTCCCAATTAACCTAGTTTTAGAATTCAAGATACTGCAGTTTCTCATCAAAGTGTGCTACGCGATCACGATAAATAGGTCGCAGGGACAAACTCTCGAATTTTCAGGAGTTGACTTGAAGTAGGACTGTTTCTCCCACGGTCAGTTTTACGTGGCGTGCTCGCGTGTAATATCACCCTTCGGTCTGGTTGTTCTGCTGCCGACCACTAAAATGGTAAAGAACATTGTTTACAAAGATGTATATTCTAAAAGGCCTAACTTACATGTTGACACGGTCGATTATAAATACCAACCCCAAACTTAACAGCCATAGTGCTCTTATTTTTGGACTTGTATTGCATTCTAGTTTCTATTTTAAAACATGTATTCTGTTTTTAAGAAATACTTACACATTAAAAAATATTGTAATGAAAACACGAATTAGACGCCGACGCTAGTTTATTATAAAAATAAGATTGGGATTTGGATAATAATAATAATAATAATAATAATAATAATAATAATAATAATAATAATAATATTCCAACAGTTTCACACCTGACTGTCATGTGGACACTGCGCATAAGTGGAGGAAGGACAGACGACGGGCGGGTGAAGGGGCAGCAGGGTGGCGGACAAGCTATCATGTGACATGGGGCCTCGGGCCACCGAACAGCTTCAAGCAGGCGTGGAACAACCGCGTTTGTTCCCTGCTCAAGTTGCACGCGTTGATGATACGACGTGAAATGTGACTGGTCGGTGCCGAACCGACAAGCCGTCTTCCACGGCGGGACGTGGTTAGCACTGTTTCAGAGCGCCCCGCAGCGGAGTTGAGAAATTTTGTGACTCTCGGGAACACGCCATATGTCCGTAACAAGAAAGTATCATGTAACTTATTCATTATAGTAGGGCCGCAGTTGTGTAGCAATATAACTACTCACTTCCTTGCACCAAGGCAAAAAGGGTTTGATTCCTGGAGGGATGACCCGAATTTTTTGCATGAGGGAAACGGGACGGACGTTGGGTGGTGTTTTTTGGCGGGGTGGGGGAGGGGGGCATTCCATTTTTCCCAGCCCTTCAATCCCGCCGCTGTTCGATATTCACCTCACTCAACCTTCACCGGCTCTCTTAACCTCGCTGTTACGTGCTGAACAAAACTTTTCAACAACTATTAGTGGTAGTGGAGCTCAGATAAAGTGTTTTAAATATTTAAAAAAACATCGAAGCTTATCGCTAAAATCACATGTCCCTACCTATCACACAGTTATATCAGTAGTATGATTACTTACGTATGGTTCGAACAAATTGCTTTTCGTGTTAAGAGTTATATGGACCTGCACGTTTTTTGTGAAATAGTTGTTTGTGCGAATAAGCGTATCTCGGTAAATAAATGTTCTACAAATATGACTTTTTGTCAGAAAAAATAGAAAAAATTATCTATGTTCCTATTAATTTATTTTTGTCATATTTAATGTATTCTTGGAGAAAAAAATCCGTGAAGATGGTGAAATATCGCATTTTAAAGCGTGCCTGAGCAGTTTCATTAAACGACAAGAGAAAAGTACAAAGATACGGACTTAGTTTAATCTGCGGGCTTTCATCACGTGTAATAAAACCCTACTGTTACAGATCTCATTTGTACAGTACAGCGTCACGGCGGTAACACTGCATGCCTTGGCGTAGGAGCGATGAGACACTAGGCGTGTGTGTTAGTGTTGCCCGTATTCCTCCCTCGCTTCTTCCTAACGATTGTTTGTCACGGCGGGCGAAGTATGATGGCAGAGTACTTTTTTTTGAGTAGATACCACAGGCTTATGACAAAAATAGTTGTTTTCTTTTGGTGTAGGCATTCGATACGGATAAGCTGCTCGATGGGCGGCTTGTACACTAAACTAAACCTAAACTCCCCCCTATAAATGTCAGGCACATTTATATCTTATTGGGGAATCGAGCTGAGGGAACCATCGTCCCTTAAATAGTCATTCCAGCCAACAGTACAGTACGAAAACAAGGATTTTTTTTTTAAACAGTCATTGGTATCAAAATTTTGCGCTGGGGCGTGAAATCACTTTGAAGTTGTGCCTGCTAGAGGTCGGAGAGCCTGTTGGCACGCATGGGCAGTTGGTAGCGGTGTTGCTGGCAAACGCACGCTCTCCAGGACATGCCGCGTCACGCTGCCGAGATCCGTGCGCGCGCCACGGCCTGTGAAAGAGATACTGCAGTTCCCGCGATGTTGAGAGGAGCAGGAGGCGAGGGTTTATAATCTAGATTGACAATTCCGGCTTGCTTCTCGGCGTGCGCGGGGGTTCGGGTAATCTTAGAAGGGCGAGCGAGGCGAGGATTCGGAGACGCGCGGCAACACGTGCGTGAAGCGAGACGACGTGAAGGCGGGCGGTGCGGCCACACACGCCCACGCCGCGCCGTGCCGTGTAGTGCCGTCATCTGCACGTCCCGGAGGGCGGGGCTGTCCGCCGCGACGTGTCTGCATCTCCGGTTGGCGACGACGACACCAGATCCCTCGGCCGAGACGCTTCGCTTGACGACGACTTGGCGTCGCCGTCAGAACAGCTGGGTCCTGCCTGATTGCGGATGGGGAAGGGAGACGTCCTCACCAGTAAAGGCTGTTCACGATAAAGTGAGCACTTTTTTTAATCAACCATAGAAAACATTCACTGGGGCAGTGAATGTTTTCTATGGTCACCTCCATATATTTTAACGGGCGCAATGAGTTACATGTGCCTAGTAAAGTTGGTAACGATGAACGGTAAAGTAGTTCTATAAATTAACGTAGAATAAAAAGTGTTAGGTATGCATTTGTGATAAATTATTTCTTTAGTTTTCTGTTTTTTAAATGCATGTAAGTAAAAAAATTAGTATATTTGTACAATATTTACTATTCTAACAATTTCAGAGTTTCAATTTACGGACGCATTAATAAAGCGATGAGGTCCATGACAATGTTAATTTTACATACGGCGGAAGAACACACAACGTGTATACAAGTAGATCTTAAGCAGGGCTTTCAAAAGTGCTCATTTTACCATGAACAGCCAATACTCACTTTGACATGAAACTGTCCTGTGAACGTTTTCAAAGGGCAATGAGTGGGTGCCTTCTTCCCCATGCAAGAAATCGAAAGTCTAGACCCGCAGACGTCAACTTCTTGTTTACAGAACATGGGCAAGTCTCAAACATCCTGAAACCACGTACATGATCATTTTAATTTTTCCCAATCTCTCTATATCTCTAAATATGTTGTATGTTTTTTGCGTGAAGTTATGCACGAAGGTAACACTTATTTCGATGTATGCAAAGAACACTGAATCGAAATTTTGTTTGAAAAGGTAATGCGAATTATAAAAGTGGACTAAAACCTGAACATTCTGATTCCAATATTCAAAGTTTTACAAAAAATATATATAAAAATACAAAACATTAAAATATTATATTTGAAAAAGAGTGTGACAAGAAGTTTACTGTAACTGAAACTTATTACAGACTGAACTTGTGGCCAATCACACAAGATAGTAAGATTTGTGGGGGAGGGGAGGGGAGGGGGAGCAGGAAGGAGGTGACCACGCCCCTACTGGCTGAAGAGAGGGGCAGCGTTCCAAAAAGTTACTCTGCGAGTAGACTTTGCTATTTGGTTGTTACTAAACACTTTAAATAAATGTTTTATTCGCTCTTGGCGGTGTTATAACACTGCAGTAATTACTCTGAGAATCTTGCCAGAGTAAAAATTCTACACGTACTATTTGGGCGAGTGACGAAGGGTACACTGAAAATGGTGGTATGTTAAATAACTGAACGAACTAAAAGGAAATGTGGCCATTGGTTACAGACACAGTCAGAGGAGAGATGTGGATATATTTGGACTGCTCTTAACAGCAGGGTGTTGAGAGTCGATGAGGGTGAAACGAGGCGAGTATGGAGCGGCACCGGAATGCAGGGGCGGGGGAAACGGGAGATCCCCGAGAATTCCCGCCGACCAGCGGCATCGTCCGACACGATTCCCACATGCGAGAATCCGGGAGTGACCCCGCCGGGAATCGAACCCGGTTCGGCTAGGTGAGAGATGACTAGTCTGACCCCTCGCTACATCCCACCTCGGCCCCTGACACGCTCGGGAAAATTACAAATGGCGAGTGATAAAATTCGTATTATTTATTTAGAAATTAACTCATATGATTGTTACATTTTAAGTTGTGGAAAGTGATAAATGTAATTTGTAAATTGTATTAGTTGATTAATCGGTACATTTGTAAACGCAGCATGCTATTTACAACGCGCCCATTCAAAAACAACGTTTACGCTTGCTTCGCTAAGTTGTTACTCTATGTTACTTTACTCTACGTAGGAGTAGAGTTTTGAAACGCCGCCCTGATGAATGACTGCCTTTTTGCCCTCCCCTTTACACGGTGCCTAAGTCTAGACCTGCACCTGGCCCCATGAGAAAGTGATCTCCCCTCTGCCTTCCACCGCCAAACAGAAAGTTAAGATCGGCTCCTGGCACCGCGGCCACTATAAGCCCAAGAGGAGCTAGAAGCTACCTTCGTACTCTTCGCGTATCCTCAACACTTCCTCGACAAGTGCGAAAAACAACTGTCGAATCCACGTCTTTCAACAATAATGTGAAGTTTGTTTGCATTCGGTTTTATACTCAAACCCGACGTTTTACTAGGAAAAGAAATGATGGCGTTGCAGTGTTGGAGGTACGGCCGTGAGTTTTGTGTGAAAACGTTTGCGTTGGCGGGAAACAATTACTTTGGGACATGGGAATCAAATGAAAGTAACGAAATCGATACTTGGCTTTTATGGCTTGAATCTACAGAACCTAGACGATATCATTCGTTTCGCACCAAAATCAGCGCGCCAGTACCTCGAAAATTTTCTCCCACTCCCAAATTCGCAAGTCACTTCAGGTCGCTTCACGCATGCGCGGTAGGATATGTTCGCATCGTAGCCGTGTATCCGAGCGAAATAAACCACATTTATTTCAGTCGTGTTATTCGTAGCTATAGTTAGAGCGCCGGAATAGATCACCCTGCAAACGTCACATCGTTCTTTCCGTCCTGGTGCACAGAATGTCAGTATGATTTTTAATGACGTAGTCACATCAAAATAATGTAATTTTTGTGACTTGATTAGATAGTCCTGATCCGGCGCACCCGTAGACTATAGATGAGGTAGACCTATCTCGCTGGCTGCGCACAACCAATCTCCTTGTCCCAACATTGAACTGATTTTCTGCCAACACGTCTAGCGAAAGCGGCGTGGTTTGGATTTTAGGTTAGAATACTAATTTGTAACAAGTGGTTTGAGATGTATGTATACTTCGTCTAATCAATTTGTAATGTAGTTTGATTAATTTGAAACTAGTAAAAGTATTTTATTCATATAATAACGCTTGTAATTTAAAAATTAGGATGTAAACAAACCCTTTCATCATGCTTACCATGTGATTTTGACAGTTGTGTTCCTTTGCGGTAGGTCCATGTTGGATACATGCGCAGGAGACGAATAAGCGGTCAACCTCATATTTTTTTAGTCTATGGTCCCAACATTGAACTGCTTATTTGCGAACACGGCTAGCAAAAACGGCGTGGATTCCATTCGAGGTTAAAACACTGCTAAGTAAACAAGTGCTTTGAGATGTTTTTATACTTCCTCTAGTCAATTTGTAATGCAATTTGATGAAATTAAATTTCGTAAAAGTATTTTTTTTTTAAATATAATAGTGGTTACTATTTAAAAATCAAGATATAAACAAACACGTTCATAATTGTTGACCATGCGACTTTTGACAGTTGTGTTCTTTTGTGGTAGGTCAATGTTTGGTACATGCGCAGAAGACGAATAATCGTTCTACCTCAATTCTATCTTTAGTCTATGATTGTAACCATAGATGTCATGTAGTATTGTAATATTTATAATCGTGATTGTGCGTAATAAAACCTTGTCCGGATAACATTTTCTACATGGAGTGTGTAGACCATTCAACTGCCATTTTTCTATACCTGTGGGATATTCCGTGACATAATAAAAAAAATTACTTCAAAAAATACGAAATAATTTAATAAATAACACGTGTTTTTAGCGTAAACATGAGAGTTCTCACATGAATTTTTAATTAATACAAATTTCAAAATATTATTATAACACAAAGTTTGGTTTCAGTTAAAGAATGTATTAAAATCATACGTGTGTCTCCTTGCAGCTTCTTTGAAAACAGGTAGTTAATAATTCACTTGCTTTAACTTCCGGCTATTTCCAAATTTAAATTTAATCCGAAAAGCTGAAATGAAATACAAGTGATCTGCGTTGTAAATTTTCAATAAAGTACAGTATGTCGAAAAATTCATTCCCTGAATACGAACTTTATTTATATCAGCTATACGTAAGACAGAAATGTGAAACCGCTGCCAAATTGTTGGCAAACTAACTATGAATTTTGTTGGGACAGGACAACACTTCAGTAAGTCTCCACGTGAGCGCCCTTAGTAGGACATGTAGTCGGTACTGAGTTTAGATTCATACATTAACCAATATCACAGGAGGGAACGATGCAATGACTGTAGATTGCCGTTGTTGCAAAGCTGAAAGGTCCGGTACAGGAGTTCTGTAGAAGTTGCTCTTTAATAATACAATAGAAAAAAATATGTAATGGGGTAATGTGAGGAGAGCGCGGAGGCCAAACTGTCGGGTCATCACGACCAATTTATCGTCCAGGAGAAGTCTTACCGAAAAGGCGGCGCACCGTCTTATTGAAAAATGACATATGGGAGACACTCAGGCAACTGAGAAACAGCAGACAATTTATGTCCAGGTACAGTGGGGATGTGATGGTGGTACCCTCATCGAAAAATGAGGGTCCTAGAATTTTGTCATGCGAAAGCACACACTAAGCATTCACCTTTGGGTAGCCTCTGGTACACTGACTCCTCACCAGGTGCTCTGAACCCCAAATGCATACACACATTATGCCGGTTTACAACACCACTGACAAAAATATTCGTCTCGTCAGGAATAGCAACACGTGTCATCCGAGCCCCGAACCCAAATCATGCTTGTCTAAGACCTAACAGCCACGCCACATAACCACAACACCGTTATTTTTCCGTTTTTGTTTCACTAGTTAAAGTTGACGAAGCTCATATTAGACCGACTCGTTGACAAATTCCCAATGCGACAAGCGAACTGAAGATATGCCGCGAAGGTGCCGGGGCGCGAACTCACGACCCCTCGACTACAAGTCGGCCACCCTACCCGTGAGCTATGGGGACAGGGCAACCATTCGTACACTTACGAAAGTCGACCCAAGATTTCGAATATATAATTCAAAACTACCGACCATGTATTGATACAGTTAAATGCATTTTATAATGTTCAACATGTAGGTATTGTAACTTATTTTGTGTTATGTACTACATTTAAAAAGAACGGAACCATAACGTTTATACTCGTTTGCAATAAATACGGTTACGATGATTCTCACCCGTCATGTTTAAACTGAGCTTCCCGACCGGGAAAGCAGCTTTCGACAACCATTAGCTTTCGAGCGTTCTCGATTGTTTTCTCACGAGAATCGAGAAGTCATATTTAACTCAGAATACCGAACACTGGAAATATCACGAAAATCGATATTTCTAGGTCGGGAGCTACCTCTCGAAAAATTTAAAATAGAGCCCCAGTTCTTGGTGAGTCAGCAACGAATCCTGTGTTATTGATTTTATTATAACACGATCTAATGCTCTTTAGAACGGGCGGCATCTTTCTCTACGTAGTCTGAAGTTCCTCTGCACTGTTATTTGAGACCGGGTGTCTTGGTACCAGAGGACACACTGAGCTTTTTCCTCATTTATGAACATGTCCGGTTTACTGGACACTGCAACTGCTACACTACAGCTATGTTACTGAAACCTGCAACAAAACACTTGGTTAGATTTCCAACAGTTTGGCGCTAGTTTCATGTCTCTATCTTATATATAGCTGATATAAGTACAGTTTGTAATCAGGGAAACACTCGAACATCCTGAATTTTTAACGAGATTCTAATGTCGAGATCAATAAGTCATTTGAGCTGTAGCTTAACGTATTATTTTTATTTAATTCAGAAATTCGTATGAAGAAAAGCCTCGTGAAAGACAGTTTTACATTACTATGTTTACTTTCATTAGTCTTTTAGAAGTAATTCTCCAAAATTATCATTCTTTTTAGACTATTACTTCACGTCACAACAAAAACAAATTGTAATATACTAAAAAGTAGAAATTAATTTTTGGCTCTCAAGAGTCTTGAAACGTTAAAGGCGACATTGCGGTCTGATTACAACCGGCCATGAACCGCAAGGTTATCTACAGCGACGCTCGCACAATTTGAGGCCGTATTATAATTCGTTTCGAGTTTAATTTTTCGTAATTTGTATTCAGCAATATGTAAGATGTAGTCGGAACACCACGACATGCAACTGTCTATCACGCCATGCTGCTATAAGTTAGGTGTAATCATGATTCCAAAATTAAAACTCCACGAAGTCTTAAAATAAACAGAAATTATTCCCGAAAGTTGTTAGAGTGCTATTTAAAATTTAAATTAACAAAATAAAACAAATATGACGTGATATTGTTACTTAAAAAAATTTGTATCGTGAGAAAATACCTACTTCAAGAATATTTCAGCAGTTTACTTTATGAACTGAAATTTATTTCATATTTAATAATGTGAGTACAGTTCACATATGTTTATTCCAATAACCTCACCTAAATGTGTATTTAAACGTTTCAAACAGGGAAAAGTAATGTGGTGGCGATCTGATAGTTTGCATTCTATAATTTGTTAGCTACGAAACTGACAAAATGAAAAACTCAAATTACACAAATACGTCGTAGATGTTGTGGACAAAACGGGCCACATGACCATTTTGTCAAAAGAAGTGGCACTTGGAACACGGCCTCTGTAACACCGTGTGAGGATCTATCGCAGGTTCGGCCTACTTTTAGCGCGAGGGCAGTGCTTCAGCTAACTATGCTCCGATGACTCTTCGTTGGTATAGACTATTCACGGTAAAGTGAGTACTTTTTAAGGCCCTTCTAACCCACATTAACCACTAATAAATATAATTTATGACAGTTTAAGACATTACATTTTGGGAGTGAAGAAAAGTATACACTGCGTTGGTTTGTCACCAGGCAATGTTTATATTAAAAAGTGATAGGAACATAAAAATCTGTCAAAAGGAAAAATTCAGCAGGTCCTTAGAAAGTGCTCATTTTAACTTGAACAGCCTATAGTGATGCGAAGGTGAAAACACGCTGGCGAGAATGCAACCAACCACAGAATCTGAAATCCCTTCTAGAGTAAGTGTTTACTCGAACTTGGATGACAGGAGATACGAATGTAGGAAGATTGTTAATTAGGTCGTTAAAACAAGTAACGGAGATATATATATATATTTTTAAACATTTTTGCTACTTAAGGGCTCAGTCTGACTGACGCATGAGTTGCGTCACAGAGCCTTCGTAAAAAATACATGAAACAGAACCGTTTGGATATTTTACAGTGGTATCTAAATAAAAATATCATTTAAATAACGTTTCTTGCCCAAAGATAATTTTCACGTTCTCATTTCAAATTCTTTTGGGCATGAAAATTTTTGAAACGGGTGTTTTCAGCATCAGTCTTGGCTGCAAAATTTTCTACTCATCAGGAACTTCGGAGTTGCCTTTAGACATGCCTCATGCTTCTATCACTATTAGCGTACTACAACGTTATAGGGTCGCTGTTTAAAGTCACGTTGAGACGAGTCGCCTTGCGTAGAGGCGATGAGACAAGTGGTGATTGAGAAAGAGTCGGCCTTAGAATCCACGCGTCTCGAGGCCTCGAAAGCGCATAATCATTACGGGCAGGCGGAACCCTTAAGGTATGCTGCGATTGTCTGAATGCTATTTTATGTTGAGTCTCGACAATGCGTCAACAAACATTAGAACATCCTGGAAGGATTCTCATGCAAGAAGTGCGCGTAACGCGAGTAAACGTTATCTCACAACTAAGTTTTGAGTATAAGTACATGCTATTTCATTAGCTATCCTAGCCAGGCATCGGTATATTATAATAGACGCTCGATAAAATAACTGATATTACAACATACGCATAGAATACCCCCTTTGCCACTGCACCTGCAGCACAGTATGAGAAACTTTTTGCGGGACATGAACATTACCACGTGACTAAGTTTATCTAGAACGCTATTTTGAAATTTGAAAATAAACGCTTGTTTAGTTCGGTATTGAGTCTTCATTGCGCAGAAGAATCAATCGGTTCTCGGCCGTGCCAACTCGCTTACTTCGATGAAAATCCTGGTTTCCTATTTATTAGGTGCCAAATCACATTTCATTGGGATAATTTACACGTGCTGCATCTCATTCAGTCGGAGTTATGGTTTGTGCTGCACACGTGCGAATTGGTAAGATACGTTAGTTTCTGTATTTCTTCTTTCTGGCGTGAGTGTGTAGCTTACATTCTTCATCGTGTTTGTCATTACAAATTTTTTTGTTCTCAGATTTTGTAGACAAATCTCGGAAGGAAATATTTCTGTCTGTGTTTCTCGGTGAGTGTTGTTCAAAATGCCAGTTTTTCTCTCATTGGTTCACCATTTTCGGCGATAGCGCTACCTGATAGAATAAATATTTTACATCATATCTTTATAATTGCTCAACCAAGTCTCGCCAAATTATTTCACGAGTAGTGCTATGGTAGGCAAACGAAACTACAACTTTTTTAGTGCGTCAGACGCTTATTATCAAATTGACACTCTTCTACGTCAGTATGTAGTATATACGGACTATTAATGGTTTAAGGCAAATTTAGTTAACAGGGAAACCATTTTCCAAATATAAAATATTCTGATTTACAACGTCTTAGGTTCACCATTTTTTAAGATAGCCCAGATGAAAAATAAAGCTTTTACTACTTCACTCAAGAACAAACAAATGAATAACATCAAATTTTGCATATAAATACGGCTTAGGCAGGCTATAGATAATTTTATTAAGATTACGAAACCATCAGACTAATTGATCCAAAACTTGGTTTTTTGTAGTTAAGTATTATGCACATTAAATTCACCAAATGAAACGTTTCAGTACTTCGTTTTGTGACGTGGAACTCTTAGAAAAAAACAATTTTTTTTTATCATGCCTTGGAAAATACACGAAAATTTAAATGATTTCTCTGATTGTGTTTGCTTCTACAGGGATACGTCTCCCCCTCCCCCTTTTATTCCAATGGATAAGTATTTACTATAACATTTTTATTCCAGCGTTTGTTGTGATATGCGTTATGTGTTATATTATATTAAAAGGTACGTCTACACGTAACTGTTTCTTGCGTCTAAGGCCGAGCAACACGGGAGCGATAAGGGCTACATTTACACGTGCGTCAAGTGCGTCGAAGCCAATAGGTTCAAGGCTCTGAACTGGCATGTACTGTTCTCGTCTTGCTGTGTGTACCTATGGGACTTTATTTAAACAGTAAGCCTGTCATTTTGTTTGAGGACATTCTGTAGCAAGTTTGAATGCAGTGCCCTTGAGAATGTTTTGTATGCAGACATATTTGACGCGCATATTTGGGGTACGGCGCTTTGAAAGTGCAGTTTTTAGCTACAGTATGTTGGTAAACTCGGAAATGGTGTTTGTAATATACGTTACGTCTTGAAAACACTCAACTGTCCTTGTGCGAAGTACGTGTTGTTTTTGTATATTGGCACATTTGATGCATGTTTAATAGTCCAAACATATCTACTGTAGTAATTCACACGCCAAGTAGACGCACCCCTTAAGAATATTATACTTATCCCTTCGGCGTTTATTGTAATGTGCACCATATGGGATATTACGATCATTATAATCGCTGTTAACATCGTGAGTATTTTCCTTGCACTCTTGTCATTTTTTCTGCTTTCAATAAAACCCTTTATGTCCTTAAATAAAATACAATGTTATTTTATCCACGTAGTTCCATGTATTTCGTTAAACATTCCATCTTCGAAAGAAACAGTTCTGAGCTGTATAAACAAATTCACGTGGCCAGTCATCATCTTAGTTGCAATATGGACGGTCTCGCCGAGTGTCAGGCTCGGGAAGTGTTTATAACACTCTGGCACAACCGGAGTCGGCAACAGGATCTCATGTCTCAAGAGCTTTCGTTGCTGCGCCACGTCCTTTAGGCTGGAGATGTAAGACCATTGTCTTCTCCTCCGCACGCCACTCAGTCGTGTAAGAACACTTCTATTACAAGAGCCACTAGAGAACCTCACCAGCTGTACTCGTGACTTCTCTCGCCGCGCCGCGTGCCTCAATGCTCGATCGCGTAATTGTTCCGCGGCTTGTTGTTCGAGCACCATCCGCTCCAGGCTGTTGTAGGAGCCAACACTTCCTGTCCCGGGACTAGCTGCGAACCCGCCTCTTCTTTCCTGCCAACAGCTTCCAGCGGTTAAGCTGGTGTTCCAGCACCACGAAGTTGTCGTATTATTAATGTTTTAATAAAATATTTAATACTGTATAGTTTTCTACGATATCACCTCATCGCCACGCGGTATTTTGTGCACGATTACAAACAATCAGGTTGTGGCTGTGCCGGTGACACAGCCGTTAATCACACTTGAAAACGTTTGTGTTGGCGGGCGATATGTTGTTTTCTTCGGGGCGTGGGAACGAAATGGAAGTAACGACATGTATTTTCACTCGTACTGAATAAAAAAAAAAACATTATGACTCAGGCGTGAAAAATAATCATTTGTTAAATTATATAACCTAAAAGAATATATGAAATGAAATAAATTTATTGAAACAATTTAATTAATATATGCCTAATCAATAAATATGTCAAAAAGCCTAGAAAAAATTTAATGGGAAAGATATTACTATTGCAATAACGTGACTTAGTTACAAAAAAATTAAAATATGAGCATAAGAGAAATACTAAGAACGTAAGTAAAAGTGACAATAAATGTGTCTCAGCACAGGAAAATTGTGTGAAAAATTAAAATTATTTGACAAACTCGAAATAAAATAAAGTATAGCACGTTCAGACTGATTAAAATGATGCATAAGCTAACTGATATAACCAATACATTATAATGAAGCAGAAGAAAAGAGAGAAAATATTAAATAATTTGGACTAAATACTGTACGTTATTTATTTTTAGGATCCTATCAATGAATAAACTAATATGCGTATAAATTCTCCAAATTCTCTAACTTCTCCTAATTACATTTTATAATTAATAAATGTAAATATATGAACTACACAAAAATTCAGCATACTCTTGATAAATTAACTGTTCTCGTAGTATTAATAAAATTATGTTTAATGAATTTTCGTTACAGTATGACAGATTGTGCTTATATTTGAAGCTGTATGAGCTACCGAGCAACACTGCAGTATGATTGCCCGCTTGCAGTAGCATGCGAGATAATAAGACACTTGGTTCCAAACACTCGGCTTCCATTCCGAGCGCTCAAGTTGCACGGCAACAAACTAGAATGTTCCGAGCATACCAAAACAGTGTCCATTTCGGTAAAACACCACTCGACTAGCTACTCGCATGCGACTGAAAACTCCAACATAAGGCCTCTGGTACTCCATACGTTGGTAGGCTATGGTTTTAAATATGTATATAAACGGAAAAAATTACCTAAAAATTCCAGCATAATTTATGTGAACATAGTTCTGCTATGGTGGCAACGTGGTTAGTGCATGTGGGAAACGCGGCAGACGATACTGTTGGCTAATGGGGTTTCTCATATCATCACATTCCGTCTTCACACCTTACGCCATGTTACGCTTCAGGGCTTACGGGTGACGATGGGCGCCGCCTCGTAGCTCGTTATCAGGTGGTTGTTTCCTTCTGCTCGGAATTAATTTTTACTCTAGTTTTTAATTTAGTGAATTTTTACTAACAATCTCACTGTTAAATGCTGTTGTTTCGCCTCCGTGCCTTGCCCTTGCCCCTCCCTCTTCCCGCAAAAGCCTCGTGGATAAGTCCATCTCACACTTAAATTTCAGCAGGTAGATTGGAAGACTTCATTGATGGTTCCCAGGGTTCTACAATTACGGATATATATATATATATATATATATATATATATATATATATATATATATATATATATATATACTGATTTTTCATAATTATACCGACAAACTTCGTGAGATGGCTTCTTGTGTAAAAATAAGTAGACAATATATTGGACACGTACAACCTAAGCTGAATATTAAGGGGATAATAAGCCTTTGAAAAAAGAGATATCAAAATGTGTTTTTGCAATATATCAAAAACAAAGTGAAATGGAATTACAATTCTCCAATTATTATTTCTATGTTAATGGGATCTTTTAATTAAGAGAAAATTTACATTAATACCTTTCCCTGTACAGGAAATAACAGGAGTGACCAGCTATTTTTCCTGGCAAATCTTTCACAGTCGGAAATTTCGAACATTTGATTACGAATTATTGAGCAGCATGGCCTAAGTAACAAAAATTGTTCTCCTGTCGTAACTGCCCAGGACCCACCGTTTACGTGTAAAATGTATACAAAGATTCATCTGCAGCGATTCAGTGCCTAGTACATAGGCAATACTACATACATTCGCGTACAAAACGCCGTGTGTTCATTTCACAAATGGCTGCCTAGTTGTTTTTGGCGACAACTTGTATGTATTCCTTGTATTGTATGTTTGAATGGTCTTTGTCCAAATCGTAAATGAAGGGAAATGAAATTACAATTCTTCGAATAATGTGTTATGTGACCGACAACGTCAACCTAAGAGCAAAACCGTATTAATGCCCCCCTCCCCCATAGTGGTAAATGTGGTAGCCACCCTCTTATTTCATACAAAGTTTTTACCGTCAAGAATTGTGAACGTGTGATACTTGTTTATTGAGCAGTAACACGTTAAAATAAGCTGAAAAGGCTTGAATCACAATTGCCCTGTTTCCAATTATTGGCGAGTAATAAATGCACAAAGCTTATAGTCACGAAATACCGTGGCCGGGTGTATAGGCAACACGCAGTTCTCTGGAGACGATCGGAAGTCGCGTGGCTTACTATGCTTAATATTCAGTTTAGGTAGTATGTGTTATATATATATATTCTACTCATTTTTACATACGAAATCAGCTCACGAAGTTTGTCGGTTTAATTAAGAAACATCCGGTGTGTGTGTGTATATATATATATATATATATATATATATATATATATATATTCCAAATAACTATCAATGTTTATTGAATGTATCTGAATGACACAGAAAATCGGCTACTGCAGAGTTACTACTTACTATAAATCAATAGTTAAATACACGATCTCAGGTGAGTTAACAGGATTGTAAGCGCTTTTGAAGTTAGAGAAGAAGTATGGGTTTGTTGCAAATACGGTGTAATGAATTTAAACTGGACACCGAGAATTTGGCTAACCATGTTGCTGTCATCAAAGTATTCTCTATCACCCTTAGTTTGTGTCAAGTTTTGTGGATCGAAAATAAACTACTTCTTTTCTTAAATTAATGTTTAGGCATCGGGATGTCAAAAGTAACAGAAAATGTCGCTTTGTGTACTTGTCCTAAACCTCGTCGTTTTAGAGGAATTATAACCTAAATCTAATAACCGAACGCTTGAATCGCCTGCAGGTACGCAACACTCTCTACTCTCGAGGTGACATTAGGGCAAAACAAAGACAACGCACACAAGTGTCCTTAAGTGCGGTGCGTACTGCCTACGTTAAGATATTCTAGATATTATTTAATGAATTTTAGTATAGATTCCTAGAAAAAGTCGAGACCTTTCTTATTTGCATTTTAATACGCTATCACATCACAAAATTTCATGCAATGGCAAGGTTGTCAAATCTAAATTATTTCAATGCAATAATTTGATGACTACGATATATGTAACAGTTCTTGGTCATATTTTTTCACTTACATATTAACTGCACATGCAAGACTCCCATCTTATGTAGTACTTTCTGTAATATATTTAATAAACTCGCGTTTCAATGCCATCTTAATAGGCGCATACTACTCAAAAAAATAATTTCACATCAAAGTTGGTACAAAAGTTTTACTAATATTTATTTTTTTTCGTAGCGAGCCTGCAGTCATAGACTGTAACTTAAGTGTTATTAAATAACAACTTTGAAGATGCATACGTCACTAAGGAGTCATTTAAAATCTAACATCATATAAAATATTTTATTTTTCGTGGCGAACCTGCAGGCGCCGGTTTTATTTTAAAATATATTCAGTAACGCCCTTCAATAATACAAGGTACATTTATAACTAAATTTATCTACTTGCACTTGAATCAGGAACTTAAGTGTTATCCTTTATGCGATGAACGTGATTTGCACAATGCTGCGAGCACTCACGACGCTCGAGATTCGGTCGTCATGTCACTCAACTCTCACGTTTGCGGTCGCAGCTTTGCAAACGACTCACACATGTCAAGTCTGGAATAGGTGGCATTTGCGTGTGTAGCAAGTTGAATAGTTTGGAGAGATATGGCCACACGTGATCTGTGATATGAGCCAAGCGCCAACGACCGCCAGTGTGACGTCGCCATATTGGATGTGGGGACCTTGACCTCATTTTTGTGACCTTGACCCGTCTCTCTAACCTTGGATGATCTTGAACCCAAACATTGCCAAAACTCCCCAAAATTAAAAAAAAAAAAGTTGCAATATTATTATTATTATTTTATTTTTTGAAAATTTCGAAATAAACATTTAAAGATTCGCGTGCAGGAGGTCCAGGGTTCAATGGAGGAGCACGCCATTTCAGCAGGAAGACCAGCATACGGCTGACCCCCACCACCAACCCCTCCGATACTTATTTGCTGAATTCTCGGGTTCGCTCGATTGGTTAGTCAGGTCTCCTCCACCCCGTCTCCTACCACAGATTTTATTGGCTGATTACTGGGGTACACTTTACTTCCCCCCACCCGCTCCCCTAAACCAAACATTTTATTGGTTCTCCTTGACCTCCTCCCTCCGACCCCACACACTGCCAGTTTGTATTAGCAGTTGAACTGTCCCCATTTCGTCCTCCGCCCATACGATATTTCAATACATTTTATTGATTCTCTATCATACCCGACCCCCTCCCCCTTGTCAACACTCATTGCCTGCTCACACTTTCGCTCCACACCACCCCTTTATCCTCGAGACAACCCCCCTAACCTCCCAACCCATCTTTCCAATAAATGTAATTTGTTCTTAATTGTATTTATATTCTGTTTCCTCTCACCCCACCACTACAATCATTTTAATCATTCGTCCTCGAATAATCCCTTACCACTACCGCTCTTGTTTGTAGCATTGTCCACCAAAGTGCGCTAGTGTGGGGACAGAACAAAGTCACCCATCGCTCCAGTTTCTCGCCTAATGCGAGAGACGACAGCTCGCTTTGTCGTCCGTTGTCTTCTTATCATTCAGACTAGTAAGTTCGGATATTCCATTACATCAAGTTGCAGGGCATTCTCGGGCGTGCTCGTAATATGCATATATTTTCTCGCGAAATTAAGAAAATGTGCTCGAATTTGGAGCATCGGTTAGACCCAGGTAACCTCTGAAGGAATGTGTAGCCTCATAAAATACGGCACCGGAACTTCGTATTTATAAATTTCGTATATCCACCATCGATATCACTTGCGAAGGCGATACCTCAGTACCTTTGACGCTTCGTTTACACCCACCCATTTTGCACGAAAACACAAAAATATTGGTCGTGTGCAGAATAAAAGATCGTGGCTGACATAAGTGTTGCGAACTATTTTTTTTTACGAAAAAAAAGACACGCGTGTCCTTCATTTGCTAAGATGTGATTCATCACCGTTCACAACAATAACCGGAGATAAAGCTCCGTCAACGCCCGAGAGGTCATTACGCCTTTCAGAATCGTAGCAAGTTCTGTGATGACATGAAAACAGAGCTAGGAGACTGAAACTTCATTCCATCACAGTCTAAAGACCTAGGCCGTTTATAAAGAGAGAGGGTCATTGAAGGGCATTTGCACGTTTTTAGCCCGACTGGGGGAAAACATCGCTGTCGGCTCTCCACATAATCACGCCGCAATAAAAAATGGGATTTATGGTTGGAAAACAGCATGTTAACGCTGGAAATGTTATTGCATGAAGCATTTGTGCTCCAGACCACGTGTAGTTGACGCGAGAGATTGGCCAGAAGTAAAATGACGTATGATGTACGCAAGGAGGTTGTGAGAATAACTGGAGGGGACATGGGTAAGGTGGGGGTTGAAGCCTGAGGCGAATAAAGAATGGTAACCGGGAGGGGGGGGGGGAGGAGAATGAATTTATAGCATACGCAACCACTTTGTCCTGGCATCTTGGACAACATGATGATTTCCTGCACTGCATAAAGCAGAGCGCGCACTTGTTCAGCTCAGATCGACTCGGCTCTGCTCGGTACTTAGAACATTTCTGTCAAACTTAAACTGCTACATCCGAAATGCGAATTTTTCTAAAGTTAACATTAAAAATTTTATATAAAATTAAATAAATTTTGAAAGTAAAATGTCTTAAGGGTTTTAATTACGTAACAAATATGATTTCCGTTTCTATGTTTCTGTATAGTAATATAAGTATCAATGAAGTAAGCCTACATTTATACTATATAACCTCACAGCAAATGACTAGAAGCACTGAAGTTTCTATAATAATTCTAACAGACGACATAACAATGAAGCAGTATGGCTTTCGGATGTCAGAACAGCTGAGGCAAAACAACACTGGCAATACTTTTTTTAGAGTTATGGGCTTTTAAAATATTTTCCAAGCAACAGTAACTCACAAGTTATGATGTACAGAGGTTTGACTTATATCTGCCATGGCATGCTTGTCATGTGAGTGAGTGTGCATTATTATAGAATATTTTTAATTTAACACAAATTATATTTTTTCTGGTCGGTACTGTAGGCCGAAAAGTGGAGTGAAGATCGTTTCGGCTTGTTTGTGGTCACTTATTTTATTTTATCTTTGTTTTTATCTCCACAATAGATTCCACTATAACATGTTACTTTCAACGTACGTGAATATTGCTATTTCAAATTTTGAGCTTTGTTTTATTGAGGCGTCTATATGATATTCCCTAAAATATGTTTTTAATTTGGTTTTTTGGATAATTGTATTCCTGTATAAATATCACTCAGACGCGGTCTGTACTCTGACATTAACAAATATTTAGTACCTAAATTTCGTTTTAAATTCGCTGAGACTCGTGATAACATGTCATATGTACAAGTTACAGAAAAGTGCTTTACAGCTGCAATATAAGTAATTCATTATAAAAATACTGCATTTTTTAAGCGTGAACATGAGGTGTAGAGTATCACAACAAGCAATTTAGGCATTAAATAGCTAGGCCTACATAGTTATAAATACCATTATAATTCCGCCTAGTGTAATCTCTGTAACGTATAAATAACAAATATATTAATAAACTATGTGTGAAGTAACCAATTATTACATGCGACTGTTCTTGATCAAGTACTCAGCATTTATTCTGTACCTCGCTGTTAAAGAGCCGAACATCTATCTCTCTCTCTCTCTCTCTCTCTCTCTCTCTCTCTCTCTCTCTCTCTCTCTCTCTCTCTCTCACTCTCTCCACTCCTCTCCATTTTTTTTACAGAATATGATATTAGTCGAAAGTACGTCTATTACATACAATGTCCTAAAATGGTCTTTACAACTATGGTAGCTAATAGATCGGAAACACTTAAAAATAGAAAGGCGAGGTTTGTTGCAAAATGTTGACACACACACCTAAAGTTTTGGTACCCATATAGTAATGTTGTGTCTTATTTTTCCTTATTAATGCGAGACAAAATTGGCCACGCCGCAGCAGAAGTTCCGGATGCGCCCAACCACCAGAGAGTGGTACAGGAGGCACGAGGAGGTCGGGAATGTCCTGCAATACGAGTGCTGCAGATGTCGTACAGGTGCAATAGGCATCTCTCCGGTGCCCCACGAAATATATTCGTTATGCTTTCCGTTAGTTGCAGTTACCCAAGCCCACGGTGCACACGGTGCTTCACAAGAGACTGAAACTGAATGTCTATAAGGTGTAGTTACTGCATTCTCTTCAACCAAAACGCAAATCATTCGGTCTTGAGATGCAGGGTCGCATCGACTCTCTGAAGAGGGTGATGTTCGGATACGAAGTCTGTTTTCTTGTGTCTGGGAAGGTAACCCTCCACAATGTGAGGAGAACTTCCCTTCAGCAAGGAAGTTGTGCGAGACTGTCCTAAGGTAAACAAGTATTGTGGTTTGCTTCATGGCCGTATCTTTTTATTTGCAGAGGAATCATTAGCCTCGGTTGTCGGTTGTTTATCTGGACATGTTGGAACAGTTTGCTCTTCCACAGGTCGAAGACCTGCAACCTAACATCATGTTTCAGCAGGATGGTGCTCCTCCTCACTGGGCCTTGACTGTTACGGAGACTTTGGGGAAAAAAATTCCCTAATCGCGGGATTGGCAGAGAAGGGCCCATCTTCTGGCCACCAAGGTCTCCACACATAATCCCCCTAGATTTTTTCCTGTGGAGCTTTGTGAAAGATGTGGCTTGCAAGGCCCCAATGGGGGACCTGTAGGAACTTAGTGCTCACATAACCACGGCAATCACACCGGTTGACGAAGAATTGCTGGGCCGGGCGGGGAGGAACTGGAATATCGCCTCGGTATCCTGCGTGCTGCGGATGACGCACACACTGCAATCTGTTAGGTGGCTCCCAAAACTTTAGGTCTGTGTTAACATTTTCCAACAAACTCTAGTTTTCTATCTGACGCCTTTTTTGAGCTACTGGCCATCAAAGTTCTAAAGATTATTTTTGAACGTCCTGTATTTATTTCGGTTTTGACGATTCTGATAGTAACGGTATTATTTTTATGCTAAATGTCAATATGCGACAGTTGGCCATTTTGTTGTACCTGCAGTGTAACGATCGTTTATTAGCCTTGTTATCTTGGCGGGCCTATTTGTCACCTTTTAAATATATGTATGAGTATTTATTGTGGTGTGCAATATTTACAAATATATTTCTACGTATATTTTATTATATGTTTTATCTTAGATATAATCTAATCTTTATTATGATTAGATGTTTGTCACATATTTGAAAATTAATATCTGTAGTTTAAGGAATTGTCGCTAGGCAGCGCTGCGAGCCGCGTAGTTCGCTTTCGTGTCATCTGGTAGTTGCGTATTATGTGTCGAGCAGTCGGCTGTATGAGTCCGTGCCGAGACACGAGATAGGCAGGATAGGTGCGCTAGTAAACAACTCGGCCGGTGTAATGCTGTGGTTTGGACGATGCCTGTGTCTTAAGGCATATACGAACACGCGAATCGTTTTAGAAACGCGGTATGCTTAACTGAGTTTTGTTCATGCTAATGTGCGGCGTGAACAAGTGGTCGTGGTTTTTCGCACGGGAAAGTACTGTGGAAATACTGTATGTAGTGTAAGTCGGCCGCCGCGGTAAAATCTAAATTTGGCTTGAAAATGTTAGTGAACCATCGCACGTCTGTAATAGTGATGTCAAACTCTCTCGCGTTTCTTATAACGTGTAAATAAGACGTGTTCTGCTCGCCTACTTGAATATGTTGTGCTGCACGTCCGGCATGTGGCAGGGGCAATCAGCTATGGGCGTCAAATCGAGCTCGTCACAACATCTGAGCTGCGAAACGACCAACAACTGGCGTGGTTACTCGGGCAATGTGTTTGCCTGTTCCCATCGTGGTGGAGTGATGTCTCGTCCTTCCTATAACAATAAATGCAGGTACTAGTCGACTGTTGTTTTGTGCCCTAGGTCCGAGGGCGTTTCTCTGCGTAGACTTTTCATCGCTGTGTAAGCTTTCTAAGCCGAGCCCCGCGCTAAATAGTGGCAACGCCCCCAATATTTTTGCAAGTAAAGTGCGTTATAATTTTGCACAGTAACTGTTGTTTTGTAATGGACCCGTTTTCATGCATAATCTTTTTAGAAGTTTTAATATGTTTTAACTTTGTGCAACATAACCAAGGGTCATATAAATAGAGAAGTGTTGATGTTTAACATGCTTATGTCATAGATATTGACTGTACTAGCTGATGGCAAGCTGTGTGTTGTGCAAATGTAAGAGAGGATCTGGTTGCCTTTGAAAAGAACTGGAACGTTAATCTTTCTTATTCAATTATCTACTCTATAAGCCTGGTTATAAATAACGACTTTAATGATTTCAATATAAAATTGATGTGTAGCTTGTTGAGAGCCACAGAACACAATTACAGCATAAATTATATTAATTTTAACACCTAAAAAACCTCTTGACCACCTATGTGAGTTGTAGTGGGTTATAAGTACTGACAGTTTAGTGAGGTAACATCGACACTCCTGAAACCCGCTGGGTTGAGGGCGGTTCAGGGTACCTTACATAAATGACACTTAAATAACAAGGAAGACGTATCCATGTGTGTTAGTTTGTGGTCTACTCGTATAGGAACTTTAATCACATCGAAAATATTAATCTTTGCATCTGATCGGAAAGAGTAGGTGGGCGTGGACGGAAGAGGCGGGACTTACTGAAAATATTTTCGGAAAATGTTTCAATAATGCGATGCGAAAATGAAAGTGAAAGATAAACAATTCACAGAAAACAGCACTGCATTGGAACTAAAACAATAAACGGTTACATTTAATTACTGTCAAAACCGAGTCTAAAGGACCAAAAAACCTAACGTACACGTTTTCAAGAAAATTTAACAACCAGCATGGCGTCTCTCACGCACCGAATGCTCTATCATTATCTACAATAGCGCGAGGCGGGGAAAAAACGCTATATTCTCAGGAAAAATATGTAAACTGTGAAATTCCTCGAATTACAAATTAGGAATTCTACAATATTGTAAAAACTGATTTAGTAAATGACGCAATATTGTTTCCAACTTTTAACGGAAATCTTAAGTTTGATAATTAATTTTGTGCACATTACTAATGTTTATTGTGCTCACATTGCGAACAAAACGAGTTTCTTTTACGGGAGAGTGTGGCTTAGGGAAATATCCCGTGTCAAGATGCGATGGTGCTCCGCAGAGGTCGCTTTCAAACTGGCGGTAAATTAAGGACTTGTATACATTTGTGTGTAAAATTTCGTGTTTGGCTCGAATTACTTGCCCCGGCAAGAATTTTAAGAATTAACTTTATTTCGTAACTATTATTCATGTCCTCCAGATGCGTTTACAAGAGTACACAGTAAAAAAAAAACACTGTGTTCAGCAGCTTTTATAAGCAAAACCATTTCAATCAGAAAACGTTACGAGTAGTATGATTATGTAGGTTGACGCACAAGGGCGTGGGGCGTATGATTGTAGGATTCGGCCACCACCGTCTTGTTACGTCATCTTCCGCCCTCTTGGATGTCATTAACATTGGCCTTTACCTTTGACCTGTGACCTTGATCTTGACCCCGGTGACCTCTGACCCCAAAACAAAAAAAAATGCGAAAAACTTCATAACGAAAAATTTAATTAAAAAATCTTTTAAAAATAAAACAATAGTTTAAAAACTTTATAGATAATTTATTATAAGAAAAAGTATTTAAAAATAGTTTCGAAATTTGTTTTTATAAACTTTTATGTAAAAAATTTCTTTATTTAAAAGTCGTTAACCCCGGCGGCCATTTTTCCCTTTCTTCCCTCGAAATTTCCGTTTTGCCTTCGAAATTTCTCTCAAGAAAATTTTATTTCAAAATTTCGTTTAAATGTTTGTTTATTAAAAAGTATTTTACCCCGACGGCCATTATTTCCTTTTTCCCCTAGAAATTTCCCTTTTTCCTTCGAAATTTCCATTTTTTTCCATCGAAATTTCCCTTTTTTCCCATAAAAATTACCTTAAAAAATTTTTTTAAATTTTTATAAACAAAAAATTTATGTACATTACTGCCTCTCTCACGTTCGTTCGGCCACCTACGTTCGATTGTCACCAATTGATACTGGCTAATTACTCATGTTTGTTCGACTGATGGTTCCCCTTCATCACCCGCCAATCTATCCGATTGGCTAATTACTCACTTTTCGCTCAATCCAATGTTTCTCATTGGCTAATTAGTTGCTTACTCCTTCCCGTCCACCAATTACTCACCGATGTTCGATCCCCGCCAATAATTCTCATTGACTAATTAGTCGGCCAATGTTTCCCATTGGCTAATTACTCACCTCTGTTCGATCCCCTCCACCTCTGTTCGATTGGCTAATTACTCACTTCGCTCGATCCAATGATTTTCATTGGCTAATAAGTCACGTATGTTCCACTCCCGCTAATCTATCTGATTGGCTAATAATTGTTTAGTCGGCGATCCTTCACCCCCGCCAATGATTCTCATTGGCTAATCAACCGCTTCGCTCCACCCCCACCAATCTATCCGATTGGCTAGTTGGTCATGTCCGTTCCACCCTACCACTGTTCGATCCAATGCTTCCCATTGGCTAATTACTTACTTCACTCGATCCAATGACTCTCATTGACTAACTAGCTGCTTTGCTCCATCCCCACCACGTGACAACCCTCCCGATTGGCTGATTATCTCGGGTATCTTCAGAAACCTTCGTGCCACCAATTAGTCACGTCTGTTCGACTGTCGGTTCACCTCTATCCCCTCCAATCTCTTCGATTGGCTTTATAAGGCGCATCCCGGAGGGCCTCCGGAAAAATTTGCACCTCTCTCTTAGACATGTACGCATGTTGTCTAAATGGTTATAAAATCCTTTCGGCCATTTTCGCAATCGGAAGGATACCATCACTTAGTGCCCTGCACAAACGGGACGAGTTACCGTATCTGCCGAAAGAGTTCCTGCTCACGTAAGCACTGTCCGAAATTTCGACAGTATTCAAGTATTTGCCGGCCTACCTACAAATGGAAGACGACATACGGGCCTGCCTCTTGTGCAAAAAGTGTTTCGAGGGCTGCACCACCACCTCAGTTTCCGACACACCACGCCGCAGAGGCTGGTACAAGGCACGCAGAGCGGCCCTGGCAGCGACCAACTTCCCCGTGAAAGACTCCGTACAAGTCTTCTACTGGCAAGCAGTATCCAGCGACGAAGAAGCTAGCCCAGAACACGAGTGAACACAGTGTGAAATAACTTTTGTAAAAAATGTATAGTGGCTGTGAAGAAAATAAATATTTTGCAACATCCAAGGGTTTCGCACGCTGGACTCATACATCATCAAGCTGATTGGCATCTCGTATTGCAACGACGACAAACAAACCAAAGTGTTGACGTTTTTACTACCATGCCAATGGAAGCACCTCGACCACACCACGCAGCAGGCCAACCAACAACAGCAACATATGCACGGACTTAGTGGGAACGATGGAAATATTCCTTAAGGTGACATTCACAAAGTGTTGGAGGAAGCCATAATTCCCGATTACCCCATGTACGTGTATCGTCAAGAGTCGGCGATGCGAAGTGTGTCCTGCCAGTACGAACATTGTAGGCCTCTACAAACAAAAACAACCACGATGTACTCCGTTCAGGCAGCTGGTAGAGAAGTATGTAACATGGTTTCAAGGCTGTGAAAATGGACAATGTGAGCCGTGTAATGCCCAAGCAATAAGGCGCTGGATGTGCGATAATCCGTGATACATATAAATCAATATTACGTGTATGTAATGACCTCAAAACTTAAAAAAAAAAAATATGTTTATTACCGACGAGGAGAAGAATCTTCGTATGCTGTGTATGTAGAACAGAACAGTATTGGGATGTGTGTGTAAATAAATAAATGGAGGTTTATTAAAAAAATTGTATCTAATGTTCGCCCCGCTCACGTAAGTTTAAAAAATAGTTTTTGTATCGACGTTTCAAGCAAAACACTGTTGGTAAAGAAAATGTTATGTACCAGCTTTACCATATTGTAAATAATGTTTTGTTTAAGAAACACAGCTGGTAAAGAAAATATTTAATATCAGTGGTTTAAAAAAATACACAGCTGGTATACATACATATACATATGTTTAAAAGTTGCTATATCGTAAAGGTATACTGAATATAGATACAATTTAAAGGAAAAAAGAGACAGGTGCGAGCCTCCACAAACAAACAGATGTACATAATAAGTTTTACGAACGAAACTGAATGTGTTCTTTTAAAACGAAGCAAGAGCGCGTCTCGCTCCAAGCCACTTCAATTGAGACAATTGAATACATGCATCGCCGGCGGGGGAGCGTGCCGACCGGAAGGAGTTAGCAAGTTGGCAATTTTCCACCTGAGCGGAAATGTGGCATCCTGCTACGGCATCCTTCACCGAACGGGCGGCAGAGACAGCCGTGCTCCAGAGGCGACTTCACACCAGGAACTGTATTCACGCTTGCTATCAATGCATGAAAAATATTTCACACTTGATGGCTAGAATACACAGTGTCCCAAGAGCGGGCGAGGCGCATATTCAATCAGGATGTAATATACCGTGCTCCCAGTCGTGAAATAAGTAAGGCCTACGTTCATCGAGAGATAATATAGTAAAGTTCTGGTAAGAAAAAATTACACACAGAACGATGAAAAAAATATGGTACAGTACTGGTAAGAAACTTATACACTGTACTCATGAATGTGAGAAAATAGGGTACAATACTGGTGGGAAAAACACGTACGGCACTAGATTATCCCAGGGAACAAACCCAATTTATTTGTTTGTAATTATACAGGTGGAACTAAATATGCGCTATTATTTATATAGTCAAGGGAACAAACTCAGTTATGAAAAAAAGTATACACTTCACCAAGACATACAGAAGGTCCAGATTCAGCACCTGGTACCCACCCCGGTACAATACAGGCAGTAAATTGTTCATACCCTACGAGCGCATACACAACAGCCCCATAGGCATTGGGAGAGGAAATAATTGAAAGAAAGCAAAAATGGTTTAGTAAAACAAGCAAAGATTTATTATAGTAAACAAAAATGTAAGTTTTACATTAAATGTTAGTTGTAGCAGGGGCATTACGACAAAATGTCCTTCTAGTCGAGCCAGGAATCATCACGCTTCGAGTGACCCAGCCACCGTACATACACACTTCCTTTATGCCGTTTCAGCACCTTCTCCACCAAGTACACGTCTGGAATCCTTGTAGGCCAGATCTCTTCGGCGTAAAATCCACCAATGATGGGTTCACCATGTATTTCCTCGAGGTAAAACATGCGTGGGTACACATGTCGTATACGCACCACCTCGTACAGCTCAACAGACCAGATCTCACGGAAGCATTTGTGGAAAATTCTACGTTTTCTCGAAATCCGCACCAAGTCACCGATCTTGATTTCGGGCTTGCGCGGGTCCCTCCTCTTCGAAATAGCGTACACATTCCGAAGCAGGGAGTTGTTCTTCACGTATTCGGGCTTCATGCGAGTGGTAGAATGAACGGTAGAATTATATTCGCGTACAAGCTTCGGGAGTAGTGTCACCCACTTGTAGTTTCCATTTGTCGTGAAATGTCTCCACAGTTTAGCCTTTAGAGTCCTGTGAAAACATTCGATGATGCTAGCCTTAAGCCCAGACAAAGTAGAATAGTGATTGATGTTATGTTTCTTCATCTGGGTACGGAAAATAGTGTTAAAGTATTCTTTCCCGTCGTTGGTGTGGAAATTTTTTGGTACGTGCTCTTTGTGCAATACAATAGCTACAGCTGTCGCCACATTGCGTGAATTATTTGATTTGAGTTGTCTGGCCCAGGCGATTTAAACTATAGGTATCGATCATGGTCAAAATGTACCGGTAGCCTTTATTCGCACGAGCAAAGTCTTGAATATCGATCAGGTCGGATTGGGAAGAATCATCCAACCCTTTCATGATGTATTTTCTTCGTGGGTAATTTACCCTGGCGTATTTGTGCAACTCGTTAGCAACTACATACTTGTTCATCTCGAAATGTAGCCCGCCTCTGAGAGTTCTTCGAAGATGGAAATTATATCGTTGGTGTGCGAGCGGTTACCTGGTCCACGCTCCCGGGTTCGTTTCCTTTCCTGTGCACGTACTAAATCGATCAGTGGCAAATTAGCTTCGGTGCTAGCGATAGCACCTTCCGATTCGTTCAGTTCCGGACTTCATTTCCGTTTATGCATGGAGGTCGGTTCTTCCACCTTGATTTCACTTTTAATATCAACGCAAGCGTCGTCACTAGGTTATTTTCTAATTTCATCTAGCCGGAGGGTAATAGGTTTTAAAGGGACTCCTCCCTTCGAGTCTCGACAGCCATTCTGTTAGTTTTCGCGAGTAAGTATTTGGCCCATACCGCCTCGATCGCTCGCTGAAGCTCGCTCACCAGTTCGGCTCGGTTATCCATCGTTCACTGAGTGGAAAATACTTTTCTTACATGTAATATATATATATATATATATATATATATATATATATATATGCATATCACCTTTGTTTGAAGTCAATCATTCACGATCCCTGCCCCCGCCCCCCGAAACTGCTTTATCGAGGTACCCCGACATCGGCTTTCATAGCTAGGTTTGACAGTAAAATATTTTGTAGCTCCGTCAATTCTTCTCGTCTCTGCGCATTCGATACGTTGATCAAGTCTATTATCCGAGCCTCCGCACCCCCTATGTGCTGGTCCACAGCTACCAAATCCTCAACCACCTTGTTCTTCACACTTCCCAATTTTCTACCGATAAGAGACAAGTCTTCTCTATGTGCAGGAGCGAAGCGATTTTGGCCACATGCGTGGTCATCGCGGTGATCGATGTCGCCAAATTTGGAAATGCTTCCGTGACTCATTGTTACGTTCTTAGGATAAAATGATCGAACCCACACCTGTACCTCCCATTATATAGGGGACAGTCCTTAACGAACGACAAAAAAAAACTGTATTTCTCTTCCCAACCAAGGCACACATGTTTTTGAATTCTGCAAATGTCATGTCCGTATTGACCTGTTCGTCGTAAACGTGGCGTAAATTAGTGCCGTCCATGCGAAACAGCACAAACACATTAGCATTATCGCGAAGCAGTTGTTTGTGTACACGAGAATAATTCTATCCGAGGTACACACAGTCCACGTACGTATGCCGTCCCATGCTAAAATACTCTTGAATGCAAGTTTGTTTTTCGCAGGCAATCTCGTCGAAGACAAATATCGAGTTTGTAAGAGCTTCGCTCGGTGGTACGATGGGATCGCTATCGCTGCATGGGAAATATTTCATACCTTCAACAGCTTACAGTACTAATGTCAGCAGTTGGTATTTCGGTTGCTGTAGCGATTTAGATTAAATATACACGTTCTCGAACCGAAATCCATTCGGTTCCCCAGCAGGCTGAGTAGGACGCATGTCTTGCCACAACCTGACGGACCACAAATCAGACTTCGCACACTAGTAGGCAGCAGGGCACCGTGACGTGATTCGTGGGTGATAGCTCCATCTACAACAGGAATGCGTATGGGCAGAGTAACATCTTGCATGGCTATCCGTATATTACAACTACGATATTCTGGAACATATAGAGCCTATTGTACTCGCAGAGAACCAGTGCTTCAAGTTTTAGAATGTGTCTTTAACGCATCACTCGTAGAAAAATGTCCATGGCAGAATTGACATTCAAAAGTCGCACTCGAACTTTTCATTCCGGAGGTCGTTATTTCATGTCACCGTAAATTCCGCAAAGCTGTGAATTCTTTACCGCAGAAGCGACACAGCAGGAGCATCATTGACATTTTACGTCTGTACTGTTCCAAGTCTTAAATGATACTGAAATGAAAATGTATAAAAGGATCGTATTTATCCATTTTAACCAGATCGGACATGTGCCATACGACAAATGGCTGATATTCAATACTGCATATATAAACTGATATATACATGCATAATATAGTTGATGAACAACTGTAATTTATGTACATATTTACGGAGGGCACAAACTGAAAGATTGTTAAAAATTTGCGAAAGATTGATGGGGCGATGGAGCTATGGAGCTATGAGGCAATGGGGTGATGGGGCGATAGAGTTATGGGGCGATTGGCGATGGTGCTATGGAGCTATGGAGCGATGGGGCTATGGAGCTATGGAGCTATGCGGCGATGGGGCGATGGGACGACGGGGCGATGGGACATTGGGGCGATGGGCGATGGAGCATATAGCTATATAGCTATGGAGCAATAGGGCGATGTGGCGATGGAGCTATGGAGCAATAGGGCGATGGACGATGGAGCTATGGAGCAATAGGGCGATTGGACGATGGAGCTATGAAGCTATGAAGCGATGGGGCGATGGGGCTATGGAGCGATGGAGCTATGGAGTTATGGAGGATGGGGCGATGGGGTTATGGAGCTATGGAATGATGGGGCTATGGAGCTATAGAGCTGGGGACTATGGGGTGATGGGGAAATTGAGCTATGGGACGAAAAAAAGTATAAAAGAAGAATATGTATCATTTGTAGGCTAGTTTAATTCGATTCGTCGTGAGGTAAAGATATTGATGTCGGGCCATAGGATCATCATCCATGCCAGATTGTTTAGCGGAACCAAGCCAGAGCAACGACACAGTTATCAACGTGCTGGATGAGGTGTGAGCGAAAACCCGACATTGCTACAACCACCTCCCCCCCTTAGACAAGGATCTGAACACTAGGCAGATTATTTATTCAACATCATGAAAGCCAAGGTGAAACTAGGCGTGAAATTATGTACAAGCAAAAAGTTTTTGCAGAACAAACCTCGAAAGACCAAAAGGAAGGGAAGAAGAATAAGGTAGGAGGGTTTCTGCCCGTACTGATACCTGCAATCGGCGCTCTGGCCGGTATCGCTGGGGCAGTCACGAATATCGTTAATGCTGTGAAGCAAGCTTCGAAAGATCGAAAACATGTAGAGAAAACCTGTCGCCACAACAAGACGCTGGAAGCTATCGCCATGAGTAAAAAACTGCAAAGAACTCTTTATTCGCAACCGTATCGAGAAAGAGGAGAAGAAGGTGGATCAAATGTCGGGAGGAAGAAAATAGGAGAAAAAAAATCGAAGAAGGAGATCAAAGTGATGCTGCTTAGACGTCCACTGACGAACATGGATTTGGAACTGTTTGCGCACAAATTGAAAATACCTAATTTTAGAGGAGTGTTTATGAGAGATGCTTTGCCCGCTAAACCCAAGAGACAAGAATGTGCCGTAAATAATCTAGATACGGCAGCTGGACCTGGCACGCACTGGGTAGCTTATGTAAAACACGGCAAACAAGCAATATACTACGACAGTTTTGGGAATTTGCGCCCTCCACCCGACTACGCGAGTACCTGAAAAATTGTAATCTAACTTACAACTACGAAACGGAGTAGATGTGCAAAACGTGGAACTGTGGACACTTGTGCCTGCGATTTTTAAGCGATCGAGATTTCTAGTGATAAACTGGGGAGGGAAAAATCTATATAATTTGTGAGGTATATAAGGGGTTGTGCCAGCCATACCGATATCATCAGTATGTCGGTGTCCATCATTCTGAGTTGTAAAACGTCCGAGTTGAGGGCTAGCTTTTACCCCCCCCCCCCCTGTTTCTTTCATGGAGATGGAGGGTGAATGCTGTGTGGGGCTAGTAGACATTCAAATGTACAATTCCATATCCAACATAGAAGAAAATGTGAATTCCACATTTCGGTGCATAGTGGCAGTAGAAGCGAAAGAAATCAGCATTTCCACCATAGCGTACGAGCTGAAGGATATGGAATACTTCATAAAGAAATCGCTACCACGTGACATTGCGTTCGAACTGCATGGGAATCCGAATACCCTGAAGGCTGAAATGTTTTGCACCGCAAATATATATTTCACGGAACCGGGTACCATCGGACCCATGCTGGGGTTCAAAGCCAGAGTGTACGAAGTGGGAATGAAACACGAGTCATCGCGGACCGTAAACATCTTTACAGCCAATGTCATACGGATAAACTGTAACTTGGCAAATTGCAGTTACGTGAATGGGAAACCGAGCAGTACTATTTACGAGTTTGCTCCTACCGTAGATCCTGATATAAAATAGCATAATCTCTGTGAACGCCTATTTACGTTCCGATCGTTGCAAAGAGCGTCCACGAAGTAGCCGTTTTGATCGTGGACCAAAAAGAAGAATTGATCAATTTCCGAAACGAACAAAATTTCGTTACGATTACACCTAAAACGAAAGGACTAAATTTCGCTTGGAAGACAAAAACGTATAAAAACCCGCATTACATTGAATTCGAGGTCAGTAAGCTGCGAGGAAGTGTTGCGCTGACACCTGAGAACGTAAAGTTCCTCCGTGTCTACTTAGGTTTAAAAGTAAATCGACATGGCAGACGAAATACACGACGTGGATCAGCACCTAGAATTCGACGATAAACTTGATGAAATCGAAATGCACTGTTACGAACCATATCTTGCCGGACCTTCCGCTCTCGGAAGGGAGGTTATAATAACTATACAGCGACAAGATATATACACCCTGCCTAGCCAGTCCTTTGTGCGCATAAGAGGCATGCTAACAAAGGTGGACGGACCCACCTGACCACCACCAAGTTGGTACGAAATGGACTCCTGCACCTTTTCGAGCGAGTAATGTACGAGATTAACGGCGTCGCGATCGACCAGTTTCGTGAAGTGAGTATAACCTCATCGATAAAAAAATTACCTATAGCTCACGTCTAGCCATCTCCCCGTAGTCAAGATGACAGGCTGGGTAATCGAAGATGCCTTCAGTGTTCCCATTTACGACGAAGGTAGGTTCGAAGTGTGCGTTCCGCTCTCCATGCTCCTGGGATTTGCCGAGGATTGTAAGAAAATAATAATAGGAGCTAGGCAGGAGCTGTTGATAATGCTTTCCACATCACATATTGATGAGGTGTTGAAAGTAGGAGAAAACCCGCAGCCCGTCTCTCTTAATTTGGACACCGTATAATGGTTCGTCCTACACGTGACCCCGAGCACTCGTGAACGTATCAAGCTGTTGAATTATGCCAAGAAAGACAAAGTGATCGAAATAGCATTCAGAAGTTTGAGCCTTGTCACCTGCCCAGCCTTGCCCGCCGCCACGTGATATCACTGGGCCGTGAAGACGTCCACCACGGAAAAACCACGCTACATCGTACTGGGGCTTCAGACGAACAAACAGCGTAGTATCAGAGCCGACAAGTCTGCGTTCGACCACTGCAAGGTCGAACGCAGACTTTGAAAATGCGCAGTACCTGCTGGCATGTTATATGTATTCTCAATTCCAATCTTCGTTCTACGGACGCGAGGCGCATCCCGTCCTGAACCCCGAAGATTTCCGAGACATGGCACCTTTGCTAGTATTCGGTACATCGCAGCAAAACGAGCTCGTGCAGAATGGCACGGTCGACTGCTGTATCGAGATAATCACCAAGGAAAATGTACCCGTAAACACCACTGCCTACTTCTTGATACTCCACGACAGGATTGTTCAGTATGATTATTTTTCCGGCCTGGTAAAAATAATCAGTTAATTACATAAGTAGATATGTCAGTCGTGGATACGTACGTTTCAGTCGTAATAATGTACCGTAACCTGCAAGGCTTCATGAACAGGAAAAAAAATGGTCGAGTAATTTGTAAAAGTGGAGACTATCGACTGACAGAGCGAACGTGGCTGTCCTTTTCTTCGTAAACTAAGGAAAGAAACTGATCCCAGTTCTTTGGTGAGCGCTTAGAGAAATGTACAGTTACTTTGCGAGCGGTATGTGCAAAGATGTAATACACACACACACACACATATATATATATATATATATAGTGTAAAATATGACGTCATTCCATGACAAGAAAAAAGTATATAAATATAACCCTAAAATAAATTATTCGCTAGTCGCATACGTGCCACCGTGGGTACAAGATGACGCCCTTTCACCCGGAGAACTTGTACGCCCTGTCATTCCCGGACGACTCTAAAATCGTATATTTGTTCTGGGAGTCTGTATCAATACTTACCTACGAAGAAAAATGCGATGGTTGGGACCACTGGCTATATTCGACGACTTCGGGTGAACCTGCGCAACAGTTAATAACTTGCTGCGCTACTGGAATTTGCTTGGTTCATCACATGAAGCGGGACACGCCTCTTCCAGCAACAGTGGACCAGGTTCTTGAATTCACAGAAACTTCCAGCCAAGGTGACTCTACGAACATAGAAATTCACGCCCCCAACTGCTCCGTCCAGGGCTGCTCGCCCCAGAATTGCTCCACGCAGAATTTCTCCACACAAAATTGTTCCACACCAAATGGTTCCACACCAAATAGTATATGTCGGGGAAAAAATACTACTAATGAGGTATCGACTCAAACTGTCTCCACTAAACGTCGAAGGTATTGCCGTCGTGTCGACCCTATGACATACGAAAAACATTTTCAGGGGACCTGCAACGGACTGTGAAATGCGTCCCCGCAAACGTTCACGTGTGACGTCACCTGCTGCAGTCGTTGTCGACATGTTTTCATCCGCAGCTGACCTCAACTTGGAAGAAGAAGAAGTTCCGAAGATTCCAGTTCTACTTTGCTGGATCGAACGTCAAAGACTGTTACTAATTTTTTTACGAACGTATTTTGACTGGCAGATTGAATTATTAAAAAATAAATAAAACTGTCGCATTTGTAGTTTGTTTGTAATTTGTGTAAATAAAATATACATGTATATCAAAACTGACTAAGCTGTGTATTTTATTTATTTTTTAAAGCTTTTTTTACTACTTTTAATGAGACTTTTTTTTTTGCTAAATAAATGAAGTTTGGAGAAAATAAATTTTATCTAAAGGATTGGAAGAAGGATTGGAAGAACAGAAGTCCCTCTCGTGCCATCAGGCACTGGATGGCCAGCAGAAAACAGGAAAAACCTGTGCAAAGTAATTCTTCACGACATCCGTTCGGCCCGGCCCTGTCACGCATTTTCTTTAAACAGATAATAAAAACCTTCTGCTAGAATTAATACGTGTTTCTTGGCGACTAGCTGCGTTTCCGCTCTTATGCGCGATGTGCAGTTTTGTCAGTATCCTCTCTCCTGGGAGATCCGACGTTGCTATTATGGCGGGGAACACCTCCCACTGCATTTACCTACCTGTGACCGCACCTCACTCCATTGCGTTGCTATTGGCTATTTGCAGAATATCGTCGATAACATATTAATACTTTAATTGTAAACCGTATGTATGCGGTTTTTAAAAAGACGAACTAGAATATCAACTTATTTAAGGATCCTTCCTATCTAGAAATAAAGTTGAGTTTATAGGTAACTTTTTTTTTTTCACGAGCAAACAAGCACATTCTGAAGGGGATCCAGGCTGTGGTGGGACTATGCAGAGCATCAAATGAAGGGGGGAATTTGAACCCCTGCTTATAAGCTTTAGTTTGGACGTTGTTGCGCCATTTCTGTACAGCATCGAGCAGTGAAAGGTATGTCGGTGAATATTACAAAGTGCTTGACGTGTTTCAGAAGGTACGCACTATGCACAACGTGTAATTGGCACCCTCATGTATGGTGCGAGGCACGTGGGGCTGAGAAACGGGATGGCGTGGTGCCAAAGGACGATGATGCCGTGTCCTGGTGTGACACGTGTAAGCAGATGCACGAATTTTTTTTTGAGGCCGCCGCCTACAGCCAACAAGTGATTTCGTCTTCGTATCGGTGTTGAAGATTTTTTTTTTTTGTTCTGTGGCAATGGACATTAGCTAGAACCCATTTTCGCCTTGTCGCTGGTTGATTTCTGGCCCGGGTGTGATGGTGCCCTCCTAATTGCGGCGGGTGAATTATTCGAAAAGGTGGATACCTCCATGTCAGGACGGCGCGGCACTGCACCACCGGATACCATGGTAGTATCCAGCGCTGCACCTATAGCAGCGTCCGGCATCGCGACGGAAACGCCCTTCCGAAGCGCTCTGACGGCGCTCTTCCAGTCCCTCCCCAGTCGCCGCCCTTTCGTGGCGTCCAGACGGGTGAGTTGGCTACATGTGACAACGCCATCATTGAGGGTTCATTACTGCTGGAAGCTGACAAGATACCACAGCGAGAACTTAGATCGACAAAAATGCCTGTTTTACTTGTGCAATCAACAACACCAACAAAGTCTCACACAGTGACGAATTCGCCTGTGCCATACGATACTCGCCAGTCTCTGATATTGATCCTATAAATAACAACATGTGGGAGGACATGTGGTCTCCACTGCCTCTCGATGCTATCACACTCACCCATGGTGATGAGATTCGTCAGTGTTTAAATAACTTTGAAACAAAATTACTTGCGTTATGTAACGATGTTGCCTATGTGCACCTAGAACTGCCTAACTGTGTGCGTGTTCTTACAGAGGTGAAATGTAACATGGAACGACTTCTGAAACTTTTTCTACCGACCGAGAATCTCCATTCCAATCGAGACATTTGAAAGATTGTAAAATAAATGCGATTTTAAAGAGAGAGAGGGACACGCATTTATACCATTTCTTTTTTTGGTGCGTTATCTTTATGTATTTTTAAAGTTCAGTAAAACTAAGTCTTATTTATCTTATAAGTGTGTGTGTGTGTGTTTATTACTTTATTTTTTTCCCTTGTGTAAACAGAAACGTAAGTAAGTTTTCTTAGTAAACAATCTGTATATACTGCGCTTGCATTTCCCTTGGAGAATGGGACAAGTACGAGCACTAGATTTTTTTTGCTAAACAGTTCCTATTACCTACAATCTTTAAAAAAAAAAAAAAAAAAAAAAAAAAACCTCTTAAATTTGCAGCACTTTTTTTTAGTTATTTTTTCTTATTACAACAAATAGTCATTAAAAGAAGCGGCATCCACTTAAAAAAAAATTGCGCACTGCAACATGGAACTTACCTTAATTAACTAGTACGTGCAAGTGTGTGTGTGTGTGTGTGTGTGTGTGTGTGTGTGCCAACCTACATAATCATAATACTGTTACGAATTGAAGTGCGAAATAAATGTAGCCGCCATTATAACGAACTTCGTACTTTTTTCTTTTTCATTAAGGAAACTGCGCAGGAAGACCCAAGAAATAATATTTTTTTACCATTTCACAATTTATTTATTTTTTTCGATTCAGCTGTCATATTTATTTACGTTCTGTTCAATCCAGTTTACGACAGAATATTTGACAACGTGTGATCATATTTCGTTATAGTTTCACTCCGGTACGAAGAACAAAGTTTATTCTTTACGTAGGTTCTAACACAATATAATTTTTAAAAAAATTGAAATATTTAGGCTATATTTACTTTATGAAAATTGCAATTATAATCCATTCGTGGTTACTTCAGACTTTTATGACACCCTGCTAAATTTCCGCTTCCAGGATATTCCTCCGCCTCGTACAAACTAAGCTTAACTAAGTCTTAAAAAATTACACCAGAGGGACAACGCACCGCATTTGTGCGCACTCAGTGAAACAGTTTTTTGTATAACAACTATAGGCGCTACCAATACACATGATTTCTCACTGTTTTTATTAAATTATTTATTAAATAAAGAATATAATTTATATACAAAATGTGAATAACATTGCAATTTAACAGAAAAAAAGTAATTTTTCTGAACACAAGTATAAAACGCTTGTGGTATATGGCATAAGTTGGTAATAACTAAACACGTCATACATGGGGAGATATTTCAAAGGTTTGGTTAAAAAAGTGTGAAGAAACCGCGAATAGACTATAGTAAATTTTCTTACATATAAAAAGGAAAGATCCAGTACACATGCGACACCAGTGCACCCCGATGGCAAACATTTCTAGTTGCCTATAACTAAAAGCACAGCTTCCCTACCTGAGTAGTCTAAACCTTAACATTACTTACGGTAAGTAGGAGCTGCCAACATAAGTTTACACGGAGGCAAGTTATTAACCAACTGATAGCAGGTTCAACGAATGGCGTCGTGTTGTAAACCTAAAACAAAGTTTTTGGCCTTCGTGGCTGATACGAAGAAGACTACACAAGAAGACATGTGCAACCCTCGGTGGTTGATTTATGTAAACCAAGTTTAATTTCATTTACGTAATCAGTCAGTAAAACAAAATATATATTTCTGGGAGCCCTTCGAAGATGGAACAGCGACAAATACAAAATTTGTCGTGAATACACATTCTACAATCAAACGGCAGTAAAATAAAATAATAACTCTTAAATATTAGTTAATTTTTTTGTTTGCCGAAGAAAGAAATCATTTAACCGTTAATAATTGTAAAATAATCAATGTTTCTTTTTTGTCACCCGAATCTATCTCCCACCAAGACTATGAGCAGAATATTAATTTCAGTGTGTTTAAGTTACATAAAAAATTACAAAATTAGCAACGGTATGCACTGCATGTGCAAATGTAAGAATACATATCTTCTCAATTATGTTTTAGAGGGTAGAATTATTTTAAAAAAATCATATCGTGATACAAGTTTTCACAGAATTTGTCAGATAATTTACTCAATTTAATATAGACTCTGTAGTTATACTGACGTAAATGTGTTAGCGAAATTATACACTACTCAACTCATCAACGGTGTTACTACGCGATTGCATAAATATGTTTTGTTTATAAATCCTAATATTATAACAGAAGTATGAATATTAATAGAGAAGCTTAGGTCAAAAACCAAATTACAGGCACCATACCTGCTTTTAAAAACTATACATACTAATTTGTAATTTACAGAAACTATTTGTTTGTCATGGCAGTACTCTCAATAGAGTTGTTAATGCAAATTTACACAAACATGCCGGTTGTGTTATATCTTTTAAAATGTTCCTTTAAAATTGTCTATTAAAATTACAGTATCTGTAAATACAATGACTCGCAGTGATAGAAATGCCAGTCTCTAAGCTTAACACATTATGTAGAAGTTTTAGACACAACCAAATTGTATCATTATATATATATATATATATATATATATATATATATATATATAATGCAATACATCCAAGGATTTCTTGCATCTTGTTTTCTGAAAACATTAGTTTAAAATTACGTAAACTGCAAATTAAAAAAATTATGCTGACGAAACCAAAAATCGTTACAAAATATTCTATATTATAGTCCGTTTTACAAAATAATTCGCTTCTATAATATAGATTATAATATGTTAAAAATTATCTAATTTAAATTTATAGAATTATGCAAAATTTAAAATGTGTTACATCATCTACGGATAAAATAATCACAATATAGAATTGTCTACACTTTACCTACATTGCCTTATTCATACATTTGATATAGATATTATTTAAAAGCACGTCTGTGTATCAGATATTACGGACATGGCCACGATATTTGTAAGGAGAGAGCGCAATATTAACCGCAGCGAAGATTCCTTTAAATGAAGCGCCAGTGAACAAACATTTGTTCTCCGAGAAGCGACACTTAACCACAGTGATGACTCCCTTAAGTTTGCATCAGTGAGCACTAGTGAAGCCTCAAAATGAAGCATTAGTGAGCAACACAGTAGTAGGCGTATGGGAATTCGGTTGCAAACGGCTTCAACTGAAGGCACCGGGAGTCATCTTGGATTCCAGACTTCCTGCTCTATCATGCCGGTCACGCTCCCGCTATAATGGATTCCTCCATGTTGTTAGCCAGTACGCCGCAATCTTGAACCACCATCTTGGTAACCAGTATGTCATTTTTTCATGCTCTTGCATTCCGAGGATTCCTCCGAACGCTCTCATGTTTGTCTATTTTGCATGCGTTATTTTTTCATTCTCTTTATTTTCTTCTCCCTTCTTCTTTCTTTCTCTTCTCTTCTCTCATTCTCTCTTCTCCTTCACTCTCTCTCTTCTCTCTTCTTCTTTATTTACATATGTTACAGGAGGCCGCCATATTTGTTGCTGGAAGCCACCATCTTTCTTACTGGAGGCCGCCATCTTTGTTGACATTTCCATGGAGGCACCATATTGTTTTTTCGTTTGTCATTCGTTTCCCCCATTAGTTCTGACTTTAAACACTAGGAGAGCTAGTGTCACGTACGCACCACTGATTACTCACTTCGATCCACCGCCATATTGGTTCTGCCATTGGCTGCTAGGAGCACTGGTGTCGTTCTCTTTCAATTAGTCGCTCATGCATCTGTCGGTTGCGCTCAACTGCCATATTGGTTCTGGAATTGGCCGTTAGGCCAGCTGGCTGTTTTTTAAAAACTCAAATACCATCTGGAATAGTGCGGTATCGAACTGCCGGAACTTGGGTCGCCAGACTTACGCCTTAGACCACTCGGTCATGCACTGGGACAAGAGTTTATAAATAGTATATAGACTGGAGACATAAATAATATCTTGCCTCTGATTGAACATATTGCATTTTTATTTTTTAGTATATAATTTTAAGTATTTCATTTACATATCAATACTTTTTTAAGTTTATATTTAAATCGGTAATTTTTTAAGTATGTATTATTTATTATACAGTTTTTTCTTATCTAATTTTTTTAAGTCTCTTTTATTATATCATTTTCATTTAATTTTTTTAAATTTTGATTTAACATTCATATATATTATTTAGATTTAACTTACATCAATTTTTAAGTACTTATTAATTTATTTTATCATTTTCCATTATTTTAGTTAAACTTACATATATATTATTTCAGAATTAAATTATATACTTTTTAAAAGTATTTAAAAATAATTTTTATTAAACTTTCAAGTGTATCGAGTGAAGAGTCTACAGATTCGTATTTTTCTGGCAGATAAGAATATGTCATCAGAATATATGATTATGTGACTGACAAGCGCCATATTGGATATTTTATAAGTATATATTCCAAGTGTTTTATATTATGAACGTTTAATTATTTGTACTTTTTCGATTTTTATTTACAGCAATTACGTCATGACGCATGCTGCTCCCTGAGATTGGCGTCGAAATCACACAAATTATTGGCAATCCGATTATTACTCAGTTTGATATTGCCAAGTATTTGCATTGTTCATCTCGTTAATAAGTGCAGGCATGTCCATAATATCGGTATGTTTTTTAAAGCAAATGTTGAAAATAATTTAATACTGCCCTGTCACTAGAGATCGATGAATTTTGGGAATTTGTTCAGTGGTAGGTTACCTTTGAGCAGGAACATTCGAGTGTTGAGGTTATGACTGAGCTAAGGTTGTTTCGCCATGTCCTGGGTGACTCCAAGCCAGGGAGAAATGTCATGTGGTATACAACATTCATAATATATATTTATATAAAAAAAAGAGAAAATGGGTATGTTAGTAATGACAAGTAAAAATAATTCTCATGCAAAATTTTACTATACAAAGTGCGCACGAAAGTGGTTCGTTGTTTCCCTTTGGTATAATTGACAAATCTTTGTTTGCAGGAGGTGGGGAAATATCCTGGAAGCAGATCTTATGCAGGGCTTCAGAAATGTGGAAGTAACCATGAATGGACTATTGTGTTAGTTTCTTACAGTTCTCTTTTTTTTTGCCAGATAAGTCCTAAAAATGCTGGAGTAGTTCCTTAGAAGGAAATGTCTGTTATTTTGAAGAACAGAATGACTGTTGAAAAATACAATCATACACTCCACAACAGACAGTTCTGATGGGTTTTACATGTAGGTGAATAATATTTGGATGGTACCAAAACATTTTCTGACTTCTGTGCATATATTAAAAGTCCACACTGAGATTTGTTATGGGAAATACTTTAAGGACATTAATGATATTTTATAGATTGGATTTGACTTGACAAACTTTCACTGGGACTTCAACAGGAACTTTTTGCTACACGATAAATAAGGAGTGGGAAAGTGGAGTTAAGAGAAGTGATATTAAAGCGAAGAGATTTGAGCGGCTCCTAACATTGAGGTCTTTAGAGCCGATGAGGGGGAAGTGAGTTGAGAATGGAGCAGCGTTGGAATGCAAAGGCAAGGAGACGAGAAAAAAACCTCACCAGGTAATAATTGACCAACGTATGAGGTCCATTGCAGACATAAGGCGGAAGAATACACAAGTACATCTTAAGCAGGGCTTTCAAAAGTTTTTTGCTGTTAACAGCCTATACTGCTTGCCAGTCAGGGAACCTTATTTTTATATATGATAGTAGGGGGGGGGCGGCTCATGCGTATTAAGCTGAGTATACTGTCGTACATACACGTTTTCTATACAATAAAATTTAATCTCGAAGACAACACCGATAGCAGAATATAACTTTCTCAAATAATTATAGTTCATTTCATATTACTTCAATAATTTTTCCCTTCTCGAAAAGAAGTGCAGTTACGATCTGGTTCCCATTCTGAACTGTTTTATTTTTGTTATGTCCACGTAATAGACTAGTTAGGGTTCTGTTAATTTTATTTGTATGGCCGGGTTAGGCCACATACATTTGAAAACCTCCCACAGTGTGAAATGTTCAGTAAAATTTAACATTCCACGTAAAAATTGTCAGAAATTCAATAAAATAAATTAGGGTAAAACATGGTTTCTAAAGCCCATAAAACAATTAAAATATTCTAACAACAATTTAAAAACACGTTATTTTTTAATGCATGGCCTTACTGCTTACTTTGTAATTCCTAATGCCTCGCAAGATCAGTTTTCGATGATTACTTCACTAAAATCACTTGTCGGCCTCTGATTCGAAATAAATTATTTTCTGAGTTATGTAACTAAAAAAAACACGTGAAACCAATAATTTTAAACTTAAATACAATTTCAATCATGCTTCTCGATAGTCACAGAAAATGGCAGCCCACAAAAAAAAAGTGTTTGACACTTAAGCAAACAACTTTTTTAAGCTGCCTATGATGAACTAATGAAATACACAAATACAAAAATATTATTAACTGCATATATGTAGATAAATTATGAAGAAAGAGAGCTCAATGACATTTCACCAGGTGGGTAGAGAACTTTCACTTGCTGTACCATTGTAAGACATTTACCAGTTCATGATGGTATTGCAAATCAGAATGCCATAATTAGTATGTAGTATACTCCCGTGCTGTTGTCTCGGAAGATTGGGGTTCAAATATGGTTATATGAGAAGTTGGTCGGTACTACTGGAAAAATGCAAGTTGGTCCAAACCGAAGTTGTGTTTTAATTCATAAGTTATAAATCTATATTGGTCGAAATATTAATAATAGTAATTTCTAAAGTATTTACAATTATTATCATGCATTTTTTAAACATAGGTATTTCCACAGACAGACCTACACCCAACTGATTAACCAGACATACATACACCCCCACTGAATAACCTTCACCCCTGTGACAATCGACAGTGATACAAGTTCCCTCAGGGAACTCACTAGGGGCATATCACTCTTGTGGTGACATGCACATGTAACTGAACACATGATTTAAGATCCATAATGCAGGCAAAAAGCCTGTATTTTGGCCATGAATACTTAAACAGGACATATGTCTACAACAACCATCAGCTGACACAGTACTTTGTAAATGGTGGTGGAGGAGTCAGTTTACAAGTTATCGTTGAGTCATTGAGTAAGAAGTGCCTTTTCTGAAAACAAATAATTTAATTACAACCACAACACACCCCAGGGGTGTATTGTAACTACGATTCACCTTAAAGGTGAAAAAAATGTTGCTGTCAGTAGTCACAGTGTGTAAGTGAATAAGTATACTATACCTTGATAGGGTAATGCATCTATAGTAATAATTCTCAGAGAATCAATAATTAATTGCAGAATATATTTTAAAAGCTAGGACATCATCAAGAAAACATGCTACTTCGTCCTGCTCGAAAATACAGGGGAGCGACCCCAGAACAAATTGTTTATTCACTTAGATTTTAAAAAATTAAAGTAGTTAAAAAGAATGATAAAAATGAATTATTTTTTACTATAAAGAAATAATTTACAGAAAAATAAAAGTAATTATGTTGCGAAGAAATGATACAAGGAAGAAATAAATAAAAACACTCAGAAATACATTTTCATACACTATTTATTTAGTATACAGTCAATACAAAATACATTTGTAGTTAAAAAAATATATTTCTTGCAGTTCTCTACTTTAGAAGATTGTCACACACAAGGCTAAGCAGTTCTTGTATGATTGTAACTATTAGCTTCTTGTGAAAGGCAGCGCCTGTGTCTGGATCATTATGATGTCCATTGGTTGCCATTTGACCATCCATCTCATCATAGCAGCACAGCAGATCTTGCTCCTCCGTAACAGTTGGTTTCCGCGACATTTGCCTCAGCAATGGTGGGACCACCGCTAACAGTAGGTCCAGCATCCACAACTCTAAGAATATGCACTACTGGACGGCACTGACGGGTACGTTCAGGTTCGTTTCCCGAAATGGAGGCAGAGACATTCGTGGCGGGTACCATCACGAGTGGCTGGCGTCGACGCTGTATTCGGCGATGTCGGGTCTTCTGACTGACAGTATTCCTCTTCTTAGGTCCAGTATGCTGTGAAGGCTCGTGCCCCACCTGGGACAGTTCCGCCGCACAATCTGGTGCATGGATGGTAGCAGATAGCTGGGCCGAGGCGATGATTTAGTTGTTGGTGCAGGGCATTTGCATCTGCGGCATCATTTGGAACACGATGCAGTCCGATCATCCTGGACAATCCAATTGAAACTTTGTTGGTTCGTAGACGACTGGATATTGCGCAAAACGCCAATACTGCATGTCGCTACCATCGCAGATCTCGGTGTATATGCGCAGATATCCATCTTCTACGATGAAACTGTATTCAATGTTGCCATAGTCACGCTTGGGATTTGTATCACTGTTCGTAGGACAGAATTGAGTCATGGTGACGATCAGACCTCTAGGCGACGACTAAATGAGCGCAACCATAATTCGCACTTATATATAATACTGACGATGAACAGGTGTGCCACCACACAAAAACTAAAATTCTCGTACATTTTGGGTGACTTAGTGTCTAGTCGTAACTTGCCAATTCACGGTCCAAGGACGAAGCACTCAATTTGTGCAGCAGCTGTGCATTTTTCCACACGCATGTTCAGACAGGTTCTGACCTGTTGCAGGTCGTTGTAAAGTCCTGCCAACTTGCGCAGGGAAGGTCAGCCATACTCGCACTGCACATCGATGATCTCAACTTCGTTTTTACACAAGTCACTCAACTATTTCTTTTGCTCAGGCCCTGCCACATAAACTAGTCCTTGCAGATACTGCATCAGCAAGTCGCAGAGCATGTTTCCCACCTGATGATGCGTAATCTTGCATTCGTCCCACTCCAGTCCGTGATGGTACTTGGTCAGCCAGTCGTTCGTCTTCTTGCTTTTCTCGTACAAGAGTTTCCACGAATAAGGTCGCATTTTACCATCGCCGTAGGTCACTGCGATCTCCTTGGCCACATAGCTACTCTTGAATGCATGGCGGCTTTGGAAGCAGTGATGGTGTCTGACTTTCTATTTGGCTACATTGGATTCTAAATATAATTCTGGTTTATCCGACTGTTCATATGTAAGTGTAAGGTTAATGCTATTCGAAGTGCTGATTGGTTTCAATCAGTTTGAAGTGCATTTCTGATGTTCTGACATGTCAAATTTTCTTAAGTGATATAAATATTGATATACATGTGGGACATGTGTGCTTAGAATAAGTACATATTTTAAAATCTGGAATATGGTAGGATATTTCTGAATTTTTTCTGGCTTTTGGTAGGTTAATGTAGGTTTGGTTTTTATAGTAGATTCATTAATGTTAGTTTGACAGTGGCAGTCGTCAAAGACGATTCGTCTGCACTCGTGTAAACACCTGGAATATAGTATGGAACCAAAGGTTTCAGTACCATCAACTCCTGAGGTTTGTTCAGTGCTATCAGTTTATTCGGATAGATCATCTACAGCAGTGCTGTCATCAAAGGCTTCGCCAAGGCTTCGTTGTTGCTACTGTGACAAGATATTTTCCTACAGCCGCCATGCTCGACGGCATGAGAGAACGACCTGTACGAAGTCCTTTTCGCGCGATGAAGCATTACAACAATGGTTACATGGAGTTTGTGAAGGTAATACAATGAAGGAAGATAGTCAGATCCACAAGGGTTCGTCTACTGGGAGCCAGCGAGTGATGTCATCAATACCTCCTGCTACATCGATGAGTATTGTTTCTGCAGATGACGGAATAAATGCAGTAGAGTCGGTTTATGCAGAATGTACACTCGCAAGACTTTAGTGTGAAGTTTGCAAACTTCAAAATAAACGGACGTCAGCTATAACTACTGATGAGCATACAACCCCGACAAAGAAAAGTAAATTTAATATAGAGGATGAAACAGGAAGTGAAAAACTATCATAAAGACAGCATTGATGATGACTATGACTGCAGTGATAGTGTTAAAGACAATGATTTTTCCCTCGGAGTTTCCACGCATTTCCCCAACAAGTTTCCTTCAGCAAATGATTTGAAAAAGATAGAAGACGATAGTTATACTGACTATATGTTTACTGAAGATCCCAACAAACTTGTAGACAGACTTAGATCATTGCTTGAGCTTCAAAGACGTGGGGGATTACTCGAACATGAAAGTGGTAGTTTCGATCATGAACGAACTTAATGATCGGGGTTATATCAGATGATGTGATGAAGTGCTTTCTTGTGAAAATGTAAAAACAAATTAATAAAATAAGCTATCTTCAATTTTCGTGCATAAATCCATCTTCGTGAGCGGTCGTTTTGGTAGAGATTTCATTAGCACCTTCTCCTGCTGCGACCCTATTTCTTTCTCGCACCTTCTCCTCGGTAGGGTCGTCATATGTAAAGTCCTTGGCGGTTTTTTTTTTAATAGCTTCCAGTTTACGGTAGTGGCAACAGTTTTCCTCTAATTGCTTACGTTCGTTCGAGGCTCGTTCACTGCACTAACAATATTCGTTACGGCCCCGACAATACCACCCAGGCCGCCGACTGCAGGTATCAAGGCAGGAAGAAGGAATCCTCCCTTTTTTTTCCCCCTCTCCTCTTGGAACTTCGTCTTACTTTCTTCGTTCCCATGCCCATCTTCACCTTGGTTTTCATCGCATTGGAAACACCCCACACAGCTATTTTTTCACCGAGTCCAGTATCTGACGATTTTCTTATCTCGTCGGCCTTCTGTGCATGTATGTTGTCTACCTGGTGCCTGATTTGCAGATCCTTGTGCTGGGAATAAGCGATATCGTGCCACTTGCACGCCTCGTCCAGCACGTTGATGCCTGTATCGCTATGTGCCAACCTTTTAGCTAGCTTGGTTCCTGGCCCACAGAACCTGTATCTAGGAATGTGTAGCTCGAAGAGTAAACTGTTGATCAGTATATCGAAGATACCACGACCGGATTTCGATGTCTTTACCTTACGACGACTTGAATTAGACTGACCTGAAACTTATAAATACGAACCTATTATACTTTTTTTGTTTCAGTGTCATTCTAGACTTGGAACAACACAGATGTAGCACATATTCCAATATGTCATTTCAGTGCGAATTCTGTCAGAGGCAGTTTTCTCGGAGTGATAATTTGAAGAGACATTCTAAAAGGTTCTTAATGTCATCAAGAAGCTTGTTTATACTACCTCCTCCTCCTCCTCCAATGTGTGATATAAACCAAGCAGAAGAAAACAGTTTACAGATTGTCAAGCAAGATGTACCATACACATAAACCTACACATACTCATACACACCCATACACATTCATGGTTAAGATGGAGCTATCTCCCACGAATCGCGACATGTTTCCGAATACTGTCTGCTGCATTAGAGCAGGACCATCAGGTTGCTGCAAGACATGTGTCCTACTGAGCCTGCTAGAAGAACCGAATGGTCTTCAGTTCAAGAATGTGTACCTGTACTCTAAATCACTCCAGCAACTGAAATATCAATGCTTGGCACTAATACTGCATGCTGTGGAAGGCTTGGGTTATTTCCATATCCAACGACAAGGAAGCCATCGTGTCGCCGAGCGAAGCACTGACAAACTCGATATTTGTCTTTGATGACATTGCCTGCGAGAAGCAGACTTGTATTCAAGAGTACTTTAGCTTGGGACAACATGCATATGTTGACTGTGTACCTCGGACAGACTTATTCGCACATACCCAAACAACTGCTTCGCGATAATGACATTGTGTTGGTACTGTTTTGCATGGATGATATGAACTTGCGGAGTGTGTACGATGGCCACGTCAATACGGACATGACGTTTGCAGAGTTCAAAGATATGTGTGCCTTGTGCTGGAAAGATAAATATGGATTTTAAGTGATTGTAAAAGACTGGCCTCTATATAGTGGCAGATACAGGTGTGGCTTCGATCAGTTTATAGTAAGACACTGACCATGAGTCACAATATAATTTCCAAGATCGGACATGGTCTACGCGCCGATGATAATGACGATGACGGCGATGATGATGAAAATATGCTAATGAAAGCTCACCTCGCCGACGTTCGCAGGGGTCAGTCGCTTCTTGGGCAAAAGATCAAGAGTGTGAAAAATGAAGTGGTGGAAGATATGGTGGCTATCGACCGGCATGTAGGCAGCATAGAGGCTTGGATAATAGACCTGATCAACGTGTCGAATGTGCAGAGACAGGAAGAATTTAAGATTTTTCAAAATATGTTAATGTCCAAGCTGGCTGCCAAAAATGATGTTGCAAGGCATAACAAGAAGGTGCTGGATGCGTACATCGACCGACTGGAAAGGATCGAAGATTTACTTTCCTCAACTCGAGATTAAATATGTATATATATATATATCCGTGTAGTTGTGTTTCTCTGAATGATGATGGCCCAAACCGAACTGATGACTGAGCTGCAGCAAGCCATCGACGATGTTCACGTGAAATATCTTCTCGATAAAAGTTACAAACTGATTCTCGAGCTCAAAGGGAAGAGGCTTACAAGCCGATAGACAGCCATCTCGACGAACTTGAGCGACGAAAAAGACATTCTGAAGTAAGATTTAGCAATTTTTTTTTTATGTGGTGATATGGGCATGGAATTTAAAAAAAAATAGATGTGTGTTTTTACCTTACTTTGCATTAATTTTATTCTTCCCTGTCCTTATACGTGTTATTGGTAACTCTGAAAGACTGATTAATTCAGTGGTGTTATGAGAGTCTGTTTTATTCCACCATGAGAAGTGTTTATCAGCCCTAAAATTTTTTTAATTTATGAAATCTTTCAATATTGCTCACTAGTTAAACTTTTAACACTTTTGATAGTATACGTTTTGAATATCCTTATGGCACACGGGTTATTAAAAAAAATAGATGTTTTTACATACATACACACATTTATTCATATATTTACAAAAAAGAACTTAATACATAAATTAAAAAAATTTACTGTACATACATGAAGTCGAAATATCAGATTCTATTAATCTTTTGAAGGGAACAGCATCATCTTATGTGTGGAAAAAGATGGAAGGCTCACAGTGTGTAACTGATGCTAGTGCAGTCACTGGAGATGGAGTCACTGGTTTCTTCTGTTGTAGTGTCACTGGAGGATGAGTCACCACTGTTGCTAGCATAGCCCCTGCTGCTGTAGTACATAAACTATGGTTCATGAACAAACATGCCTGAATTCATTATTTAGTCCAGCTTGTATTGATATGTATGTTTTTTGGGGGAAATCTAGCTTCTCGAAGCAGTTTTTTTCCTATATACGGAGCACAAAATTGATGCACAAGGTGTATCCATCGTCGGTAAACGACCAAGTATATCTTTCTTAATACTTATATAATGTTGTTTACAATTGCATAATTCTCTGTGCATGATGTTCTTGGGGTCCCCGGGCATCGCATAAGACGGTGCTAGCTTCGGAGCACAGAGATGAACGGCGCAATTATTATCTTCGCACACAAAGCTGGTTACTACCCTGGAGGTTTCGTATGGCGAAAATTCATTCCACTGTAGATGGAAATGTACATTGTCACTTCACATTTCAAAGTATATTGAGCTGTAAATATCACCACAATCATCTTCAAAAGTTATACCATACTACACACAATGTAAGCCTTCACGCATGTAGTCATAGCCAGTGCTGGAGTTGTACTTTATGCATGGTGACGACTCGGTGCTAGTAGGATCAGGCAACCGAAATACCATTTAATTTTCCTTGCAGTATTCAGAAAATGTTTTATCATCGTATTCAGGGTCCATGGTGGCTGGGCTGGCTAATTGGTTGATGTCGACTAGGGAAAAGAAAACCGGTAGCAGAGCTATGCTCAGACAACGAATGCGGCGTACACATAACAGGTTAGTGTAGTGCACATAGTCTCCTAAGTTGTTCTGTCGTGGTTGAAAATGGTAGTGTGAACATTTTCCACCACATTGCTCGGACTACTAGGTAATATTGTAGCCGGCTGGTCTTCTGAGTTGATATACAATTGTGCTATTACCCAAAATTTGATGCAGACGCTCTTCTTTTACTAGATTAATCAGCCCACTGGAAGTGCAGGGTAGCTGCGAGTCTGGTCGAAGATGGTACACTGGATAGGTAATAAAGCAGCATGGTACTGGAACCAACATGGAAAATCCATCTTCTTCATTCATGCTGACCCAATGTTCAAATCCGTTGCAGGCTTGTACTTGCTCTGCCATACCAGGTATTCAGAAATGAACACGATGGTAGCCTATGCTAACATCACTGTATGTAGCAACGTCTTCAGGTCAGAACTGCACAGACATAATGGGATAAAATTAATACTGGGAGTCTTTTCCAATTATATATTATATATATCAGCTTCCCCCTCCCTGCTGATTTCCCCCACTTTACCACCATTCTAAATGGGCCAGTGTTCAATTCAATTGCAGGCTTGTACTTGCTCGTGAAGCCTGCTGACTCATTATTTTTATTTACCATACGTCGAGAAGGTACAGACTTGCTAACACAGCTATCCCCATGTACATGGTCATCCGACACCATCCAGGTGTGAAAACGACTTGTAAGCAAGTACAGACTCCAGTTAGCAGACAACAAGGGGGAACAGAAATGCTATGTGCTGACTAAGGCTAGCTGACACCATCCAGGTGCGGAAAACGGCGTGAAAGCACGTACAGACTCCAGTTACAGTGCAAGTACAAACCTGATCTTGACATTTACAAGGTCAGCTGGCCCTCGGATAAATGAAGGGGCCGTGGTGACGTGCAGGTACAGACTTGCTTTTGACATTTACAAGATCAACTGGTCCTCGGATAAAATGAAGGGGTGTTGTGAGTTTAAATCTAGCAATGGTTTGTTCAAAATGTCTGAACTGTGGTCTACTTGACTTCTAGGTTGAGGTATGAGTAAATGTTTATTCTGGTGTTGGATAGTAGAGCAATTATTCTGTAAAAGAATGCGGTGGTCTATCTATTGAATATGTGTATATGTAAAAAAAATACAAATTAATAGTAACATGTGTATCTACTTCTCTGAAACACTTATCAAATCAGTTTAAATCAACATTTATGCGAGTACATGTTGTAGGAAGGCTATAGTACTCATAGCATCGTCAGTAGGAGCAGGAGGAGGAGGAAGATAGCTACACATTTATATTATATTTTTTTTATAAAATACCAAAAAAATTAAAAATTAAAAAAAAATTCTAGTTTAAACATGCATAACTGGAGTGTGGTGGTTAGGTTAGGTGGATGTCGACAGAAATAAAATATATACAAAGTCCTAACATAGGGTAGAATGAAAGTGACTAAGTTTAAAATATGCAGTGTCCTACACAAAATTAAAATACTTTCTAAGTCCTACACAAGTGTGTGGAGTGAATACGGCAAAAAGTTGAAGTGACTAAATTCAAATTTTATTTGGATGGTTAAGTGGATGAAGAGCGAAATGAAATATATTCAGAGTCCTGTCATGGGAGGGGGGGGGGGGGAGGAAACGCACACCAGTATGACTTGGTTGAACAGTTAGTTTCTTGTATGGCTGATTGGTATGGCCTGATCACATGTTCGATTATTTTGGCAGTTTGAAAAAAAGTATAGCTTAGATGGTGCGAGAAGAATGCTTTAATTGTGTGATTTTTTTTTGTTTAGTTAGTATGAGAGGGGCAGAATGCTTAGCTGGTATGGTCGGTTAGTAAGAGCGGGATGGTTTGCTGGGAATTAAGATGATATGGGTGTCGTAGATGGTTAAATTAATAGTACTGATCTTATGATAGCATGGTTGGTATATTCGATTGGTTCGGCAGCTGGTATGGCTTGATTATATGTGTAACTGGCAAAGTTAGATGGGGCTGAAATGGTATTCAATATAGTTGACTGTTATTAGTGATCAGTAAGTCTGAGGTATCGTGGTGGATATGGGCCGTATTGTTAATAGAATGAATAAGGTATGATTGTGTTAGAGTGAAAAATACTATATATATTTGTTGTTATTCAGTACGATTGGATATGATTGTTAAGTATGGCTGCAAGGAGGGGAGGTGAAGAGGGGTCTGGCGATAAGCAGAGTATTATGGTTGAATGTCGAGAAAAATAATAATATATATTCAGAGTTCTTACAATATGCTAGGGGTAGGTTATCGTAGGCAAGTGAAGTTAGGTTAGGTTATCTTAGGTTAGGTGAAGTGGATACTGAACAGTTTGATTATAGGATGTTGATGTTGTGTTGGAAAAAAATTACAAAATTTAGCATTACTTAGGAGTAGGAAATATATGTTTGTCTAAGTTCAACATAGAAGTCCCTACATACTTAAGTCTGGAATATTTAAAAAAAAATATTATATGTAAATAAAAATCGAAAAAAGTACAAATAATCAACGTTCATAATATAAAAGACATGGAATATATACTTATAAAAAATCCAATATGGCGCTTGTCAGTCACACAATCATATATTCTGATGACATATTCTTATCTGCCAGAAAAATACGAATCCATAGACTCTTCACTCGATACACTTGAAAGTTTAATCAAAATTCTTTTTAAATACTTTTAAAAAGTATATAATTTAATTCAGAAATAATATATATGTAAATTTAACTAATATAATGGAAAATGATAAAATAAATTAATAAGTACTTAAAAATTGATGTAAGGTAAATCTAAATAATATATATGAATGTTAAATCAAAATTATAAAAAATTAAATAAAAATAATATAATAAAAGAGACTTAAAAAATTAGATAAGAAAAAACTGCATAATAAATAATACATACTTAAAAAATTACCGATTTAAATATAAACTTAAAAAAGTATTGATATGTAAATGAAATACTTAAAATTATATACTAAAAAATAAAAATGCAATATGTTCAATCAGAGGCAAGATATTATTTATGTCTCCAGTCTATATACTACTTATAAACTCTTATCCCAGTGCATGACCGAGTGGTCTAAGGCGTAAGTCTGGCGACCCAAGTTCCGGCAGTTCGATACCGCACTATTCCAGATTGTATTTTGAGTTCTACAAAATACAACCAACGGCCCTAGCGGCCAATTCCAGAGCGCATGCAACAGATGCAAGATCGACTAATCAAACGAGAGTGACACCAGAGCTCCTAGTGTTGAAAGCCAGAACCAATATGGCGGCGGCTCTATTGGCCAAAGCCAGGACTAATGGGGACAAACGAAAAAACAATATGGTGTTGAAAGAATGTGAGATAAATGTCAACAAATATGGCGGCTTCCAGTAACAATTATGGTGGCCTCCAGCATCAATGATGGCGGCCTCCTGTAACATATGTAAATAAAGAAGAAGAGAGAATGAGAGAGAAAGAAAAAAGAAGAAGGAAAGAGAGAATGGAAGAAAAAGGACAGAACAGGAGAGAAAGAGTACATGAAAGAGAAGGGAAAGAAGAATAGAGAATGGAAGAGAAAAGAAAGAAGAAGGGAGAAGGAAAAGAAGAAAGAGAAAAAAAGGAAGAATGCAAAAGAGAAAAAATGGGAGTTCTGGGAGAAAACCCTAGGAATGCAAGAGCACGACAAAATGACATACTGGTTATCAAGATGGTAGTCGAACGAAAATAAGTAACCTAATGGCGTCGTACTGGCTAACAATATGGTGGTAAAAGATAGCGGTATACTGGCTACGAATATGGCGGAGTACTGGCTGGTGGAATCCAAGATGGCGGACGCTTGACCAGAATGATAGAGCAGGAAGTCCGGAACCCAAGATGGCTCCCGGTGCCTCGCGCCTCCAGCCGAAGCCGTTTGCAACCGAGTTCCCATATGCCTACTGCTCAACACTGAATATATTTTTCGAAGTAAAAGTGGGCGAAAGTAATAAGTCGTCTTAATAAGGCATTTGAGAGTGAAAGTAAATGCTTCTGAGAAGCGTCGGTTAACAATCATTAATCCTATAAGTTAAGCACTTGTGAGTAAGAGATAACCTCGTACTGAAGCCTCGGTAAGCAACTCTGAAACCTCTCAGAAGCTTCAAAGGACAGCGAATACTCTTTCTAAAGCGTCATTGAGTTAACAATGATGAGTCATGTTGAAGAAGTGCCAGTGAGCAATGTTCAATCTCATTAGAAGCTTTATAAACACACGCTCGCCTCCCATCAAGGCGAACCGGGTTCAATCCCCGGCCGGGTCACCAGATTTTAGCAAGTGGGAATTGGGGCAAACGATGTCATTGGTCGGCGGGTTTTCTCGGGATCTCCCGTTTTGCCCGCCCCTTCATTCCGGCGCTGCTCCATATTCACTTCAATCACCCTCATCGGCTCTCAAGAACTCTCTGTTAAGAGCCGTCCAAATCTCTTCACTCACTTTAGAAACAGTCAATCTTCTCACCGGGGCGTTTGTGAGAAACAGTAATGAGTCTTCATAAATAAGTATGTTCGAGAAACAGCATTGAGTCCTCTTAATGAAACGTCTGTGATAACTATGGAATAGTATGGTCGGCCTACTCGCCTTCCGGAAAGGCGATCCGGATTCTATTCCCGGCCGGGACACCCGGAATTTCGCATGTGGTAAACGTTGCGGACGTTGTCATTAGACAACGGCTTTTTTCGGGGCACTGAAGTTTCCCCCTGCCCTCCCATTCCACGGATGCCCCATCTTCACCTCATTTCTCCCTCACCGGCAGTCAAGGCTTCGATGTCAAGCGCGGACCAAAACCTCTCGACTCAACAGGGAATACTCTGTATAGAATGTTCACGGTAAAGTAAGTTTTTTTTTTTTAACAACCATCTGAAAAATAACAATGGCCATAAGTGCTTTTAACATTGCTATGGACCTCATAACGTTATTCATGCGTAGGTAAAATAAAAATTTGAAATTATTAAGAAAGTAAACACTTGTACAAATCTCCTCATTTTTACTATTTTAAATGCATCGAAAAGTCTGAAAGTGAAAGAATTAATTTTAAGTTATCACAAATGGTTCCATAACACTTTATATTCGACGATAAGATACGGAAATAATCTCCATCTATCGTTACCAACTTTACTGGGCGAATGTCACTCAGTGCGCCCATTAAAATATATGCATGTAGGGGTAGTAACTTTTTTCTAAGGTTCATTTTTAAAGTGGTCACTTTATCGTGAACAGTCTTTAGCTAAGTTCGCAGTGAATTAATAAAAATAATTCTCAACACCCGGCGGTGTGTTGTGAGCAAAGTGATCGGGACCTTGACAATGTTAATTTTACACATGCCAGGAGCCTACAGAATGAGGTGGACATAAGCACGGCTTTCATTAGTGCTTAGTTGCTCGTGAACATACTATAGCGTCACTGAGTAGCAGCAAGTAGGGGGAAGCCGTCTGCCAGGGCGGGCGTCGGAGCGAGAGGCGGAACCGAGATGGCTTGTGGAGCGGGCACAGGGACTTCTCGGTCTCATGGCGGCCAACCCGGCAGGAAGGGTTGCCCACCGCTACAGCGGGGAGTCAACGGAAGCCTGGGAGCGCGATGGAGCAGCGAGATAGAGGGGCACTGCCCGTATATGAGGGTCCCCCCGGCCCACACACGCTCCCGCACGCGAGCAGCGCAGTCATTTGTTAGTTGTCAGTTCGCGCTCTGCGACCGGAAATGAGAGGCGCTCGATTTCTCGGGATGTGGGGGCAGCCTACAGACGCCACTGGGCGCCTATGTTTAACAACCTGGTTGGCTGTAGGGGGTGGGGAGGTTCATCTACGAGGATGTTTGTAAGTCATAGCACCCATTGGTTTGTTCTCACTTCAGCCTTTGTTGACGGTAAATTTTTTCGATAAAATATATGTTAGTTTCATCCTTCTGGTAATATGCGAAGCTTTAATCTGTTGTCGTTAACTATCCATTCCACCCGATTATTCCACAAATTGAAAACGAAGTCGCCGTTGTATGGGGGCAAACGAGAGCTGGTGTAACGGATGTCGTGAATACCTGCTAGTCTCCTCGCAACAGTGGAGGTGGAAATAAAGGTCGCTTGCGATGCCACTTCACGGCTCTGAATGCGAAAATACACAGGTTGAGTTCGCGCCTGTTGGAATATGCTCTTTTCTGGTGGTATTTATATTTCGCCTAGAGCCATAACGGGACGCATGCGTTCCCCCATAGTCCAGCTGTTCCCGGTGATGGTACTGCAGGGTAACCTTGGGTAATCCGCCTCCCAGGCTAAGCTTGAGTCTTGGGCAATCATAACGGAGGTATCTGGTGGTGGGCTGATCAACTCCTTAATGGCCAGAGGGCCCAAAATCTGAATTCCAAAGTGAAGAAATTCATGTGAATGAAAATGGATCATTTTCGGGGTTGGGGTATTAGCCCACTCGAAATGGAAAACCTAGGGTGAAAAGGAAGGTGTAGCACGGACTGACCTCACTACTCTAGATGTTCCCTCAGCAGGGAGGTCGGAGGCACACCTCCGATGGGGTATTGTGACCGTGGATCCACTGACTTACCCCAGCGCCGGAAGATCAGATTGGAGATGGACTCGTGCTGGCAGTGGTTTAAATATTTGTGATGGTGGTTGATAGGTATTCTCTTATATAGGAGGATGCCTAAAATTGGGCCAAGAGAGCATGGCATTTTTAATGAGAATGAAACACCCCAGAATTACATATGGCTAAGAGCGGATAAGAAGCATATTGATATTATATTGTTCCCAACACTATTGCACAGTTCGGTTGTTAACAGTCCAGGTCGTCAGTAATTCGGCAGAACGACCACCAGCTTCCTGTAGCCCAACGATTCGTCCTCTTTGTAACTGTAAGTTGTTCTTACCTGTGGCGAATGCATCGCCGAGGCATGCTTGGTACTCAGTAACGTTCACTCCACACCAACACTGTACTGCACACAGCTTCGCCCTTAGGCTGTTAGTGTTACCAGGGCTGTGGCGGCGTTAGCAGCGCCTGAATGAGCTCTACAAGTTCAATCACAGCCAGGTGTAACTCAGTTGTAATTTTCCCGTGGTAGTGTTGGACAATCACTTTCACCTCTTACGGATAATTTGTCCAGGATGTATCTATTTTTAAGGCAATGATTGTACTGAAATTTGCATACACTCCTCTTCTGGTATACTTATGGCTCGGTACATTAAAGCCCCGCTCCCCGAACATTTGTTTAACATGGCAGTTGACTTTGAGTCCCTATGCAACAACTAAAGCAGTCATCAGTCTGCGGAGCATCAGTATTGACTGTGGTATGTTCGACACACAGGCCGATATAGGTAATTTTTAAATGTCGCGAATGCGAAATAGCACAGGAAGCTGTGACAATATATCGTACACTGCGATATATCGTTTGTAATACGATACTAACAGATTAAAAATACTGGCAGAATTGTAATGCTTGAGGTAGCTATTGTAATATCTACTCGTAATATACCTGAGAGCTAGAAAAGTTGAGAGTTTCTGCAAATTATGTATCCTTCCGCCACTGATACAAATACATATTCTATGGACATAATGAATAATGCTGTATTTATGAGCTGATCAAGTGTCGTTGCCAATTTTTTTCAAACACAAATATCGTCCAATGATTCCATTTCTTGCATTTAATTTTCGTAAAATAAGAAGAAACATTTTCAACGGCCACCAATTTGGAACATTTCCATGCACTTTTAGCAAGACATAATCTAATAATTTTGCAATCTGCTGAAACGTTACGGCACGTATACCGGTTGTTTTCACATTAAACTATTCGTAATTGCTTGCAAAGGGTTTTTTCATATTTTTTAAGATCCTAAAGATGCCATAACCCAGTGTAAATTAAAATCTTATAGACCTAACATCAGTTTTGGGGGAACCGATATGATCAATATTTGCGGTAAATGACCACCGATTTCTATACTTTACGTGAGCGTTATATTGTACTGATACTGATATAACGAGCACATTTTGAAACATATTTAGAAAATACGTATGATAGACGTACTCAATAGTAATGAGGTCATCTCGCTGGAATTTCTCACATATTCAGACGTTGCTGACGTCACCGATGACACAGTGGGTTTCCACGGAGCACTCTTGCTTCCTACTGGCGTTGCGTTCCTTCGCTTGCTCGTCCTTGACGTAGTCTAGGTTCGTCTCGCCGAGTGCTCACATTCAACCTTCAGGAAACTTCATTCTCTCGTTTCCTGTTAGGTAGGCGTCACCTTGCCTGTGAATAGTGCTTGCGCTGTGGAAATTAAAGTTTAAAAGTGAAATGAACACATTTCGTGGTATAAAATGCGACAAAAATTAATTCTTACAAAACCTTAAATGAACACTCGGTGACTCTGTTAACAAGGATTAATCCCTCATAATATTAGATTTATTATTTTTTTGTCGTTACTTCCGTATTTGAAATCATATGTTTCAGCGTGCATGACCAAACATAAATACCATACCGTATTTCTTAAATTGTTCCTTGATAGTTTACCGATATATAACTGACGAGGAGAAATAAATTATTATTTTGTAAATGCAAGCAAATGTGTGGTAATCACGAGATAAAAATGTCCTTCGCTATGCCTTGCGCGCATCGGTTATTGAAATTAAATAACAAATATTTACTTTCAGGGTTTAGAGTGAGTGTGTGCGAGAGAGAGACAGATATATATATATATATATATATATATTATATATATATATATATATTTTAATATATATATTATATAGAGAGAGAGAGAGAGATATATATATATATATATATATATATATTTTTAATGGTGGGAACCAACCGTCCATAACTGACGCACATGTTGTTGAAAAGTTAGTTGGCCTCTAGAAACCCGAATCACTGTTGTATAGAGTACGTGTGTCGTGAGGTAGTGTATGGAAAGAAAACGAAAATATGTAGCGCTCAACTTTCAGAATAAAAAGACAACTATCCAAACGTTACCCTTTGTTGGAACCGTTTTACATTTAAGAATAAACATTGATAATAAAGACAGATAATTCTCTTTGATCAAAAATAAACTATCAATTGGACTTTACCTTTGTACAGCTGGCTTCAGTTCAATGTAACACCTAAAACATGCACATGCAAATTGTGTATAACATTTTAAAAGCAAATCCTTTTGGGCAGAAATATTGATACATACAATTGAAAAGACACATTAATTATTTGAGAAAATTGAAATAATTGAATTCACATTAAAGAACATATGACCCTTTATTGATCATTGCATGCAAACTTATTCATAGAGTATAATGTCAAAAGTTGTTAGAAGACACTGGCCCAAGTATGGATGAATTTCAATAACCAATATTCTGAAACATCATCAAGACTATCAAATTCACCATTAAACACATCACAGCGTCGCCATTTAAAATACTGCTCGTAGGATTCAGTTGATAAGATTAAATAGAGTTCTTATTTGACCCAATTACCACTTTTAATAATGAGTATTAGGCTTGTTAGTTTTTCAGTAGAGCACCAGTTCTAAAGCAGGCCTCTGGGAGCTATCATACGCCCTATAACTACGATATTCTGAAAGTTCGAACATTAAATTTAATACTCTTCCATTTTTTTTAAGTAGCAGAATTTCGTAGTAATTAACTATTTACTAAATGTTCATAAAAATTCTTAATCAGTCAGAAATAATTATTAGATTGAAGAAGCTTACTTATTTCGTCGTTTATCGTAACTTCTTTACAGTGCAGAATCCAAATGGCGTACTTCTCACCCATGTATGCAGATAGTATGGTTTCATTCTTCAGGGCACCAATAAACTGAATTTGCATACACTCGAACCTATTCTTTAAATGTTCGAGGTAGTCCTATCACTGAGAAAAACTTTACCAGGCACTTAATATACTAAATTAGGTCAGTAGACCAGCAAAATACTGCGAAATGCATTTTGGAAATTACGACGATCTGTTCTCTGTTATGGTTCCCAAAAAGAATTCTTCAATATCGTAAAAAAAAAAAAAAAAAAAAAACAATTCTATCACATAAAATTATTCAATTGTGATGTAATTTCCTTGCAAACACACGCTGAAAAACAGTCTGCTTTTGTCTGTTTTAAAACATGTAAATAGTATTTGTGGTAGGAGATAATGCAATAATAACGTTATTTTTACTACTGAATATACTATTGAGTTTGGTATAGGCTGCTCAGAGTAAAATGAGCACTTTTGAAAGCCCTGCTTAAGATCTACTTGTATAAACGTTGTGTATTCTTCCGCCATATATAAAATTAACATTGCCGTGGGCCTCATCACTTTATTCATGCGTCGGTCAAATGAAACTGTGAGAGTATTAAGAAAGTAAATAGTTTACAAATCTACTCATTCTTACACAATGCATAAAAAAAAAAAAAACAGAAAACGAAAAAAATTAATTCTAATTTATCACAAATGGTTGCCTAACAATTTTTATTCGACCTTAATATATGGAGCTACTTTCCATTCATCGTTACCGGCTTTACTGGGCGAATGTCACTCAGTCCGCCTACTAAAATATGCATGCAGGGGCAGTGACTTTTTCTTAGGTTGATTAAAAAAGTGCTTACTTTACCGTGAACAGCCTTTACCAAAATTTATGCAGTTCATAAAACCAGAAAATAATGATCAAAACACAATTTCCATTCACATTCAATAAACAAATAATTTTCTTAATTTACTAATGAGGTGAGTTTTGCCAGGTTTGGGGGGGGGGGGGAATGATGATAACATTGACTGAAAGGAAGAGATGGTGGAGTTTATACCAGCGTTATCAGAACTAAGGCACAAATTAATTGGAAAAAATATTAGAATAAAAATTAATTCCTAATATGATATATGCATTATAGTATGACAAATACAAATTGTATTGCAGTTAACAGCTTATTAAAAACTTTTAAAAATATTTTGATGACAAATTTTCGTGTGAAGGGGTGATACAACCCCTTTATCCCTACACTGGCTACGGCCCTGGCGGAAATCACAGCATTTTAGTTAAAATCACAAGGAATTCAGCATTTGTAACAATTACTAATCTGCTCCTGATTTCCGGTGGAGCAATTTTCACGGCTCGAACCGCTGACTTCTTCACATTTAGAGTGTACCGTAGCAATATGGAGTAGCTCATTTGCAGCTCGTAAACTGTTTTCCCAGTCATCTGACTGCGCATCCACTCTGCTTCGAGCAGAACGCACCAGACTTCACCCTCCATCTACCACAGGTGGTCCGCGGTGATTTGTGTGCCGAAAATGAGGCGGGTAAGTGGCCCGCTGGAGTCTCTTCCCCCCTCCGCGCCATCACTTCTCTTCCGCCGTCTAGTGGAGTCACGCGGCATTTACACCGTCCGCCTCGCCTTGATGAAGGGCGTGGTGGGAGGTGCTGGGTATTCGGAGAAGTCTCAATCTGCGTCGCCCGCGCACATGTCCTTCCAGCAGGCGCCACTACACGCTCAAGCCGAGACAGCAGAAGAAAGCCCCGCCGGAAAACACTCCAGGGGATACATAGCACGCAGAGAATTTCAGCCTGCGCTTGGCAGAGAACTGCGAATGGCTCGACACTGTCCTACAAACGTCACGATCAAGGGAAGCAACACTGCATTGCTGTAGCTATCAGATTCTCTCTCCTCCACTACTTCTAGGATTCTGCGAGGGGGAAGGGGAAATCGAGAGGTGGTCAATAGGCTACCCTTCCGGCTGCTGCCTATCATAGAAACGGATAGTATAAATAATATAATGAAGAGCCGTACTGTAGAAATATACACGCTGTTCGGAAACCCATCCGAAAAATTTTGGGAAGTGATTCCTTGTGTAATACTAGGTAGACATATGCAATACAACTTACAGCCTAGCTCAATTCCTAAGTGAGATATACTCCTGACAATCGAGTTTTGAAATGGTATTTTCGCAAAATTTCGGAAATGACGTGGAATTAAATTACGATTATCTAGATAGTGAGGAGCCGAGTTGACTGAGCCGTTAGCCTGGTCGCTTTCTACTTACGCGAACTGGGTTCCGTCCCCGGCCGGGATACTCCCGGATTTTCGCATGTAGGAGTCGTGCCGGACGATGCCGCTGGTCGGCGGAATTTCTCGGGTATCTCCAATTTCCCCCGCCCCTTCATTTCGATGCTGCTCCAAATTCATCTCAATCACACTCATTGGCTCTCAAGAACTCGCTATAAAGAGCCGTCCAAATCTCTTCACTCTAGATAGTGAGTTGTGCTACCGAGATCTTTACCGTATGGACGAATTAGTGTTGAGACTTCCTGCCACCATTAAATCAATAAAGCTTCTCGCCCTCTTATTCCATGAAATTTTTTTTTGCCTTCAAGTTATACGGAATTTTGAGGCCGTCTAACTGAGCAGTAAGTCCTACTCAACAAAAAAATTTATTTCATTGTAATCGCCTATGGCCCGCCGTTTCTTTTTAAAACGCATACCAGGTTTTCAACGCCTACGATACAATACATGGCACGTAGGCAATAAGTACTACACGAGGGGGTAAATAAGCAACCGATATTGGGCCAACTATTCTCGAAAGCACAAGTGAAATGAGACAGACGGTGTGTGCTGGGCTTACATGTGTGTAGGACTGTAGTGTAGACAGCACGTCGAGGTTTACGTGGGAGGAACTGGCCGACTTGCATTTGACATACCGTATGGAAAATTGCAGCGGTCTGAGAGCACGTATTTTGTGCCAGCAGAAATACCCAAACCGTGTGACTCCTCATTACGGGACGTCTGACGTAGTTTACCAACGCGTATAGGGAAACAGTTACATTGGCCATTATTGTATCGTGTAAGTTGTTTGGAACTTGCGAACTTTTTGGAACCTTTATGCGTGTTTAAGCGAGATCAGAGCGACAAGGGATTTGAGTAGGTCTACGTGTGCACAACATATGACTGTATTATTTTAGTTCATTTCGCACTCAGATTCATGTAAGAATAGTTGGCTCAATATCGGTTGCTTACCGTATGTTTACCGCCGCGTGTATTAAGTATTGCTTACATGCCCGGCAATGTATCACCGCCGCTGAATATTGGGCGGGTCTAAGCATTTGTAACAAGAGAACATTTTTAGCTTACTTTGCGACGGAAAGAAAGGCTTATGGGATCATTTGCCTGGCTGTGCTTGTGTGTGTATGTATGCATGTGTGTATGTACGCATGTGTTTATATATGCATGTGTGTTGTAGCATGTGTGTATATATGTGTGTGTGGATCCTCGCCCCCTTTTAAATATTTGAACGCGTCAACCGAATATCGCCAAACTTGGTACACATATAATACTAAGAATGATGTGCAGAGTGTTTATAACCGTCTTTAGGTAACAAAGGGAGATTGTTATTTAATATATCGTGTGAGTATTTCTGAATAGCATTTTAATGTTCAGCAATTTAATTGTTTACCAACTGTTTGTAAAGTTAGTGTGATTAATCCTTTTTTTATATAGCATTGTGCGAAATTCATACAGAAGTGTTTTGCAGAGTTCAATAAGAAACGTCAAAAATGTACGTTCATATTTATATTTATTTTAACTAGCGTAAAATGATAGTAAAAATATTTCCCGTTCATTTTCGGAATATTTTGGATATTGAAAAAGAAGGCCTTGTTTAGTTATTGTGTGATTTCTTATATTATCGATTTTTCCGTTACGTGGGCTAACTCGACCACATTTACTGTAGGTTAAGGTAAGTTTTGTTCATAAACCAGTGCCACATTAGCATTTAGGTATAAAACTGTGGACGTTAATACTGCCAACGAACTAAATAAAATAGTTTTGGATAGGGTTCGGGGTATTTTATACCGCAACTTCTCGCTTAACGCAAGAGAGAGATGAAAGTGTAAGTTATAGGGCCCTACGCTACCCTACCTTCAATCCTCCACTAGCAAACATTGATTCATTATAGATAAAGGTGAGTTTGCCCTGTTGCCATCATTGCCGAAAGACGGATTTTAATTTCTGCATTTTGAACTACTAACTCAGGAATTGCCCGTCCAGTGGGCAACTCACTCGCAGACAAAAACATCGTATGTACATAACACTATTGAAATAAACGCCAAGTTCGAAATACGCCTCTTTCCATTATCAGTTCATGATTTTCAGAGTTTGGTGATATCGCAGCGAGGGAGGGCGCAAATCTGGAGTACAAATGCTGGATACATAAGGCGAACACCACATCTGTCATGCGCTGACTGCAACAAGGAAAATTACCGGTGGTGAATTGCGAATAAAAACCGCTCGAATTTGATTTCAGCGGAATTCCCGAGCACATCGCGTCAAAATAACGGCTCAAAGTCCTACTATCAGCATTCTGTGTGGTACTTATTATTCAGACTTACCCAGACAGGTGTCTTAAACAACCACATTGCTATAAGGCCGTGAGCAATACAAAAATTACGAAGCGTGTCCGTCAATTGAAAGAGTGCTCGTAGAAATTAAATAAAATAAGTCGTGAATGAAATTAATTAATTGTGCTCTCTCACTTGCTAATTTACGGTTCGTTTGTCTTTAAAATCTATAGATTTAGGCAACTGTTATCGTTTATATGGACATATTGACTACAAAATCTTAACGTGGAGTATTTTAGGGTATGCCCTTCCGTGAATTCAAAACATTTCTGTTTGTACGTATATGTAAAGGCTGTTCACGATAAAGTGAGCACTTTTGAAATCAACCTTAGAAAAAAGTCACTGACCCTACCTGCATATATTTTAACAAACGTCCTGAGTGGCATGCGTTGAGTAAAGTTGGTAACGATGAATGGGAAGCAGTTCCGTAGCTTAGCGTCAAGTAAAATGTGTTAAGTAACAATTTCTGATGACTTAAATCATTTATTTCTCTTTCTGTTTTTTTTTAAATACATCGAAGTGTAAAAATGATCAAATTAGTTAAATATTTACTCTTCTAATAATTTCACAGTTTCACTTGACCGACGCATGAATAAAGTGATGTGGCCCATAACAATGTTAATTTTACATATGATGTAACATTACACAGTGTTCATGCAGGTAGATCTTAAGCAGATCCTTAAAAAGTGCTCATTTTACCGTGAATAGCCTATACACGCAGTTCCGGATGCAGCACGGACACTGTGCGAGAACTCGGCAGCGTAACTCTATGGTAACTGCTTTCCCTTTGTGTTTAATTCTTTTTACAAATCTGAGAGATTACTTTTCGAGAGTTTTCAAAACATCATGATCTTTTTGAGTGATCGAGGAATGTTTACGTACTCAACAATTACATCGTCATCATATTCGAATCATCTGCCAACATCAAACATTTTTATATATAAACATTTAAATTCAAATTAGTCAATAACGACTATTATATTTATTTTAAATGTTACGATATGCTATTATGTTTAAAGTAATCATTCGTTGAAGGCCAATTAACCACATAACACAATAAATGGAGCAATATTGTAAAATATGCTGTTATGCACGGTTTCACAATGTTTCGGGTAGTTCCTGTTAATAACTGATTAGATTTTTTTATTTTTTAGCAAAATGTTCTTTTTCTCAGGTTACGGTAAAAAATAACCAATAGTTAGTTTACCTGCAGCCATTAGCCAATGGTTATCATACCTATCGAACAAATAATTATCAAGTGAACATTATAAGAACAAATTTTTGTAAGATGTCGTTGAAGAAAGAAATCTGACCTAATTCTGCTTGAAAAGATAGAATATACCTTGTAGCACCCACATGTTCAGGTCTCAATATATGATTAATTTATGTATTATTTTTCACACTTGCAACGTAAAGTTTTCATGTAGACCTATATACCTATATATGTACATAATGTTTAAATGGGTTAGTTAGCTAGATTTTTATTTTTGTATTTATATTAATTAATATTGCTTTTTATTTCATTTTTGGTCTCACACTTTTGTTAATGTTTCAAGAATTTTTTATGTATATATCTCCGTTTAGAGACCGTGTACTCAATGCTTTTGCTACGTTATTCCGTTGGTGTGGATAGTTTTTAAGTAATTTAAGTTGTAAGCATTCCGGTTGGCTGGCAGGTTCAAAATCCTGCTCTCTCATTGACTGGAGATATTAGGATAGGGTTAGCCTGGACCAGTCAGTTAGGAAGATCGCTCTCTCCGCCATCATATTTCGATGCGACAGGACGTATAGTAGGACGCTCGTCCGGAGTGGACGAAGCGCAGGACTTTCAACTAGTTTATTAGGGGGTCCAATCCTCCCCAGTCTGCGTATGAGATTTTAATTTATCCGCGATTACGTTACGTGCCTGTAGGCCCATTTTAAGTTGCAGCTGTAGCAGACAGTTAGTATTGGAAACAACACTCGTCCGTGGACTGTTGGTCCACGTAAAGATATCACCCTGCACTATTGTTGAACCTGCAGCGGTAGAAGACAGCATCGTATCCTGCTTCCTGCTAAATAAATTGCCATTCTTGCGAGAGCAGCGTCCTTCAACACATGATCAGTGCTGGTATTTTACATCTTACTATTAAGGTGAAGCCCGTGACGTATTTCTTTCTAGAAGGTTTGGATAGACGCCATGTTGGAAACGCGCCATAATCATAGATTCCAGTAGCTTTAGCACACATCCCTACAGCAAGAGTTAAGTGTCCCACTGAGCATAACAAACCAAGTTAAAGCAAGTTTTTGAAGTTTTAAGCCAGAAGCAGTTTTATCTGAAAACTTTTAACCTCAAGCTGAGCTACAAGCTAAAGAAATTTTTACACGTTTTAACGTATTACAGATGAGTACAGTGTTTAGTTTAAACGACCACTATCCAACGGCAGTTAAGATTTCTTTAAATATTCCAGTCCAAATTGCCATCCAGGGTATTCAGTATTATTCTTATTTCAGCGTTTAATATGTTGAATATGGGCAAAAGAAATTTGAATAAAAATTGAAATGCTGAAATTTAAATTTGAGAGTTACTTTTTTGTATGTGTAGATGCTTCGTATTTTCCTTCCTTTTTAAACGGCAAATATATTTCTTGTTCTTTAAAATGGGTAGCATAAGTGGTTATTTCAGGTCACATACAAAACGCATGTGCTCTGACAGATACGTCAAAAGGTTAGTAAATGATGTTCACGATAAAGCGAGCACTTTAGAAATGAACCTTAGAAAAATGTCACTGCCCCTGCATGCATATATTTTAATGGGCACACTGAGTGACATTCGCCCAGTAAAATTGGTAACGATGGATGGAAAGTAGTTATATAACTTAACGTCAAACAAAACGTGCTAGGTAACCATTTGTCATAACTTAAATTGTTACTTTAGCTTTATGTTTTTTTTTAATACATTGAATTGTAAAAATGAGCAGATTTGTAAAGTATTTATCTTCTTAATAATCTCACAGTTTCATTTGACCGTTGCAATGAATAAAGTTATGAGGCCCATGGCAATGTTAATTTAACATAAGGCGGAAGAATACACAACGTGTATACAAGTAGATCTTAAGCATGGATTTCAAAAGTGATCATTTTACGTGAACAGCCTATATCTCACATCATCGTATGTTGTCTACGTTACAACCTTAGATAAATATTCTTGAGTTTATAAAAATAAAAGTTAAAAATTGGTTGGGAGTAGGCCTACTTTAGATTATTGTAGCTGCGGGTGGTATTTTAATGCGACTTCTTGAGAGGTATTTGTTTACGTTTGAAAAAGTAAAACAAGAATCTAAACTTAAAACCACGAACATATTCACGTAGAAAATTTAGGATAGTTAAGAGTAAAGGGCTGTAGAAAAAAGAACCGACATACTTGGTGTTTGGGGGCCTGTGAGAAATGCTGAAATTCCATTGTGAATGCAGTTACGAAAGTACTAAAACGGTAGGATAGCAGTTATAATGAAAAAATTGATATATTTTGTGAGCTCCTATTTCATATGGTATTCAAAATCCTACATTTACATAACGTCATATTTGTGAATCAGTGTAATTTTCAACAACACGTTAGTGATATTCAAACAAAGAAATCAACAAATTCCTCTTAAAAATTGTTTGTCTTCGGCGCTTCGAATAAATTTTGCAAATGAAATTGGCTTTACCAATATTCTTCTACAAAATACACAGATTTAAATTTCAGTTGATCGCAGGTTTGAACGTTACTGAATGGTTTCCAGATTCATATTTACTAGTACTCAGGTAATAACCACTTTCATAAAATGTCGAGGAACACTACGATAGTGATCACAGATTATATTAATTATTTTGTAGTCGGTTAGCCAATACTTTAAACAAACAGTGAGAAACCGACCATTAATATTGTTTCGTTTGTCGACATTGCTTATCAATCCTATTATATAACAGAACGATCCCTGTCTGTCTGCCTATCTGTGGGGCCGCAGTGGCGAAGTGGATAGATATATATCAAATGGGAGCTCAGTGGCCAAGTGAATAGAGAAATATCAAATGAGGGCAGCAGTCGCTTCAATGTTGAGTTAATTTCAGATCATTTAATTATTACATATATATATAATATGTTTTTTTTTCAGTTTTTGTATGATAACCAAAATTTTTAACATGGTAACTATTCTAGGCACGTGACAATACTAAAAAATAAAAGTCACGGGCTGGGCCCCTAGTAGCGAAATACTGCGGAGTTAAAGCCTACTGGGTAGGCAACTCATTCAATCTGAGTGAATGGGTGGTGGGTTCCCAGGCGCAGAACTCATCAAGTGTGAACTTCACAAACGCAGATGCCTTTGAGCCATCCGATACATAGGCTGTTTCTCAATTGCTAGTACATACTTGTTAAGTATATACATATTTCTACTTGCCGTTGTGTGTACTTACCCTGACTACTGGGACGGCTTTTTGTCTGGCTGTACTTGACTCGTCGCACAACCTGGTGTAAATAACACGAACTACTAGGAAGTTAACACGTGTTTTTTTGTCATTCTGAGCTAACAAATCTATGGCTTGCGTTGTAAATACACATTCTGTGATCTATGTTGGTTGTCAATGGGCGCGTTTATGTCTATGCTGTTGTGTGGTGTTGCAAAAAATAATGCAAATTAGTTGCTTCGTAGAGCAACAAGACGGCGGGTAAGTAGAATTATAGAACATCCCCATCATAAGTTAGGTACGTGATATTTAAAAACAAACATGGCGACCTCCGCAAGTACGCAAATTCACCTGTAAAGTCGGCAACTTTGTGTACTTGGCAAGTACAGACGCTGTGTGTACTATACTAAGAATTGAGATGGCGCTAGTATATACTTAGTGACGTCATAGTCGGGGCGAAGTATGGACATGTATATACTTGAAGGTAATTGGGATACAGCCTTAGTAGGTATGGGGGTTGACCATCTGCGATGTGGTTTCAATATGCAATGCAGTTGTGGTGGAGTTTGCTACTACTGGCCAATTCTCTGTTGTAGAAGATTGGTGGAGCTAACAAACCCCACTGCCTCTGAACTGTAAGTCAACCCGGGAGTTTTGACGCACCTTTTGATTTATGTGTTTAAAAAATATAAAATTAATTCTACCCTTAAACAAATACCAGGTATAAAAACATCAGCAGTTTTGTGTATTTGCAATATATTTATGAACTTGAAATTATAATGTCAACCTAGTCAAAATCTAAAAACAAAAAAACTCCTTGTTTGGCCATAACTTCTATAGGTATGATTGATATGGCAATGATGGGGTGGGGTACATGATTTACGGCTTAACAATGTTAAAATTCTCCATTGCAATGGAAACCGGTTTTATAAAATAAAGACAATTAAACCTGTTACAATTATGTACTTTTAATTCCAATTTACTTGTTTAGTTTACTTCGTTACCAAAGTAACATTGTTCTAAAAAGAATTGCCAAATAATTTCAAAAGAAGCAATGTAATTAAGTTCCGTTTATTCAGCATTTTTTGTGCGAGTAAATAATACGGATTCCTTCACCCCTTTCCCTCCCCCACAAAATCACACCCATTTTAAACACAAATTAAAAATTAAAATGTCGTGAACACATTAGCCATATAAGCAGCAAACCTCTAGAGAAATGTAAAATAGAAGAAAATATGCACAAACTGTTGAAAGTTTTTTGTTGTTCTTGACACGATTTATGTTCATATTTTCTTGCACTTCTTTTTTTCTTCAATCTACCACATATGTTGCAAATTAAACCATACATGATTCATGTTTCAGGTAGATATCTGCCACAGCTTGTACATGTTATCCCATCTGCTGTTGATGAATTGGCCGCATAGTTCTCGAAACATCCACAGCTCTCGTCTTCATCATAACTGTCACTATTTCCACTGGGAGCAAAAACTATTCATCAGAAGATGAATCATCAAGACTTTTTTTTGTAGATTTTTTCGATGTACATTTACATGTATTGCGCTTCTTAGGTTTACCCAAGTCCAGTGTTTATTTGTCCGCATCCTTTGAAGCAATACGTTATTTCGTATCTACTCTGTTCCTCTTCTTGTCTTTTTTCACATAGGAATAGGTAACTAGTTCCGCACACTGCTTTCTTGCTGGTCGTTATCCTGGAGCACGATGGGGTATGGGAGATACTGCACTTATAAATTTGGTTGGTGTCACGTCTTGGCTGGAGATGCATGGAGGTGGAGAAGCTGGAATATTAGTGAAAGTTTTCATTGGTTTGAATGCAGAAGGTATGGAAGGAGATTCAGTAGCAACACTGCTCGAAGAGGTTGTGGGATACCATCATCCTCCACGGGAAGAGTATCGTCAGGGTCACTTCCTAATGAAGCGTCACTTTCTTCAGGAAGTGACAGTCGTAAATAGGCGTAATCTGGAATGACTGAGGCGTTTATAGGTACTATTCCTGTAGCCCTGAATCCTGAAACACCATTTTCTACGGTACAGGCACACCAACAATTGCATTTAGCATCTTCCACAGATATAATTCAGTATGCTTATGTTAAAACACAATTTCGGATGAAAAACTTAAGTATTTCAGAAAATTTAGACTTATAAAAAATGTTTTGCGCAGAAAAGCATGGTTATCCACTACATTCTCATAGGAGGCCTCCGCAGTAGTACAGAAAAGTTTTATCACCTAAAATAAAATCATTACATTAAAATCAATTAAGAAGTCAAAAGAATGCGTTTCTTTATAAAAAAAATACATATTTTAAAACTTTACAAAAAAAAAAGTAGTTTTGTATTGATAGAAAAAAAGTTATGCAATAAGTCAAATACTGTTACACTTCAACTGAATAAAATTACTTTATGTCAAACAAGGGCGAATGTTAAAACGGTGAGAGTTATACATCACATAACAGCTAACAAATGAATGAATTATTATTTATTACATTATATATTTCAACAAAACCATTTTGTTCCTGATGTATCAACAAATTTTAGTACAATATTATCAAAACATGTATATTAGAGTTAAGTTAAGTCTTCTGGTGTATACATTTCACCCACCAATTGATCCATAGTAGGATGCAGCTGCAAACACATATCGTTTTGAAATTTTATTTTATCTTAACGTAATAATAATACTTCCTCCTATGTTTTAATTCCCTCTCATCCATTTCCTCTCCGTGCCAGCTCACGTAGATTAAGATATAGCACTTAAGTAAATGGAATTATTATAAAAATGAACTAATAGCTTAATGTCAATATCTTGCATGTGTAATATGTCAATTATCTTTCAGGTTGTACTCATGAATTTGTATACATACATAAAATTTTGTAACGGCAGGAGCACAATTCCTAAATAACAATTTTCCATTCACTTATTTTAATGTCAGTTAATTGTTCATTCATTTGTTTAATATCAAAGTTTAAATTAAATATATAATTACATTAAAGTCAAACAGAGTAAATTATTAGTCAGAGCCACAGAGACTTAAAACATTTATTCACACGAACCAATGCTTCAATCCAAGTGAAGAAAAGGCTGACGGTATCGCGAACAACTCTCGGAGCGTCTGCTGCTCAAGAATGCACAGCACAGCACAACACGCAAGTTCAAGACCCAGCAGCCAACCTTCCTTTTATAGAGCTAATGGCACTCCACACACGTAACCGCACCCTGCAAGAGCGAAGACGACGACAGTCTCCTACCCGAGTCTTCCTTTGCAACTCTTTCAACTCCTACCCACAAGCTATCCTACTGCATCGAGGAAACTTATAACCCAGTCCTTATCCCCACTTTCAGCAGCCCCGAAGACTAGCACAGATGCCCGGACAACCCTATACTACAAAATTAACATCCCCGAGATCCTGGCTAAATGAGGACATATCGTTTTTAATACGTTGGAGGGGATGTCATTATGGTGTGAGCGAGACTTAGTATCCCCGTCTGAACGCACCATCACACTTAAACAGAAATCAGGACAGTATTTGATGTAATTGAGGCTCACATTGCCAAACTCCGGAAAGCGGGAACGCCCTCTACCAGCCAGGGAATCAGGTCAGGTTGCACCATGCGACGCCGATATCAGGGCAATACAGTGTGGCGAAATGCTTCTTTATCCACGTGAGGTCGGCCGAGATGGACGCCATCCACGTGACGCCGGCCGGGATGGACGCCTCCAGAAACCTTCTGTGCCGACCGCCGTAACCCGACCTAGTACAAAAGACTCCGGATACATCTCAAGGTGGGACAAACCCAGTACACTGAAATGGCTCACATTAAGGTTAATAAAATCATCTATAATATTAACGCTCCCCCGACCTTTCAGTATTTCACGTAATATCCATATGTTAAATTATATGTCCATACAGTAAGAGCATAGCTCTCTATATTTATTTACCCCATATTGTTCTACCATAATAAGTTATTAACTTCATCATGTATGTTATTATCTCAGTATGATCTCAGTATGATATTAAAATAGAACATTGATCAGCTACGCCCCTGGAACATTTCATGTATGAATATGACTACAAGTCATATTCATAACAGTGGTCTCTAGTACTAGCACACGGCACACACGACTGTGACTTACGTTTGCTCAGCTGTCCGTGTGACCTTGGCCGCCATACACTGCAGAGTATCAAAAACAACTGACTAAAGAATGTTCACGGTAAAGTGAGCACTTTTAAAAGCCCTGCTAAAGATCTACTTATACACACATTCCGTATTCTTCCGCCTTATATAAATTTAATATTGCCATGGGTCTCGTCACTTTATACAAGCGTAGGTAAGGTAAACCTGTAGAATTAATAGAAAAGTGAATATTTTACAAATCTGGTCCTCATTACACTTCGATGCACAGTAAAAAACGTAAAGCGAAGTAAATAATTAGAGTTATCACAAATGGTTACCTAGCACTTTTTATTCGACGTTAAGATACGGAGCTACTTTCCAACCGTCATTACCAACTTTATGGGTGCATGTCACTAAGTGCGCCTGTTAAAATATGTCCAGGCAGGGGCAGTGACATTTTCTAAGGTTGATTTCAAAAGTGCTCACTTTATCGTGAACAGCCTATATACAATTTCGCTTATGTCGTGGGTTCTGACAGTGTTCTGCGGACTATGTATTGGCAAATGATTATTTCCCCTTCGTCACTTTGACGTAAAAGTGAGAATGTTCGCCGCCATATCTACTACAGAGACAAGGGGAAAACAGTCCTGTCGATGCCTTACATTTTTTACGAGAACAGTTACTTTTTAAGGACGTCTCTTTGTTCCTGTAAAATATATTTATCATAGTTCTACATTTATCACTGTACATACAGTAAATAGCGCCATATATAATTTAATTTATTATATGAAGTACTACATTTTTATGACGTAAATATTGCGTGGCATTTAATATTTTTTATTTGAGATAACATTTACGCACGTGGTTACTAGATGTTGTTTACATTTTAGTTATTCTTGTTATTTTGCAACTGTATAGCAAACACAATCATATTTATACGCATTGTACTTCAAATACTACTGTTTTATACAAAGTTGCGTTTAATTAATCAACAAGTTTAATTACTAAACTGAATTAGCATGCAAGGAATGTAACTGATGCCGAAACAACCATTACGTACGCCAGGTGTTGCTGTATGCAAATATACTAAAGGAAAAGTAATTATTTAAATTAAATATGCGTAATATCCCCCGCTCACAAAATGCGTCGTATCTCCCAAAGGCAGGCATGCGAGATACGACGCATCCCATAGCTGTGGTTGAAAATGGCGGAACTTTCAGAGACGGTATGTACACAAGATTAGCTCAATACTCTTCGCAACTGCAACCCACAACTTACATCAAATTACATAAAAAGTGGATATAAAACTATTCAATTACAACACGAATAAACTTTCAGTACTAATCAATTGTGTGTTTATGACGAAAATGCTGTAGACCAACTGGAAGTGCTATAAAACGCAAACGTGCACTCTTGTAGACTAAAGGGGACTGCTGCGCACGATGACTGCGCATCAGCTCTTTCTCTTCCACGGAATTCTGGGACTGCGCAATATATCCCGCCACGTCATATCTCCCGGATTTACAATGTTGCTACTGAACTTTATTTGTTTCGTAATTAATCTAGGATTTTGGTTGTATCAAAGTGGAAAAGGTGGGGGGGGGGGCCGTCATTGGCCACTTTTGATTAATCGGATTAACCCTTTGATGTAAAACTCATATCAAAAGGGTTAATCCTCAATCCGATCTTATTCCGATTTAAAAAAATTAATACGATTTTAATCCGATGGGATTAATTGTTAATCCGATAAAATGTGATCAAATAAATGCGATGAAATAAGTTTGATGAAAAAGTTTGATCAAATTTCTTTGATGGGATTTTTTTGTTTGGGTGTGTGTGTGTATATATATCTTTTTTGGAGTGGGGAGTAGCTCTTGTACATCCTCGCCCTTGGAGCTCTGGCGTCGTATGAGGCGTGGTGTGTTGGGGACAGGGTGTATATATATATATATATATGTTGAGTTTTATGCAAGAGTGGCGTAAGTGTATTTTTTTGGGTTTAGAGGGGATAGGGGATATTGCACGGAGATGGTGTTGGGAAATAGGCGACTCTGAAGACACAATTTACATCGTGTATTATTCCAAATGAATAACTGCGGTGATGTATAACATGTGAGAAATGATGAGTCTTTAAACAAATATGGCCTAAATATATTTCAAACAAATTTTACCTATCAATATAAATAAATAACCTGAGAGAAGTATAATGATCACAATTACATGAGTATCCAGTGTGAAATGAATTAACGAGCTTCAACGAAGCAAAAATGTCCATATAAATTAAATGGCAGTCTTCCTAAACACAATTACAAGGTATTTGAAAACAAATAAAAAAAATTACACTACTTGATGCCTCCAAGTTCTACACGTACCTTGCTTGATTTTTAAACACGTCCATCCTCCTATGAGACTGGTGAATGAATGACTTCAGTGTAGGATTTGAGGACTCCTATAAGCTGTATCGAGCGCCGCATTGCAGGCGACCTATAGCAATAAAAGCTTAGGAAATCCCGTAGTTAACACTCATAAAGTAACTTCTCAAACAGAATCCACACATTAAAAAAATTCATTTATTAATAAGCGTACAAAAGGAAACGTTTAACAGTCAGTGATTTTAATAAACACCCATTCACTCGGGAGATCGCTGCAGCATTGACTTGGAGATACCACTTATGTCGAGTTATAAGCTGAATGGGGTGTTGAGAGCAAACAGAACCTGTGTATGTGTCGGCCTACATTTCATTATAGACTGAGCTGAAAGACATGTAACGAAATCGCACAAGCACCTCTCCCAAAACACATCTGGTCGGCTGTGATATCAGTCAATGAATGAGATGTGAAGCGTGCGGTCGAGTTGAAATTATGACAAAAACTCAGAAACATTTGAAATTTTTATGAAATAGCAATGAAATGAAAAGAGACTTGAATACTCTAGGTCCTACTATAGGCAACGAATTGATTGGATTCACTTCAACTTTTCACAATATGTAACGATTTAGCACTTCCAGTTAACACGGACAAATAAAGATTTCCAAATTCACATTTTGAATTACACAATTTAAATTTTAACCAGACACATACATGTACGTCTCCCTCTCATTTGTACACGTACATTAAATGATTTTTAAACATGTTCATTCGATGTGGAGTCTGATGTATGAATGAGTTGGGAGTAACACTTATGTTGTCTTATAACCTGTGTGTGTTGAGAGTCTTATTATAGACTTGGAGCACAGTGGGCATCTGACAGACAACTGAGTTGAAACTATGGGAAAAATTTATAAATGAAGGAAATAGTTTAAATGCTTATGAAATAGCAATTAAACTAAAAGAGAGTTGAACACACAACTAATTTAACAACATATCCAGATAAGTGGTTTACCGCTGCGAATAAATGCTGCTATTGGAAGAAGAAGAAGAAGAATTCATTATTAATTTCCACTTAAAATTAGTGTGAGGTTTGACTCATGTCGAAGATTAACTTAAAAATGGAAAGTGCACATACTTAATGAGAAAATATAATCACGATTGAGTCCAGACACTTGGTCGAAGAAAAAATGATGAAAGCAATACTATGTTACGTTAAAAAATAATATAGACATACTACATCGACCCGAATAAGGTTAACACAAATTTCCTTTAAGTCTGTGAGATTCACCGCACTTGGTAACACAAATGCGAGTTGAAAATCCTATAAACTTTCGTCGACCGATCTCAGAAACAGGGTTTACACTATAAACGCTTACAAAATTGTTTAAAAATAACGGACATGTTATATCGGTTTAACGAGAGGTGAAGCCCACTGATTGCCTGCCCTTTCTATCGTCGCATGGGACCCTGGCAGAATGTTGCGCCCGATGAATAGGCGCTTGAGAGGAGAGAGCAATGTATGCATGTTTCCACTGTGAGGTTTGGTGTCAAACTAACATGGTACTGGTCAGTGAGCAGTTGACAGATAGCTTCTGCCTGCTTACACCAACCTCCCCTCCCCCTCCTCTATGCGAGACCATATCTTCAGTTTGTTCGAGGACTGTCTGTCTCGGCGATGCGTCCCCCTGCCCCGACCCCTTCCTCTATATCCCAAAATGTTTCTTTGTCCGAAACGAGAAGTTCCTAGGACCCGCTTACGATTCAACATCATGACCAACAAAACCTGCCTAGCGCTAAGTTCCACCACCTCCTCCAACCATCAGGCCAGAGTGTGTGCTTTCCGAGATGAGAACTGCCTCGGCTAAACATCTCCCTGTTTCCCTACCCCAGAACACGTCTTTATGCATCACGTTGGAGAGTCTCCAACTGCCAGATACCCCTTGGACCATCGAATTTCGAACTCACCCTGCTTGGATAGTTCCCATCTCCCCTCTGCTCAACAAGCTTTCACTTTCGTCTGAAGACTGGCCCATCGAGAAAACTGATTCTCCAACCAAGAGTCTGTCATACTTCCAGCCAAATATAAATTTGATACCCAAGTTCTGCTGATTAAATTTATATCTCTGAGGTCGAAAAGAATTTTAATTCCAAGAATTGAATTGTAATCCCCAGATAAAATTCCAAGAATTTTTTAAATATTATTTTCTATTAAAAAAGAAGTTTATCCTGTTTTCCAGCAAACTTATTAATTTTAAGTTTGAAGTATATCCAGGAAACTACAACTAACTATAAGAAATATTTTCACTTGCTAAATTTTGTTAAGTATTGAAAGAACATAGTTTATTCAAACCCACAACTTTCGATTTAAGGAATACACAAGTTATACATATTTTCAACCATTGAAAACTTATGTTATTCAAACTCACATTAAAACCAAATGTCTTTAAATTAAGGGGAATAGTCTGTTTTAAATATTTGTGTGTATTTTTACATGTAGATTTCTCTGTAAGTTTCCTAGCCCAGAATTTCGACTGTACTATATAACATAAAATTTGTGTATTTGAACTTATTTTATTTACACATACTACTTTTTTGGTGAAATATTATTGAAATAGCTGCTATCGAAGCTGTAATCTGTAAAAATCATGATATTTCAATTTAGTTTATAGAAAGGACCAAATTTAAGCAAATTGAAAGGAAATCGATGGCCAATTTCTAACATAAGAAAAAATTTAATTTAAAAAAACTTTAATTTGGTTTTCTGAATTTGCATAAAATATGATTGTGTTTTACCACCAGATATCATCATGTTGAATCTTCAGCAGCAGCAGCAGTAATTGTAATTTGCTTTTATGACAAAATATTTTTATTAAAAGTTTGCTGGACTCTTGCAACAGTAGATTTGAAGGGTAGAGGGAAACATTCTTGGAGCTGTTGTGTATAGCTCAGAGGTCTTTCTACCTGCCTCTGAAAAGGTATTTTTATGTCAGTCCACTCTATGTTTCTTTTGTCCCCCAGGAACATTCAAGTTAAACAGAGGGCTGATGGAGGTTTTCTCAAGAATATAGTGTTCCTTTTCCTTTTGTTTCAAATTCATTCATTCAGATGTTGAATTATTTTCTCCATCACTTTTGTAATTCTCCCCTTCAGTCGCTCAGAGTTTGAATAAATTTTAATAGAAATATTACTTTAAAAATGTATAATTTTTTTTTCTCCCTCATCAAAGAAAGAAACAAGTAACTTGTATTTTTTTTCGTGAAAGTGAGCAAGTAGGTATCTTGCTACCTGACTTTAAATACAAACAAACAGCTTACCATCATTGCTAGACATCCACTCATCTCAAGTTTACCAATCTTTTTCGTTTAAACATTTAAGAGATTAATATCTAGTCATATACAAGTACTTTGAATTCATACACATCCCATTTTCAATCATTCACATAACAAAATATGGAAAAAATAGTGACAAACTAATGAATAACAAGCCCCATTACTTCTTTTTTAACATCGAAAATTTTTTTTACTTATTTAGAAAAAATACATAAAACACATCTTAGTTAACACTTCCAAGACAAAGACTCGACATATTACACCTCAAAATCATACAATTAATAACAAACTTTGTTTATTTTTACCAATTTTGTGTGAAAGCCATACAAGCTTATTAGCCAGTACTTCATCTTACGTCTTAAAACTGTCAAATAATCACAAAAAAATCACGTCAAGACTGAAAACCACTTAAACTTGTCCCCATATCATATCTGAAGATAATTAATAATTAAAACTCAAAAAATTATGAAATTATGCTGCATCAGGAGTCATTAAAATCATCACTTCATCACTGTAAGTTTGAATTTACATTAAAATTTCTATTTCTAGTTAAGAGATAAGCTGAATTTACATTTCTTTACAGGAACAACAGGTGGTAGTATATTGTATATTCTGTCGAACGAGATCACGTTTATTTCAACCGCGTTTTTAGTCACCAAGTTATAGTGTCGGAATGGATTGCCTTGCAAACGTAACGTCGCCACGTCTCTCCTCGTATCCCGTATATGATTTTAAACACATGTTCAACGTACAAAGCGACACTGTGAAACTTAACTCTCTCTCTCTCTCTCTCTCTCTCTCTCTCTCTCTCTCTCTCTCTCTCTATATATATATATATATATATATATATATATATATATATATATATATATATATATATAATAATCCTGATTTTTACACATATGAAATATTACTTTTGAAAGTTCATTGGCGCCTTTAATGATTTATGGCAATAACGGTTTACGTTAGAATGTGTGCATTTACACTTAAAGCCATGTATTTACTTTTTTTTTTATGGAATGTTGAGTTTAAATCAATTAACTGTAAAATACCTTTTAAAACCAAACTTCTTTTATTTATAAATGAACTAAATAGATAAAAATAATCATATAATTAGTTACAGAATTTTTATAACTTATAAGAAGTGGTCGAACAGCTGTAATAAACTTTACTACAATTTAGTATTATTTTATCAATTTATATTTAGTATATAAAAGCTTGGCGCAGTATAGAACGTTTACCTCATTTTCGTAAGCTTAGTAAGCACAAAATTTAAGTAGGGCTTTAACTATTCGCGCCAAGCTTTTATATACGGAATAGAAATTTATAGAAAAATATTAATTTGTAGTAAAGTTTATTACGGCTGTTCGACCAGGTTTTACAAGTTCTGCAAATTCTGTAACTACTCCTATAATAATTTTAAATTTTTTAGTTCATTTATAAATAAAAATTTGTTTTCAAAAAGGTTTTTGCAGTTAATTTATTTTTCACTTTTTAGACTCACCTAAAATTTTTTATTATATAGGTAGACAATTTATACATTCACAGACTCGTCCGTCATCGGTATCGCTTGCGATCAGACGAGTTTCAGTGCACTATTTTCGCGGGAAATTGAACCGGCATGGTGAATATTCATTATTCATCTTATACGTGTGTGTATGTCAATGTATTTGACATTTCAATACGAGCTCACGCAGATCGGAATATTCAAATGGTATTTCGCATACACACACGCGGTCTATCATTTGAGTTCCTTCTTGCGTTTCAAAGTTTGGATGATCTTTTAGCCATACAACCATGTGTAAATGAGGACTTCCCCGGCAATGAAACTCTACACGCCACCAGTAATCGACAACTTCTCCAACAAATACATCGTAATTGCTATTGATACGGAGGGTGCCGGACAGACACCTCACAGACACCTACCGTACATACAAACAAGTGAAAAATAAAAGTTTGTAAAATATGCATTAACCGCGAATGAGCTGAAATCGAGAGACCATCGTTTCCATCGCACACTGGGAATGTATTTGTTGGGTTGAGTTGGGGCTGGAGAAGGGGTGGAATGACGTGGGACAAGAAACGGAAGCTGCTCGAAGAAACCTGCATCAGATTATCGCTAAATTAACTTTCCCACGTCCGAAGAATTCCAGGTTCGCCGGGGTTGGGACAGTCGAGTTAGCTCAGATCAGAGGCTTTAGAATGACAACTCTAACTTTTATCCTCAAAGTCCTGTGAACACGTGACAATCTTCCAGTTAGGTAGACACTTAGTTTAATATTAGCTGCTTTGTAGCTTTGAATTGAAAAGCTACTTGTCATGAAACGATTTTTACAAACACGTTATAACTCCCCGCCGCAGAGAGTTTTAAGATATTCAATAGCTATTTTTTATAGACTTTGATATGTTATGATTTTGTCACACGATGTCATAAAAGTAAGAAACAGTTTTTGAAAAATAACATTGATCATATTTCCGTGCAAATATGAGATTTTTTACTTAAATTCTTAATACTTACAAATTTGAAAAAAAAAAAAAAAAATACAACGGTAGGTTTCAACTGAAGCTTTCATTGAAGTTGCAGAAGTGGCGTGTTGCAGATTCTTTGAAACTCACCACTTGGTTCACATACGGTAAAGGGTTTAACTTCTAGCAGTATTGACTTTAGATTTTTAAAGTTAAAACTGACATACAAATTGAATAACACATAGCCAAGAAATATTTTTCTAGCAAAATGAGCAATTTCTTTTATATGTAGCCTAACGTATATTTTGTACCCATTTCAGAGTTGTAAGAAAAAAGGACACACGTTTAAATTCATATAACTCTTTTCGTTCTTTTCTCAAAATAAATTTCCTCCATTTTTTAAATTTAAATACTATTACTTCATGTGCAAAAGTATGAAAAAGGCTAAAATTGCAGGGAAAGTATTTTAGCCGTTTAAACGCTTTAAATCATAGGTGGAAGGCAGCTTGAATGCCTGGGTGTGCAACTATTTAGGCCCAAGGAGCATGGAAGGAGAAACAGTTGGCAATCCCAAGTTAGACTTCGTGTCTTATTTTATGGCCGGATTTGGAACCACGAACGATAACTTTTTGTCAACCTTCATGATGAACTATACTTCTTCATAATTTTCCGTGGGCTTATTCGCGTGTATTACAATACCAGTAATTATAATTATATATATAATTATTTATTCGAAATTTTTAAAAATTTTCCCCTGTAGAATAACTTCAATAATTACATAATTATGTAAGAATAGTAAAAATAAGTAAATTATTAACATATTGGGGACAGTATAGGTTAACAATTAAGAAACTATATGTTTGTAAGAGTACTTGATGGAGCGAAGGGATATTCACTATTGGTTTGTGATTAAAATTTTCGTAACGATGCACTCAAAATCTTTTCACACATGCTTTTTCTTACACGCAAATGATTATACAGTTTACATAAAGTATGTGTATTCTATGCACAGGAAACATCAAAAAAATTCATAAAGAAAATTATATAAGCAACTTTGAAAGTAATTTCGAAGTGACGACAGTGTCCAAAGTATGAAATGAAATAATGGCTTGCAACGGTCAAGTAAATTAATTTAACAGGAATGCCACCAAAGCAAATCAACGACACCATGCTTCATAAAGGGTAATTTATTACCGTACTATTTTATCGATATTATTAACTTACTTATATTGGTGAACACACAACCGTTAGTGCTCAATGAGAGTGTACTGTAGATCCTATATATTCTCTAAAACACTATTTTATGAAGCACATTCTTTGTTGCCTCAAAAAAAACGTGTTCGTTAAATATGTACCACTACCACAAACAAAATATTTGTTTGATCTATGAATTAATAACAATGCTTTCCTTCCATTAGGGTTACAATAGTTCAGCAATATCCTTTGTGAATTCAGTCACTCTATTTTGAAGGTTAAAACCTTATGTCGATGATCTAAGGAATTTGTTATTTAGCATTTATAAAATTTCCTTAGGTACTAAAATATATAATGAACGAAAGAAAAATTTTAACATCATTTATTTGATACACAGTAAAATTTATTTCTGAAAAGAAAACAAGCTCAATTTTTTTCTTTGATATAAAAACACATAAATGCACAAAGAAAAAAATTATCATCAAACCAATTTTTTTTCACCGTACCTTTGAACCAGCAGCGAATTTGGACACCCAGTAAGGGGAAATCTACTTGAGGGGCGGGACACTGTATATACATTATACGTTCAAACCACATGCTTGCCATATGCATTAAATTTAGATGCTACATACAAATGTTAGTACCTGGTGAATAGGCTACATTAAAAGCGTTCTGCTACTATACTATGTATACAACATGTGTTAAGATTGGGATGGACCCCCGAATCCAAGGTCAAGAAGCGAGGGAGCGATACGGGCGACACTAACGCGCACGCCTAGTGCCTCATCGTTCCTATGCGCAAAGCGTGCAGTGTTTCTGTAACAGTGGGGTTTTGTTACACGCGATGAAAGACCACAGATTAAACTAGGTCCGTATCGTTGTACTTTTCTCTTGCTGCTTAAGGAGACTGCATAGGCAAGCTTTAAAAATGCTATATTTGACCACTTTCACGAATTTTTTTCTCCAAAAATGCACTAAATATGACAAAAGTAAAACGATAGGGATATAGGCAATAGTTTCTTATCCTTTCTGTCAAAAAGTTGTATTTCGAAGACTTTTATTTACCGAGATACGCGTTTGTGCGCAAAGGACGATTTCACAGAAAATGTTCCCGTACATAATCCCCTGAGTTTATAAGTGTGAATGAAACAGTGTTAGAAAAATTATTTTCCTTACAATTCAGAAATACTTGAATGTATTTTATCTAGAGAGTAGTGTGACAGTTGCGGTGATGCGTGAGGCTGGGCGTGACGTACCTGGACTCTGGCCTCGCTCAGGCTCACTCTTCGTGCCAGCTCCTCGCGCACGAAGGCGTCCGGGTAGTGCGTGCGCTCGAACACTCGCTCCAGCGCCGTCAGCTGACCCGACGTGAAGGTGGTGCGGTTCCGCCGCGGCTTTTTCCTCTTCCGCTCCTCCCCCTCAGCACCGCAGTCGTCCTCTGCAACAACAACCACACACAACTCACACTTCTGCTTGATTCACACACTTCCGCAAACACCAAGACACCCTCGTACTTATAAGATGTTCATGTAAAAATGAGAACTTTTGAAAGCCCTGCCTAAGATCTAGTTGCATCCACGTTATGTATTCTTCCACCTTATGTAAACTTAACATTGCCATGGGCTTAATAACTTTATTCATGCGTCGGTCAAGTAAAACTGAAAATTTTCGGTAAGTAAATATTATACAAATCTGCACATTTTCACACTTCGACGCATTAAAAAATCAGAAAGCAAAAAAATAATAATTTACGTTATCACAAATGGTTACCTAACAATTTTTATTCGGAGTTACGATATGGAACTATTTTTCATCCATCATTGCCAACTTTACTGAGAAAAATAAATGTCACTCAGTACACCTATTAAAATATATGCGTTCAGGGCAGTAACTTTTTTCTAAGGTTGATTTCAAAAGTGCTCACATTATCATGAACAACCTTTATCAACATAATTTAACTACAGCGAGGTTTGACTTCCATGTTCGAAATGTTTCAAGGCGTTCTAACAATCGGTGAACTTACGAACAAATTTTTCCACACCTAGAAAATCTTCGACTCGGTCGGCATGTTCTCATTATCGTCCAGTCAGTTTTCGTTGCAGCCTTCCTATAGATCAGTTAAACCTTAAGTACCAGTGTTAAATGCGAGATTTCAAATTGCAGTGTACGTTTCGATAAGGCTGCTATGACTTTAAAATCATTCTTCTCTGTGATGTAGGTAGAGCCATACTGGCGTCCGCGTTTTGTCATTTACGCAAAGAAAAACATATGGCTTAAGGTTGACCAAATTAGTTTGGGTGTTTTGTTAAATTAACAAAATTAATTTTGTCTCTTTTCAAGTATTCTTTAATCAACATAATATTTTGTTAGGGCAACTAAATAAATGTTGGTCTTATACAAACAAAGATTTTGTTGGTTGTACTCTCAGTGCTTGACAACTTGTTTAAAGTAAGTGCACTGTTATTTTAACGTACTTTATATTTACATAATCACGGTTCTAGCATCGAGTTCAATCCACTTTGTTTTGGCAGTGCTAAATTGTACATCAGTCAAATATTGGGACGAGGATATTGGTTTGTGTGCAGCCGGCATGAGCACTGTACGCCGTATAATAATTCTCAAAAGCACTAACAATCAGTGACATGGAGCAGTCGAAGTCACCTCGAATTCGTATAAACCATTGGCAAACCTGTGAATGTTGGCCACAGGAGCGTTGGAGACACAGTCTCCTACGCCGACAAATCCAACTTCAGATCATGCATTTCCCTCCCTGATGCATCCCCTGGTTGCTCCGTCCTAAGTTCTCACTTAGTATCACACTACAGAGACGACGTTCGCATACAGTTCCCATTCCCTTGTCATCTGGTGTCCCCCTTTACTATGGCGCACACATAATATTTGTTTATGTTTACTAAGCCAACCTAAAATATCTCCAGTAGCTTAATTTTCACTGATCTAGTTTTTTTTTTTTTTTTTTTTTTTCAAACTATATGTTTTCAGGGTGTGTTAAGTTACCAATTCCGCAATTTTTTTTTTCGAGAACCAGATGAAGGAGTTAGGGGCGTAAAGCATTTGTTGTTGATACTGGCAAACACCGTAGTTTGTTACAAATTTATTTCAATGTATTTAAAAGCCTTGCTCATCCCCCCCCCCCCCTAATTCGTGACTATGTAGCCTTCTGCAGAAAAAGGAGGTGCGGGAGGATAATTAATATGTCTATGGATTTAATGACTCCTAATCATGTGTCGATCAGGTGAAAATGTAAAAGAGTTGGGAAAAAAATATGTCGATATTATACAAACTGTTACTGAAATAATATAAAATAAAAAAGAAAGAAATCTTTAGTGGCAACTGTTGTGATCGCTTCGCCTCGAACAGCGGCATCGCCAGTAAATATGCGGTCAGTGGTTGTTGCCAAAAGATATTCCATATACAGCGAAGATCGCCACGCAAGGACCAAAACTTAGGGATCTGCTAAGAATTGTAGAATAATTATTGTGTCTGGCTATCACAGTACGATAGCGCTGAACCATCAATATCTCTTGCCCGTAGCCCCACCCAGGACTATATATTGAGGATCAATAAAAAATGAAGGCGAGCAGGTGGTGGAAAAAAAAGGGGGGAGCGGTGCGGAGACGAGAGAACTATAGCCTGTATCGAAGACAAGGCGACGGGACACACAACGATATGTTGCCACCTGACACGGATATTAGCAGGTGAGTGCCTACCCTCTAGGGTGTGAGAGCGGGCCGGGCTCCTTTCACAATACCATTCCTTCTGACCCATTATTTTGTAACTAGTTTGAACGCTAAGAAGAATTTTTTAGCCAGTCTGTAATCAGAGCACTTGGTAATATTGAGTAGAGGAGATAATTAAATAGGTTTTTTGATCAGTAACTTAAAGATACCATCCCTTACTTATCATGTCAGGTTAATCTCATCAGCTAGAAATATATTACAAAACAATCAAGAATTCAAAGTTAAATAAAGTGTAGAGACGTGAAACTAATTTCCATTATTCGTCCCTAACATAATCCCTTCAGTGTTCATGCTTAAGTATGTGATAGAGGCACTGGTTTTTTTTTTTGTTGTTTCCGAAGTATTCAATTTACCCTGAACTAATTTTAATACTATTAAAAAATCATATAGTTGGTTTTATTCCCATCGTTCTCACACACACTGCAGTCCTTGAGTTAGGACTCGCCCACCTTTTCGAGTAGTCTAATCGTTATCTCAGTTCTAATTACACGGCTTTCGACGTACCTGCATAAGCTACAGGGGAAAAGTAACCAGAACGAGAAAAATACTGCTACACGAAATGGTGCTAGTAAACATAAACAAGGTAAATGTACTGCATATTTGTTTAAATTTTTACTGATTACTTCAGTTTCGGAGGTTTTCGTGTACTGTTTATAATTTCGTTTCCATGTAATTTGGTTTGGGTACAGAAGGTTAAATTCTAAACTAAAACTTGGCTTTGCCAAGAGTCTCATTACAATGGCAAAGAGCGGCTGAACTAATAACTGTTAAGAGATATAAATGTGAATACTTGCTCATTAAGTTAGTAAATACAATTATATAGGATTCTGTACTGGCTTTCATGAAACTGCAAAATTCGATTAAAATCTGTAGTATAAATTGATTTTACGCAGTTAAGGTCTTCCTCAAACTACTGTCTTGCCAACTTTGATGAATCTGGCTCCCGATTAATATTATGAACAATTCAGAACAACCGGTTCTCTCCTCCGATCCACTTTTCACATTCTTCTAACTCGTGCTCGACTCATAAAGAATTGTTTATTTTTGTAGCGGACGAGTCGTTCATGAACGACCTTCACTAGCTTCATCAGAATGTGTTCTAAGGCCAGGTGCATATGTGCGGAAAATGTCCGCGCGGCGCCGCAAATGCGTTCCACGAGGACTTGGTTTATATGTGGCAGTGCACACGTAGCTGCTGCACCACTGCGGTACCGCGCATCCTCTGAGTGTGCAAGAAACACGGCGGTGCCGCAAATGCGTTCCACGAGGGCTTGGCTTATGTGTATCAGTGCATGCATAGCTGCGTCGCCGCCGCCGTCTATGTCCGCACGTGTGCACACTGCCTAAAGGCTGTTCACGATAAAGTGAGCACTTTTGAAATCTATCTTAGAAGAAAGTTACTGCCCCAGCCTGCAAATATTTTAACATGCGCACTGAACGACATGCGCCCAGTAAAGTTCATAATGATGTATGGAATGTAGCTCCATACCTTAACTTCGAATAAAAAAATGTTAGGTAACCATTTGAGATAAATCAATTTATTTATTTCGCTTTCTGTTTTTTTATCTCATCGAAGTGTACAAATTACAGATTTGGAAAGTATTTGCTTTCTTAACAATTCCGCTATTTCACTTGACCTACCCATGAAAAGTGATGATGCCTATGGCAATGCCAATTTTACATAAGGTGGAGGAATACACACCGTGCATACAAGTAGATCTTTGGCGGTACTTTCAAAAGTGCTCATTTTACAGTGGACAGCTTATACTCATAGGTACTGGGGAATGGTCTTCCTTGAATGTGCAGCGAGCGAGGCGTTACGGCGAGAAGCTCGAATCTAATTCTGTATGGACGCGTCCGGATAAGCAGCTCATCTGTATCGTGTGGCGGTCGTCTCGCCTGGCGTCGGCGCCGCGACGTCAGGTGCATGCGTCCGCGCGCGCGTCTTTCATGTCCTCGAATTAGCGACGCCATCATTCACCTCGTCCCTCCCTCTGCTTCTCCTCGCTGGCGACGAAGCCGACACAAGTCAAGCCAGCCTTGTAACGACTGCTCTCGCCCTCTCTCCGTCGCTACGACAATAATAGCGAAATTAATCCCCTCTGCGCCGAAAGCGGCATGCCAACAAGTTTTTTTTCTCCTAACCTTCACTCCACCCCCCCCCCCCACCTCCTCGGAGGTAGCTGTACAAAGTGTACCAACCCCCTTGATTTATTAGGCAACCTCTAGATCTCCACGGAGAACCTCCTGATTTCTTCCTCGTTCTCGTTTTACCCCTAAAATACGCGACTTGATGGACTTAGCTGAAGGGTGAAACCTTCCCGTGGTTCAGTATGTCGTCTTCTCCGTTCCCATTGCGTATGCCTTGATCCGCGGGCGTGTGCGACTGACTTATGAGCTACACCTGACAAGTATTTTTCAAGTGCGGCGTGACAGGCTATTGAGAATTTAATGCTGACCCATACTGTACTCGTCACAAATAATAGTCTTAATTCTGTAGGTAAAAAATTATTCTCGCTCCACGATTCTAGAAAAGTATAAATATTCCTCGTGTGAAGTTACAGCAACAGGAGAATTTTCTCTTTGGGTTTTAGTAACCTGTAGGCTAGACGTCTCGATCCTCCATTCGAACCGCTGTCGTTTGTGGATTAGCTGCTGCGATGAGAAACATTTATGGTCTCGACTGGTTTGTTCATGTCTCAGTCCTATGAAATCAAAAATTATTCAACTTTGTTAAAACGATTTTTGAAAGCATACTTTCCTTATTTTATCTAAAGTTGTAGATATTTTATCAAAAAGCTATGGCATTTAAAATACTCGATAGTTATGATATGATGACTTTATGATTCCGCATCATATTTAGGCGACAACAGTTTGAACACAAAACTGATGTGTTGCTTTCGCTTGTGCCAATCGACCAGTGTTAACTTGACATGCCATTAGAGTTCTCTGATGAGACAAAGGTAAACGTGCAGTACTCGAGTGACTGAATTGTGTGCGGTAAAGTAGAAAATTACGGTATATTTGAACAGAGGTGGCAGCCACCCAACACATGACCAGCTGTCGAATGTGCAAGGTGCATTATGTCCAGCCTTATGGTCAAATATACCGCGCAGTGGTAGTATATCAACGAGAAGAGTTACACTATTGTTACATGTTATTAACAGCTCGGGATCGCTTGCAGTGAGCCAGCAGAGAACAACGTATCTCTGGGCATCGACGATCACTGAGAGTTTGGAGGACTGCGCGTAAGGCTCCTCCCGTCTGCCTGTCTGAAGCTAATAGCCCAGACATTAAAGTGTTTGACCTCAAATAAAAATAACGTAGTTTTAAAAATTGCCACAGATCTTCCTTTGGGTGTTCGAAATTGTCCCTGAGCGTTCCCCACCTCTCAGATGCCAGCGTCATACTTTTTTTAAGGAATAGGGGCGTAAGTGCCAAAATATGCATATCACGACTGTAGCGTACAAAATATTAACTAGAATATATTATAATTTGGTCGAGACGTGGATTAAAGGGCATACAATCATTTATAATTAATTTTCGTTCTATAGTACACCGCAAAAAAATCTTCTAATCTGATTAAGAATCAATAAGTGGATGTAAAATATACTACCGCTCTACACAATCACTAATTGCATGAAACCTGCCACCGATAGGCAGACGTAGATCAGAGTAAAAGTTTTTTTTATAATTTTGTAACCTTTCAAATGGTGTGTTAAAGATTTTTGTACAACAATTATTAGCTGAGATAATAAGTATCAAAGTGAACTACTGCACAACAATACTATTGAGAATAAATTGGTCTCTAAAACTGTATTGACTATTTCTTATGAATATTTATATATGTATCTATCTGTACATATACACATACGTTCACATATGTACGTACATACATACGAACATAAATACATATAAGTCAATCATTCAATCATTACAAGTGAAATAATTAAATTGCAAAATGTAATATCACACAATTCTAGTGTAACTGTATATCAATGCATGTTACACTTTAAAAGTCCTCTCCATCAGAGCCATCGTTGATGACAACATTATTAGTGCACATCGCTTCACGGCACTTGGCACACAATACTACACTGCAGTCCAGCCCGCACACACTCGCATCTGTAGCTGCAATCACTTTTACAGTTACACGATATCAAATGCAGGAGCTGATCCGGAGCAGGAGGAAGGGATGTTGTGATAGGAACAAGTGTGCCTCTCACACTTTTCCACCCCCACACAACAGGATCCAATGAATGGCCGAGCCACTACTGTACCTGAAGGTAAACCCGAAGAGAATGCTGTTCACATGCGGCACTGGTTGGTGGAAGAGAAGCTAGTTAAGAAGCACTAACAAGCAGCTTTGCTATCTTGCGGGTATACATATGAACCCTCGATTCATCCAAAGTGGCATAGTTGTCATGCCCCCGATACAATTACATTACAAACTTTCCTCCAGGGGAAATAATGTCCCTTTTGTCCGTGTTTGGAAGCATTAAAAAATTTACTGTTCTCCGAATGGAAACATCACTCTTGACGATGTTCCAGGCTTGCTTCTTTCCCCTTCCGAAGAAAGTACTAATTGTATCTGACCCGGTCATAGCATGACAAAACAAAACATAGTTCTTAATTTCACCAATGTCCCGCTGAATAGCAGATATACTGAAAATTTTTCCTGTAGTCTTGCCTGAGGATGGATGGAGAATTTCAATGTGTGTGTCCTCGTCTGCCCTCGCAGTCAACATCGCAAGGATATCTGTATCAGTAGCAATGACTTTTACACCACAGCTTGTGTCATACTGAAGATCAATAGTTGCCATAGTGGTGTCAGCATCTCCTGAGCACTGCATTGCGTAGTACCCTGAAGCCCGAAAATATGTTACTAATAATTTGATGAGCCCATTCTTATTATGGTCATTTCTCAGAAAGTTCACCTGCATTGACATAACAAACAACATTGTTGGCAGCTATTGAAATATCAGTAGAAGACCTCCCCGCAGACCACCGCCTTCGCTCTTCACCTTTAGTGGTGCACTTGTCATAACCATCAAAGACTACAGTTGCTGTCAGAGAAAAAATGTTCTTGAACAAAGGTAACATAAGCCTTAGATATTTGATCAAATGTAACAGGTCTTGGTCACACAAGCGCATGGAAGAGGTACCCTTCATCGACAACTACTTTGCAGTCTGCACTGATGCTCTCACTAGTTACATCACAGGATTTGAGGACCATTGCAAACTATGATTTTACAGTCTTCCTCACTGACATTTCATGAATAGGCTGGTGGTTTTGGAGAAAACTCATACTTGAAATACCTCATGAAGTCGCTCTCATTCTTCATTACACAAATGATACACATGAAAAGTTGCTGAGGGTTCACTGGGATTATATCTTCTCTCACTTTCAAAGCCCTTGAGATAATAGAGAGGGGTTTTACCTTGTACATACATTTTAACTTCACATCACTAAAGTTACCTCCAATTATGTGGTAGACTGTTTTTTTCCCGATGGTAGTAGCCTGGTCGCAGTTAATGTTCTCATCTCCAACAACACCTGTGGAAATGGACTGCACAACTTGTGACGTCTGAAAAGGTGGATGGGCACTGAATCAGTCCAGGATTTTTTGAATATCTCAGTCATCTTTTGATCTGCGGCTGTCTCATAGTTCAACATGCTGCTCTGAAAACAAAGACACCCGTGATTTTCGTTAAGAAATCACTTCAATCGTAGATTTCATACATTGGACACACGAATGGAGCACAAATAGTTTTCTATTTCATACGTGAAGAAGTGTTGCTGATGCCTCACAGTTTCTCTGGTGCATCACAAAGCTTCAGGCACCCAGGACCAGATAGTAGCCATGCCCAGATGTCAGACCACCCTTTACCTTCATTGAACGCTTGAGGATTTGTTCAATGACCATGTCAGACTAAGTGCCGGACCAGAACTCATGCCCTCTCTTTATAGAAAAAGCTCCTTCCTGTACGAATCTTGTACATTTAAGTGGTGGGATACGGGAAGGAAGTTCCTCCATTTGCTGCACATAAATATGTGCACATTTCGCATAATGCAAATGCCCTGCAGCATGCAACAAGGGTAGTATACTCTTCACACAGACTAGGTGTAGATCCCAGTCACTCACTCTTTCTGCCCGTATAAACATCCACACTAATTCCACCTGTGGGAAACAAGAGGTAACAAATAGATTTCAAACTGAATACAGTACACACTATATGCCCAACAGTTGAATGTTTCCTGAGCCATGGTACACACTGTGTTGAAATGGGAACACTATTTGAAGTACTGCACACACATACACTTTGATGTGCTGTCAGCCAACGAATATAAAATAACTGGAATAGTTTCTTAGCATAATTGGATGCTCCCATAGCAACTCACCATGAGGTATGACTGATTTACGCAACAGACTTACCTGATGGTAGTATCCAATCTACAATTTTGTTGTACGACTTTTCTCGCTGAAAGATGAACAAATATTATCCATTGAAGTGAGGATTAGTTGTATGGATGCGGGCGAAATAAGGTTATCTTGTTTTATTTTGTTTGTCTGAAAATTTTGGAAAAGTGCACAAATTTCTCCCTTGGGGTTGTCATCGATATTGACAAGTTCTTCCAGTAGAGTTGTTGCAATAGCTTTCTGTGCCAAGAAATGTGCTCTCAAAGACCTGAAAGATGAAGTGAAGGTTATGTAAAGTACCTAATAATGTTATAACGCACTGGATATGCATTAATTAAACCAAACTATAATAATAATAATTATTATTAGTGATTAATGTTGTAATAAATTGGCTGTACTGCCTACGATGGTCTCTTGAAATTCGTGACCATAAGTTTGCTGATATTAAGTTGAAACGAAAAGCTCATGTAATTACTCATTAAATTCCTTTGATTTTAATGATTGTGCTGTTTGTAACAAAACTTTTTTCAATGTGTTACTTTTACTTTATTTTATAGGCCTTATAAAAGACAGTATCAGCAAACATTGGGAATTCAGCATGGTGGCATACATTTTCTCATTAAAAGATTTTTATGTCTGCATAATAACTAAATTACCTCGAGTATGCATGTCCATGCATCATGCGTGTGACAGATGCCTTGGCGTACACCTCTTCAAACAGTTCTTCTATGTCGCTTCCAGACATCACATATCCGATGGCTCCAAGGAACGACATCAAAAGGTGGAGACCATCCAGGCGAACAATACATTATTCAAATTTTGTGATTCCTTAGACGTTGAAATCTCGATGGCTTTGGCATACAAAGGCTATCGAAAGTAACAAAACAGCTCTGCTGTCCTCGTGTACGCACTCCTTTGATGAAAACAGTGGCACTGAATAAATGGTGGGCATATACCCAGGCTCCAGATTAATGAATGGGAGCACTGTTACTTCTGTTGAGTGAAAGTCTGTTGAAGGATTAGACATCGATACTTTCATATAGCCATTCCATGATGGAGGTGCAGAAATTCCAGCCCATCTACCACTTATCCAGAGTAAGTGAATCACCAATGCTCGAGCTACTGAATTTACAGGTACTAAACTAAGCTGGTTAATTTCATTGTCCTTCAAGCCAGATGAGATTGGATTCTTGTACTTGAAAATGTTGAATCTCCTTACTGCAGTGATATCACTTGATTTTGGCGTTTCACTAATGCGCGGATTGAAACTTACATTAATTGCAGAAGAATGAGTTGTGCACCTGATTCCACCCATACAATGGAATACATTGTTGCTATCTAATGTGTTTATGTTGAAATCAGCATTGTCAAAACAGAACTGAGTGAACTGAGCAGGACTATGGCCACCTGAATTCTTCTGATACAGTACTGACTGCTCATACCTGTACACTTCAGCCATGTTGGAAGAAAATCCGAGACTGCTAAGTACTTCAACAAGCTGTTTGGAAGCATAACGACGATGACAGTACACACCCATAGCAATGAGCACAGAAGAGAGAAATGACCAAGGTCTACATGCTGATATCAATGCTTGTCCTATGGCGATTCGTTTCCTTATTATGTTTTTTGAATTAGGATTATGAGAAGATATAATAGTTTCCAAAACATATCACAGTGTGTCAGGTAATATACTGCAATCTGACAAATTAGTATGGTCTCCTGCAAGATATGTAGTGCAGTCATAATATACGGAGCGAATATCTTCTTCCAGCATTTCGGCTGCACTTTTAACAGTATGTAAGCGCTCCTCAGTCGAAGAACTTTTACGGTTAGAACACCACTCATCATGTAGAAGTTGATCAGCTGTTCCCTTGAAATTAACTACTGACGACTTGCTAGGAAGATCTGTGATCACAACTCCATTGCCATAGTGTGATTTCAGCTTTTATTTCATTTAATTGAGACTGCATGAACAAGGATTTGTGGATGATGACTTGGAGAACGATTCCATAAGTGTAACAAGGTCGAATAGCAGGAACTGACATTCATCATTTCTTGCCATAAATGCTTTTAATCTGCAGAAAGCTTCTTTCTTATTCTTATCTTCTTGTCTACCTCAATCGTCAGTTTCTCCCTGACACCCCCAAGCGTGAGGTGACTGGGGAGGGTCAAAGCTACCTCACTCGTACTGTGTTTTACAATCACAATAAATCCATTTTTCCTTCCCCCTACACTTGTGGCCAGGAATTTCATTTAATTCAAGAAAAATGTTGTGTTAATGGTCCGTTTTTATTTTAACTTCAATGAACAGTTTTTCTTGCCACAAAAGGTAAGTACATTATGATAATGTCACTATTCTTTTGGCCAGTTGAACGGCACTATTGCCAACATTATCCAAGTAGTAACTTGCATCGAGCACAACTTGCCCCACCTAAAAGAACAGCTGGACAGTATCTTCAAATTTGAGGACGCCGAGAATTTTGCAGACTTAGCGCGCCTCCACACAAGCGTCCGCAGCTCGCGGACATTTACGAACTGCAAACCGCCGTCCAGTAAATTCAAAGGCGAAACTCCCCGGTGATCGCGCAGGCAGCTCCCAGCCAAATTTCGTGGCGATGACCCACAGCAGAAAATTAGGGCTCCACAGAATTTCGGCAGCGTTTTCCAACCAAGCTGAACACACACGACGTGAGCATTTAGAACGAGCAGGCAGACTAATTTCCACAATTATTTCCACAAGTTTTATAATAACCACGTTGCACACAATGTTGAACGGAAGTCTAAAAACCCTAGCTCATGCTGAGGCTCACTAGGCAACGCCATACCAGAGCTGGGTGTGTTACAACTTCGCACATGTTACTTGTCTGCTGCTGTTACAAGACGCTCGTCGCCCCACGCGGCCGCTACCACGAGTGGCAGCGCTGGCGACGCACGCGCGCTCAGCTGGCTTTATAATGCACTCAGTAACCATACAAAAACCCTATTAACTTACTAACTAAACTCTAAAATACTACACAATGCTAAAATAGAAATACTGAATATAAGTATAATACAAAACATATTAAAAATGGCTGGCCGGCCTAACCTTATAATTAATAACATAATAACCACTCATAAGCGAGCGCCCAATTCAAACTTGCTAACCGTTGCATACCTTTCTTAAGTGACGACTCACGCGTAACACTCCATCTCTGGTACTGGAAGAAAAGAACTGCAAATTGCAGTGTTTATGATATTTGGCTTCAGCGGCGACAAGATCCTGTACACTGTCTATTCGAGCTTGCACAATACTGCCCCAATCGTCACTTCGCTCTTGAGTCTTTGATTTAACAGCACTACTGAAACATAGAGTTCGATCTTCATGTATAATTTTAGTGTACTTCACTTCTTCCTTGATTTCTTCTCTGACAGACGCTTCCTCACCGCAAAATACACAGTCCCTCTTAGAGTTAAACAATGTTAATGTAGAACGCAATGTTACTTTGTTCAATGAAACATCACTTACATTGTACATTTCTTTTTCTACCTTACTAACTTTCTCGATTGTACTTTTTCTGGTGTAACTTCTTTGACATAATACATGTACAGTAACACTAAACAGAGCACTAAGAAAATCTTCCTTGCCATCTCCAAGCTCTTGGCTTGCAGCTACAAGGCCGCGCATGCCTCTTGTAACCACCACAGTCTGTCCACCATTATTTATATTTCTATCACTTATAATGCACTTCTCGCTCAATATAACACCACACTGATAATATATGATTGTAATAAACCAGCACGAGTCTTAAAAGTTGTGTAACTATTAAAATTCATACAGCAGAAAACTTACAATACTGATACCACGCACCGAATAGTGATTCACTTATCACAGCAGTACAATACAGTGCGACGAGGTAAAACATCTGGCTCACAGTGACAAGCTCAGACCTGTTCCCTCAAACAACTGATCACTGTACCATCCCTGCACGTCGACTACCGCTACCGGGAAATGTGAGTCATGGCAAGCTCTACCGCAGCGCTAGCGTGTCGGTTGAAACAATGACATAGCTTGCGCTGCGCACTTGTGCACAGATGAAATATACTGAGGGCTACGGAGAGAAGGCAGATATAAAACAACTATATTTAACAGTAATACATAATAGGTGTTTTAGTACACCTTTTCCACAATACCAACAGGATAAACAAGAAAAATAACACCTACTGCCTATCGGTGACGAGTTTCATGCAATTTATGATTGCGTATAGCAGTAGTGCATTTTACATCCACTTATTGATTCTAAATCGTATTATAAGATTATTTTGCGGTGTATTATATAACAAAAACGAATTATAAATGACTATGTGCCATTTACTCAACATATTGACTAAATTACAATATATTCCAACGGATATTTTCTATGGTACAGTCGTGATATGTATATTTTGGCACTTACGCCCTTATTGCTTAGAAAAATTATACCGCCGGCATCTGAGAGGTTGGGACTTTTCAGGGACAATTTAAAAACACCCATAGGAAGGTCTGTGCTAAATTTTAAAACTACGTTATTTTTATTTGAGGAAAAAAAATTAATTTAATTTTATAGCCAACTCGCTCTCAATACCATCGTTGTGCAGTAGTTCACTTTGATGCTAATTATCACAGCAAATAATTATCGCAAAGAAAACTTTTATACGGCCTTGGAATGCTTACAAAATTATCAGAAACATTTGTTCTGACCTATTTCTGCATATCGGTGAAGGGTTTCATGCAATTTGTGATTGTGTAGAGCAGTAGTACATTTTACATCCACTTATTGATTCTAAATCGGATTAGAATTTTTTTTGCTCTTTATTATATAACAAAAACGAATGATAAATTACTGTGTGCACTTTACTTCACTCTCTGACTAAATTATAATATATTCCAATGGATATTTTCTATGGTACAGTCGTGATATGCATATTTTGGCACTTGCGCCCTTATTGCTTAAAAAAAGTATGACGCCAGCATCTGAGAGGTGGGAACTTTTCAGAGACAATTTCAAACACCCAAAGGAAAGTCTGTGCCAAATTTTAAAACTCCATTATTTTTTGTTTAGGTTTGCCCGATTCTGCCCTTAAAATGCCTTGGCTATAATGGTCGTGCTTGTTCTGCGAGAAAGTATATAGCGCCCCCACTAAATGTCATGTTTGGATGAGTCGCAGACGGAAAGGGTGCACACCAGTAGAGCACTTTGCGTGTAGGGGCGCTGAAACAAGCTGTGAGTGAGCAAGAGTCGTCCTTACATCTAAAGCGTTTCGTGGCCTCAAACTCGCAAAACGCCTGCAGGCAGGAGGAACCCTTAACGAACTTTCCAACAGCGAGAGTGGCGGCCTACGATACACGCGATAGCTCCTCAGATTCATGTTTTTAGTAGGGAATACGGTGTGTCTGTATGGGAATTTTGTCTGAGTAAAATTATAGTTGAGTGTATTAAATTGCAGGGTTTATATATCTTTGTGCTATCATTTGTCAGTCGTAATTGTGTTGACTGACAGGAATGCTTTAGTCTCGAGTGTGACGAGACATTTCGCCCAAAATAGTGACTTAAAAAATATGTTTGGTTTTGAGAATTAATAAAGACTGTCAGTCGAGAGCCATTGAACATGCCAAAAGAGGGAAACAAAATTGTTTGTAATTAAACTCTCATTTAATGTTGATAAAGTGCAGTGGTAATAAATGGTTGCATTTGGTAACTCTTCGTCATAGTCGAAGAGAGCATTTTCATGTATTGTCCATTTCCCAGTGGAAGAAACTTTCTCGGAGCCCTGCTAAATATTTACTTGCAGGCCCGTTTCATATCCTTTCGCCAAATGTAAACAAACATTTCCATGTGACTGCCATGTAGCATATGTCAAAATCAATGTTTACATTCCATTGTGCGTGTACATGTGTTCGTGTACTTTCGCTACACCTAAACATAAACATTGAAATGTGACTTCTACTTTTATACCTGTTAAATGTGCTGTTTACTGTTTACAACTTTTCAAAGAATCCTCTCATATTCCAAAAACCATTCCGTACGAATATTCACAGTTCAGGCTTCTAACATTATTTAGGTCAGCTTTATGGCGTTTTCAAATGCCTGAATTGACGATAGTTCTTACGGTTATTTTACGTTAACATACTTGTTTTCCACGACATAGAACATTGCATGTAATGCACGTTAATATTTAGCCGCAACTGTGTTTAACGCTGCTACAACTGCCAGGTTATCGCAATGAAATGTTTGTATGGAAAATTAGGTAAAAAAAAAATATATATATTTATAAAATATGTTGCAATTTGATTTATTTTATAAAACCCTTCTGCTTATTATATAAAAATTATTTTCAGTAAACAACATTTACATTAAAGAATAAAACAAACATATATGACAGTTTTTGTACAATGCAGAAATGGTCAATGTCACAATTCTGTACAGGCCAATAGCAGGCAGTCTATTCGATACTACCTATGTGTTTACAAATATAAACCAATATGGAGGGAGTCGAACTAAAGTTTGTAATTGATGAAACGAAGGAGATGGAGGCTTGCCTACTAAACACTAATTAACCAATAAAAACAATAGCATGGGTAACTAGTATAACTTACACTTTAACAACATAAACAAAATAGCTGTCACCTGGTGGCATACAGGTAATGAAAACATATGACCTAATATGGCAGTCGAACGAAGCTGAGAGACGAACTCTAGAACTAATTATGCTTACGAACATGGAGGACTGCACCTAGCAAGATGGCTGATGCCTACCAAGATGCCAGCCGAATGAAAGTGAGAGACAGCCTACCAACATGGCCGCCTCCAGTAACGTATATAAACAAATTATGCCTACAAACAGGGCTGCCTCCAGTAACATGTGGTATGTAAACAAATGATGAACGAAAAAAACTATTATGCCAACATTCAAGTAACATATATGCAAATAGACGAAAAAAAGCAAGATTGAGGAATGAGTATAGGTGAGGGGATTCGAACGAACGTAAGTAATTGATGGGGTGTAGAGATGGATACCCACTGACTAAGCAGTCAATAGCAAATGATTGCAGATGTCTTCTGGTAGTGGTGCTAGGGCAACCTCTGGAAATTTAATTTTCTTAAAGATAAGTTTTATAATAACTTTCAATAATTAATTTTTAATAATTTTAAATGATACATTTTTGTCAATTATTTTAATTTTTTGGAATTTTAAGAGAGTATTTTGGAATTTTTGGGCTTAAGGTTATTCAAGGTAAGGTGGTCAAGGGCAAGGTCGCCGCCTGGTGGTAGTATGCTGCAACCTGATTTGCTTGCTGACTTTTATGCATTTTTCTCGAGTTTTTATTTTCAAGGTTATAAGTTCAAGGGTAAGGTAGTCTGCATCCAATATGACAGTGGTGGTCTGTATTGTAATATGCTTGTTGACTGGGTATGGACGAGTGGGGTGGAGGCCTGCCAACTTTTTTGTTTGGTGAGTTGTGTGAGGGGGAACCTTAGGAAATTTAATTTTTTATTAGACATTTTTATAATTTTTAATGATATAGTTTTTGGAATTTTGAAAATTGTATGAAATTTTCTCGCGAATTTTTGGGTTTTTGGGGCCAAAGGTCATAGGTAATTCTCTCCTGACCTCTGAGTCGCTGATCCCTCTCGCTTGCTTCGGGAAAAATTGGAAACTTTCTAATACTTTTAGGGATCAAAGGTCAAGGTCAAAAGTTAAGATCAGGGGTAAAAGGTCCATGACATCCAAGATGGCGGTCGGGTGACATCACAACACGGCGGCTCTTCATATTCCTAATCCGGTCCCAGATCCCGTTATACCTTAACCGGCATTTTTCTACTACTACAAACCCACGTTAGTAACGGAGATAGAAAACTGAAATTTGTCTTTGGACGAAAAATGTCTCTCAAATGCAATTCGTAAGCAAACATTGCTCAGATGAGTTCAGCAGTTTTTGAATCAAACATTCTGTACTATAGCTCTTCTCATTACTTGGGACGTGTGTAAGCGGCGCATTTAAAATAAACTCAGTTAAGGGGCCCGCGTACCTGCATTTTTTCTCTCTTGTTTTGGCCGAGAAATGCGGAAGCTATACGGATTACACTCACACGCGCTACAAGAGCCCCATCGCCTCTACGCGCAAGGATTGAACGGCGTGCTGGGTTCTTTTAGTGCTGCGTTTACCCATGTGACATTCAGCGGTGTGCCTATCATTTTATTGACGAAAAGTATGTGGCAAAGTTCAATACCGGCTCCTATCGCAGTTTGGCTGGTATCTGGCCAGTATGTTTTAAGATACGGCAGTAGAAAAAAGCCGTTTTCAACTATATTGGAGGGCTCCAGAAAACATTTACAGCACGCGTGATGAAGTACCATTCCATCTTCGTCTGGGGTATGTCTTTTCGTAGATAAATCTACTGGGGGCACATTAAATAGCTTCGGCAAACAGCCAGGATTTCAAACACACTACGACTGCGGTTCAAGCTTAAAACAGGAAGGGGGGACTCAGGTAAGGTGGCAGGCGGTCGCCGCGCTGGTAGTCAGGCCCTCGCACATTGTGCACTCAGTTCCAGCAGGAAACGTTTCATAAAAAACCCGCCGAGCGTGCGTGCCTGAGTGAGGTCTGGTTAAGAATAGCAGTTAAGAAACGTTACGCGTCTGTATATGTTTTTCAGTTCCTCCATTTCTCTCTAAAGCAGGTTTTTGTTATAAAGAAAATGGCTCAAGCGGGTGTTTTCATGGTCATTTTTAGTTATGAACATTCAAGTACAAAACATTAAAAAAGGAATATAACGTGCATTAAACCTTTATTATTATTATTAAATCAAAAATTGTAGTGTCTCAGCTGAAAATCTCATAGAGGCCCGTTATCGAAGGCAAGACTGCACGCCAGTCCAGTGTCTTGCATGTAGAGGTGAATTGATGCACATATCCCCACGCTTTTAAGCCTCAGACGTGTAAAATTCAATCAACCAGGAGGCCACTTTAAGGACAAAGAGGTGGATTTCAAATGTATTCAATTTACTCTATGTCAGCTATATAGTAATATTAAGTGCTAAAATTCTGAGTCAAGTCTTCTGGAACAGTGACGCCTGCTCACGCGGCTCGGCTCGAGGACGGGGAGGTGCAGGAGGGTATGGGTACGTGGATGAGGTGGTTCACCCACTCCCCCTCCACCCAGGAGCAGGGCAGGCATGTGGCTAGTGTCGGCGGCCGCTGTCGGCACTTGTCGGGGCTGGGAGAGAGGCCTCTTCCACAAGAAGACGCCGCCGTTCACTACAGCTTCTTGTGCGGGTCAGCTGATTGATTCCTTCCCTCGCAGCTGCCCGCCACCGCCGCTGGCGTGCCTCTCGGCCAACCAGCGCCTCTCCCGCCACACATCTTTTCCCGCCCTACCTCTGCCTCACTCCCAGCCACACCTCTTCCGGCCGGAAGTACTGATGCACCCCGTTGTCAAAACGCGGAAGTCCTCTTTTCCTCCGCTCTAGTCAGTAGTTCCAAGTGGGGCCTGACACGGCCTGCAAATAGCATTTCAATGTCTAATACACATGAAGTGGTGAAAATGTTGAAACCCAGTGAACGGCTCCAAACCAACACGTCGCAAGTGCCCGGAATTGAATTTTTAGGATGATGCACTAAACTGAGTCCAGGAGTGCCCACAAGGGGTGTCCACGACGCAAACTGCGTCATAGAAATTTTAGAAACAGAGGAAGCGAAAGGGATAAAGGAAGAAATTGTTGTTGGTGAAAAAAAAAGGATAGAGTGGGACTACTTGGCTGCGTGTGCAAACTGAGACAGAAGTATTGTCTTATCTCATTTGGCGCTATCAGACGACAAGGTCTGAAAACAGACTCTGAATAGACATATCTGATGTTTCTAATAGATATGGTCAGGAAACAAAGTTTGCCTGAATTTTGTCAAATTTTCAAATATTTATGAAAAACTTAGCAAAATTTATATTACACGTATTTAAAAAAAGTTTGACCCTCTTAAATTATAGAAGTTTACATGGCGTGCTGTAGTATTGCTTGTGTGTAAAATTTGGTGGAAATTAGTTTATTGGTTCCCGAGATATGGCGCACTAAAAGCTACATTATATTACCTGGCTCCATTTTACAAAAATGCGGCTAAAAGGAGATCCCTATACGCATATTTGATGGTTCTAATTGAAACTATTCATACAAATTTTAAGTGATATTGGTTAATTGCTTAAATATATATGGCAATTTTATCTAAATTGTTTATAGTACAGCCGTATTGTAAATAATGCCAGACACAAATAAAGAGTGTATTGTTATATGGTCTACCGTAGTACTACTTGTGTGCATAATTCGGTGGGAATCAGCTGATTGGTCCCCAACGTATGGCATAAAAACTCAATTTTCTCATGTGGCACTGCCTTTATTAATGGAACACAAAATAATTGTGTGTCGGCACATTCAATGTTCGTCATAGATACTGCCAGCAAATTAAGTTTGGTTGAAATTGTTCGGGACGTACGACATACTAATCTGAAATATTTACACGGCTGTTATTTTCAACAATGTGACTACCCCCTTACATCAAATAAATTTAGATATACTACAAAAGGATAACTTATCAAATCAATTTTGTGGGTATGAGTTAGTTGTTTCCCGATACAGGGTATAAAAAGCTTAGTCTTTTATTGGAATGCTATTTTCCAAAATGGTGGAAAATGAATTTATGTATCAGCTGATTTGATGCTTGCAACAGATACCGCCAGCATGCAAAGTTAACTACGAATTGATGCTACATTGACACTTAACTGAAGGAGATAAAATAGTCCCTGAACAGGCGCTTTGGGCCAAAATATGTTTTGCATTAAGTCAAATGGTTTAGAGATATCACTGTCTTCCTTCTTAGCATCTTATGTTGGCTCGTATTGTAATGCTGAATATAATATCCAACTCCTGCGGCTATAAACCATCAACACAGTCACCGCTGTACGTTTAGCCACCGCTTTTGAATGGCCCAACAAAACCAAAGCAAACTCTGCTTCTTGTTGCATGACCGAACCTATGATTGAAATTTTCCTGGTAAAGTGTGGCCATAGAATAAAAACAAAAAGCTGAAACGACAGACTCAAATATGTAGTGGTAAACTGCTGAACATCACACTAACGCACAATCAGTATTTGGTTAAAAAGACATTAGTCCTGGACTAAAGCCGTATAACAAAAGAAAAGTACTTTTAATCCACTTCCCATACGCTGATAAGTGCAAATGACAGATGTTTTAACTCCAAATAATGGCTCTACAATCGTATTACATGAAAGTCAATAACACGAAAATAGTCAAAATTATAACTGATCCATTTAAACAAATCACGATTATAATGTATTATGATTTATTGATTAAACATGATATAATGCACGCCCTTGTCAAGCGGAGAGCGGAGTGGTCCGTTATATTGTGAGTGTAAATTTCGGAGGGGGATGGGAGGGGTTAATTTTCTGACACTACAAGTTCTGTACAAATCACATGTTTTCAAGATCGCATGCAGTTTTAATGCTGCATATAAAGTCAGTATTATGTTTCGAAATTTTTTTTACTGCAGTGGCATCTTATGTTTAGCCGTGCAATACAACGTGTTAGTGCAACTTGCGTATGCAACGTCAAGCCGCGTAGTTTGGTGTAGAGCTTGCGGTCCACCATGTTCCTTCCGAAGTTGGTATTTCCGCGAATCGTCGAAAGTTATCGCATACGCATTTAGCACATTGCGTGGACGGAACCGCGAACGAGGACGCGCGCAGATACCATGTGGAAGGTCAGTCGAGTCTGAGCCAGTGCTGTCAGTAGTTGCAGATTTAATCAGGATGTGGCGAGAGGAGTCAACTGTGGTGTACATGCACATTAAAACTGTGTGTTCATTGTGTAGTTGTAATAATGAAGTACACATGGCAGAACAGTTTGTTAAGTAATGGATGTGACATTGAGAAGTCCACATTTAATTCTCCATTATAGCCACTGTAGTGATGCAGTGACATATCCAGTGTAAAAACTGTGAAATGATTCAATCATGTACCTGTTCTCATGACCTGTACACTTATAACACAGCGATTCAACTGCATCTGACATGCAGTTGTATGCTACACTTTCAAGCAAATAGCAAACAATTTAAAACACAACTTAGATACAGGATTTTTCTTTAAAGAAATTTATTCAACTCAAATGCTCTTTGAAAAATTAGAAATCAAAATTAATATTCTTTTGCCAACTTTACAAAATATATTTTAAAATGTTTAAAATTCCAGTTAATACATTGGAAAATTTTATAATTTTACTGGAGTATAAAATTCGTCCAAAATAAATTTTGCTGTCAATATTTGAATGCAATTGTTTAAGTTTGTGTCCAGCACCTCGTGAGCAAAATTATGTCTTAACGCAGTATGTTTAAGAATTTTAATACTGGTTATATACGTAGGGACTAACAAATATCATTCCTAAACCGTGACCAAAATTAAACATGCTTCAAGTTTGTAGGCAATAAAATTTGGAAGAAAAATTATTCCAATGAATTACACACTACGCATAATATTTTAAGCTGATTATCGTCGGGAAAAGAAAGATAATTTCAACGGATTGGCGGAACAATCTTATTTTTGAATTTAATATGTATATGGGGCATTTTATATTTATTACAAATATTTCCTCCGACACTGTTTAGACTTTCCGTCCGTCCGCCACAAAGGCTGAAAATGTAATTTGCAGACAAAATAAACGAAAAAAATATGTAGGGGGGGGGGGAGATATTAAAAAATATAATTAATTACATTATTAATATTTACTATTAATAAATACCCCCTCTACTCAAAATGAAGGTTAATATCGGTAACGACTCGTAAACTGAGTGCACAACACGCCTAAGTACAGCATTCTCTGTTTAAAAATAAAACATTAAAAAAATTATAATAAATTAAATTTATGATGTTACTAGAATGCTACTGTTCATACTTTACAAATTATGAAATTGAGTACTATAAGAGAACGGATGTCGTATGGCGCTCTAGCGAAACGTTACAACCGGTTGTCGGCTATTCACGGTAAAATGAGCACTTTTGAAAACTCTGCTTGAGATCTACTTGTATGCGTGTTGTGTATTATTCCGCCCTATGCAAAATTAACATTGCCATGGGCCTCATCGCTTTATTCATAGGTCTATCAAGTGAAACTGTGAAAGTATTAGAAAATAATATAATTTACAAATCTGCTGATTCTCACAGTTCGATACATTAAAAAAAACAGAAAGCGAAAGAAATAAAGTAAACTATCACAAATGGTTACCTTACCCTTTTTATTTGACGTTTAGATATGGAACTACTTTCCATCCATCGTTACCAACTTTGCTGGGCGCATATCCCCCAGAGTGCTCGTTAAAATATATGCAGGCAGGGCAGTGACTTTTTTAAAGGTTGATTTCAAACGTGCTCACTTTATCGTGAACAGCCTTTACTGAAAAACGATGCCTGGAACAAGATTTCTAGATAATTGGGTTCAGCAGCCGAGGAATGTCAGAAGCGAATGCAAAATTTTCTCTTCTCCTTTAGGATTGAGGGAGCAAACGTGATGATGAGTAAAGGAACATGGAAAGGTAGGTAATAAAGTCATAGCAAAAGCATACAATTACTTAACAATGTACAACATGTATGCAATATGTTGCAGTGGTAGTTCACACAGACACCTTGCTTCCTCGGCCATTCAACTACTGGCACTATATTTCTATTGAAAAATAGGTGTGTCAGCATTTGCAACTGTGCATCGCGACATTTGACAGAGTTCGCGAGAAAGTTCGCAACGCGTTCGCGCGCACGCGGGTACAGAATATGGCACGTTGTGGCGTATGTGAGGTTGCTGTAACGTCATGGCCACCATATTATAACTTTTAAAACACTGGTTGCAAATATGGTAACATGTGCTGCTTTTGGTTGCACAAATAGAGTGAAATAAAATATTCCTGAAGTGATTTTTCATAAGTGAGTGTGTTTCGACGTTTAAGTGACCTAGAAAACTTGAATATACAGTTACACATTTGTTTCGTAGTTTAGTTTGTGTTAATCAGGAACAGGAACACACTTGTGAACGGGGCTCACAGTTTCACAATTCACGATATTCATGAAAGAAGGGAAAGGATTACTTTTTATGAGATATATCAGGATACGAAATAGGTATCTGTGTTGCAGCATCTTGGGTGTAATAAAGTGAATTTCCAGACAACATTTTTTCGTTAGTATTTTTCAGCAACTGATTGTAAGTCTGTCTGCAAGAGTCCGATAGCAGGAGTAAAGTTTATGCATTTATGTATGCTTGAAGACGTTCTAAGCTACTGACGATGTGACATCGAGTATGTCATGTACGGCTACATGTATAACTTGCCCAAAAATTACACGGAAAACAATGCTGTTATTGTGTAAAATCCTTCACCAAAAATGCAATGCGAGGTGACATGAATAGAGTGACTGGTTGAAGAACTTATATTATGGTATTCTTAGCTGCAATAAATGATCCAGACAGTTCACTCTATGTGATAACTTAAATAAACACATCAGGGCTTAAAAATGTAGTGTTTTTTTCGCCCACTGAAAAACAACATGTGATGACTTCGTTACCTCCTGTTATATAAAACTACATAAAATGTTCGCAGACGACGAGGGAATTCTTGTGATGAAGAATTACGACAGTGGTCACATGCAGTTTATGCAAGGTGATACAATGAAGGAACACACCAAGATCTGTAAGGGTTCATCTACTGAGAGCCAGCAAGTGATGTCGCCAGTACGCTCTGCTGCATCGATGGGTACTGTTTCCACAGACGATTATGATGAGACAGTTAATTCTTATGACAGAATCAGAGACCTAAGAGGCATGATAGAGTTGGTATGTGTGAAATGTACACTTGTAAAACATTTGCGCTACTTCGACGAACTTCATAACAGATGTCAGCTCTAAATACTAATTATGACCATGTGACTCCTATAAAGAAAAGTAAACATGATATTGAATATGAAACAAGAGGTGAAGACAATCATGAAGATAGCATTAATGATAATGACTATGACAACAGTGTTTATGAAGTATTTAGTGAGAAGAATAATGATTCTCTCAATGTTCCAACACATTTCTTCAACGAATTTCCTTCGACAAGTGGCGTGAAGAAGGCAGAAGGAGTCAAGAACGCTTGTTACTTTCCCGAAGATACATATTGACTTGTTGATAGACTCAGATATTTGATTGACCTTCAAAAACACGGGAATCTCTCATGCAATGTTAAAATATATTCAATCGTTGTTTAACTGAAGTATCGCGGTTATATCAGATTAGACTGCTGGCTACTATCCATGATATGCAAACATCCCTAACAACAAGTGAAGGACTTGACACAGTAACAGCATTGTTTTCCTCGTAATCTTTGGACAGGCGTTAAAGGTATGCATGTAGTTGTACATAACATTCTCGATTTCACATCGTCAGTGGTTTGCATCGTCTTCAAGAATACATGAATTCTTCAAGCATACGTGAATTCATACACTTTAATTCTGCCGACTGACTCTTGCAGACAGGCTCTTGCCGAATATCTCCCGCCGACTGACTCCCGCGGACTGACTCCCGCAGACTGACTTCCGATATTATGCTACTTATTTTCCTGTTAAATAACAGCTAACCTATGAAGCATGCATTAATTTATATTTGCAGATAATTCACTGCATTCATTAAATGTCGCTGACCTCCCGTGGTGCAGTCGGTTGGTGCGCCACCGATCTGGGGTGCGGGAGGCTCTGGGTTCGAATCCCGGGTAAGGCATGGGTGTTAATTTAAGTTAGGTTATAATTTAGTCTGTAAGCTGTCCCCTGCTAAGCCTTGAAGCATAACACCGAGGAACGTTAAAAAGCCCTTTACAGTACAATTCATTAAATTTCGTGTCAGGTATCAGCCATTTGTTGTATGGCGCATAGCCGATGCTGTTTTACAAGCTATTGCCCAACGAAGTCTTCAGGTAAAGGAACATACACTGGATAACTCGCCATCGATATAATGCACTCGTGAGCATGTCCCTGATAGTCGATGTAGCACCATCCGATCGGGACTCGGGACTCGAACTGGTGACACACTCGCCACCATTTTCGATGCCCAGAAGCAAGTTACCACTTTGCGATGCATTTTACAAAACTTTTCACGTACCATCCGTCCATTGTTCGAACTTACCCTCTCGAATCACTTCACGAAACATATTGTGAATTATTATCCTTTTTATTGGAGGGACATATTAAGTACTGCTCTTTTAAGGAGCCCATCTTATTCTGCCGGAAGGCCTTCCACTATACATAAAAAATTAAAAATAATATGGGAGCACTCTGATAAAATCCACATGCTATTTTGCTCGTCCTAGACGGAAAAACTCATATACATACATAGCAACATAATATTTTAATATGTTTGTAGTTACATATTGAAATATTCATTTTCAATATATATTTTACATAATTATGTGTATTCCTATATGCTATGCTTATATATGTATATATATGCATGTTTCATTCTGGGCGAGTGAACGAGTGTTTGGGTCTTCTCAGAGTGCTCTCATATTTTTTACACTTATGATGTATGGCGGAATTCCTTATGGGAGAGCAAGACGCGCTCCTTAAAAAATCAGTATCAGAAATGTTCCCCTAGCCATAAGGATAGTTCACGTGTGTTTAGTGAAGTGATTCGAGATGATAAGTTAGTATAATGTATGAACTGTTCGTGAAAAGTTTTGCAAAATACACCGAAAAGGGTTTACATGCTTCTGGGCATCGAATATGATGCTACAGCGACTATTATGGACATGCTCACGAGTACGTGGTATCGATGGTGACTTATCCGATGCCTATTCGTTTAGTTCGAAAATTCATTGGGCAATAGATTGAAAAACAACATCGGCCATGCACCATATAACAAATGGCTGACCCCCGAAACTACATTTAATGAATACAGTGAATTATCTGCATATATAAATGAATATATTCGTGCCTAATATGTTAGTTGTTATTAAACTGGCAAATAAGTAACATTTTGGCAGGAGTCAGTCGGCAGGAGTCAGTCGGCAGGAATCATTCGGCGTGATTCATTAGGCAGGATTCAATCGGCAAGAGTCGGTCTGCAAGAGTCAGTCCGCAAGAGTCGGTCCGCAAGAGTCGATCTGCGAGTGTTGGTCTGCGAGTGTCGGTCTGCGAAAGTCTGTCTGCGAAAGTCTGTCTGCGAGAGTCTGTCTGCGAGAGTCCAACGGCAGGCAGGAGCAAAGTGTATGAATTCATGTATGCTTGAAGACGATGGAAGCCGCTGACAAAGTGACATCGAGTATGTCATGTACGACTGCATGCATACCTTTAACGACTGCCCAAAAATTACACGGAAAAAAAATGCTGTTATTGCACCAATTCCTTCACTAAAAGTTACAATGCACGGCGACATGAATAGAGTGACTAGTTGAAAAACCAATCTCTTGCTTTTCTTAACAACTGCAAATTTTCTAAACATTTCACTCAATGTGATAACGTAACACATCAGGGCTGATAAATGCAGTGTTTTTCATCCACTGAGAAACAATATATGACGAATTCGTTACTTCCTGTTAATCCACGACATAAAATATTCGCAGACGACGAGGGAACTCGTGGGATGAAGCATTACGACAATGACCACATGCAGTTTATGCAAGGTGATAAAATGAAGGAACACGTAAAAATCTGCAAGGGTTTGTCTACTGGGAGCCAGCAAAGTGATGTCGCCAATACATTCTGCTGCATCGATGGGTATTGTTTCCACAGACGATTATGACGACAGTTGATTCTAATGACAGAATGAGAGACCTACAAGGCATGATAGATTCGTTATGTGTAGAATGTACACTTGCAAGACGTTCGCGTTAAGTCGACGAACTTCAAAACAAACAGTTGTCTGCTCTAAATATTGATTATGACCATGTGACTTCCACAAAGGAAAGTAAACTTGATATTGAGAATGAAAAAAAGAGGTGAAGACAATCATGATGAGAGCATTGATGAAAAGTACTATGACGACAGTGTTATTGAATTATCTGATGAGCAAGATGATGATTCGCTCAACTTTCCCACACATTTCTTCAACGAATTTCCTTCGACAAGTGGTGTAAAGAAGGCAGAAGGAGTAAATACTTGTTATATATTTCCTGAAGATGCGAATGAATCTGCTGATAAACTCAGATATTTGATTTACATTTAAAAAAGTGAAGATCTTTCGTGAATTGTTGAGATATCTTAAATCATCAATGGTATGAAGGATTGGGGTTAAATCATATTAGACTGCTGGTTACTACCCATGATCATGAAAACATCTGAGAAATGTAAATAGAAAATGTACAAATTAATTAGATGGATAGAAAGTTTATAATAAGTCATAAAATTAAATGTTTCTTTACATACTGTGTGATTATTTTTTTTATGCAGCCCCTTCTGCTTCTCTGAAAGGCTTATTAATTCTGTGGTGAAAACAATTAATTGAGAGTGTCAGTTTTAGATAGCATTTATATTAGTGCATGCAGGAGATCTATAGTTCGATATCAAGTATTTTGCCTTACTCGGGTCGTTTAAAATGGAAACGTTCTATATGGCGAACGAATAAAGTGAGGGGAATGTTTTTGAGGAATGTTTTGTAACTAGTTGGTTGGCTTGGTAAGTTGGTCTGATTAGTTGGCCTGGTAAGTTAGTATGACCCTTTGGTATGGTCAGCTATGGTAGAAATGTTTTGCGAAGATTCTGCGAAGGTTTTCTGCGAAGTAGTTAGCTACGAGACTTTTATTTGGAGACTTTTTTTCTTCAAAATATTTTTTTATCATTGTATGATTACATAGGTGGCTGGTATGGCAGGTTAGTGTCGTCAGTAGTTTGTATTGGGCTCAATCAGTCTCATCAGGAAAGTTTTGAGTGGAGTTAGTCTTTGGTAGAGTTAGTGTTGGGTGGAGTTAGTCTTGGGTGGAGGCGGTCTTTGGTGGAGTCGGTTTTTGGTGGAGTCGCTCTTAAATGTAATCGGTTTTGTGTGCAGTTAGTAGTTAATTAGTACAATTAGTTGATATGGTCCCTTGTGACCAGCTAGTAAGTGACAATTGTACGAGCTGCAATTTTTCTCGATATTTTTCTCGTGCAGTGCTACTTATTTAAGTTCAAAGTCAACTATCAAGAAGGTGGCTAAACCAACAGATCCACTGGTGACAAAATCAATAATTAATACACTAGCTTCATATAGGTGCTAAAAATTAAAACAAATGACGAACGAAATAAATTAACAAGATGCCTGCTTACGATGGAATGAGCAAAGGTGAGGGAGGTGGAGGGCTGTCGACTAATTAACCAACGAGATACATTGGTGGTGGGTCGGACGAGTGTGAGTAATCAACGAATAAATATACTATTAAAGGTTGAAGCGAGCACAAATATCCAACCAATGAGAAACATTGGCGAGGATCAGTCATCTGCTGGATGTGGTTCTGAGAGAACCTTCGGAAAAGTAAGTTTTTAAAGTAAACTTTTAATAATAATTTTTAAAAAATTTTTACTACACTTTGGAAGTTTATAATTTTTTTAATTATTTGGAGAATTTTGTAATTTTTGGGTTTAAGGTCATGCAAAGTCTCATGGTCAAAGTCAAAGGTCTAGTTAAAGGTCACTTGGATTTAATATGGTGGTAGTGTGACGCCGTATCATGGTGGCTAATCGGTTCCAGACCCCTGTTCACTCTAAGCAAAAACGTACGAAAGTTTTATTTTTTATAAATTTTTAAAATAAATTTTTAAATAAAATAGTTATATTTTTAAAATTATTTTTATCAGTTTTAATAATTATTTTGAGAATTTGTAATTAAAAATTAAATAATTTTTTGGGTTTCACAGTCATCCAACGTTAAGATCTCGGGTCAAGATCACCTGGATCCAAGGTGCCAGTTGGGGTTAAATATGTGTAATTTGTACCTTGTTTTTTTTCTCGAATTTTTTTGCTTTTTTTTGGAAATTTTTGTTTTCAAGATCAACCAAGATCAAGGTCGAAGGTCAAGGTCATAAACATCTAACATGGTTGACGAGATGGGCACTGGCTGACCTGGCGCTGGCCCGTCATGTCGGGAGCTTAATCGATCCACCTGCCTTTGAACCCTTGACCTCCTACATGTAGATCTTAGAATAACTTCTTAAAATCAATTTCGAATATTTGCGGGTTTTTTTTAAGTAGCTTGTAAATTTTAAAAAATTTTTGTAATTTTTTTTTTGGTTTTTTGGGTTTTTTTCGGGTTCAAGATTATTCAAGGTTACGGTCATAGGGTCAAGGTCAGGGTCATCGACATCTAACATATCTGATGAGATGGACATTGGTCGATCTGACGAGGGCCGGTCGTGTCGGGAGTTTTGTCTATCCACCTGTCATCTAACCCCGTACCTCCTACTTGTACATCTTTACATAATATTTTTAACAATTTTTATTCTTTTCAATTTTTTATTATTTTTTAGGGGATTTCCTAATTTTTCTGGAATGTTTTGGATTCTTTTGGGTTAAGGTAATTACGGGTACGGATACAGGGTCAAGGACACGGGTTAAGGTCTAAGGTCACCTGTATCCAATATGGTGGTCGGGTGATTGTCACAACATGGTGGCCGGCTGGCACCTGGCTCCTACTCCTGCATTCTTTATGCCCGAATGCAGATAATTATTCTACTCAGTTAATTTCCGTTGTGAGGCATTCATTCTGTTTTTGAGAAATGCATGTCTTGCTATTGTATTATAGGTCTTACTTTGCAAGGAAGAAAAGTGCATGAATTTGAAGAATATTTTCTCGAGATAACTAATAAAACCAATTCTCTTGTCACTTATACTCCCAAATATATTTTTACCAAAAATATCAATAGCCCAGGCAAAGACGTTTCGTTCTTTCAAGAAGTAACAAAGCAGAAGGAAATTTAGTGAAAATCTTATATATTTTACCAAACATAAAAAAGCAATACACTACTTGCTACGATCTTCCAAAGCAACCAACAATTTTGGAAACTGTATTTTTAATAGTTTATATATATATATATACATACACACTGAATAAGTATTCAGTAATTTATTTTGGTCCCAAGGAATTAGTTTCTATTTTTCACTAAAGTTTCGCATGTGTTATCTTGCTGTCCCATCTCTAATGACCTCGTTGTCGACGAGACTAATTACCTACCTACCTAGCTGTCAGGCCTCTCACATTCTATTTGAAATTTCCGCACCCGAGAGTGTTCCAACAAGGCGACCTTTTCTGATGACTGAAACATGATGATTCACAATTTGTCTTAACAGATAGTTTATAGCTTATTGCTACAAATATTCAAGCAAACATAGCGTGCCAAACCCCATTTACTTAATTAAGGGGTATGGTATTATCAACCGCGTTTTCAGAAGTGTGAGATATCCGTTATACAAATCGCTATTCAGTGTCTTGTTTTTAATCGCATACACTTTATGATATTTTGAACTTAATGTATTTCAAAAATCGATTTCTGGGTGCGCATAGCTCCCTTAGTATTCATTAAGGGAAAAATCGTATATAGGTTTACGTCTTATATTTTCTTATAGAATAACATGCCGGAGTTTGCCGGTGTTGTTCCAAAACATACTGCATGCTAAACAGAATTTGCCTAATAGCTAGTAGTTCATCAGCGTTTGCTGGACTTGCTAATATACTACATATTTAATGCATTATTTTAAGTATTTTTCATTACTTAATTTTAAGTATTTTTCATTTCTTTATTTAAGTATTTTTCAGTACTTAAATATACATGTTGCTGTTTTGTAATAATGTTTTATTAATGTATAGTAAAGACTATTAATTTTTCCGTAGTGAGTGTTAATTCGTAAGCAATACTAAAATCTTCTAAACTGTAATAAATAAGTGTAAGTTATTTTAAAAAATGGTGCAGTCTAAGATAAGGTTAATACCTCAACTACGGCAAATGTAAACGATTTGTTTTAATTGTTACTTAATTCTCTCTCCCCGATTACTGCGACTGTCTTTCGGCACGGATGAAAGAGAGCCGGGAAGGTCTGTCAGGGGGTGGTAGTTGGATGGTGGGTGTGTTAATGTGGCCAGCTGCGGGCTCGCCAGCTGCTGACAGAAGCCAGAAGCTGGGACTGCCACCCCATTAGCCGGCCAGTGTCTCTGTGTGAGCGCCCGACACCGCGGAACACCACCCTCCCCCCGGGGAACAACGCTGCTGCAAGCCGCTCCACAAGTGTTACAACACCACGGCCGCCCTCGCTTGCTAGCAGATCTCACTGTCGCCATGGCTGACTATAAAACTGGGGAATAAAACCTAACAGTTGAATTAAAAATAATTTATCGTACACTATCGACCAAAAAGTAATTGGGCACCTGTCCACAATGTTTGCCCGGTGGTTGTCACCCCGTTAGAATCTCGTAGGGCCACCTCTTGCGGCTATTACAGCAGCCAGCCACCTCGTCTGGCATGCTCTCTACGAGTGTTTGCAGGACATCCGCGGGGATTCGTCACCATTCCTCTTGCAACCATTCCATGAGTTGAGCAATGGATTTTGGCCACGCCTGACGAGCCCTCACCCGGCGATCCAATTCGTCCCAAAGATGTTCTATAGGGTTGAGGTCGGGGCTCTGGGTGGGCCAGTCCAATCGGCGAACATTAATATCGGCGTACCACTGCATAGTAGTCCTTGAAACATGGCACCTGGCGTTGTCATCCTGGAAGTAACACGGGTTCATTCCGTAAAAACGCCACAATGGTGGGAGCATTTCATTATCCAGAATGTTACAATAGGCCTCTGTGTTCATGCTACCACGGACAAACACAAGCGGTCCTACGCCGAAGGACGTGAAACAGCTCCTCACCATCACTCCACCACCGCCGAATTTCCTAGTTGACACTATACACTCCTGCAAAAGCCGTTCCCTGGGTAGACGCCACACCCATACACGTCCATCGGACCGGAATAACGTAAACTTCGACTCATCACTCCACAGAACCGATTTCCACTGCTCCAGTACCCAGTTGCGACGGTCCAAACACAACCTGAGTCGCCGAGCTTTATTGCTTGTCGTGATATGGGGCTTATGTGCAGCTGCTTTTCCGAAATATCCAAGTCGGTGGGCCTCTGTACGCAATGTTCCAATGAAAACCGATACTCCTGTTGCTGCATGAAATTCCTGTCGGATGGTAGCCATGGGTTGTGCCCTAATTTTGACAATTTCACGTTTCAGGGTTCTGCGATATCTGTCGGTCAAGATCGGAGGTCGCCCAGAAAGTGCAGCATTGGCACAATGCCCAACGATCTTTCACTTACGCAGGACGAATGCGACCGTTGGTTTGGGCTGGTTTACCTTCCGTGCAACCGCCCGGCTAGACAGCCCAATGATATGGTAGTCCACAATCACGCCCTTATCGAAGTCCGATAGCTCTGTAACTCGCGGTATCTCCTTGTAAACTGGTTCTACACCGGCCTGCCTGCAGCGTATGGCGGCTACACAAGTCAACTGACGGACTGAATTACCTATCTTCACGGGTGCCCAATTACTTTTTGGTCGAAATTTGTACAACAGAAATAAGAAGGCGACGTCCACTGTACACTTCCCGTCAGAATAAATGAGCGACGGAAAAAGTTCAAGTGCCCTTTGGCAATCTTCGGCTTTTGACAAGATGTATCGCCTTCGCTCTTAGGTAACCAGCACCATAGAACTATCCGGCCAATCATTCAGTGTTTTAACTTCGCCAAGAATCTCTTTAGCTTCTATTGGAGCATCATCCTGAGATCGGTTTCTCCAAGTGAATAAAATGCATTTAATTGGATGAAGCAATTCGTTCTGTGATTTATTAAGTTAATGCAAAAACCCAATATCTCACATGAACTCCTCACTGGAAGTCTGTGTCTCACGCGCAAACATGTAACACTTAGTGGAATAATCAATCAATTATAAAGGCGAGCTGAGCTACAGTGTTGTGTAACATAGCTTGTCCTAAAATATTTTAGCGGAATTACCTTACATGAGATCCACACTAAACGTTCACGAGTCATGCAAGCAGCCAGTGGAAAGAAAACCAGTCGTAAAGGTGTGCTAAGCGACAGTGTTGTGCAACACAGCTTGTTCTGAAATATTTTAGCGGAATTACCTCATATGAGCTCCACACTAAACGTACGCGAGTCATGCAAGCAGTCAGCGGAAAGAAAGAAAGAAAACCAGTCGTAAAGGTGTGTTAAGCGACAGTGTTGTGCAACACAGCTTGTTCAGAAATATTTTAGCGGAATTACCTCACATGAGCTCCACACTAATCGTTCAAGAGTTGTGCAAGTAGGAACGCGTAGCGGAAAGAAAACCAATAATAAAGGCGAGCTGAGCTACAGTGTTGTGCAATATAGTGTGTCTCGAGGTATGTACGCGACATTCGATGCTTCAAACAATGAAACAGTAAATGTATGTGAAATATCTATAATTACATATAAATGTAAAAGATAAATGCATTATTGCTCTGTTAGTAATTAAAATAAACCCTATTCAATGTGAGACGTTAAGTAGTTATAATATTTGAATTTCATGATCGATACACAAAAATGAATTTCCTGCTGTCGTACGAATTTGCGAAGACCGAATATCACACTTTAGAGAAATATATGGCTATATTCATCATTAAATAAAGTCACTAAACATTAATGAAACAGTCGGCGCTTGTTGCAGATGTAATTATTGAATGCGCACATCAAGAATGTTTCTCTTGCAACTAGCTGCTGTCTGCATGAAAAGCCACGTCCTACCCAACCAGGCCAATATCTACGCTGCCAAATCAAATCCTTGCGTAGGTTTCTTACTATCTACACTAGCCGACAGACGTCTGTGCACGTCTGAGCGGGCAGAGCGTGTTAAACGTAGCAAAAAAAAAAAAAAAAAGGGGGTAAGGGGGGGTGGAAGAGATGTGCACGCAGGTATAGCCGTACTATCGGGTATTCCACAAACATCAGTTACGGCGGACACAGGTATATGTAAGGCAATGGAGGACGAAGGACGTTCGCAGAGGTACAGGAAATTTATCCTCAGTGATAAAAATTGCACTTGACCATTTTATTTATATAATACCACATATTAAAAAATTATACAACTGGAATACTACTTAGTTTTTATCACTCGGTGCAATTCCACGTGAATTAATGTATACGTACAGTTTATCGAAGTATAACAAAACAGTAATTTCAGGCCAGTGCTTTTCTATTGAAACTATAGAAAATGTTTTATATCTTTATTTGCACAAAGTTGCGAAAATGAGTGTTTTTATTCATAGTGGACCGACCGTACTATAAAGAATGCATACACACAGTGTTATAAAGCAAGGAAAAAAATAATAAAATTATAATCTACAGCATAGTATTCATCTACTTCACAAATTCCACCCAATTAATCTGCGTGTAAGCATTCTTGCCGGGCTGAACGCTAGTTTATGTGAAATTGTGGTCTACATACGCCTGGTTGTTCAAATTAAAAAGCTCACGAAAATCACAGCAAACATTTAGAGTTTATATAAAAAGTTGTTAAGCATCTTGTCGGTTTATGTATTTTTTCTAGGATTCCGGTTCGCGTGCAAAATTAATGCCACCTGTTGAAATGTTTTTCCAAATAATGCTAGCTTCAGCAGACGGTGTATCCAATAATAAAATATTGTTTGTAGCATTTATGATAAAGTTATTTGTACTAAATTAACAGACCGTAATAAACGTTTGTCTATGATTCATGTCAGTAAATGTTATCCCAAATGCAATGTTCATTAAGAGAAAATATTTTCTTGGTTATGAAACAAAGATTGTGCAAATGTGTAATCCTGTTTGAAATTTATTAACAACAAAAACATTAACTGTTTAAAATTATATGCCTGTCAAATTACTACACAAACAGATTCAAAACTAACAATATCGTTAGGCTATAGTAATAAGTAAATTAATACATTGGTGTTGAAGTTAAGGTCACGCGTATTTGCTCAAGAGTTATAGGTAAGATTTCTAGTTGGAACGTATTTATTTAAAAAATAATATAAAATATAATAATGTTTGTATTATATTTGCGGTATAAATAAATATATTTTTGAAAGTATGTTAAATATTAATTTAGATACTCTATTTACAAATGTGACTGAAATACAAGCTTGACTGTAATATTAAATATCTATATATTTCATGTCCACTTAGTAGATTTATTTATTTATTACAAGGAAAGCCAAGTATTCTTTTAGTTACTAGTTTTCAAGGTTTTACTTGTAAAAGAACCATAAAATGCACACACAATTCCAGATTTACAGCACTAATGTTTTTAATTCCGTAACAACATTTTTCTCATAGTACTCCTATTGGAAGTGACATTTCTCATGAAAGGTTGACTCCTACAGACAAGCATAAATCACACCCTTGCCCTACCCGGGATTCAAAACCGGAACTACTCATGCTCAACACTCAACCGACTGCGCCAATAGGTCAACCAGAACATTGTTAGTAGTTATAAGAACTTATTTTAAGTGAACCAAAAGTAGCTTATTTCATTGGAGATAATTTCTAGGTTACCATTTAAGTAATATATTAACTACTTGTTCCACATTGTACCTATAATTCACAGCCACGTTGGTTGGTATTCGCTTTCATACATTTGCGCTATATTAAATGCAGAGACTGCAGGCAAAGTTTTGAACATTGTTTTGAAACATTTATAGTTTAGCTTAATCTTCATACATCACTCTTTTCTTTGGAATAAAAAATTGAAAATAAAAATATATCTTGATCCTTTTCTCAGTTATATTTTGTGCTATTGTCTAGCAGAGATTGTACTAAATATTCCTTTATCAATTAATATAACATCATTATAATTTTAAAACGTTTTAAATTTATTACTCATTATTAGAATAAATTTATTCGCTGCTCCGTATTGTAATTGATGATTTCGACAAGAAACACAATTCATGAATTCTATGTCATCAAAAATATCGTGCCAACAACTATGGATATGTTACGCAATTACATTCGGTACTGACTAGATAGATGGCAGCTAAGTACGACATTGTGTATTATTATTTACACGTTTTGGATGTTTTAAAGAAGTAAAACTGCTATGCTGTAAAATGTGTTCAAGTTGGCTTAGTATTATGTTGGCTCAAGTCTCACAATGTTAACAAATTTTGTAAACAAATGTTGTCTTGAATAATGCATTCCCGTTGAGATGTTTCGTACGCCACGCCGTAAACCTTCAGATCAAATATTTGTATCCTCCACTCACCCGTATTTTAATGGTGAAAGATATTATGAAAATGTTGAAAAGGAACAAGTAATCCGTTGATGCATCAAACCACAGAAAGCATTCCACCTCCATCGTTGTTACTTTTATATAACGTGATTTTAATTGGATTCTGTTTAATATTTAAACAGAGAAATCGATCTCAATAATAGAAAAGCAATTGAATTGTATCGAACAATACACGCAGAAGGTAAATAAATCCTCCAGCACACACTGTCACGAGCACTGCTACCTGTTGTCGCCAGCAAAATGTCTCCGTGTCCGGTGTTGCATTTGCTGTAACTCAAGACAAAATACCGAATGTTTTTATGTCCGCGTGAATACTGGAGGGGCGCAATCTTGCCGCTCAGCTAGAGACCGGACCGTGCCGAGCCGTAGTCTAGGGAATAAGATTGGACTCGCATGCACAGACGTTTGCCGGTACCAGTATATAAGTCTACAATGGTAGCCATTTTGGAAGACAGTGCTACCTCAAATATAATGCTTATATAGCATCTCTCAGAAATTGTTCCACCGATTTGGCATCAGTGAAAGTAATGAGAACGTTAAAAAGCTGTATATAATTATATTTCTAATGTGGTAACCCCTAAGTACTGCATTTTGATGTATATCTTTAAGTAAAACTTCGCATATAGTAGTATACAAATGGGCTTACTAAGTGGGGCTTGGAGCTGCAGACAAGGGAACTAGGCGACCACCATCATTCATGATGCCATGCGGGAAAAATTTCCAGTTTATCCCCAAAATATTTCCTATTTTCCTTCACGCCCGCGGTGGCCATATTAGATCTCAACCTCCAGCTCTATCAGGCCGATGCCAGGGTGTTGGGACCCTTACACCTAGTGTCTTGGTGGGTGCCGAGTCTCATGCTCTGTCATTCCTTTCGGGATCTGTCTACCTAGCACCGTAATATGGTACCGAATACCAGCATTGGGTTACACGCTCACCAGACGTAACATATAAGCATAGCTGACTGTAATTTTCGAAGCCCATAATATATAATTGTCAAATTTATAACACAGGCCGCACGCCCGACGATGAGAATGGTCGCAGGGCCTAGTATACTCCATGTCTACTTATAAGCATAGTTGACTGTAATTTGCGAACCATGTAAGATATTATTGCAAAATTCCTAACATAGGAATTATCCACGATGGTGGGAAGGGTCGCATGACCAAGTATATACTATATATACTTATAAACTTAGTTGGCTGTAATTTCCAAACACATAAAGATTTAGTTGCTAAATTCATAACATAGACATCATCCACGACTACGAGGAGGTTCGCAGGGTCAAGTATACCCTATGTCTACTAATAATCATAAGGGGATGTAATATCCTAACCACATAAGATATACTTGCCAAATTCATAACATAGGCATCAAACTTCAACAGAACTATTCAGTGTTAATATTCACAACCCTAATCATGCATTTTACAGTATCTATGACCAATAAACATGCTAAGGGAATATTATACCATGCCTATCCTACTTCAGCAGCGCAGTTTTGCATGCCTTAATACGCCAATAAGTTTGAAAAAATCTGATTTCTCTAACCACCAAGAGTACTTTGACATCACGAGTCATTGCCAGATACATCATTATTCGCAAGGAAAAAAGTCGTAAGTATTAAATTCGAAGAATGGGAGGAAAAATATGTTTTGCCAGTTCATTAACTCATTGTCATCACCATATTGCCAGCGCCACTTAATATACAGCTCGTTGTCAAAAATATGCCTTGAATCAATGCCAGCAGAAATCATCAACATTATGAAAACTCCATCAAAGTGGGCGAATGCTTTTCCATGTAGTCCATAGTGAGGGAATTGGTGCATCCAGACAAAAAGGTCACGTTTTTTCATGTTAACAGCATTCCTAATCTGTTATCGGATTCTGTGAAAGACGGTACATATACCAGACCCGCAACAGCTTACCAGCTGCTAGCTCTATTTGCGCAATTGATGCGTATGTGCATTCGGGAGAACCCAGGTTCAGTTCTCAGTCCATACATCCAGATTTCAGTTTTTTTCCATGGTTTCTTGAACTCACTCCAGGAATACATTTAGATGGTTCCTTAACATAGGTCATGTTCGATTCCTTCCTCCGATACCGATTGTGTGTGCTGCCTGGTTGAAAACAAAGTGCAAAATATTTAATCATCAAATGGTGAAGCATGTTGGATGCCCACCATGGTGCTAGGCAATTTTATTGCAAAGTGCAAAAACTATTTACTTAGTAAGCTATTAACTATACCGAGGGACACACACACATACACACACATACACACACACACACACACACACACACACACAATATATATATATATATATATATATATTATATATATATTATATAATATATATCACATGTGATGGCTAGAGTCTTATTGAATATTATTTAATATCTTTAAATTGTAAAAAAATATTTTAAATATACCAAATATATGTTTTTTCCTTTACCAAGAGCATTTTGTAAACTTTCGTGAGCAGGACATTACTCGAGATACAAAACATTTAGTTGTAAAACAATACACATTTATTTATACACACATCAATCACACAATATTCTTCTTCTTCTGCATAGCAAATACAATACAAGGAATTGCTATTTTTAAACGAATTTTATTTCTGATTCAAGGATGGCATTAAATACATAATATTTATTAAATGTACCATGGATTGTCATAACTACATAGTCGTAGGATTTATAAGTTGCATGGAGCATAGAAATGATTTTGATTTTTGCACGCATGACGTCTTGTGGCATACATCTCGACGAACTGTCGAAATGGCGCTCAGCAGCACTGCTTGTTAAGGTCAAGGACGTTCGTTCCGATGGGGCAATGCATTGTGAATCGCCGGCTCTTGGTATCTTCCAATCACATACACAGAATGCCGCCTGATTATGAACACCTTTAATATGTTGGGAATGTTGTCATATGGAATAAGAGTTGTTTTTTTTAGGGGAAAACAATAGTCTGCGCTGAATGACCTCTGATTGATAGGAACGAAAGTTTCCGAAAACACAATTCATTAGCCAATGAGAACCAAGAGTGATTGTGGCGGAGTTTGAATGAAGGTAAGTAATTAGCCAATGAAACATGTGGGTGGGGATGGAGGGGACCAGTTCCATCAGCTCACCTGGCGGCATAGCCGAAAACATAGCACTACTTAACATTGAAAATAGAATCCAATTCAGTGGGCACCATCAGCACCGCCTAAACTTTAAAACATAAATAATTATGGCTGCCACCTGCTGGCTAAATCGATAATTTGGACACTAGCACAGCATAGGTGATGTAAATGTAAACATATGAAATCCAATATGGTGGCCTCCAGCAATGTATAAACAAAAGACAGATAAAAATCCAAGATGGCAGCCTTCAGTAATGTATAAACAAAGACAAACGAAAAATCAAGATGACTGCATACGACAGAATGGGTATAGATGACGGGTGTGAGGGCAGTAGGTGGGTAGGTAGTTGGCTTAACGTATCGTCGACAGCGAGGTCATTAGAGACGGAGCAAGTTGCACAGGAAGGATTGAGGAAGGAATCGGCCATGGCCTTTGTTACTAAACCACCCCAGAATTCGCCTGGAGTGGTTTCGGGAAACCATTGAAAACAGAAATCAGGATGGCCAGACCGGGAATCGAAGCAGGGAATCGAAACCAGATCCTCCCGAAAGCGAGTCCATTGAGATACCACTGCGCCACCTCGCTCTGTGTGTGGGGGGAAGGTATCAGTCGTCTGCTGAGCGTGGGGTTTGTGGACCTCTGGAAATGTGTTTTAATAGATTTGAAGTAATGTTTTCAATAATTTTTAAATAAATAAAGGTAGAAGTAATATTTTACAAGTTTTTATATATATTTTGGATTTTTTTGGGATGTGTTATATTGTTTTAGATGTTTTTCAAATATTTTGTAATTTCTGGGTTTTCAATGTCATGTTCACCGGGGTCGAGGTCAAAGGCCTTGGTCAAGGATATTGGTCAAGTTCAAGGTAAGCTACATCTAAAATGGCTGCCAGGCGACCAGAATGGCAGAGCATGAACATCTCTGATCATCCGATCCCCTTACCCCTTGTGCAGGCTTCCCCAAATAATTCTACTTACTGGAATACTACAACAGTAATCAGTAAGTACACATAAAGCTTAGTACACTGCTGGGCTTTCGAAATTCATCACAATGGACGCAAAGTATTGATCCGACATTGGGAGACTGCATAGCATAGGGTAGAACAATGGCGTAATTAGTTGTTCGCCGAGTGGCACCATACTGTGAAGCAGTATATAAGCGGAGGTCGGAGAGCAACTGGGATCTAGAGGATGTATGTTTCCGTGTTGTTTGTGAGCACAAACGAATGAGTATGTAGGTTCGGAGAACACGACAACCTCACAAACATGTTTCCGCTATTGACCGCATAAGAATCGTAACCTATCGAGATTGTGGATTATCCTAATGCGATATTGGTCCTCGGATTGGAAGATGTGTAACTACAGCGAAGCAGCTATAAGATCAGTGGTCGAGGAGGGACGGATTGAGCGATGTGCAGGAAGCCATAACAGCCCCGTCGCATTAACGAACGCCAGGGCAGATATCTGGAACGCATGACGATTGCAGGCCATACAGTCACATCAAATACTCTCGCTCGGGATGTCAGGTGTCTGGTACATAAATCTGTGTTATCACGCACAGTTCTCGCCGTCTAGAACATCGATGCCTCATGTCCAGGCGCACATTACTATGGCTGTCACTGAATGCTCACATACTGTAAGTGCCTGCGGATGCAATGGTGAGTGAAACATCGGATATGGACGGACTAATGGCTTGCCATAGTCTTAACCTGCGAGTTCCTTTTCTACCTGTAGCATGACTATGGTCGCATTAACCTCTCGCAGCACCGTGGTGTTTGCCTGATCGAGTCCTACATAATGCATAGTCATACCGACCTGGAACCTGGAATGATGGCATAGGGTGACATCGTATTCCAGTCCCGTTCGTGCCTAGTCGAAATCGCTGGTGCGCTGACCAGCAACCGTTACATCGCGGAGGTGTTGGAACCTGTTGTTGTCCCCTTACCTCAGGGCCAACTTGGGGACATGTGCGAATAGGACAATGCACGATCTGATGTGGGACACATCGTCCGACGGCTGCTGGATGACCACCATGACTGCTGCATTCCTGGCCTGCGTGTTCACCAGATCTCTCGTTAATCGAAAATGCGTGGTCCATGGTCGAACTATGACTAGGTTGTGACAGGATTCCCGCCACTATATCGGATGAACTTTGGGCACACATCAAAGCCACGTGGGTATAGCGGCAGTTAATTTCGTCTGAGGGGGGTGGGAAGTGGGGCACAAAGCACAGAATTCCTACAATCCATACTTAGTATCGGGCTGCAAGTATAAACGTGTCACCCGTGTATGATGGCTACTCTTGTCCAATATTTCCAGTTGTGATGCCTCATGATCTTTATGGTACTGCAAGTTTAGTGGCAGCGGTGTATTAAAGCATCGAGCCCTTCAATATTATAGCATGTTAGAATAATATAGTCGCAGATATAGAAAATGGTATTCCATAGAAGAAAACCAGTTTAGAGGTGGTTTCGGAACCAACAAGGCATGTCATACTTGCATTGGCCTCCTTGGTCACCAGATCTGAATAATATGATAGAACATTTGTAGCCATAACAGAAACGCATTATGGAAGACAATCAACATGACTTCACAATAGACTCCACAATATATACACATGATGTACTATGGGAGGAATTGTTTCCTGGAGAGGAATATTCTGAATGCAGTTTGAATTTCATGTTAATAAACATTAGTTAGAATGATATGTAGGACGGAATACACTGCACAAGAAAGTATTGTATGAATATGGCTGTTTACTCCAATATTAATTTAAAGACCTGTTTTAAAATTCGATGCTAATAAATATTAACGATCTCTTAATGCAACATAGAAATTACTCATCAGAATATAATACTATAAGAAGTTAAGTAAATGTAGTATTTACTTAATCGAATTGATTTACTGGATTTAGTCTTATAATAATTATGCATTGGGTTGATTTCACGAATATACTAAACTGCACGTTTTTAACCGGTGCAACAGTGTAACATACTTAGCATACAAAACCACAATCAAGGTAACGTCCTCCTACCAGTTCAGAACATAATTACAGTGGTACTGTGAAAAGTTTTGAAATTTAGTTACGAACCTTTAAACGCATGAAGTGAAGTTATGAATCTTTGCTATGATTTTATTAGTATTTACATGATGAGATTATCAGTTGTAAAACGATATTAACATCACGAAATAAATACCGTTTTAAATAGTGGTCACGGAACATATCTTCATAGCATTTATCGAATTCACTACATAGTGACAAATTGTGAATTTCGTTGGCTATTGCCTTGACGTATTGTCTTTTTACTTTCGAGACAAATAACTTTACACAATGCTGCGACTACGGTCCAGGAAAACTATTCTTTAGCAACTATAGTATCACCATTTATACACTACCCACGATTAACGTAGTACAATGTTGAAAGCCTTTCCCACTTTCTTGTGTCTTCCGACTCATGTAACATTGGTGTTACTATAGGTCAAGTGACTTGTATACATATGTATGTTTAGCACGATATTTAGTAAGCATGTTTATCGAGCAACATTGTTAAGTTATTTGCAAAACTAACGTGTTTCTACGCTACCACTTCTTGTTCAGTGGTAGGCCTGCACAAATTATAGGAATCGATTTTCAGTGGCCATTGGTTTGGAACGTGGCTATTATAATGCGATGGCGAAACAAAGAACCCGTTTACGTGAGTCGCGACTAGCATTACAGCAGTACCTCAGCCGGTGCACATGTTAAACTATATGCAGTTACGGACACTGTCTATTTGCAAAAGCACACAAGATACAGCGAACAACCTGTAGATGTAAAACCCACGAAACAGTATAACGAGGAGGCAGTTGTATTGTTAACAACCTTCTGCTTGCCCATTTAGACTCTACATAGTCACTAGATACCCGTATGGAGTGAAAACTACAAGATTGTTGAAGGTCGCACGCTTCTTAGCGATCGTGGTATAATTACACTAGAAAACCTTTAAAGTGTGATTTTTAATATATTTCAAAACTACATTCCTATAGTCATTACTTGAAAAATGGCAGTGTTGCAGTAATAGTTATTTAGGTCAGTAAAACTAAAACAGAAATAAAATTGTTGCGTGTGTGTTTAATTTGAAGGAATAGCTGAAAATGCCTTCATAGTTAGAGTAATCGCGGTGTAGTAAATTACTTTGCATATAACATATTGTGCGAACTGTAGAAATAATGAACACAGATATGAACATAGTTACATTGTGTCTAATAAGATATTCAGTATAACAAACATTTTGCCTCTGAACAAAACGCGGATTCAAGACAAGTAAATAAGAAGAGTGATAATTACTCTCAGGTACTTTAAAATATCCAGTTAACGCTTGAATATTTCTGTTTTATATCGCAAATGAACAACTTTCAGGCCAATGCTAACCATCACTGTGGATCGTGGCCTATTTATTTTAATGATGCCAGAATGCTGCTGCAAAGATCCATGTTGCCAAGTCAGATGACTCTCATAGTGTGTGCGTTAGTCATTCTGTGTTGCCTATTCACGCGATTAGATCGTTTTGGGGTGAGCTCTTTTCGCTTATTAGTATATGGGTGTAGAACTAACTGCAGTGAATATACCGTCGACTGTGATAAACATAGTCTATGAAGATCAGCTGTTGTCTTCGCACATGGTGTTTGTATTGGGATATTGTGTTTTCGAGAAGATACATCTCTCGATGATGTGAGAATGCCGATTGTGTCGAGAGCTCGTTCTGTGTACTGTTGCATACTGAAAATTGCTAAGAGCAGTTAAATCAATACGGTAACTTGATCATACACACCACGATTTTTAAAAGGCTAGTGCAACTACTGTACGCCCACTGCGAGTGAGCATATGTTGTCTAAATTACCTCAAGATTGGACTATGCGTCTTTCTTCTGCCAGTTCATTACAAAATCAGAGTTGGTTGTGACAATACTAAAAACATTTTCATAATTATTCTACACAAAACCAACATACACTCTCATAGTAAAATATAGGAATTTAATGAATATAGAAAGTGATAGGCTCGAACATAATATCCTAAACACAGTAATTATTGTCATAGGTCGACAGAACATGTGTTTTTATGTTATGTTTGGTACGTGCAGATTATCTATGTAAGTGTTTCAATTGTATTATTTATTTTATTTCACATGCTATTTTAATTTGAATGTTAATTTTCGCACATTTCTCACATATAATGGTAATATTTTTAAACCCCTTTTTTAATGATTTATGCATACCACCAGTACACTTAATTTCTATATTCTATGATAATTTTGCAGTATTCTTAGTTTCGACACATTATTATTTCACTATTGTAATATTATGTTTATATATTTATTTTTGTTCTCAGTAATTCCTCTATGATTTTTAAAGTTTAATTATTTACTTTATTCTCTTATTAGAAAGATTTTTGATTTTGGTTTATTTTATTTTAAGGAGGTTTAGTCGGAAGTAGGCCGCGATTGGCTGGTCTTGAATGGTGATGCCGGAAGGCTTGTTTCTGGGTGGGACTTTCAACATGGATGGTTAATTGTATTTTCGCTGAGATTTCAATCTTAGGGAATCCCCAACGCCAACCTAAGAATAGATTAGTAATAAGTCCCAGAAGTAGTGATTATGTCACTTCCACAGCCGATTATATAGGAAGGTTGATGGCTGGTGTCTAGGTAATTGTATTAGTGAGTTTTGTTGGAGACGGCAGGAAACCGATCTCTAGACGCCAGGCACCATGTAAGCCACGTTAGCGGCGCATCAGAATACAGGTGACACCAAGGAGTTTGAGAGTCTGGGTGCAGACCTATGTGAAAGACTTCACTTGTAATCTATTTCTACGAACTTATGGTATTTTCAGAAGTTTAATTTACGGAACTAGGCATTTTCTGAACTTTAACTTGTGTATAATCAGTAGTCCCGAGATCTCGCATGAGCTACTAACGCCGGAGAACATTAACATCTAAAAACAATTTAACTAAGTGTAATCTTATTTGAGCAGAGTTTAACTATTTGAGGGAAAGTGAGGAGTAATTCTTCTTAAGCAATTAAAACTTAAATTGACATTTTCAAGTAAATGTTTGGATCGTGAGAACTTTAAATGCAACTAATTATTTGGGAGCTTAGTCAGTTTCTTAAACAGTTAGAAACTTAGGAAAGATACTTCCGGTTATGAAGTAATTTTTTTCTAATTTTAATTTCAAGTCAGTTGCCAGTTGTTAAATTCTGCAGCAGCAATAATCATGTTTTATTTTTAACTTTTAATTTGTTTTAATTTACTTAGTTGATTTAACTCTATTCTTTACTGGATGGTGGTACTTCATTTTTGGTCATCAACATAAGTTTAATTTGATTTTCGAGTACAGTGATTTTTCTTACACACATATTTAAAGTAAAATAAAAATTTCACATTTGAATTTTACATCTTGTTGAATTGCATAACAAATTTGGTTTGATTTTATTTATTTTTTATTTCACTAATATATTAATTATTCAGATTTCACGTTCATATGAAGTGCTGAGAATGAATGCAAATTGCTTCTGTCCATGTTATTTACAGTGATCCAGAGATCCTCAGTTTCTTCTATGGTATGCTAAAGATTGCAAAATTATTAAGGTGCATGGAGACACGTACAGGCCTACGTTTGACACCTTCTAACTCAAACTACGTCCAACCCATACTTGTGAAGCACATATACATATTTTAACCTTTTTTCTTTCCTGCAGAGCGTTCACTTAACAAATAGTGAGTGTAACGGCCCTCCGCACACAACTCCCCTAACTTCCAAACCTCTTTCAGAGCTTTATTGCGTACCTACTGCTCGTCTTATTGCGCTTGGCATACGTAGCAGTACTGACAGCACATTTATGTTTCACTGATAGTGTCCAATCATTTAATTTGTGTGAAATAAATAACAACCTACAGAATGTACGATATATTCTAAGTAATGTGTCAACGCTGACCATACTAGTATTGTTGACAACGAAAATGTGTACTTCGAAGTTGTTTTATAACTTAGGCAGTGTAAGGAATATGAATGTATATGTATATATACGTATGAATGTATATGTATATATGTATAAGGTAACTTTGTGATCTGATTTTATCTGTAGGAAACCTATTTCTTCGTGTACTATTTTTGGTCCCTACAATAGGCTGTTAATGATAAAGTGAGCACTTTTTAAGACCCTCCCAAAAGGCATAAACCAATAATAAATATATTGTATTGCAGCCTCAGGTGTTAAATTTTGAGGGTGGGGAAATGTATACACTGTGTTTATTGGTCACATTGCAATGTTTATATTAAAAAGCAGCAGGAAGATGGAAATTGTATGAAAGGGAATATTTAGAAGGGCCTTAGAAAGTGCTCACTTAACCGTGAACAGCCTAAAATAATACTATATTTCTCAGCTCTCTTGTTGGTGTCTCATACAGTAATCAAAATATAACACAAGTAAATGTATTGACAAACAAAAGGGTTACTCTCACACAAAATAACATGTCTTTGTTTTACTGTTTATATTCATGTTATTATACACTTCTGTGTTTGCACGGTCATGCGCGATCGGTAATGAAAGTAAAAGCATCACAACATTTGACGAGCGGTTTGGGCATTTAGCGTGCCCCTCCAAAGTCACAGAGTTTGGTCCTGATTGCCCATGCATTTGTAACCCTGAACTTCGTCGTGTGATCAGTTGAGGACCCTACTGCAGTTTCGGACACGCCTTATGGTCTCCCTTTTTAAACAGATATCCTCTGACAACACACACATTTCGCACACCTTTGGTCCCCATTCGACTCTGGGCATGCGTACCTTCTATGTCACAAGCATATACAACCATTTAAATGCACGTTATCGTGTAGCGATGTCTCGACAGAGCCAGATGGTTCTAGGAAGTGAAACGTCATTCTGTAGCGATATCTCACCGCAGCCAGTCGGTAAGGGGGAGAGTCATAGCCCATGTTGAGGCGGCAGATTTATCCGCCGCTGAAGCAGGCCGACGTTACGGTGTTCCAGAGATCACTGCGAGTCGATGGGTACGACAGTTCCGGGACATGGGTGACGTGACACATCGCGGAGGAACGGGTTCATGGAGGGTGTCGAATGCAGCCGTGGACAATAGTCTGATTACCCAGGCGCAGTTGACTCCTTTCAGGAGTACCATTCAGCTATAACGAGCCACGCACTTTCCTGGCAGCTTGAGTACCGTTCTTAGGCGCTTGATGGTGGCGGGACTGAAATCCCGGCGTCCATCAAGGAAGCAAATGCTCACTGATGAGCACAGGATTTATCGACTAGCATTTGCCGAGGACAACATTGACCGTGACTGGTCAGATGTTGTATTCTCCGATGAGTGTGTGTTTTCCTTGGCTAATGATGGGCCGATGCGTGTCTTCAGACCTCGTGGGACCCGGCGCAATCTGGAATATGTGGCCGAGTGCTCTCGCTATGGTCATGCATCCTTTGCATGTTGGTGAAAGATGAGTGCATGCGGGATAGGCGTGTTGCACAGAATCGAAGATCGAGGTCCAAATACACGTAGCCTCAATGCCGGGCAGTATTTACATATTCCAGAGAACATTATGATTCCCTCGGTGCGACTTTTGTATCCCGATGGTGTGCTGCGTTACCAGCAGAACCATTCTCAGATACACACTTCTCAGAGGGTTCAAGAATGGTTCGCAAGGCAAGACCAACTAGAGCTCGTAGATTGGCCACCTTACCGTGCGACTTGAATCCAATTGAGAATGTTTTGTCGGAGATGAAGCGCACGATGGCGGCAAACTGGCCTGATCTGCAGCAGGCAAATAAAGATGCTCTCTGGGAGCTAGTAGCGGATGCCTGGGATGAAATAGCTAGTAGCGAACGCTATGCTACTTCTCTGGTCGCCTCTCTACAACAACGACTGCGGCAGGTGGTTGAGGTCCTCTTATTGAGGTTACACCATCGGCCCTTTTCAGGGTCAAACAAACACTTACGTAAAATCGTGACACAAAAAAACCAATGGCACACCACGTGGCTTAATGACCACATTCATATACAAACTAAAGGTGAGAGGTGGTTTCGAACCCAAAACAGCGGGCGTCAGAACCATACACACGGGACAACCTTTGTTTGTTGCGTATGTTTTTGATATGGATGTAAACATATGCTAACAAATAAAATGCATTCTATGATACTGCAACATTTTATACTACAACGAAACAAAATAACATAACCAGTAGGAATTAAATTCAATGTCGAACTCCAGAAACCTAATGGTATTCTATTTCTAACATGACAGTGACCGCAAGCACACTGCGAAATGGATCGTCTACAACACACCCCATACGCCATACAATACCCAATTACTCTCACCTGACTTGAACCCCACTGAGAATCTTCTGGAGGAATTGGAGAGAAGAGTGAGGGAGAAAAAACATTTTTTTTTCCGCAAAACACAAACTAGACGTTTTTACCAAGTTGTAATAGCATTGGGCCAGACATTACTAGAAAACTGGTTAATTCAGAGCTAAACAGACTATTGGACATTGTTCGCAGATAGAGAAGTTAACAAATAACTGTGGAGTGAACAATGATCAACACTTGCTGATGTATGTCCAACGTTTATAAGAACTGGAGACAGATGATGTAGTATTATGAAGTGATACCGTAGTTTATGTTGTTTGCTTTGTGTATCATTACTTACTTTATTTCTTACTTATTTTCTGTCTTTAGGCTAAGCTTATCTACGAATGTCCCTAACTGCTATTTACCACTGTCATACTTCTGCCCGTGACCACATATACGCTATGTTTAAGTTGTTTTGGTTTTCAGACTGAAAACATTCTAGATTTCAGTGATGGGCAGATCTGTATCTATTAAGTCTGATGTCAGTAGTCTCTACTGGCTTAAAAGTTGTTCAGATTGCGTAATAACTAAAGTAAGGTCAAATTGCGAATGTAACTAAATCATTCTTGTGTTTGAAGAATACTACGGAAAGCATTTTCAAGTAGAACAGGCCCTAATATGTATATACAGTGACGATCACAAATATTCATACATCCTGTTCCTTTCACGACATATGTACGTTAAGCAATTATGTTGACACACACATATGCATCCAGCTGTATTTTGTATTCAATTTCATCAAATACAACAAATAAACAACATTCCTTACAAAAGAAACACAGTTATATATTACACAAATGTAACTAAATGCACGTTTTCCGAATCAGAATGATCATACACTTTCATAAGAAAAACAAATGTTTGCATACATCAATATAAACAAAATAATTTCTCCATTTAATATTTAATATTAAAAATTTAATATTCGTAGCTTTTTTTCTAAGTATGCCCAAATATGTTCTATTGAATATAAGTTTAAGTATTGGGGAACTGTTTCTATTACACGAGGACAATTATACAGCAGCCATATTCGTGTTGCACAGGATTTATGCTTAGTACCGTTATCCTGGTAAAATGTGCATTACTGCATCAAGTTGTATGGCATTAGGTGGCAAATTATGTTTAAATACGTCAAAATATCTTTATTGATCCAATAGTTAATATATAAACATCAGTTCACCTACACCACATGCACTCATACACCCTCACACCGTAACTGAACCCACACCATGCTTGACGGTAGGACTAGAGTGTTGGGGATTTATATCTTTATTCGATTTTCTCAACACTTTTAGCGGACTGTCGTGATCGAAAACCTTGAATTTACTCTCATCTGGAAATGTTACGTCTGTCTAGTAATCGTTCTGCAAATACACCTTCGCGAAGTTAAGTCTCTTCTTATAATTACATTTGCCTACGTACGATTACTTCTGTGGTGTTCTTGCATCATAGTCACTAAGGCTGAACACTCTTCTCACTGGCATTGGTTACAGTGACTTTGAAAGTATTTCGTAGGTTTCTTGCGCATGGACTAGTAAAAGAACTCTGACGGATGGATTTGTTTTACAATATAACTTTCTTCTCTACGCGAAAGTACATTTGGCCATCCACTCCTCGGTTTGTCTAAGCATATTTGTACTTTTATATCATTTTACGGTACACTGCACAGTCGCCTAGATGGGGAGTACTACGAGAGTCATTAGAACGTAAGAAAATATTTGTCACTAATGGTTCGTATGAATTCTTTGGGGTTTAATAATTTTTTTAAGACGTTATTTTATGTTTATGTATGTATATATGGACTCAACGTGTTTCTCAAACCTACAATTTACACTTTGTTTTATTCGCTTTGATTTTTGTTGGCAAACCTTTCCTGCAAATGTATTAAGTAAGATACAGAACAGTGTTGTGTTTGTAAATCAATGAACGGCATTGTATGTCTTTTCTACCTCCCACATCACACGCACAGGGATAGAATACATTCAGTTTAACTGCACAAACCTCCTTTCCAAGAGCCTTTCTTTTGTAAGTTGATGTGTATCTACCTATGCCGTGAATGCCTGCATTTTCTAGGCCACTCATGGTAAATTGAGCATTTTAGAAAGCCCTTTCATTTGGAATAATAGTCAATAAAAATATATTACTTTAGCCTTATGCATTAACTTCAGAGTGCGGTATAATATTTGCACTGTGTTTATTACTTACATGGCCATATTTAGTTAAAAAGGAGGTTAAAGAATAAAAAATGGCCCAAAGATAAAAGTAACTAGTGCCTCAAAAGTGCTTCATTTTACCGTGAATAGCCTTTAGCAGATAATGTACGTATGTCAGCATGCTTGCAAGGAAAAATGCTTGAACAGATTTCCCGATTCATTTTCGAAGCAAAACGAGCCACTTCACTTTTAATGTATTTTCGCCGTGGTTATGACATAAATTAACTTGACCTCTTTTTCCGCATGGTCAGAGACAATTAGAATACCTTGCCACGCGCCTCGCAGCGTGAAATAATGAGTTGTCATAAGTTCCTGAACATTGATTCTCACTGATTTGTACACCTGGCAACCCTGCGTGGTTCTCGCTCACTGGACACTCTTCCCTTCTATAGTCGCGTACGCGAACCGCGTTTATGGCGTCAGTTCAGCTGCAATGGCACTTTGATCTGCGACGGACCCACGTAGACAGGCATGTTGCTTTAACAGCCTGGCCAACTTAGCCTGCGCCATCTAACGGCCGTATATGCACTGGCACCTTCCTTGAGCTCTGCGCACGCCGCTGCGTGTACCGTTCATAATCATGGCAACACATATGTTTCTTTATGTAGCCTGTATAATTTACTTTAGGGAATCGCATTCCTGACGTCGTAAATATTTGTTGTAATGTATGCGAAGCAAGAAGGTGACTTATTACCGCATGTTTTAAAGAAGGCAACAAAACCTTTTGCAGCGTGATTCCAGTAGAGGTTTTTGTATGTGGTAGTTACCTAAATTATATCTCAGGTGGAAGCAAAGGTTAGTCCCCCAGACTAATTATTATTCTCATTGTTTTCTTCTGCGTTGGTGTATGTGGCATAGAGTCAAACTGAACATTTTTGTTTAAATGGTAGCCTACCTCATTGCATCGCTGAACCAACATGATTTTAAGTAGGCCAACAAATAATAAAGGTATATTATTTAAGGAAAAATTAAAATAATGACATCCACAAATAATTCTATGAAACCACGAAAAAATGCAAGGAAACCTAACAGGGTACGCCAGTAGTTGTACGAAACACTTACTGAATCAATTTAAACAACAACAACAAGAACAAGAACAAGAAACTTTATACACAGCTTATATTTAAACCATTTATTTATTTTTCTTATGGGACATTTATTTGCGGTCGTAAACAGTTTATTTCGAAAATTAATGGTGCTGCTAACAGTTGTTTAATAATTCGAAATAAATTATAATCCCTCCATAATTCCTTGATTAAATTAAAACATTGAATTCACTTCCACTTTCACTCAATTTTAAGCTACTTTCCTTGGAAAAATGAGCTTATATAATTTTGCAAATGCCTGTCTGCGATGTACTGTATGTCACCTCATAGTAACATTCGATCCAGTGAAACATATTTCACCAAATTCGGTACACATATTGAATTAGTAAGGACATCTGATTTTTTTAATGTTCTGCCAAGCTGTTTGCTTAATTTCAGAAGGGTTGTTATTTTAATACAGTAGGGCGCCATTTCATATCTGGGGAATTACTTGACTAGGTAAAAAAAAAACCTTTATTTTCACAGTTAATCATGTGCGTCTGTAATCTAGGAAGGTACGTTCTTATTGGTTCGCCATCGTGAAAACAATAGGCTTTTAACATTACATCTCGGAAATTACACAGTAGATTCCTACCACATTTTGCAGACAACTAGTACCTTTAGGCCTATAGTAGGCCATGGTACCATATACAACTAAGATTAATGTGGCACTTACTGTATTTTCACAATGGTGCCATAAAAATATTTGTTTTTAAATTATATATATATATATATATATATATATATATATATATATATATATACACACACACACACACAGCATGTAGCATACTGTTTGACCAATTTCAACCAAACTTGGTGTTCTGAACGTATCACTTACAAGTATTAAACATGCTGGTGCATTGTCTCTTCAGTCTGCAATATTGTAAGGTACCGCTACAAGAAGAAAATATACTGTGTCAAAAGTCGGGAAACAATAAACCTGTTACTACCTAATTTGTCAAAAGATTCACTACGCTGACCAAATAAACTTATATGTTTTACGTGGGTCAGTCACTTATTTTTAACATGGCAACGACATGAACGTTTTGATTACTATTCTATAACCACAGAACCGTGTAACCAAGGGACAAAAAAAGAGGGGGATACACTTTTGAAATATTGCACATGTACTAGTGAATATTATCAGAAATGTGGTAATTTGATACAAATAACGCAGCAAGTTGTATATAAACCATCGAATGAAATGATACTTTATCAGTGTTTTAAACAAAACATGTTATATATTACAAAATATCTGGAAGAAATAGTTTCTGGACCGATATTGGTACGTTAAATGAGGTTTAACATAAGATAATACAATCATTATCAAAGTAATTCAGCTTAGCTTTCTTTTTATCATTGATAAATTGGGTACTCATATGCGCAAATATACTGACTCTTAGGGTTTAATTGTGTGCATATTATCAATCATTAAAATATCGACTCAATGAATCAAAACATTTTTTTTAGAAAGCTTTATTCTCTTCATTTATGCTCTATAAAATTGCCCATGCAGAAAAATATACGATAGCTGTTTGTTAAAAACTAGATTAGATATTTTGATCGGCAGCCAGTTTGCAATTATATATATTGCAAAACTAAGAGGCTCGAGGGTATTTCGCTTGTTTTCTGACAGCGTTGATAAGTTCAAGTGCCCAATTAAAAAAAATTATACGCTAGTTCACTTACTCGTCCAAAATGTTCATATTTTATTCGATTTATACGATAACTTTTACAAAGCACAACCCTCTAGGAAAGTGGGGAGCGGGGGTTGAAGGAACTGTCTGTGGCCTTCTATGATACTGTAGCCCCAACATAATGATGTGAGATGTAAGGTTTGTTTTGCTGCTGCTTGCATTTCCGACCTGAAACACCACGTCCTCGCTCGTTTAACACAGCAGTTATGCTCAGGAGAAATATATATATTTTACTACCATGGCTATATTAGGCAATCCCACGGCAATTTTCACGCTTTCGGGCTCTATAAGTGAACTTAAAACATTTTTAACAAGCATATCAGTCCAAAATTATAACCAGGTCAGCTTGCACTATCTGAGTTCAAACATTTGAAATAAAATGGCATTACGACATTTGACATAGATGTATTCAAGGAAACAAAATTATTTGCTTTTCTTGCTGACTTAACGAAGCACTAAAATACAATTTAAGTAACTTTAATATGGAACCTCACGATTCTCTTGTCGCTTTTACAATAGGATAGGAACAGATATTCCTCTGGGAATACCAGCTCGCCAAAAAAAGGGATGTGTATTTTTAAAGTTTTTAATCGCTTGTAGGGGATGTGGTGTTGTAACTGTCAAACTACTCGCCTCGCGCCACGATAAACAGGGTGCACATCCGGATTTTCATGTGTAAGTAACGTGGCGGGCGTTACTGTTGGCCAGTAGGTAGAGTCGGGGTACTCCCGATACTCAGTTTTCTGTCACTGCTCCATCTCTACCTCTCTTCGCCACTCTCAGCTCTGAAGACCTTAGTTGTTAAGCGCCGCTTATGTCTCTCTCATGTCACTGGTGTTAACTTACAGCTGTGTTTCACCTACATACAGTATTTCACATCTACATTGATCGTTTAAAGAATTACATACATTTTTCATCTCTGTTCTCAGTTAATGTTAATTTTGTGGCCAACGAATATCACATATTACTTGCAGATGCCCCTTAGGTATGGCGTGAAATACGTGTTCAGTAGGTGCCTTACAAATTTCCCTAGCATGTTTCAACTTGCCGACTGAATTATGATTATGTTCAGAACCATGAGTCTTTGTCGGAAACTTTTTTTCTCATGAAACTCGCAAATACTCAGTTCCAGTTAATCTTGAGGTCTCTAACACAGAGGCTCGAGATCCCTTGTCAGTGATAATACTTCCAGCCCTACAATTAGATGTTTGGTGAGCAAATAAAAACAAATAGAGAAAACATATGAGATGAAAAATTATATAGGAAATAATATCATGTATTTGCAGTGTAGTATTACATTTAGTCAAACTATGTTTTTGTTTATCTAATCGATAAGTGTAACTAGGAATAATACATTATTTAAAACAATCTCAACATTATTGCACCCTAACCTTGCTTTCCAAAGGTATTTTTTCTCGAACAAAAAATGAGGTAAATTTTATTTAGTAAGGGATCATTTGTTTGAATAAATAAGCTAAGCAGACTTTCTTTTAACAAGGCGTGCCTAGTGCCGAGACAAAACGAACAGACAGTCAGGTGGTTTCCTCATTCAACTGCTTCATAGTCCGCCTAGCTCTGTGCGGTTGCTACTGGTTGCAGCTCGCACTACTGCTCGCGCCAGACATCGTGGCTCTGTTAAGCTCCCTCGTCCTTCAGTAGTGTGATGGACACGGACGGGCGCCGCGACGGGTAGAAAATACTAACTGCACGATTATATATACATGTTACTAAAATCATTTTTAAAGTTTCCCTGCCTCTCACCAAGATGAACCGGGTTCAATCCCCGGCCGGGTCACCGGATTTTCGCAAGTGGGAATCGTGCCGGACGATGTCGTTGGTCTGCGGGATTTCTCGGGGATCTCCCGTTTCCCCCGCCCCTTAATTCCGGCGCCGATCCATACTCACCTCAATCACCCTCATCGGCTCTCAAGACCGCGCTGTTAAGAGCCGCCCAAATATATTCACTCACTCCGATGTTTCCGTTGGATGATTTCACACTAAAGCCTGGTTCAGTTCACATTTACACCGATCACGCCAAACGAAGCTGTCCAAATGTAAACAGATATTCAGCATTACCGTTTTAATGCATGGGTGAAAGCGCAGTTTACTAATATAGGAGTACGAAGTAAGTGCACGACAAGAGACTAAAAGCTAAATATATTTTACTTTACTGCTTGGTAATAAGAAAATTTAGCAAATATTTTATGAAATAAGCCTAATTTATAGTTGTCTCAGAGGTACGTTTCTGAAGGAAAGACTGCACACTTGTTCAGTACCTCGCACATAGAGACGATGACGCATGTGATGTGCGTGCCTGGGTCGCCCTTAGAGTCTCGCCCTTCTGGACAAAATACGTCCTGGTAGGCGGAATGCTTAATGAGCGAGTGAAGAGATTTGGGCGGCTCTTAACACCGAGGTCTTGAGTGCCCTTGAGGATAAAGCGAGATGAGTATGGAGCAGCGCCGGAATGCAAGGGTGGGGGAAATGGGAGATCATTGAGAAACCCCACCGACCAGCGGCATCGTCCTGCACGATTCTCACATGCGAAAATCCGGAGGTGACCTCGTCTGGAATCGAAACTGGTTCTCCATGGTGGGAGGAGAGTTATCTAAGCACTACACCACCAAGTCCCCAGGAATGCTTAACGTTCACTATCGGATTGTAGTTGTTATGTCTTACATACGCAGTGACGTCATAACAACAAATTTAGGCTAAAGCCAAGTGTTTTTACGTATATTAATATTACCGCTACGTTTTAAGCGGTTATGTCTGCATAAAAGCCCTCACTTTAAAGAATATTTTATTAAAAAGATTGAAAACAATGTAGCTGAAGAAACAAACTTAAAAGAATAGCTGAAAACATGACATTGCTATGTCATGAACTGAACATATTGCAGGTAAATTATCTCTAATATTTAGGCGCGGAAAATATTTCGAAATGAGACGACACTGCACGCTCAGATGCACGTATAATTGTACGAGAACGACTGAAAGCTTTCCAAATTACATAAAGGATTGTTTGGCTTAGTTACGGAGCAAACTTGTATACGCTCGCTCGACCAGGTCAGCGTTCAAGAAGCAAGCTAATGTCTGCGCCAGACCTTGTCGCACTTGTTTGAACGTGGGTGCGGGGGTTTGTTGGGAAGAGGTGGAACAACTACGTACGCGCCTCTGGCTTTTTAGTATCCGACCTAGAAACATTACCACATCACATGCATATTTAACTGCAGATTTAGTTTTCAATAGATGTCGGTGAATATTTAGGAATATATTAAAAGGATGTTTATAGAAGTGAAAGGGAAGTAATAAAAAAGTATGAGTAAGTGCTATGACCGCGAGGCTAAATAGGCATATGTGTTAAGATATACCGATCAACAAAGTAGCTGATAGAGTTGCCAATAATTCTGGCATCAGTAACAGGTTTATCATACAAAGAATAATGAAGGCTTGCGGTATAGTAGTCCATATATATCGCCTTGTTCGATATCACGAGTGATACATATGAATATGGCAGCTATAAATTCACCATATAAAATATTGCAGGCAACTGTGCCTACCAGATGACATAAGCTATAATGGCCAAATCTCCTTTTTCGAGGTAACACGTTGCAGCTAAAGACACAGATTTGGCAGCGATAACTTCAGTATATTGAAAATGAATTTTTTCTCGAATTTTTGTTTTCGATGTTATTCAAGGTTATGTGGCCAAGGACAAGGTTGTCTGTATCTAAAATGATGGTAGTAGTTTGTAATGTGATATGCTTACTGACATTTATGTATTGTTCTCTATTTTTTGTTTTTAAGGTAATTTAAGCTCAGGGGGTCACAGTCAGGTCATCTGCATTTAATATGGTGGCAGTAGTTAGTTGTAATATGCTTGTTAACTTTAATGTATTTCTTCTCGAGATTTGGTTTTCAAGCTCATTCAAGGTCATGGGGTCAAGGACGAGGGTACTACATCCAGTATGGCAGTGGTAGTTTATAATGAATTATGCTTGTTGACTTTGATTTTTTTCTCGAGTTTTGGTTTTCAAGGTCATTCAAGGTCATGGGTTTGAGGTCATGGTTACCTACATTCAATATGGCGGTCAGGTGATATCTACCACGATGGTGGTCGCCTATCTGTATGGTGGTTGCCTACCAAGACGGCGGTCGCCTACCAACATGGTGGCCACCTACCAAGATGGTCGTCCCTTGCACCTACTAAGATAGTGGATGTGTATGGGTGAGGGGTGACCTCTGGAAAGTTCATTTGTTCATACATTTTTTAACTATTTTCAATAATTACTTAGTTAATTTTTAATAATAATATTTTATAGATTTATAAAATAATTTTTGAATATATTTTTAATAATACTTTTCTAGTACATTTTTATTAATATTTTATAAGTAAATTTTTAATAAATTGTTGATGATACATTTTCAACGATTTTTAGAATACGTTTTTAAATATTTGTGAAATAATTTTTTAGTACTTTTAATAATATACTTTTTGGGATTAAATTTTTTTTTTTTTTGGAATTTTGTTAAATTTTTTTAATTTTGGATTTTTTGGTCAAATGTCAAAGGTCAAGGGCAAAGGTCCTGGTCCTGCTCTCCTGACCCTGACCCTGGGGTCTGTGATCCCGGTCACCGGGGTCGTTGATCCTTGACCCTGGGTCGCTGATTCGTTTGACTGCTCTACCCAGGGTCACTGATCTGCCTGGGAAAATGCGAATGTTTAGGGGAAAACGGGACATTTTTACTGAAAATCTTAATTTTTAGGGACATTTAGTCGATTTTGAGAAAAATGTGGAAATTTTGGGGGAAAAAAGGGAAATTCCAACATGGCGGCGGGTGGTTACTCGGCTCCTATCCCCCATCCCTTTGAGCCAAAGTGATTTTTATATACTACTCACGACATTACAAATTAAATTGTTATTGTGAATTTATTCATTTTCTGACTCGCACTACCAAACCTAATAAACGGAGAGGAAAGGGATAGAAAGTAGAACAAATTGGTGATAAATCATTAAATATTGTTAAAAAACCACTGCGAAATGGAACTTGAGTGGATCAGGATGGACCTTCCTATACGACATTTTGGAACTCTAGCTCAGTAACTTTTCATTTGACTGCATGTCATATTACTAATCTTTAAAACGTACCTCCGCTCTCCCAACCCTTTACGTCACGATAATCACTACGATTTTGTTAGGTATGGAGTCAAAGTGCGGGGACTTCTAAGTCAGATTTTGGTAGATGTGTTATAAAGAAAATGCAATTCCCTGTCTCTATGCCTATTTCTTACAGGCACAGAATACGGTCTTCTGACGGTTAAATTTTCGGTTTTTGGTCAACCAATAAGAACTTAAATTTAGAAATTACAATACAATATCTCGCAATGACGGTAATTCTTAAAAGAAACATTTATTTAGTAAATGTTTGTATGTGCGAATGTTTCATGTGTAAGACAGTCCAAGTTAAGGCAAGTTTCAAATTGGGATATATTTTGGTTATTTTGTAGTTTTGGGACAGACAACGATTTATAAAAATTTATATAAACTGTTGCCGAATCATGTTTGTGATCACAATGTGACATATTATTAAACAAACGGTAGTTGTGTACGCCACAGTTGGTAGCATTAGTATAACATGGCGTGAAACATTGAGAGGCCAATTGCTAGAAAGCACATTTACACCAGTATCCACCAGTCAGTTAGGTGACTGGTCGGTGAGGTGTTTGCCAGCCACCAAGTATTTCAAATTGGGTTACTTACCATTACTAGTAAGAATCGCCAATGGAGGCTGTTCGGTTAGAGACCACGTCATGACAAAACACGTCGAGTTGAACTGTCCAGCTTAGATGTAACGGTACTATAGGCTGTTCGCGCCAAAGTGAGCTCTTAACACAATGGTGCTATAACACACAAAATGAAACATGCAAGCAAATTTATTTATACTTCAGTTGGTGTATAAGTGAAAATAAAAACTGAGTTACGTCTTAATATGTAATCTTTATTGACATTTGGTTGCATACGTCCATATACAAAACGCTACAGGCATCAAGAAGTGCTCACATTAATGTGAATAGTTTCCTTCAAAATATATCTAGTAGCTCGCTGCATGCATTCTATATGTTATTATGTTTTAAAAGGTGAATATTTTAAGTATTTTTAAATTACCGTAGATCTTTCAAGAGACTATAATCACTCCTGCAGATAATAGTGCAGTAAATTGGTGTTATAACACTTTAATAATCAATAACTATTTGCTGTAATCCAAATTTGGTTAACACATGTCGGTGCATGTAAATAGGCCTTTCCTTTATGAACGGAACAAAACAGGAACAGGAAAACTGGGCGGGTTATTTTGAGGACAAGCTAAACTTTACATACTTATAGAGCTAATGTACCCTTGCATTGGATTACAGTTAACAAGGCTCACTCAGGAATGTGCGAAGTAAATACGAAACTAGCATGGGAAGACGTTTGGGATCACGTGCTGTATGTTTTAGAGTAATATTGGCCACTTACTAGAGAAACAAACAGTGAATATACAGTAGTTGATTGGGTATTCATTGGACTGTGAAGTCTAGACTACAGGACATTCATTTCATGGTCTCTAATTATCATACATATGAAAACATTATTCCGTGTTATGTATTATTTAATGTTTTTAGTGATTATCACTTTATGTTTTCAAAGATCTCGTGTATGTTGGAAAGGGGAATTATAACATATCACCTCCGTTCATATTTACAATCATGCATGATTTGGAAGTAATTTATTCCAGTGGTCCAATGTGGTCTGTTCAAATTTATAATTTATTATTTGTTTCTCAGATCTGATACAGGCTAGTTCATAATTCCGAAGGTTTCACCACTGATTTACTTTAACTGTATTACATATAATGTGTTGGAATATATGCGGACAAAACTGAGCTCACAGTACTATTATTCGTGTTTTGTATCCTTTTTCGTCCAAAGCCATGTTTCCTGTAGTAGTAAGCCACGCCCACTCCGCGGCACGCGCCTGTGTCTTTGGAGGGGGCAGCCTGCCGATCATACCCGAAGTGGGACTTAGAAATATTTTCAGTTACACGAGATCGCTCATTTTTTGTGACGAGAAGTGTACATTACTATTTGCGACAGACGTTAACAGTTCTAGCGTGGTTTTGGAGTTTCTTGAAGCATGAAGCGAATTAAATCGAAGTTAAACTCCGCAGAAGTTAACCAGCCAGGACAAGGAAATGTTTTCTTTTACAGGATACATGTTGTTTACCGTAAAAACAAGTTGAATTTTAACAAGAAGTTACTGATAACTAAAGAACTTACTTTCCTCTATATGGGTGCTTATGTAATAAAGTTTAGTAAAGTTATTGAAAGATTAGATGGTAGGTAGTTGTGGGTGTCTCATTGACGGCAATGCCATTAGAGATGAAACCAGAAACATGAGACACAGTACAGAGACGATTAAAATACACGTGTGACTTCCCCGGGGTTCGAATTCAGAAAAACCGTTCAATTAAGATAGCTTGCAATCAACAGCATCGTGGATATAGAATTCGGAGCATCAACTTCGGATATAATCAATGTAATGCTTTGAATGATTGGATTCACTAACTTGAAATATTTACTCGGCCATCATTTTGAAAATATGTGTCTGAGCCACTAAAACACTTAAGTTTACATGTCTCACCATAACGCTACTTGTGAGAAAATTGGAAGGAATGCGGTTGATTGGTATCCAAGATATTGCATAAAACATTATTTTCTTAAATGCTGCTATCTTTCAGAATTGCTTAAAACGAGGCTCTGTACACGATGTTTGCAATGCATAATGTCAGTATAATGAAGTTTGATTGAAATTTCTTAATTTAAAAAAGATATTCCAAACATATTATAATTTTTATAGAGCCATCATTTATAAAATAATTGTCTGGCCCTATTTAAATCATGAAACTTTACTTGGAATTCTGTAGGTGTGCAAAATTTTGTTGAAATTCGTCGAATTATTCCACAAATATGACAAAAATTTCCAGTTTACTCACCTGACCCTACTTTGCAAACAATCCGACAAAGGAGTATCCCTTTATGCATATCGGTTTATTGGTCATCGCGATATGGCATAAAACCTCCATTGATCATGTGACTATCTTCATAAATGGAGGACAAAATGTTTTAATATTAGCACATTTGATTATTGTCATAGATACAGTATACAAAGTTGAATTTACATATGTTACATAGTTTCGTAGATATAGCACACTAAGCTAAAAATGTTTGAATATGCACCATTCAGAAAATAAGAGAGTGAGATACTTAAAGAAAACATATATATATATATATATATATATATATATATATATATATATATATATATATATATATATAGCCTACCACAGTACAAATTCTTCGCCAAATTTATAAGAAGTTAATTGATTGTTTCCCGAGATACGGCAAAAAAACTAAATTATTTCATGTGGAGCTCATACAAAATGACGGAGAAATGAGGCTTTGCATAGACAATTTTAATGGAAATAACTGATACTGCAAGCATAAAAAGTGAAGTTGAAGTTTGTTTTGCTGTTTCGTAGATAAAAAATTCGGAGCTAGAATGTTTATATTGCTGCCATTTTGAAAATATGTGTGTTTGACCCTCTCAAAATTTATCAGTTTGCATAGCCTGCCCCAGTGATAATTGTTAGCCCAATTTGATAGAAAGAGATAGTTTTTTTTTCAGAGAACATATTATTTTAAGTTGTCAAGTGATACTATTTTACAAAACGGCGGACATAAAATATGTTGTGTGTGCGCATTTGATTGTTTTAATTCATACATTTATCATACAAATTTTAATTATAATTAATTAAATGGTTTCGATGATATTACATACAAAACTAAAAGAGCTATACGTCCGCCATTTTGAAAGTAAGTGTCTGACATACCTAAAACATATCAGTAAGCATTACCTACCGCACTACTATTTGTTTGCTATATTTGGTAATAATCGAACAATTGTTACCGAGATATGACATCAAAATTTTATTTCTTCGTGTGGCACTATCTTACAAAATTGAGGGCAAAGAGGCTCTATGTAGACACATTTGATGTTTGTTATATATACTCCCAGCGTACAAAGTTAAGTTGAAATTGATTAAATGTTTTCGAAGAACAATGCTATAATTACTAGAAGGCCGCCTTTGTTAAAGAAAGTGTCTGACATACTTGAAACATGTCTGTACACATAAACTGCGGCTGTACTACTTGATTGCCAAATTTGGTAGGAATCTGTCAATTGTTTCCCGAGAAATTAGACAAAAACCTAATTAATTCATGTAGCACTGTCTTACAAAATGGTTGGCAAAAGTTTTTATTTTTGGCTTATTTAATGCTTGTAATAGGCACTGTAAGCATACAAAATTTGGTTGAAATTGGTCAAATGGTATGATATTTATACCAAATAAACTTAAGTATTGGCCGCCATTTTGAAAATAAGTGTCAGTTCAATTGCTTACTTTTACCGGGACAATCATAGTGTCATTTACTTGCCGAATTTGGCGAAAATTTGTTGTGTAGTTTTCGAGGTATAATGTACAAGCTTTATTTGTTTATGCGGCGCTATCTTCGAAAATGGCGGACTAGTAACAATATTCACATCTGAATTGGCTGCTTACAACTTGCGCAGTCAGCATACAACATTTGGTTAAAATCGGTTGAATGATTTTCGAGATATTACATATCGTTCTAAATTTTAAATTGGCCGCTATTTTGAATGTAAGTGCCCGGCGACACTATAAAAGTCAGGTGTCCTTACTTATTACTATATGTGTACTGAGTTTGGTGAAATTCTGTTCCCGGGTTCAAAAATTGATGGGATTTGGGGGGGGGGGGGCGCACACGCACAGACAAATGCACGAACTCTTACAGACACACACATACACACACCTACACAGAGTCAGGAAAGTGATCCCTTAAGCCTTTATTTTCGTTGGTAAGTGGGTTAAAAAGCCCAAAACGCTTGACCATTTTTCCCCTTAAGAGTTTTGTCAATTAATGATTTAGATGCCGTAATGTCAGTTGTATGAAGAAATGATGGTTATATTAGGCTACGTTTAGTTATTAGCTACGTGCATATTGGACAGGTGTGTCACCAGTTTTCATTAGTTGAAATCAACAATTATAAAAAAACCTGTGCATTGCAAATACAGAAGAACAGGAGGTTCCATGAGCGTGTTCGGCTCTTAGTGCATATGTCCTACGTGCATCGTAATTTAAAGTGATACAGCTGAATACTGCAGACCAGAACAGCGAAGTCGTTCCCACGAGCTGCCGCGGAGAATCTTTCTCAAGGCTACCATCGTTACTGAGCGAGGTGTGCCAGCGTGCTGCGTGTAAGTATAAAATTAGTTCCTATTTCGGTGTACGGCAGAAATATAAAACTCAAGTAATGTTTCCCAACATACAAAATTTTTCATTCTCTACTTACCAAGACGTACGTATGTCTGCACAACACCTATACAGTATGTACCTCTATACAGAGTGGGGCGAAATTCAACCGACAAACATCGTGAGGTGATTCCCTATCCAGAATTAAATGGAAAATATACCAATTTATAACTAAATGGAATATTAAGAGATATGTAACCCTTTAAAATCGAAATATTTAAACTAATTATGATTTTTAAATATTTGAAACGAAGTGAAATTCAATTACACTTCTTCCAACATTGCTTTCTATTAACGGGATCTTCAACCTAACGGGAAACTCTCATTAACCCGCGGCCCGCAAAGTGAAAATAACAGGGGTGGTGACCCTATTTTAGCAGACAACATTTTACCGCCAGGAATTATGAACGTTTGATGCTGGCATGTTGAGAATTATGACTTAATAACAAAAATTGTCCTTTTGTTGCAACTTCCCAGGGCTCGCCGTTTTCGTGTAAAAAGTACACAAAACTTACGGCGGCTGTGATATAGTCCGAGGCACTTAGACAATGCCAACAATTCGTGCAGGTAATCACATACTGACTGTCACCAGAAACAAACAAGCAGCTTCAGTACTGTAAGCGTATTAGTGTACGGTACATTCTGTTCACAGTAAATGTAAAAATATTCTACCGCCATAGTCTTTGCTGTGGGCACTGCAGCATTCCGTACACGCGTGAATACAGTATTGCCTACGTGCCAGGCACAGTATCGCTGCAACCGAAGCTTTGCGCGCGTTTTACATGTAAATGGTTGGTCCTGGGCAGTTGCTACAAGAGGACTATTTTGGTTAAATAGGTCATAGTGTTCAATAAATCAGCAGCAAACATTCATAATTCCTGACGGTGAAAATGTTGTCTGCAATAACAGTGTGGTCACCCCTGTTATTTTCATTTCTAAGCTAGGTATTTATGACAGTTTGTACTAAAGTTGAAGTTTCCGATAACATAAAACAACGTTTGGAGAGCTGTAACTTAATTTCGCTTTCTTTTCGATATTTTTCAAAAAATACGCTTGATAACCTTAATTTCGAAGGGCTCATATCGCCCTTAATATTACTTTTAGTTAGTAAGTGTCCTGTAAGTTTCCCATTTTATTTTGCATAAGGAATCACCTTACGAAGTTTCTCGTTAAAATTATACCCCACCTGTACATGGGTGTGAAACAACACTTGTTAAAAAATACAAATTGTCTGCATCACAATCACAGAAAGAAAGAGGGGTAAAAGGGGCCTAGGTGCAAGCGTTTCACAGAATCCCTTTTCAAGCAGATGCACCCGACTACATTCACGCATACCGTATTAACTTACATATTCAACTTTTTTACCTTCTAGAATGAAATAAATCTTTCTACTATACAGCCAACAAGAAGAAAATTATAAATACAATTATATCGAAGGAGGGTCTGACTATAGATGCCAGGAGTTATATTCGAGATACGATGATAAGAATGATTAGTTAGAAAAATAATATAGTAATATTCCGATGGCGCAATGTTAACACGTGTTGAGTGACTGCATTAAATTGTATATAACGAAAACGTAAACGTCAATATATTTTAACAGTTTTTAAATTAGGCAGTGAATCATTTTAAGTGTCCCGAAACCAGTAACTTACAAACTAGAACAAATATTTGCTGTTATTGATATTATTCCATTACTCACAAACCACCAGCGATAAAAGTGTTTATCGAATGTAAACTAAGGGGGCCCAGGCACATAGTTTGAAATGAAAACAAATTTTTTACTTCGAAGAATAAAATCATTGATTTCAATCAGACGAACGCCACGCTCTGAGTTAGCCTGTGCTTTGAGGGATTATGGCGATTTATGTTTCGCCGGATTGTCTTTGGATGACGAGGTTTCGAGGTAATGTTTCACGTTTGCAAGAAATTTGCGTGCAGTTTTTTAAATGTAAAGCATAGTTTGGTTTAACATTTAAGGATACCCAGTCTAACTCATTTAAAGGCATAAAAGTGGAAATGTTAACAAGCCTAAACGTAAAGAAAATCTGGAGTGATCAATAAGATTTATGTAAGGCAGCCCCTAACACTCGAAGCAGCGTAACATACTCGCTACTTTGATTTCCAAATTTTTTCGCCGAGATAAAAATTTTCTCTCAAGCTTTACTTCCAACAATTATGATTCTTAAAATTAAAGTTTTGGTTCTGTTCAGGTACAACAATTTGTTATTCGTCAAGAGAATTATATAATTTTAGCAAAATAAAGATGTACTTCTTTTATTAACGAGATAAAACCTTTGTAGTTCGCAGTAGTCACTTTAACATTCCTGCAATAGAAACTTGCCTGAGCATCTACAACTTGCTACGCTAAATTTTACTATAAATAACAGAACTTTTATTTATCATGTTGTTGCCACTGCTGCAAATGTGCAAAGGTGACAGTTTCACAAAGCAAAAGTATTATTAAAATAACTTATTCGTCTCTATTCGCAAAATATTTGCGATGTAATTCTTTAGCCGAAATTCATAAAACTGAGAGTGACATTATGAACAGGTACGCTAGTGTTACTAAAAGCAACTTACTTAAACACCTTTGGGGCCCACATATTAATTATATTAATGGCTAAGTTAAGATGTTAGTATTTATTGTATTTAACCATTGCATGCCACTAGAAATAATTATATATATATATATATATATAATATATATATATATATAATACACACACACACACTCAGCTCTATTTACTGACAGTTCTTGCGTCTATTTGAAAGACGGCATTCAAAATTATTAGCAATTATTTTATTATGCTGGTATTAGGAGAAAATTCACCATTTCTCTAATTTCACAAAAACAAGACCGTTAATTATTCCAGTAACATACTTTAATATATTTATTAGCATTCCATAGTCTACACTTCATTTGTAGCAGCGATTCCAAGGATTTCAGAAAACACGAAAGGAGATAACTTAAATTCCGGTAGGCAAAATTTTTGTGATTGTACAGTACTAAACGCGTGATAACAAAATTCCACTAATGAGAGTGCATGTCAACTAAGATAAAATTTTAACATTGGCTTCGCAATTACCAATTTTTTCATAAGTTTATATAGTTCATAAAGTAACTTGCGTTTTAAATTATAGTCTTAATTTTTAATCACTATTGCCCACTTGTATACGTAACTTAAAAATTTTAGGATATATTTGTTTTATATCTTGGAAATTTCAGAAAACGCTTTATCTTATGTCGTTAACCTTTTCATTGCTCATACAGTATACAAAATCAAAATATATTAAAAATTTGATACAACATACGTTTTTAGGTATGCTTTAGCTTTACAGTTTACTTTATCATGCGGTATATATTCTCAAAATACGGCACATAGTAAGATCGAATACATCAAGATGATACTGATGTAACTAAAGAGCCTACTATCCTCTAAATAAATATAAATACGTTTTAATGAAGTTCTCAATATCTTACATTGTTAGTAGGCCTTGGCGTCTAGTTGAAAGCGATATAATCAGAGATGAAATCAGAAATATATAAAAAATTACCGGGACTCGAATACAGAAAACCGTGTAAAAATAAGCTAGCGTGCAATAAGATGCATCACGGGAGTAGGATTAGGAGCATGCGCTTCGGATGTAAAGAGTTAATGTTTTGAATGATAGAGTTCACTAACCTGAAACATTTACATGGCCATTATTTAGAAAATAGGTGTCCGAGCCACTTAAAACACGTAATATTACATGACCTACCATAGCGCTATTTGTGTGAATAATTTGGTGGAAAACGGTTGATAAGCCCCGAAGATCACATATTTTTAGTCAATGCTATCTTACAAAATTATCTAAAAAAGACGTCCTCTATACTATGATTCAAATACATACTGTCAGCATAAAACGTTTGGTTGAGTTTGGTTAAATTGTTAAATAGACATGCCAAACTTATCAAAATATTTATATTTCCACCATTTTAAAAATTAATGTCACGCCCCATTTAAATCATGTATTTTATGACCTTCTATAGCACTAATGGTGTGCAAAATTTGGTGGAAATTAGATGAATTGTTCCGGGAATACGGCAAAATGTTCAATTTCTTCACCTGGCTCTCTTTTGCAAAAAGGCCGAGAAAAGAGTATCTCTGTATGTCTAATTGATACTTCTGATGAATTCTGTTATCTTACAACATTAGGTTCAATTTTGTTCACTTGTATCATAAATATAACATACTAAGGTAAATTATATATATATATGTCCTCAAGATATTGCACGATACCGTAATTTGTTTTTTAATTGACGATCTACATAAATGAAGGACAAAAAGTTTATATATTAGCACGTTTGATGGTTATAGATCCTGCCAGTATACAAAATTGAGTTTAAATCGATATCATAGTTTCGTAGGTATAGCACACTAAGCTACAATGGTTTTACTGCCGCTATTTTCTGGAAATAAGGGTCTTGCATACTTAAAACATATAAATTAATATAGCCTACCACGGCTCAACTTCTTCGCCGAATTCGAAAGAGATCAGTTTATTGTTTTCCGATATATGACACAAAATCTTATTTTTTCATGTGAGGCTATCTAACAAAATGGTGGAGAAATAAATCTATGTATAGACAAATTTAATGAATATAATAGAGCGTGCCAGCATACAAAGTTAACTTGAAATGCATTTCGTAGTTTAGTAGATAAACTGAGATAATATGTTTGTTTGGACGCCATTTTTAAAATAAGTATCTGATGCACTCAAAACATACCAGTTTACACGACTTAGCGTAGTGATGCATGTTTGCCCAATTTGATAGTAATCTGTAGGGTTTTTCCAGATATATGACACCAATTTTTATTTGTCACGTGATGTTATCTTACAAAGTGGTGGAAAAAAGAGATTCTTTGTGGCCATATTTGATGGTTGTAATATATATTGCCAGTATACAAAGTTACGTTGGAATGAACAGAATGGTTTCGACGGTGTAGCAAACGAAGCTAAAATAACTATATTACCTCCGTGTTGAAAATAGTGTCTGGCCTACATAAATACTGTCAATTGTTTCCCGAGATATGACATAAAAACTTTACATATTTACGTGGAACTATCTTACAAAATGACAGAGAAAAGAGGCTCAATTAAAAAAACATTTGATGGTTGTAATATATAAATTCAGTATACAAAGTAAAGTTGGAATTAATTATATGGTTTCGACAATATAGCATACTAAGATAAATTGGCTATAGGCCTATGATCACTATTTTAAAAATAAGTGTCTGACCTACTTTAAAACTTGTCAGTTTACATCACCTACAGCAGTAGTCTACTATTTGTTTGCAAATCAGATAAGTTATTTATTTCTTTAGTATACGTACTCGCGGGAGAAAGATTACTTAAAATACTACGCTTGCAAAACTATAAAACAACATAATTTCATAACAGATTGAGAAGGGTCACATTTAAATTAATTTATATTCAGTTCTTGATTGTAAGTTTCAGAGTATTTACTGGCTGCTAGTTTTGTCCTCAAATATTAAAACATATATACAATTGTATATAATTTTAAGCTTTAAAGTTTTTAAAAATATTATATAAAATATATAATATAATTTGATACCTAATATTTAATATCATTCAAGACTTTTGGCTTCATTATACAGGTACAACCCCAACTCATTTATGTAAAACTATAAAACATGAAAATACCATCAGAAATTTTGTACCCACTACATCTAGCGAACAGTATAATGTGTGCCTTATCAGTTAAAATGTTAATAAAAATTATGAAAATGCTGAATTATACAACTTGGGTAAGCCATTATTCCATTAGAGCGATGCCTCTTATTTTAATAGGTGTTAAAACACAGTATGTTCTACTCACAAAAAAAATTTAATTTGAACTATTTTACTACATCCTTAGCATGTGAATAAAACAGATTATTGTTCTAGCTTATGTGCTTAGCAAATCTCTCAACAACTAAGTGTTGGAGTAGTAACTTATTTGTAATTTGTTATTCTAAAACTATAGTAGTAATAACATTTTTTTTGTAGATGAGCTTCACTTGCAGGATAAATATGATTATTTTTCAGTTTTTGTTTTCGATTAATTAAAATATCCTTTAATTTTATACTCCCATAAAAAAATCTTGTGTTCATTTATTAGTTTATATTTATATGCTGTAATGGTAGAAATAAAGTTTTTAGATATAGCAACTCAGGTTTATTATATATATATGTATATATAATTGTACTTAAAAGTTGTTATTGCTAGCGTTTTAAGCTATTGCCAAGTTTGACTTTTTTAAATTAATCTGTATATCTTTATATATAAGATTTAAATAAATATTAAATAAGTAATTGGTCTCCAAATATGTAGGACCATATTTACTGGTTAATAATTATAATAATAATAAATCGTCTTTATTCGGCGCAGTTAAGGCATATCTGCCTTCTCTTACAGTGAACCATTTTTACAATTTGCACTTGCTTATTACAGTTTATAAGAAAAAGAAAAAATAGTTCTTACAAATTAACAAACACTGCAGAAAATCAAAAGTCGTTACTAGACATTAACGGAACATGTAATTAATACTAAACAGAGACATGCATATTTGAGTACTGGAAAATGTATAAATTAAAGTGGTGATAATTAAGTTTAAACTAGTCCATAAAACACTGATGACGAACTGGCAGGTATTAGGCCAAATTATGCACCATATATACGCAAGAATATAGTACATTTACACAAACGCATAAATGCAAAACAGGCCCGCGTACATACACGCGTAACAATACCTCCCTGCTAATAAAATTATAAAATAGAACACTAGTTCGTCAAACAATAAAATTGCAGGAACTTAGGTCCTTATAATTCAAATGCCTATGACAAACTCTGACAATAATAGAATCGGTCCCTGAAGAAAGGGAATCAGTCATGAAATCATCGAAAACGATTCAACCCCATATTCATGGTTTCATATATTGTTTACATCTTTTTACAACAAAAGGGACTCAGTCAAGTGACTAGAAAGCCGAATAATCAACTACAGAATTATATAGTTCCATGCAGAATGGTCCTCAGTTAATGACTGAAGACCTTTCTGCAGAGAAGTGTTGTTCACACTCATGAATGATACCACTACTGTTTTGCACCAAATTAACAGCTGAGAGTTAAGTGAGGTTATGTTTACCTATAGGCTGCAGGCGTGTACTTATTCCGTTTGTTACGATTGTATTATTAGCTTCTTTGGTATTTTATTAGTATAGAAATGAAAGAAAGCCCTACAGTAGGGAAAAAAAGGAAGAGCTCTCCTTCTTCATGGGCAAGAAATATAACTAAGTTAGCGGAAGTGAAGGGCGAAGAATATACGGATTACAAGGGGAAACTTGTGCCAGCCAAACAAACAGGAGCACATTGAAGGTAACAATTGCTTAGTATGATCTAAAGTACTAAATACATAATTAATGTCTTGTATTATATTATTATATAGTTGAGTATTTTGCTGTTAAATTTACACAGTTTACATAACCAAAATGTTTTGAAATTTCTTTCTAGACGTGAGAGGAAGGACTGTTTCAAGGGAATCAGTGAAGAGGACCAGCACGACATCCTGACCCAGTTCCATGATCTGTCAACAAAAGATGAGCAGGATATATTTATTCAGTCGCTCATAGACGTTCACAATGTCAAACAACGCCGTCCTCGTAAAGGAGAAGATGCACAAAAAAATGTAAAATCATTTAACTAACACACAGTTGTGGGTCAACAAAGGATTGAGGTATGTCTTCAAGCTTTTCTATCTCTACATTCCACAACTATTAAGCCAGTAAAACGATTAAGGAGCCTAAGTGTCCTGAGGAAAAGTCCCAAAGATATGCGTGGAAACAGTTCCAGTGCAAATGTTATTCCAGCACAGACAAGGGTTCTTATTAAGGAGCACATTAAAAGTTTCCCTGTAACGGAAAGTCATTACTCTGGGAGACAAAGACAATATTTAGATTCCATGCTCAATTCGACGGTAATGTATCAGTTATTCAAGGACAAGCAACCAAACACAAAAGTTAACTATCAGTTCTATGCCAAATTCTTCAAAGATAATTTCAGTTTATCGTTTGGACGCCCCCAAGTAGATTGTTGCTGTATATGTGAGGAATTAAAGTTGAAATTGCGAAGTCATCATCTCAACGATGCTGCTAAAAGGTGTGCAGCAGCAGAGCTTTTGGTTCACAACTGACGATCCAAGAAATTTTATAACCAAATGAAAGCAGATGCAGAATCTACAAATCAGCCTAATGTATTAACAATATGTCTTGACTATATGCAAAACATACAGTTGCCACAGGTTCCTATTCAGGAGACATTCTACCTGAGGCAATTAACTGTCAATGTATTTGGCATTCATACTATAACTAACAACACTGCCAAAATATATATCTACCATGAAAGCATTGCTAAAAAGAGACCAAATTAAGTTTGTTCTTTTTTGTGTGACTACTTGAAGGATGTCCCTCCAGAGATTACTGAAATACATTTGTACTCAGATAACTGGCAAAATAAGAACCATTCATTATCCAGACTACTTTTGGCAATGACTGACACTCGGCAGTTCAACAAAATTGAACACTTCTTCCCCATAAGAGGCCATTCATTCTTGCAATGTGACCGAGATTTTGGTATTATTAAGAGATACATCAAGCGCCATGACCGATTTTTCAGTGTGCATGAACTCACAGAATTTATAATAGCATCCAGCAATACACACACATTTATTGTCCAAGAAATTACTTCTGTAGACATTCTAGATTTCAAGAAATGGTGCAGCCGTACTATAAGAAGAATTGTATCTTAGAAGAAACGTCTTGCGAAAGTGTGCAACGAGACAAAAAAATCACTATATTATTAGCAACATGATCCATTTGTCCTAAAATACTGAGGTAAGAGGTACCATTGTAGCACGAGAGTTTATAAATGGATTAGTGAGCCATACATTCCGTCTTGCACAACCCGGGAAACCAGTACCATACTTTCCTATGGAACAAGCCTACCTATCAGGAAAGGTTCCTTTGAGAATGGAAAAAATCAGAGATTTACATAAACTTCTTCGCTTTGTGCCTGACGAACATCAAGACTTTTACAAAAGCATCGTTCACTGGCTTTCTGCTACTAAATCACACGATGAAGACGAGTAAGAAATTACATTACATGATGGAAATGAGAATAACTCACAGTAGAATGTTTTATATCTTACTGTCTTTCATGTTTGTTCAGTAATATGTATACAGTATGAAGTGCAATTTTTATAAATAATATTCATGCTTTGTCATAAATTCTAGTAATTAAAGCATTTCAAGTCATTTGATAATCCAAAATTGCCTAATCATTCAGAAAGGGCCTCAGTCAAGATATTTTGAAAAATCATAGAAGTCAAAGTAATATTATTGAAATGATTTTATCTATGCAGAATCAAACACATTTATTCCTTTAATTTGTATAATTTTTCCCACATGTCCTGACATGATAGTTTAATAGTAAATCAGTTTTTTTAGTTATCTCAAAACTATGTCTGGTTGACTTAGACCCTTTCTGTAGGGACACATACACTCTAAGCTGGAAAAGCGCTTAGACTTCTACATATACAAGAGTGTCAAACCAAATTAATGATAGTAAAAATGAAAGAGTTAGAAGTTTAAACTTTCCTTTATTGTTCCTTGGGTTTCTCATAATTTTTAAAAGTATACAATAGCAAAATTTAGGCATAATATAGTGCGATGTGCTAAATAATACGATTGTTTGAGTCCAGCGTCGGAGTACAATGAATTTCCCACACAGCTATTTATACATTTATTTGAAGTAAACCACAAACATATTTAATTTTCTGTCATATTCCTCCTAACAGTAATTCTACACAATTGAACAAAATGGGCTCTATCCGACACTTCTCGCATTTTATACGTACGAAAATTAGGCGTCACGACGTCTCTTGTACATAACAAATGGTTTCGCTCATATGAAAGGGAGTAAGCTCCTTTAAGCATTCTTTACCTGGTGTCTACATTACGTGCAAAATGTCCTCTATAATTCCCACAGAGACCTTATTTACCTCGACGCTTTCCTATTCAAACACTTTTGCAAAAACAAATACTGTATGTACTGTTGTCCTGGAATTCACATCTTCTTACTGCAATGACAATCATTAAATTTAACATGAAACCACCATCTGATTTCCTTATCTGTAATTTTCTTTGGTGAATATTGGCAGTAGTCTTTATCCCATCTTGTCTTCTGTAAAACCATGTTTGTATCGAATTGGTATTTGAATTCAACTCTTATACATAGCATGTAATCTGCTTTTAACTAGCTCTTTTCTCCAAGCAAAATAAACTACTCTGTAACATAACACACTTTATTTTGCAGGTCATTAATTTATTAGAGTAATAAAGTTGATAGAAGGAATTTTTTTTAACGTATGTGTATAGAAAATAATAACAGTGCAGATAAACGACACTTTTGGCGTTACACTTATTTCATCAGACTATAGCGCTGAGATCGCGGTTTGATTCCGCCTAGGAAACGAATGCTTGTTTTAAGTTAATTTATTTTTTATTTATCTGACTTGATTATTTGACTTTTCAACTAAGTCAGGAATGAAATTGGTTTTTATCGAAAACAAAAACTATACACTGGCTTTAAATATGTAACAACCCATATGGATGTTACATATAGCAACTAATTTCGGAAGGTAAAACAAAAATTGTAATTATATGTTTTATTGTGCTTGGCTTAAGAATATCATCTTGACACCGATACCTTGTTCATTATAATGAACTGATATTTTACCTGAAAGGGCTGACAGTATAATACACATTTATTCACAACTTTGAGTGGCACTGATAAAAACAGTAAGTTTTGCATTCAAAGAAGTTAAAATTTACCTTTAAAAATGTCAATTTATTTGACAGCATCTAATAAATAAGCTTATTTCTGTGTGTGCAGGTTGAATTCCTTACAAAATGTCGTCAACAGTAAAATCTATGTTTATGTTTACAAATGATCAGAATAAAATTAAAATACGAAGCACTGAATATAACTTTTTAAAAATTGTTCTAAAATAAAATAAAAACAATAGCTTTAAATGCACTTAGAAAAATCCACTTTGCTTCTTGCTGTGAAAAGCACTAAATTTTCAAAATTTACAAATATGTCTATAACACCCAGCAAACTAACTCAAAGCTGTGAACAAAATTCTTTAGTAAATTTAATAATGGTTTCATTCAAAAGTAAGAAAGCTCTCAAATTAGTCTAAATTTCATTCCTCAAAATTTCGATAATTGTTCCTATATCGACGTTATTTTGCATCTGGTTATTACTTTAGCTGATGAAAATATGCTTTAAAACCGTTCTGTAGCTTCTGGATGGAATAAATTGAGCAAAATCTGCGTTTTCGAGGAGATGTGAACGTTTCAGTTAAATGTTATGCGATAAATTGTAATCTTATAAAAAAATTAGAATGTTATCAAAGTACGTGGACATTTTAAAAGAATTACGTATGTACTCTTACTATTTTTTTTTTTAACAATTTATGTTGATATGAAGTTTTTCAAAGAGAAGAAAACTATGCAATGAAAGACATGTGAAAATAAAAAATACACTATGGTACAAATATTGTTTATTCTATGTGACACCATCTGAAGAAATGTAAATATAATGGTTTTCTATTAGCTATAAAAACAAAGAATAAATTATTTGATATTAAATACTAAAGTATGTATTTACCCCAAGGACGTTATTATCAGATAGTAATTTTTTATTATGAATGGGATATGTTTATAATATAAAGTAATAACCAATATTTAGTATTAGAATAACTTCCCTTAACATTTTTGTTGACTTCACGTGTTGCAGAGAAGTTGATAATTTATAAGGAAAACCTAAATGTCCCGAAACACGTATGCTACCTTCACAAACGCACTGTTGCTTGATATTATTAAGTAATTAAAACAAAATTATATTTCTTCGAATTAAACGATTTACATCTACTCTGCTAAAATATATGTCCGTATATTTAACGAACACTCAGAAGTGCATTATACTTGGATTCGTTGATAATGACTTTCAAAATAAATTTAATTGATATTATTTTCAAAATATTTTTATGACTCTTAAACCGCATGAATGCATATAACTTAAAATGAATAGTCAGTGTTATATGGGCCAGTTATGTTAAAAAAAAAAAAAATTAGTAGTGGCCATCCTCCAACGACGTCATTCTGATACATCAGTTACTCAGACGAAGAATATACTTTTATTAGGTATGGGCCAACATATGTACATTTCACTCACTTTTTTTTTTAAATAGTGAGTTTGGCATATTATGTAAAGTGCAGCATTCCAGAGACAGAAATAGAAGAAGGCATGTAAAATAAATTATAGGGCACAAGATTTCTTTTTGTAAATACTTTAGTGGGGGACTTATTGTTCGATGTATTTATTGCAGTGTGTGGGTGCCTAATGTCAGTTCGGGAAAACTAAACGTAAGTGTGAACGTTATTTAAAAAAAATCAATTAAGTAAAGTTTCTGTAATGAGATGGCCATTTTATTTTCCTTTAAATACTTAAAACTGACTGGGGTACCCAGATAATATTTCTAAAGAAAACGGGTTGAAGATTTTTACACACATATACTGAATATTTTCCTTCAAAAAATTTGTTACAAAATATTTCTAAACCGTATTTTCTCCTAATGATATTTCACGAACATGTTTAATTGACTTAAATATGTTTTACGAATACCTAACAAGCTTGATGGTTATGAAATATTTGACCATTCAGTGACTTTTAAAATTGTGCCTAACATTTATAAATTGATGAAATAGGCGTATATGTTTTGGTTTTATTTGTGTCAAAATATGAGATAAAAGAATAATTATAAATCTATGATGGAATCTATTGTGTATTATACGACATACGAAGTAACTATTTTTGCGCATTTCCAGAAGTCATCCTACATTTTTGATAATATTATGTAATTTAGTTTTCCTGTATACTTAAATATTGGCCACTATATATATATATATATATATATATATATATATATATATATATATATATATATATATATACATACACACGCACCTATGTGACGTAATGCCATTCATTTTAATACGATTTTTATGATTATTAGCACTAAAATAACAAATATCTGAAAATTCACACGAATACAGGCTTTAATTTTTATGACAGCGAATTTTTACGGTTAAAACGTACGTAGTTTTTCTTAATATTATATATTTCTGTTCCACACATTTAGGCCTTTGGAAAAAGTTTTCAACGCATAATCGATCCCGCTTTAACCATAAATTACTTTGAACCTACATTAACGTGATCCCAACCCTTGCTATAAGATCACTTTTAGCACAAAAATCAAGTAGTTTAAATGACATCCATAGTGATTTATAACAAAGTAAAGAATGTAAGATATAAAGAATTTTAATCCAAAGTGTAGGTATGTAGCAGCAGCACAAGAACTCATTATTATATATCTGTAGTTATTCTACGTATTCCTTAATTTGCAACCGCAGCCAACGTAACTCTTCTTTACCAGTAGCATATATTTCACATTTCCGATTTTGTCAAGAACATAATTTTGTGTTTGGCTCAAGCATATAGTTTTTAACTTGTATTTATTTTTTTTAATTTGACTTAGTGACCCATAAACAGCAATAAATGATTTTGATACGTAAATATGTAAAATTAATTATAATAGTCTATGGGCTGATTTTTTTACTGGTTACAGTATTACTTATGTACCCTACATATTGGATATTGCCTGACAGAATCTTACGAAACAGTGTTAACAAAATATATAAGACATATTTTTGTTTTATTGATAGGAAGAATTTGTTATGCGAAATTATGTAAAATTAGCTGTATAAGTTACCTTGTAGGGGACAAAATTCAATTTATGTGTTACAGAAGCAGAGTAAATGAAATGCCAAATAAATCTGGCCAAAAAATATTTCAAAAAATTCTTATTTAGTGAATGGATCAGAATAAATATTTAGTATGGGAATGTTCTGGACTAGAGAATAATTTTTTTTACATTTACTGCCTAACATGCGGTTGGAAATGACTATTTTGTTTTATGAACCTCGCGGTGCAAATATTGCAATATAACTTACACTATTGTACAATTTACCTATTTGATTTCAGTAAAATTTTCATACAATTATTCTCTCAAATAACTCATCCAGAGAAGAACAAAAAAAATATGACACAAGAGAGCGTATCCCTCCTTTAAGATTATCAATACACATATTATAGAAGTGAGGTTGAGAACTGCGTGATTTGAGAACAATACAAAGAAAAACAATATATACATAAATTTGCATCCACGATGAAAATTACTTTAAAATACCTACCCTGCCATACTTTCCGCAAGTATTTTATTTTATTTTATATGTTTACATTTTAATAAATCTATGTTCACAAATAAAACTCAATTTTATTTCGCATCTTTTTGCAAGTTTATAACTTGTGGAGTAGTAGAGGTGGCAACTGGCAACGAAAAACATGTTAAACAGCACACGCAAACGAAAGTAACCCCCCCTCCCCCCCTCGGTTCGTCCCCTTACCTAAATTCAGTATGTATATGCCCCCTCGTTTTACGGTTTATAAATTCGTGCTTGCACGCATTTGTCAATTTGTATATCTGTCTTTTCTTCAACCGAGCCATATGAAACTGCGTGCATGCATACTTATTGCTACTTAACACAAAATGTTGAGTAATTATGCATTCATAAATTTGCTGATTTTTTTTACAGTGGAGTGGCTGTGATTCTTTAAGTATTTTACTAGCAAATTATTAGGAAAATAAATAAATTACAGCCCATTAAGTAAAAAAAAATTAGAAATGTTACCCATAATAAGTATAACTTGTGTAAGATTGTAACATAGTCATATAAAATTAACAGAACTCTTAGGTATATAAAGTTCTAAAGGGAACGTTTTTAAAACTTATATTTTGTAAATTTTCAGAAACCGTTAGTAGTGAGATACTAATCTTTCGCCAAAATGGTTGTTGTAGCCTTGGGAAATACTGGATATCTGAGAAAAATTCTGGGTTGACTACATAACGTTAAAAAGTGCCCAATACATTGTTTTATTCTTAATGTACTGGAAACAGACATTCAAAGGAAAAGCGAGAACCATTTTTGTCTTTCGTTCAGAAAATGTGGACTGATTTAGTCTACTCTCATTTGTTTGTTTCTTTATAGTCTCTAGATGAATAAACTTAAATGCTTATTGTTGAAAGATAAGCAACCTTCTCAGGGGATAGACTCTTACAGAGGGAAGCACACAAGGAATTTAAGAGATTATCGGAGACTCGGGAAGTGAATTATGTGAAGGGAGGGATTAGTTGACGTCCGCCCTTCGGGCTTTCTCCTGCATATATTCTCCCTTCCTTTCACTTTCACGCCCTCACAAGCGCACACAGTTGCTGAAGACTAATTAATAACGTAGAGGTCGTTAGCTTAGTCATGCCAAGGGCGGAGGATGTCACTGAGGGATTCGCCTTGGTCTGACTAGTGTCTCTTATTTCAGTTCAAGAGTATCAATTATTTTGTATGTCGGGTTAGGCAGGTGGAACTAGACATAGATGTTGCTACTTCCAGTATACATGCTCAGTTACATAATATCACGAAGCAATTGCTGAATGTGTCAAGAACGTACATAAACGCATATAATTAAAATTAGTGACTACTAACAGATCCTTAAAGGAGTGTAAATATTTATAACTAGCTGTTACCGCGACTTCGTTCGCGTGTACTTAGGATTTGTTTGTATATTTTTAAAATAGAAATTTCGCTTCGCTTAGGTTTTATAGAGTTATTAAAATACAGCACGCCATCGCTTCGCCCAGGTTTTATGGAGTTATTGAAATTCGTACCTCTATATTTGGTTTGAAAGGTTGTTACTTTAATATCGGAAATAGTTTTATCGTCGCGTTAGTGTTGGTTATTTGATAATATGTTAGACACTTCAATTTTATTAATTGGTATTGACAAACGACCAGATCAACAAACATACAGTTGCGAAAAGTAATTTGCGAGAACGATCATGATTTCATAATTTTGTTCACTAGTTCTCCAGCTGTTAATGTTTTACATTTAGAAATAATCTTTGTGTCATTTATAGGACAAGAGTAAACAATTTAGTCGTAATATGTACCATAATACGTACGAACATCGCACAACTACATTGAATTTTAAAGAATATTTTTATATTCTTCAATGTAAAAAGGAATTTTTATTTTTACATTGAATAGTTGACAAATGAAGTGTATTTAAACATAAACTTCATGAACGCCTAATAAAGAATCTTTCAACGAGTAAAAAAATAATAGTTACTTACTCGAATATTACAAATCTAATATTAAATATGTTATTGTTTTTAAACATTTTAAAATTCCTTTCAGAAAATAAGTCACAAAAATGGACTTTCCTCACATTGAGTGAAAATTAACCAATATTTTACATATTTTTCTTGTGAACTCAAGACCACAAATATAGGCCAACGCTTCGTTCAAAATGTTATGTCTAACTAGTTATTATCCCTATTGTTGTTAGTTATAACATTCTACAATTGGTTTGAAATTATTCCACAGAAATACCTTTATTCATAGTACATATCCAGCAAATTCCGTTAACCAGATTCGAAAGAGACGTCATTCACATATCACATCGAGATAATTTCTTATTTGCTCGCTTCATGAGATGAAAATATGGTTTAAACTTCAGTTATGCATTCCTACTTATTATGTTCTTAACGATTAAAATATATTTAAGAAATTGTTTGTTACAGTAAAAAATTACATATCCAGAATAGTTATTATATATTTTCCTGATAATAATTACAATAAACAATAAGATTAGAATTTTTTATTTATTTGATGCATCAAGCAAGCAAATGCTACAATATTAATACACAAGAACTTAACAATACTCCTTTTTAAGGTTATATATATTTTAAATGCTTGCAATATCGTGTCGTGGAGTTTTCTTTTTTGTGTGTTGTTCGTAACATTGTCTTACGAAGGACCATTTGGTACTTAAAATATTACTTATTCCATGTAACGGTTGGTATATTTCGAATACACTAGTTCTATAAGTTGGTATAAATAAAATACATGGATTTGAAAAAAAAAATTATTGTAAACATTTCAGGTAGCGAATTTTTAATATAGGCAATGTAACAAAAATTATCTGACACTGTCATATGAATAAATTATCTTAGAATTATTATGCTGTTGCAATCGTGTTCTGTAAGCCATGCTAGTTGTTTTCCCGCTAAACACATGAATTGAATGAACATCATATTTTGACCGCTAGCCCACTTCAAGCAATACCATTCAGGAGGAAAACCTTTCCGCTTGCAACTTAAGAAATAATCGTTGCGTGTTAAGTATCTCAAAAAGTATACTCAAGAAACGCAATACTAAAATTGTGCGTAAGATTTTTCTTCGTTAAAAAAAATTACATTTTGGAGCGATACGTGCATGAAATTAATAACTCAATCTTTAATGGTGGAACTGAGGGGAAATTTACTGCTGACAAGGGAGGGAGAGCGTAATGTTTTTTTGATATTTTCAGGGAAGGCATTTATGCATTTTTGCAACTGTACTATATTTTTGCGTGTATATGGTCCATATTTTTGCCTAATACATGCCAGTTCATTATCAGTGTTTTATGGACTAGTTTAACTTTAATAACCACCACTTGAATTTATACATGTTTCAGTACTTAAATAAGCATGTCTCTATTTAGCATTAATTACCTGTTCCTTCAATGTCTAGTAAAGACTTTTGATTTTCTGCAGTGTTTGATCATTTGTAAGAACTATTATTTTTTTCTCTTTTAAACTGTAATAAGCAAGTGTAAACTGTAGACATAATTCAGTGTAAGAGAAGGCAGATGTGCCTTAACTGCGACAAATAAAAACGATATATTATTATTTTTATTATTAGTAGTACACTCATACTTGACTACCGCATCTCTTAATGTCAAACTTCAAAAATTTTCAACCGTAAAAGTTGTTAAACGGTAATTTTGGTACCTATTTTTTTCATTGTAATTAAAATAAAAAGTAATTTCTGTCTACTATATTATACAGTTATGACGGAGGTGTATTTATAAATATGTTATGTAGAAAAGTTTTTTTACAGTTATTAGATAAACTAAAATTAAATTATTTTTGGCTTCTAGCTGTGTGGAGAATCGTGCTGTTTTCCTACCTGTCGGAAGTGTTTGTGACGCAGTGGTAAATCGTTATTTCTACTTTTAGCCTAAATGTACACCGCAATCCCACCAGATAAACTTTTAAGTGTAAAAGAAGCGGGAGAGGACGAAATTTATTTAAGAGTAGTAAAAATATTACTATCAATTTTATTCATATAAAAGATTTCTACTTAACTAATATAGCATATACTTAATGTTTGATAACATCCTGTTAACTAACTGTAATATCATCCATGGTGAATACGGGCGAACCACATTTCTAACAGTGATATATCGGGAACCATGATGCATGTAGAATACATGTGTATGATCATGTGCAATAGATTAAAGTTATATATATATATAACTTATAATATAATATATATATACTTATAATATAATATAATATATATATATATATATATATTGATACCTGTGGCCCGAATTTTGACCGACGTACACATTTCCCAATGCAATTATAAATACTTGTTTGTAAGAGTCTCTTTCTAGAAACGTGATCTGAGATTCAAGTCATGCCTTTGCCAACAAGTTGGAAATTGGCTGGATAAAAATATATATTGTACAGCTATGATATTAGAAAATTTCTACTGGTAACATTACGCTGCGTTCGATCAACTCTTGACTATAATGTAGCAAATATATTGTACAGCTCTGAAATTTAAAACTTTCCACTGGTAACATTACACTTCGTTAAACCAACTCTTGACTATAATGATACAAACATAAAGGAAAACAGACGAAATGTCCGACTTTTAGTAGTCGGCATAGGAAGTTAAGTTATCAGTCATGGTTGAATTTTCTTTTCTGTGTGCCATTACAATGCAGTCAAAATTAGATCGACTATAATTTAAAAAATACGAATGTTTTCTTGAAATTGGTAAATAATGCATACGTAAGGATGCATAATTAGTGGATTTAAGCTAATAATTAATTAAATGTAACATGCTCACAACAAAATCTCTTGAAATGGTATTTATAAATGGGATATGTATAATTTCACCATTGAGAGGTTGGGGATCACACCGCATGTTATTGGAATTTACTACATATCAGTGGCGTAGTTGTCGAATTCTGTGTGAATCGGAACAAACGTTTCGTTAAATTTTCACTATTAGCATCCAGAATTACAGGAATATTGCAGTTGTATAAAATACGTAACCAGTTCTGCAGGATGTTGCAAAATTGAATGCCAATACTTCGGGGAAACATTCCACACATCGGGAGGGTGAAAAAATGTTATATGAACACACATCCGCAAATGCTTCGTTTCTTCACTACAGCCCGTAGTACATAACATGCCGTGTATGGCCTGCGGGCTGGATCATATTACTGTGGAATGTCATCGCAGCTGTAATTGGCAGCCCCATACCAGCCCCCGAGGAGCGCTGATTTGAATCCACTAAACTGTTATTTGTGGGGACATTTAAAGGCACGTGTGTATGCAACCACGGTGGATGATTTGGGCACCCTCCGTAACCAAAATTGTGGCGGGTTGCAAAACAAACGGGAATTTTCCAGGGCTTCATCAACGCATCCGGGTGTCCATGAAACGGCGGGTTGATGCGTGTGTTCGTGCTGAAGGAGCACGTTGTGAACATTTCCTTTAGTGCCGACGATAAGCTTTCACACATGTGTAACTACTTCATGTGCACTTCCTACTGTTCTCGGTGTAGTGTCGTAGTGTGAGGTGTCGTTTATCATACAAACGAACGCTGCGATAGCATTCCACAGTACCACGATCCAGTCCGCGGGCCGTACACTGTACGTTATGTATTATGTGTGTAGTGTAGGAACGAAGCGTTTGTGGACCTATACTCATTTAAAATGTTTTTATCCTCCAGATGTGAGGAACGTTTCCCCGAAGTACTGACATGCAATTTTGCAATAACCTGTATATGGGTTGTATAATTTCCGCTTGAGATACAGAAGCAATGATTAACTCCTGCAGTGGCATGCAAAATTGGCGGTTACAAGTAATAGTTCTGAGGAGTAGTAATAGTAGTCGATAAAAATACGGTATTTACTGATTACACGAAACACACCTACAACCTTTTCACTTTTATTGACGATGGTAATTTTCATCTTATACAATACGTATAGCTTATGGTGAGTTAGTTAAAACAATTGTTTTTAATCTTTAAATAGAAACTTTACTGAAAAAATTGTATTTGGATTGTACAAAGTGCCAACTGTTGCAGCTGAGTCAATTTACGTTGCCATTTATTGGGTGCCTGCATGTAGCTGTTATGTGTAAAACATTTTATCAGATTGCTGCTAAGGACACTCTTGTAGATGAAAGTAAAGTTCACTGGATTTTGGAGAACTCGCACATGCAATAACGTATCTGGACGCAGTTCACTTACACATAACGATGAAAAGAGTGTGCAACCCAATGTATGCACTCTGATAAAATGAATATTACCCAAATAACTGAAATGTGGAAGAATGAAGAGTGCCACACTTGAATCACTGATATATACAGTAATGAATTCACGGCACAGGTTTATTCACTTCCATTTACTCTGAATTGCATTGCTCCCATACACGTATTATGAAGGAATGGAAAATTTCGTGGGTTTAATGGTTTACAATTCACAGTCGTTTGTGTAATCTAACCGATAATAGCTGTTCGTCGGTTGTTGTCATTTTAAGTAGTTCATTTGACTCTTGAGTGAGCTGCCATCGGTTTGCTTCTATTGTTGCTTAGGGTTCGTTACTTATTGAATGTTTTTCAAAACTTGTCAGATAATCTGTGACCTGCCAAAGAAGTGATTCGAATGAGCAAGCGTTTTATTCGAAACGGTCGCCAAAGGATTTGTGAGATTTTTCCATCTCTATTGATTTGCTAGTGCATTCTACTTATAGCCTTATTGTAACAACTGAATTTCAGTTAGCACTATTTCACTGTTAGAAATGTCTGCTTCGATTTTAGAGCGTGTTAGATTTTTTATTTATTTAGTGGGCTCTGTTCCCTTTAGCGGCAGGTTTGTGTGTTTCTCTTGTCGAAATGACGCCTGGCGGCTTTTTCACATTGGCATTTTTAAATACCACATACATGTGTGATTTAAATCTGCGGAAGACTTGCAACATGGACTAGCTATGCTTGGCCTGTTTACCAATGGAAGTGAGCGGAGCCAGACTAGCGCGTGATCACAGCGGAATTTAGCATCCTGTGGAGATACCGAACTTCACGTATCTCAAAAAAAAAAAAAAAAAAAAAAAAAAAAAAAAAAAAAAAAAAAAACTAGTTTCTTTTTGGAGTGGGGAGGGGGGATTGAAGCCTTATCGTGCAGGTATAGTATTTTCAGGCAGGTCACAGACTGGTTCAAATTTCAGCGGAGAATATTTAATCAATTTAGATAGTTCCTTTGAGAAGATTCATGTAAAGTGAAAGATCGTTGTAGACATATTAGTATCTGTGTAACTTTGCGTCGGGATAAGACAACGTGAAAAATCTTTGTTAGTGTATACACACACACATTTTTATTTAAAGTGGTCTCTGTAGCAGCATATGCGTCAGCGTCACGCTAATCCAACCAACCTGTCGTGATTCACAGCCACCTTCCAGGTTAGCCACTGGTTAGAAGCTCGCTGCACGGCGTGACTTCTCCAGGTCTCTGTTTATATTTTAAAACGTCAAAGTAGGCGTGAAGCGTCGATGCTGAAGTCCGGATGCCAGAATAATTTTTGAAGCAAATATCGCCTTTGTTGTCGTCTAAACCTTTGATCAGGTGACATTATTACTTTTATTGACATTATGCTGGCAACATAACCTTAAGTCAATAATTCAGCCAGTGTTTAATATAAAATAGTGCAATTATGGACATTTATTTATGAACTTTTTTCAAAAGAAAAGTTAAGGCGTCCTGCCGTTGGTTACACGTAATCACAGACTCCAGAAATATACATACTCCAACACAAAAATCGGACATGAATTCATCGTATTCTCCACCGGTTTTTCTAAGTCTAACAATTGTCAATAAAAGGAAAGTTATGCACAAAATAATCAGTAATGATCAACTAAAAAATATTTTCAACACTAAATCTCCAATTACTAAATATAATTCCAAAAAAAAATATTTGGTAACAGCTCATTAAAAAAGTGCGGAGATATGGCGAATAGACTATAGCAATACATTTATTTTCCTAAGAATCCCACCGTTTAGCTTGGAAGGCCCATGAATAAAGTGACGAGGCCCATGACAACGTTAAATTCGCATATGGTGGATGGTAAGCAGAGCTTTGTGACCGTGCACCGTGGTGCAGGGAACAAGGGCGCTGTGATGTGGCGAGGTTGTCGGCAAGGACAGGTGACACTCACCCTCGCTGCAGTCGTGTGGGCGTCCAGCCCCTGAGCCGAGGGTCTCCAGCTCCAGCAGACTGCTGACGGAGAACCTGCGGCTGTTCTGGGAGCCGTGGGTTGCCAGGAGCTCGGCCGGCGCCCCGGGTGCCACCAGCATGCCGCCGTAGCCCAGCATGTCGCCCCCGCGTTTACACCATGTCCTCCAGTCTTCCTCCGCCGTCACAGAATCCCTGCTCAGAGACGGCACAAGAGGCGCGTCTCAACTAGAGCCGCCCACGTGTGTGCTCGTGCCCGCGGACGATCCCGGCAACTGTGCCAGGAGCGGGAGAGGAAGATCCCGAGGGAGAGAGAGAGGCGGTGTGGGTGTTGCTTTGGTTAGGAGGGAGGCAGGGGGCTCCGTGCCAACAAGGAGGAGGTCCGCCGTCGTACAGGCTCCACCTACCAGACCGCCCCGCGCGTCGTGTCGCCGCCTCTTCTGCGAGCCTCTGCTGGGCCTGACGTCACTGCAAGCCGGGCTGACATTCGACATCGCCTGCCACACACCGTCTACAGTGATACTTCCCTTCCTTCTTTGGCGATAACTGTTTCTTTACACCACAGAAAGTGCTCACCATATCACACCATCACTTGTCTCAAGACTTTCCGATATATATATATATGTGTGTGTGTATGTGTGTGTGTATATATATATATATATATATATATATATATATATATATATATATATATATATATGTATACACACACGCACACACACAGGTACTAAGGTAAAAACGTAAGTGGAATATAAGGTAAAACACTAGCAATAAATGTGATTTTCGCAGTATACGAGAACAAAACATAGTGGTAAGTAAGATGGACAATATAGAAACTCAACAAAGCATGTTAATGGCCACACTTTTTCACATGATTAAAAATATAATAATTGAAGAGCAAATTAATAGCTGTATTCAAATTTGTCAGCAGAATAAATTACCCTTACAAGCAGTAAACAAGTCACAATTAAGCAGTGACCTTAGAAAACTGAACCAGCAATTGCATAAAATTAACTTAGATCTAAGCGTTTCTACAAGTGAGATAGTGAAATACTATAGCAATGAACTAACCGAGTGCTCCTTGTATATGTCTATTGTTTTTAAGGGGAACCCGGTACGTACGCACATGTAGGCACAAGCCTATGCAAGCTATCCACACATACAACAGTATTATTCTTCGTACCAAAAGCTGTCAAATACTGTGACGTAGCATACAGCAAAATTCAATTTTAAATAGAAGTAAGTTACAGTTTATAATCACATTATGTAAACAACTTACATACATCCAACCAACACGGGACGTTGAAAACTGCGTCATTCAAGTAGCTACAGTTATATGCCTTGTAACAGGGATCATAAAACGTCACTTTATGTTGAATAAAGTGTTTATAAACCGGTACTAGGTACTTTTCATATTGTTATGATGGTGTGGGAGAACCTTAACTTAACATCCCCGCCTGAACACGGCCTCACACCTTCATATTAAACCAGGATGCCAGGACATACAACAACGTATTGCGGAAAGGGCCAAAAACAGTAATCCCCTCCACTGGCAAGCAATTGGTGAAATGTATGTCTAAACACCGCGCCGATATAGGTCAGCAGAAGGCGGGGCGCATCGTCTTTCCACGTCGGACCAGCATCCGGGAAGAACACAATGGGTGTGTCCGATCGCCGCCAACCGATCTACTAGAAACAGCCTCCTGGAACCATAATTAAGGTTGGAACAGTCCAGTTAGTTTAACATAGTAGTGGCTTGAGTAATCATAACAATAATGTAATTTAAATTAATATGAGTTCACAAAAGCTCCCCCGTGTGTTTGATATTACCATACTATGTTATTATGTGTGCCTCATGTCTAAATAAGCCCCCTCAGTCTCAGTATTGCTCTACCATCTCATCTCTTGTCATTTAGCTATGCCCATAACTCTGTCAATCAATACCCGTATATGTAAATGGATACTGCGTTGGGATAGCCACTCTTCACGAAACGTGTAAGTGGGCTTGAATTATTTACTGCACATAATATTTGGGAACCAAAGTCGATTTTTTGCTCGCCCTGTGGGGTGGGTAACCTTAAATAGATTTCCCCGTTTGCGGTCATTCCATAGTGTCTACTAAGCCTTCTATACTTGGTTTCTGTGCGATTTGGACCTGTTAAGGCGATTTTTAATAGTTGTATATGTGGAACCCTTTTATATTCTCCTTGAAATGGTGGCGTGTTAATGTCGACTGCGCACAGATGTAAGGCTGTGTCGTCGTCTGTTTTGATATATTCCTGTTCATGATTATAAACAAGCCAAATAGTATAACGTTTCTCGATTCTCAATAATGATAATTTAGCCGTGGGTCTAGTGTAGTTGATTTGACTCTGTTATCACTGCCTTGGGTAATAATTTCTACTTGTACTTGGAATAATTGGAAAATAATTTTAGTAATTGCATTTTGCTGGAATATACTATCTGTTCAAAATACTCATACTTACTAGCGATTTGTCTTTAAATTTCATTTCTGGCTTAATATAATTTTTGATGTCGTCCCAATTATTTATTATGTGTTTCGAATTTATTTTCTGAATTTCGCCTTCTTTGTCAGTATTCTGAAAGATTGTTTCTGCCAGTACCTTATATAGTGAATTACATGTAAACATATTCTTTTTAACTGGATATTTGGTGTCGTTAACTTCGACCTTGTGTATGTAAGCTTGTGTTTGTGTTGGTATGCGGATTAATGCATCGGGCAATGTGTTCAAATTATCTTTCACAATATGTGGTTCGAAGTTGTATTCAGGCAACCCTATCGCCATTTTCTGAATTAGAAAATTATGTTCCTCGATAGTTGTTGGATATTGGAGGCTCGCATGGTCTGTCTCTACAATAAAATGGCGTCCGTACAAATATTGGTGAAAGTAATTGCCAAAATACCTTATCGACAATAGCTCTCACTCGGCCGTGCTCCAATGTTTTTCATTCATTTCTAACTTTTTAGACGTAAACACTATTATTGCTCTTTGTTTCGTAATAGGGTCTTCCTGAAGTAAGACTGCTCCTATGGCTTCCTGACTAGTGTCGCATGCAAGAATAATCTGTTTGTCTTCGTCGAATCTTTTTAAGATTGATGCTGTGCTTATCGCCTTCTTTAACTGTAAAAATGCCCTTTGTTCTGATTCTCCCCACTTATATACCGCGTTATTTTTTTATCAATGCTATCAGAGTTTGCGCTATCTTGGCATAATTGAGTATATATCGGCGTAGATATGTCATACCTAAAAATGTTCTCAGCTGTTTAATATTTTCTGGCGGTGCCATGTTTTGTATAGCTTGTACTTATTCTGGGTCTATGGGTATGCCATTGAGTGTAATAAGGTGTCCTAGCATTTTTATTTGCTGCTCAGCAAACATACTTTTTTAAATTTATTTTTATGTTTAATAGACGTAGCCTGTGAAATGTTTGCCAAATGTTCTTGAAATGTATTACCTATAATAAAGATGTCGTCTATATAAGCTATAGCTTCTGTCCAGCGGAGAGGTCCTAATAACATATTTATAAACATTTGGAAATATTGTGGACTTGTTGCTACCCCATTGGGAGACGCTTATACTGGAACTGGCCAATTTCGTCAATGGAATATGATAACTTATATCTCTCTTGTCTCCTAACTGGAACTGAATAAAACCCTGAATATAGATCTAGGCTGGTTATATTGTGAGTGCTGAAACCTATTTAATATATCTTCTGCTCTTGGCAGTGGATATTGGAACTTTGTTAAATACTGATCCAGTTTCCTGAAGTCTGCTGAAAATCTCAGACTGCCATGCTTCTTAGTTATCACTAAGCTCGGTGCACAAAATGGACAGTCAGCTGTTTCAATAATTCCGACTTTCTGCATGTCCTGAATTTGCTGTAAAAACCGTTCTCACATCTTAGGGCTGATGCGATACGATCGGCTTATCTGTGTGCTTATCTTCTACTTTAAGTTCAACATATTTTGCCTCAGTCAACTCTAAAATGCTATTAGCAAACCTGTCTTTATACTTTCTTATAAGGTCTGATATTGCCTGAGTTTGATTATGATTTAATTTACTATTTATTTTTGGTAAACAATCTGTGTTGCCTTCAATATCTTCTAACTTTTTTATACAGTGTTGTATTGATGTGGCATTCTGATTCTCTATCACTGAAGAGTATAGTGGTATTTGAAGAATTGTCGGAGTCATTTGCATTTATGAATAAAATATTATATTTAAAAAAATTGGATGACGTTCCTCCTCATAAAATCTACTCCCAAAATGACATCTAATTTTAAATTGTCGATAATGAGAAAATCCTGAGGGTATGTGTTTCCTGAAATGCATAGGTAAATTATTGTTTTGAACTGTGGTGTTTGTAGATTCTTGGTTGCGCCGACGAGTGTAAAGTTTTCTGTGACTGGTGGTAATGTTTGTTTGGTTATTATCGTGCTCGCCCCACAACTGCGGGAACACGTGGTGTTAAGAAGTGCGTGGTATTCTCTTCCGCATATTTTAACAATAAAGCGTGGTGTGGAAGTCCGCATGGCTACTTGCTTACAGTGAACCTAGTGTTGTCCTTGTTGCTGTTTACTCTTCCAACTTGTGGCCACAGGCTGGCTCAGTTTGTTTGACCTCACTTTATCATCATTGTTCGCCTGGCTACCCGTGTTGTCACAATACGAAACTCCACTTGCATTGTCTGAATTCGCTTCCTTGTGTACACGAATTTTTGTTTGCGCGAGCCCGAATTTGCTTTTGAAGCGGCGGAAGCAATCTCCGATGTTTGTTTGAAATTCAAAGTTTTGCCGTGAAAATAACGGACAATGCCTGGCTTTATGTTCTACATAGCAGCATAGAGCACAAATACTTTGGGCCAAACTCCGTGGACCTGTAAACTATTCGTGTTTTTCAATATGCTGCGAATTGGCAATGTCGTTTTCTTTCATTCGCGCTGGTGGCGATTTGGCAACGGTACGATTTTGTTTCTGGGTCAGCAGGTGTGGTGTTTGTTTTACGTTCCTAGTCGGGCTTGGCGTGCGCTGTTTTGTTTTGTCGGCAATTCTGTGAGGCGTACTCGCATTTCCGGTATTTGTCCCTCGCGTTAATTGAATTATTGACTTATCCTCCTTTACTACTGGGCGTTTGTAACCCTGTCCTTGGTCAATTATTTCCTTGTTTTTACGCATGGTTGTTTCCTCGCTCTTTGAGTTAAACGTAGCGATTTATGCATAACTTCTGCTCGGTACAACTTTATTAAAAATTGTTTGGCAAGTGTCTGAAACTCTGCGTTTTTCTTCAACGGGGGAGGTGCGTTTTTCCCCCTCATTTAAAAGTTTTTTGATACCTGGTGTTGTTCTCTTGTGACCTTGTATAGTTACGCCCATTCGTGTCTTCCTGTCTGTGTGAAATCTTGTCACATGTTGTTTTGCTATTATAATTATTTTCTTTATCGCGGCTCTGCCACTGATTTAAATTTTGATGGCCCCTGTTTAACTGAAATGTGTTTCCTTGACGATGTGCCATGTGTGAGCATTATTTAATTATAACTATCGGCTGAGTGCCTTTGAGTGTATTCTGATACGTTTGAAAATCGGGTCGCTATTGGTGTGCTCTGGGGTCGTAAATATGACTATGTGGCCCTGCATAACACGGTGGCGACCTGTATGACCTTGTGTCATGGTAAATTTTTCTCTCGTTACTTGTATTTGGTTTTTGTTGTGTCTGAACTGTTAGTATGGCAATTTCCTGTTTTAAATTATCTATTTCCGTATGGAATTTTTCCGTGTCTGTGTTCTGTGGTGTGTGTACAAGATCCTCATTATAACGGTACATTCCCAGTTCAACCCGTTTTAAGTTTTCCACTAACTGCTCATACGTCTCGTTACGAAGCCCGACAATCTTGTCCGCCATTGACGGTAATAACGACTTCTACAAAATATCTAAAAATTCGTTGTCTGTTACCTGTGGGTTGTATTTGAGACAATATTTCATGCCATCAACATGGTGTTCTGTACTTTCCCCTAATTTATGTCGTTTGGCTTAGAGCATGTGTTAAAATTTTCCGTAAGTTCTGTTGTGGTAAAAATTGTTTTTAGTGTACGCTCGATCAATGGCCACGAGACGTCGCCTGGATTGGTTGCTAATAAGTTCTCAAGTGCATGTTTGGCAGTGTTTTTCAATTCGAATTTAATTCTACTGCATTTATCCGCATCATTCCATGCATTGATTTCAGCTACGGCCTGAAAGTTCTCTAGGAATTCCTGAACATTTTCGCCTTTCTCGCCTGAAAATGTCGGTGGTTTTTCCTGGTGGTTCACTACTATTTGAAGTGGGTTTTCTTCTGCCATTGTGACTGGTGTGTCTGGATGTTGTGTACTTGCACTTTTTGTGTAATCGTGTATGTTCGTGTACGTGTAGTGTATCTGTAGTGATGGAAATAATTCTTTAGGTTTTAAATATCCTGACTGTAATTCGGTGTTGTCGTGTGTGTGTGTACCAATGCTTCGCTTATGCCTTGTTCATGACTTGTGTTGAAGGAATAATCTAAGCATTCATATTCTTCTGTTTAAGAAGTTTTTGGCACATTTTCGCTTAGCACCTGCCTTTGCTTGTCGCGAATATCTAACACATGTTCTACTTCGCTAGTATCTAAAGTAGCTCGCTTGAGAAATTTTGTTACTGACACTTGTATAGATTTCCTACGTGTTTCTACACAACTCCCCTTTATTTACAATGCGTTGTAGTGATATGTATATGTCTGTGTGTAACTCTGTTGCACTTGTGTAACTTAATATATTCTACTACTACAAGCACTAAGAGATATCTCTTTTAAAGCACGCTCTCTCTAAGCTGGAGACTTTATGCGATTACCAATGGAATCGAAAGATCCCCACATGCATTAATTCCAGCATTAAACAACGACAGTACTACTAAAAGGAGGTGCGGGCCAACGGTCGCTGGTTGAGGTATTAATTGTGGTGCCTGCAAGGTTGCCCGCCGATGTGACGTAGAATGTGCTGACAACTACACGTACTAAATGAAACTGCTGACACGTGCTACCATATATTAAGTTGCCCTGCGTAATTCACGAACTTAACAACTTGATTACCACTATAAATTTAACACTGCACCGTTAATCTATTCTTGTCGCTACCAACGGCTTTATTATTGCAAATTAAAACAACAAGATTCCTAATACGCAAATTCTTAGCTGCTCGCTCTAACCACTGTACTGGGTACACTGCTAATTTTTATCGCTCACGATAGAGGTGGAAGCTCCGGCGCCTCAACCAATGTTTTGCTCTAGAGGTCAGACTAATATAATTAATCTACTGAAGAACCACAGAATGCTTATAGACCTCCGCCATGTAATACTTCCTCTTGAGAGCTATACTTACTTCTATACTTGCTCATATACTTACTTGGACTGTCAGTACAACATAATAATTCACTCTAGGATGGCAACGTGGGGTAGTAATTACTCCTATACAATTAAGGTAGGCGACACAAGTTTTTATAAATCACTACAGATTTATTCACTCAAATATACACAGTCTGGACACTGAATTATTGTTTGATTAACACAATGTAAACCCTACACAATACTTTAATTTGATCACTAATTTGATTACAGTTTGCTCTCAAATGAGTCCCTAATCTGAAGTGAGCTGATCACGATAGTGACTATAAGTACCGCCTGAAGGATTCTCTCGGCCTAGACCTGCACCGTAGCGTATGAGTCGTCTTACCACTGTGTATCATGTTGAACGGGCAGAAGCTCCTCTAGTCCCAGTTCTCGATGACGGATGTCGTTTAGTCCTCAGTGGTCTCAGCCTCTGCTGTTCTGTGCCACGACTCCTCCGTCGGGCGGCAGAAGCCTCGAGAGCTCGTCGTCGGTGAGAGTGACAAAGTGTGGGGGCGGCGCCCTGCCTGCCTCTTTATATATGCGTGGCGTTTAGTAAACTACCTTGCCGCCTGCTTAGTAGAGTGTCTTAGAATGCGGGGCGGCTGCGTCAATTACAATGTGCAGCCATCTTCCGGAAGAAGGCCCCATTCCATCTGGGAAGCGCTTATGAGATATGGAAGTGTTTCTGGAGGTTGTGGATAATTATAAACTACTGCTCATTTCATCATGTCCCAGGCATGTACAATGCGTTGTTGCGTTCTCTGTTGATTAAAAAAGTACTACATAACTCCTACCACCCAAACTGCCTTATCACACAATATTACAACTTTGTGTGAGGCGTATATTCGTTTTTATAGGACCAACAATATAGTTAGTTGTCGCAACAAAATATTTTGTTGAGTGAAAAAAAAAATTAAAAGAAATCAAATTAGTTTTGTTCAGCTAACAAAATACACACGTGAATAAATAAAACATTTGTGTTGAGCCAAAAGAAATTATAGGTTGGCAACAAAATATTTAGTTGAATCAACTGTTTATAATTGTTTGGCCACTCATTCTATTGGCTTCGTTGGAAAATTCACTTTAAGGAGTTTGTTTGCTTTTTCTGTGTCAATTAGGAGTGTTAGAGCGTAAGTTAGTGAATTTATTGATGCTTAATAATGGTATAACACACTAATAAAACAAGTTCAACAGAAATATAAAAAGTAAAGCTGTATTACTGAAATATTTATTTACACACATTGTCCAGTATTTGAAATGTATATGTTAAAGAAACATTTGAATTTCACTTGTAGTAACTTTTGGTGTCATAGTGCTGGGCCGCAAGTGGTAAGTTCGATTTTTTGTATGACTTCCCAATTTTTTTAAATCAGCCGAAACAGTTTAATGCCCATTGAACCAAACAAATCTTCAGTTTCGCCACCAAAAGCTTTGTTTGGGGCAACCAAATAAGGACAACAAAATAATTTGGTTTAAACAACAAAATATTTCATTTACGTATACAAACCATTAATGTGTTTGATTACGCCAAACGAACGTCGTTTGATTCAACGAAACATTTTTTTTTCTGTGTAGTATGAAGTTTTTCAGGAAGGTGTTATAAATTTATGCTATACCCGAAAACTTGAAACTAAGGTTTTAAAAAAGTTAAAGATGCTACAGAGGGTGAAGGGGGTAGCAAAGAGTACACATCGTCGATCAGTTACTATTTTGTGCGCTATCCCTCCAGCTAGAACAATAGAGATAACTTTCTATGAAATTAAGAGTGTGCGAAAGTTAACGCTCTCAGCAACTTATGCCATGGCATAAAAATTAATTTACTGTGACTTTAGACATGACCATTCGTATTGTTATGAAGTTAACATTAGTCAACTTTATACATGACAAGCTTAGGGGCATAGCTAAATGACAAGAGATGAGATGGTAGAGCAATACTGAGACTGAGGGGGCTTATTTAGACATGAGGCACACATAATAACATAGTATGGTAATATCAAACACACGGGGGAGCTTTTGTGAACTCATATTAATTTAAATTACATTATTGTTATGATTACTCAAGCCACTACTATGTTAAACTAACTGGACTGTTCCAACCTTAATTATGGTTCCAGGAGGCTGTTTCTAGTAGATCGGTTGGCGGCGATCGGACACACCCATTGTGTTCTTCCCGGATGCTGGTCCGACGTGGAAAGACGATGCGCCCCGCCTTCTGCTGACCTATATCGGCGCGGTGTTTAGACATACATTTCACCAATTGCTTGCCAGTGGAGGGGATTACTGTTTTTGGCCCTTTCCGCAATACGTTGTTGTATGTCCTGGCATCCTGGTTTAATATGAAGGTGTGAGGCCGTGTTCAGGCGGGGATGTTAAGTTAAGATTCTCCCACACCATCATAACAATATGAAAAGTACCTAGTGAAGGCTTATAAACACTTTATTCAACATAAAGTGACGTTTTATGATCCCTGTTACAAGGCATATAACTGTAGCTACTTGAATGACGCAGTTTTCAACGTCCCGTGTTGGTTGGATGTATGTAAGTTGTTTACATAATGTGATTATAAACTGTAACTTACTTCTATTTAAAATTGAATTTTGCTGTATGCTACGTCACAGTATTTGACAGCTTGTGTAACGTCTCAACTAACAGCTATTTATTCCTGTCACAATTATCTCAGTTTATTTGCACAATGTGTATGCTAACGTAATGTTTTTTACTTATTTTACTTATAATTTATTTGTGGCGGTTTTTTTATTTACTATAACTTTAAAAAAAAAGTCCTTTAAGTATGCATTTTTAATGCTTTCAGCCATTTTTGTTTACCGTCAGGCAGGCGATGAGCTAGTGGGTCATCGGCCTGAGTGATATTTATTTTGCTAGTTAATTGGTCGCGTCTCCTACAAAAATGCAGACTACCAATAGAACGAAGAGGCGCATCATTTGAAGAAGAATATTTTAAGTCTGCACGCGCTACCTACGCGGATTATATCAAAGCCATGTTTGAGCTATTGTGTGTGGTATGGTAAGACTGTAGTGGCGTAGCTAAGACTCGAAAGTATGGTGAGGGAAGACTAAGGCCCATGACAAGCGGAACCAGCTACCGAAGATATCAAGAGTTCCTGCACTAATAAAGATTTATTTTAGTTTAAGAGTAGTAGAGCACTGGGCGAGCTGGGACAGGGTCCAGGGTCCGGATCCAACGGCTATGTTGGATTTCGGACTTCCCGCTCTGTCATTCTGGTCACGCGACAGCCATATTGGATTCCAACATGTTTCTCTACAGTACGCCGTCATATTAGATCGCCATTTTGAAGTCAGTACTCCTCAATCCTGTTACTCATTTTCGTTTGACTGTCATCTTGGTAACCAGTAAGTCATTTTCTCATGTTCTTGCTTTCTGGGGTTTTCTCCGAGTGCTCCCACGTTTTTCTGTTTTGCAGTCTTCCTTTCCTTCTTCTCTTCATTTATCTTCCTCTCCGAGGGTTTTCTACGAGTGCTCCCATTTTTTTCTCTTTTGCATTTTTTCTTTCTGCTCCTTCCTTTCCTTCTCTCTTCTTCTTTCCTCTCCCATTTGTTCATCATTGTTTTCAACGGCTGTTAATGGATGTCACCATATTTGTTCATGTCATATTTCTCTCACTTTCATTCAACGCAATTTGCCCTTAGTTTCCCCCCATTAGATCTGGCTTTGGCCACTAGGAGCGCTGGTGTCGCTCTCATTCGATTAGTTGTTCGGCTGCCATATTGGTTCTGGAATTGGCCACTAAGGCCAAAAGGCCACAAAGACGCTGCAATTTTTATAACTCAAAATACCATCTGGAATAGTGCGGGATGGAACTGCCGGATCTTGGGTGGCCAGATTTATGCCTTAGACCACTCGGCTATCGCGACGTGGGCTGGGACCAGAGTTTATAAGCAGTATATAGCGTGTAGACGAAATAATATCTTGCCTCTCATTAAAGACATTATATTTTTTTCTTATATAATTTTCAATGTTTTTTTTATTTGCATATAAATAATATTTAAGTTTATATACAAGCCAGTACTTTTTCAAGTATAATTTTTATTATATTAATTTTTTCTTATATAATTTTTGTATTTTATTTTAATTATTTAATTTTTACTATATTATTATTTTTAATGGTATTATTTCTGTTTAGCTTAAATATTATTTAGATTTAATTTGTATAATTTTTTAAGAATTCTTTTCAAATTATAAATATTTTTATTTTTCTTAATTATTTTGTTTTAGCTTACACATAAGATTTAACTGGTTCGATTAGGGTCATTTGCCCTACTGATAACTTAAACATGTTCAATTAGTCGCATTTTCTCCATTCCCCCACCTACGTAGTTCCTTCATCGCCTGCTAGAGTGCGCGAATCGTCATTGAGTATTTTTATTTACGAACATAAAGAGGTAATTTCCATACATGAGAATGTATATGAAAAATGGTTGAAAAGTACATTCCAAGCAGGACCTTGTAAAACATATCCGATTTTAAATACTTTATAGTTTGAAAAACCATATTTGGCCTTAATATTTTACTTTATTCAATTCATTTTTAAATTTGTCACCTAGCCCTGTAACCACATATGCACACACTGATAAGCCTGCGACTCAACTGTGACTGGTCCACCAAGACAGGTGTGCTGCAACGACTCGCCAAGAGTGACCTCATCGACATGTACGAGAAGAAACATCATCCACAGACCTCGCACAGGGGAAGGGACAAGTGCTTGCGAACTTAAGCGATTGCGAGGCACTGGGGATAATCGGCCCTGCCAATAAGACATCTATGAATAGATGCATTTATAAATAAGTAGAATAATTTAAATTTAATTCATTTATCATTTGATAATACTGAAAAAAATAATCTTTGAATATTACAGTAAAAATATTTTTTAAAGGTAGTTTGAAATGTAAATTCAGTTCAAACATCTTGAACTTTGTAAATTTCACACTTTTTCATATAAAAAAAAAAAAAAATCTGCTCAAAGGGGAGTCGAACTCGAAATCTTTGTAATAGATGTCCGACATGCTAACCACTCGACAACCAATTCATATCAAGTCTAATGTTTAAAACTTGTTTATAAGTTACATACATAGCAGCTACATTCCTTCGTACAATTACAGAAATATTGTTGATGTATTTCATATTTTTTCAACCAGTTTATATATGGTTTATGAAAAATTTATTTTAGATCAGTTTTAGTTTATGAAAAGCCACACTATGCGCTGTATTTTGACATCTTATGACTTTCAGTCGGAATGTGAATTCTTAAGCTCACATGTTATTATTTACTTATATGTATATTCTACTAAAAATAATTATGTAGCAAGTTGGGGAGGGGGCTGTAAGTGAATATGTAAGCTAACAGACATTTAGGTAGGCAAATATAATTTGCGAACTCGGGAGGCTGGCAGTCTCGCGAAATTCAGTTTGCAAGTAAAATTTCTAACCCAAGAGTTTTTATTTGTTTATGACCTACGTAAGCATAGTGGCTAGCTTAAAATAATATTTATCTTTTATTCAACGAGATCTGTTCATAACAGACTGGTTACGATACAATATTAAAATAAGACAATAAAAAACTGTGTTTATTATACGATTTTAACATTTGTTTCATTTTTAAAGTTGTACTGGAATTTTATGTAGAGTACGGCAAGAGAGTTCTCTCAGCTTCATTTCAGGACTTCTCTTCAAGGCTAAAAACTATGCAATGTTAATTATTTACTATCTAAGCTATTTTACGTAGCATAACTTTCCTACTCGGATTTTATTCAATGTATGTAAATATGACTAAACAAAGCCGCCAAAACTAATGATAATACAGGGGTTACTAAGAGCGCGTAAGGTTTCTGATGGTCCACACTGGAAAAAAATAAATGTAAAGCTACACATGCAAATTGTCGGCATTTATATTTTTACTATGTCACTTGTAAAAAAAACAACTACATTATGAGTAATTTTACAAAAATGTTCTTAATATTGCAAAAAATATGGCTACTGCCAATTTTTTGTGAAAACACATGACTGTATTGTTTACTAAACATAATGTTGTGGTGTTCATTTACACATTTAGAAGTATGTATAAAAAACACTAATTCCCTGTACTAAAATATTAAACTATGTATTTTTACGGATACGTAGTCATACGTATAATAGATACGTATAAACATTCAACGTCAGTATAGTTGTACATCTTTTAATTATGTAACCATACAAAGACCATTCATGGGTAATATTGTATTACATTCTGTACAACCTGTACGCGTATAGTTACACATCAAATGTGTTGGCTAATTATATATTTTTATGTGTAATTTGATAAAATGAGTGCAGTATTTACAATTTTACACTCATATTCCTATGAATTTTAAGATAACTACAAGTATTTATTTGAAGAAAAACATACAATATAGCGGGAGGAAGTAAAACTACTTCGAACTCCATTTGTGTGTTAGTTCAGCTGATGGGGTATACTCGGAATTAGTATGTAACTACATAATCTATATCTGAAGTTATCTACATTTTGGAGATAGTTTTTTTTTTAAAGTGCTCGACTCTCATGCTACAGAACGGAGTAGAATAATGCGAAAACTGTAAAACTTCACATACTATGTATGTGAATTAACATGACACAATAGAAAAAAAAAAAAAAAAAAAAAACTAATACTGGCAGTAAAATACTCGATAAAACAGTAAAAAATGCTCAGAAATTGGGTATTTACAATTACAATGAATGTCTGATTTTACTTTTGTGTGAGTGGAAAATTGCACATAACTGTAGATAAATCACAATTTCGATGTGTGTAAATGTCCAGAAAAAACCATACGAATGTTGCGTTTTATTTTCTAGTACATACTGATTATAGTTTCATACAATTCTATGTAAAATTATAAGTACAGTGTACATGTTATTTTGCTACTTTTTAGGAGAAATTTACTTGGACGCAGAGTAAAAAAAAAGACATTGAGTGTAGGTGTAAAAATACACTAACTTTGTGGAGATTCTGCTGCCACATATATTTGTGTAAAATAAGGCAATTTTTTGCAGTGCAGTCTGATCCGCCACAATGCATTTTGAAATATTGTCGAACATGCATTCTAGCCAAGCGCTCTAGCTTCTTAGCCACTTATGCTGCAGCAAAATACCTGTTAACATCAAGAAACTGTAACATGCCTCACCAGAGGAAACAAAAATGGTGAACAGTTTTGTCTTGTATTTCTAGAAGGCTTACTGTGGATCTGTATTTCAGGAGAACATCTCCAGTGCTCTGAGAATATTGTCCATATCATACAAAAATATTAAAATACTTGGAGGGTTTCAGAGAAGGGATTTCTTCCTGGAGGGCGCCCTTCGCTTTGCTCACCACTCCATCATGAGCTGACAGAAGAAACCATTGCTGCCTTTATAAGTTTACTGAAGCAGGATCATCTGAGTAGTGTAAAATGGCCGAGCCGGGGCCAATGTAATTTTAATGGCATCCGCAGCAGCTTGTGCAGCTGGGCGGCTGCGACCAATTTCCCTCAAAATTTCCCTTTTCCCCCTCTAACTTAATTAAAATACCATACACGTTTCCCTTTCCATAAAAAAAAATCCATTTTCCCACAAAAAAAAATGGTAGAAGCCTCCTCAATGCAGAAAGAAGCCCTTGAAATCCAATTTTCGCACATTTTAATTAATTTTAGGGGCTTCCTTAGGACTGACAGAGCAGTGGAGGCCATATTGATTTAATAGCCATTATGTTATGTTGTAGCATAAATCTGTATTTATTATTCGATTTTTAACATTTATTTTATTATTAACTTAAAATAATTTATTATCTTTTTATTTAAAGTTTTTTTTATATTGTGTCGAAATTATACATCAGGCATTGTGAAAACATGTAAAAGTCGCTCAACGACATTTCCTACCTCCTCTCTTTTTACGTCTCATTATTCACTTGTCTGTTTTGTAGGTATAAGTGTGCTACTAAGTTTATTTATGTGTGTATACTATATATGACTAAACAAAGTCCATCATAATAGTAGCGATCACAAGTACGAGTATGTTATAATCATGATATAACTTAACATTTTTATAGCCATACTTAGCATTAATTTAAATGCCAATACTGCCAGTCCTCTGGAGACTTGGAATATACAAGAGCAGCTAGGCCGACAATCGTTCGTGCTCTCTTGAGACACCAATCCTACTCGCCAATCTATCCACCAATCCCACTCACCAATCCCAACCAATCCTCACCAATCCTACTCAATCCTCACCAATCCTCATCAATCCTCCTCACTAATCTTCAATCCTCACCAATCCTTCTCAATCCTCATAAATTCTCACCAATCTGCCTCATCAATTCTCCTCGAACCTCACGGATCCTCACCATTCCTCCTCAATCCTCAGCAATACTCCCCAGTCCTCCTCAATCCTTCTCAATCATCATCAGTGGGATGATCAATGGGCTTCTTGGATATCTCTATCCATACATATATAAAAACGATTCCCCTACTGTCTCCAAAATTTGTACATGTCGGCCGAATTAATGTTTGTTTATGCAATCAACTATCCATGCATTTGTATACTGAAGTCTCTATTATCATTCTATTTACATATCTTAATGTTTATAAGCGAGTGCTTATTGCACCACTCCAAAGTTGTGATGTTTAAAAGGACATGACAAACAAACAATAAGAGAAAAAAATTATTTTATAATAATAATTTATTATTATTTTGTAATCACCTTTTTAGAAGAAAGCAGTTCATCACAGCATCTAATATAACCTCGATCCTTAAGTTCTCTTATGATCGAAACCATCTCTTTCATGGCCAAGTAATCCCCACATTGTTGCTTATTGAGCAAATATCGAAGTCTGTCTACAAGTTTATTGGGATCTTCATAAATATACTGTCAGTATATTCAGCTTCTTCTGCCATCTTTACATTACTTGTCGAAGGAAACTTGTTAAGGAAATGTGTGGGACAGTCGAGGGAATAATCATCTTCAGCACTATCACTGTCGTCATAATCATCATCAGTGCTGCCTTCATGATCGTCTTCACTTCCTGCTTCATCATAAATATCAGGTTTACTTTTTCTTGCTGCAGGAGTTCTATGTTCATCAGTATTTGGAGTTATTGGTCGTTTATTTTGAAGTTCGTCGCCTTCATCCGAATATCTTGCTAGTGTATGTTCTGCACAAACCAGCTGTACTGCACTCATTCCATCTTTAGCAATAACTTTCTCTTTACAGTCGTCTGCGGAAACAGTACCAATAGATGAAGGAGGAGGTATTGATGTCATCACTTTCACATGCCCAGTAAACTAACCCTTGCAAATCTGACTATCTTCCTTCAGTGTATCATCTTGCAAAAGCTATATGTGACCATTGCCGTAATGCTTCATCGCACGAAAAGGTCTCTTCGTACAGGACGTTCTCTTATGTCGTCGAACATTCTGACTATAGGAGAACATGCGATCGCAGAATCGACACTGGAAACAATCAGTTAGCAATGATGCAGGTCGTGGCTCCATGTTAATTGAGGTCAAAGGCAGACCTTTGTTTTCGCAATTCATCTTTGTGGTATAGCGTGAGAGCACTTCCAAATCGATGTTTACCACATGGAGTCAGAACATTAACTAAGGTATCTGTGCATGCCTGCGCTGTATATATACTTTCTCCAATCACTGAGCAAAATTACTAACTTTTTCAAAACCCAAGAGAAAATTAATATATTTTTATGGTTCTGGGCTCCGAACTCGTGTCCCTCGACCATGTATTACCTTCGTAAATTGCTTAAAACTTTGTATCAGTTGCGCATGCATACTGCGAAAAATTACAGCATTTTTTCTTGGTCTTATATCAAGCACACATGAATACTGCGAAAAATGTATGTATTTTTTCTAAGTCTGATAGAAAGTTAAAATAGTTTATAATGTCGGGACTCGAACCCACAGACCCACAACATGCCTAACCGATAGATATGACATAAACCTTTATATTAGGTACATATATACACCCGAAAACATGCAGAAAATGCATACAAAGTTCGTTAAATTAATCCAAAAGTGGGCTTTTATTCGAACTGTGGACTATTTATCTCACTATAAGATCTATATTCTTTGTCCAATATGTATGTATAACCTGCGTTACAAGTTCCGTACACATTGTATTTTTATGTGATTTATTCCAGCATTTTTTTTACTAAAGTGGTATTTAAGTGGTTCTTTCATGTAGATTAGTAGTAGGGAAATGTAGGTTGACTTGCAAAGGATCGAGGACAGGATCACAGCAACTGGGTTGGTCGATATGACAGTGATAGTGACAGTAAAAGCGATAGTTGCCATGGTGACAGTTGCAGAGGTAGCAATATTGTAATGAAAAAACTATGGTGCCCTTTAAGGAGTCAAAAATCTTGCATAAGGTAGCAACATGTTTTAAACGATGGTGATTTGATTAACAGTGAAGATTGGAATTTTTAATGGTATTTGTAGCGACGTATAACATAAAGTGCATGTTTTCAAGTTACATCTTTTGAGGTGCCTTATTATGTAAAACATTTCATTATTTTGCAAGACAGATTCCTGCAACATTACTTGACAGGTATGTTATCATTATCGTCATCATCACCATCATCATCGCCATCATCACCATAATCATAACCATCATCATCGCCATCACCATCATAACTATCATCATCATGACCATCATCACCACACTATCATGATCGCCATCACCATTATCACCACCATCATCATCACCACCATCCTCACTACCATCACCGTCTTTATCTGTATTTTCCTCTTCATGATCATCTTCTTCATCTTCATCTTCAACATATTCGCCTTCATCTACTTCTTCATCACCTTCTTCAACAAATATTCTTCGCCATATTCTTCATCTTCAACACCATCATCGTCAACATCGTCTTCATCATCTTCATCTTCATCTTCCATGTGGTAACAGTTTCAATCATGTGTCTGTGTCTCCATTTTTGCTCCAATCTATTATTTTTGTTTTATTAGAATGTTTTAACCATTTCAGGAAATGTTTTAAATCGTATTTGGATGCATGTCAGTTTATTCATTTTAAAACAACCCAAATTAATAATAAAATGTGATAACAAGGGTTAAAATAGAGATTCTGTAGACTTTGAACACAATTTATTGTTAATACTATTGGGAATAATATTTGTAGAGACATCAAATGATTTCAAAATAATGTTTACTGTGCAAATTATTAATGGTTTAAATTTTTAGCTTGTCTTCCCCATGGAGTGTCGTGCGAGGTGTTGAAGAGCTGCGCCTTCTCCTCATGGGATTGCTTGTTAATTTGTTCGCACTACATTGCGTACTATCTGTGTACCAAGTTTGACAAAATTAGGTTTATGTGTTTAGAATTTTTAAGGCCACACACACGCATACACATGCATACGCAGACGCACTGAGTGGAAAGTAATCTCAGAAGCCTTTCTTTCCTTCTGAAAGTAACCAAGAAACCACCATATTGGAAATAAAAGAGTAGTAATAAACATTTTAAGCAGCAATCCACAGTAATATTTACATGAATATGGTGGTAATTTATTGACTATTTACTGACATACTAAATAATATTCGAATGTTAATTTCAAATGATGCCTTTCAAGATAACATACCAAAGATGTTATCAGTTAGTGTAAGTATTTATTGTACACAAATAACTCGCAGCATGCTAAGCTGGTTTCGAGTAAATCTGAATGTATTTTAAATATGATGGCCAACACAAAAGATAATGTGAGAGTCATTTATAAAATATGTGCCTTATAGATTAAACATTATGCAATTTATACTGTCTATGAAAGTACAGTTAGTTAAATGTTTCAGAATTGTGTCTGTAGTTTCTGATATATGATATTAAAATCGTTATATTTATTTTGCATTATCTTATTAAATAGTGGACAAATATATGAACAAACGATTTTAATGGTCGCTAAAGTATATGTAGTATAGTTTAAATAAGTATAATTGTTCGAGAAATATATGGTACGAACGGAGAATAGTTATAATTTTGCCATTTCGAAAATATGTGTTTGATATAGTAAAGGTCAATTGTGGTTTAAGGTGACTTAGAATGACACTATTCGTGTACCTAATTTGGCAGAATCGGCTGAGTAGTTCCGGAGATATAATTTAAAAAATTGTTTATTTCATGTGGGCCTAGCTTACAAACTGGCAAAGAAGATATAATGAGCAATAGCGTATTTAATGCTCGCAGTGGCTATTGTTATCCTTCCAAATTTACTTTAAATGCATAATATGTTTTGGTATACGTAACATTAAATACTAAAATATTTATTTGGCTGCTATTTCAAAAATTATTTTCTATTATATTTTAAATATAAGTACTGAGAGTGTGCCAGTTTGGCGATACAAAGTGCAAGAGTGGCCTAAGTGCATTTTATAATAGTTATAATAGGTTCGTTTGGGTCACCTCCCCCTCCCCTTCCACAGGTGCATTATGATTGGCTGTCCCCCGCCCCCTTCCCTAAGGTGTATTGTGATTGGCTGGTGTTACCCCTAATTTTCCGTGAGGTGTACTGTTTGGAGAGGGACTGAGTGGCGTAAGTGTTCAACCTACCAAGTTTGGTGGTGGATGAGCTCTAAGCGGTGGGAGCAAAAGCATATATATGTTGATCTTGGAGCAGGAGTTTCATAAGGGACATGTTTATCGGGTGTTAACTCTTTGAAGTTTTCCGAGGGAATTGCCTCTGTGGGTGTTTGAGGGGAGGGATTAATAACAGGAGCACGCACGTCCATCGTGCTCGGAGTCTGTAGTTAGAATGAGCTCGGTTTAGTGGGCGAGGGGAAGCAGGATGTTGGATAGCTCTGTCGTGGTCGCTGATTGGCAAAGCAATGAACTCAGAGCGAGAAGCGATGCTGCTTCTTCGCTGTCCCGCATGCGATGAGCTGTAATGACCATTATAGTTCCAGTGTTGGAAAATAACGACTTTTAACGTACACAAATATATTATGTGAATTAAACAAATTACAAGCACTGAAAAAGTAACTAGGAATGAAACATTAATTACATAACTAAACAAACCATGGAAACACAACATATATTCTGAGAAACTAAGTATTTCTGAAACATGATCAATTACAAAGCAATAAAAATCCATTACTAAATATGAGCAATGAAAAACGATTTACCAATCAGCCATTAAATATAAATTCAATCACGAGACACTAACTAATTAATTAGATGAATTAAACAAATGCCGGAATTAAATATAATATAACCCAACAAGAAACTAATTAGCATTAAGTATCCACAACGATACATTAATTACACAATAAGTAATGAGTACCTGCACCATAAGTGCACGTCCACACCCTGCCACTCGTAAATTAATTCAGAATGTGTATATCTATAGGTAAACACCCAAGCCCAAAGGTCACAAAACTTGGTATTGCATTAAATGGATTGGGAGTATAAGATACATTTACATTTTATGTTATAAAAATTCTGTTGCAGTTAAGTTTCTTAGAATATGTCCTGCCCTGTATAATTGTTTTCCCATAATTGAGTAAAGTGTCTTAAAAATATTCCTTCAGTAAAGTGTATATCTCCTCGTGTAGGAAAATACCATTGGAATTACATGCAAACGAATATGTTACTACCCACATAGCATGCAGTGCAACTCGAAATCATCCCCACTATTCCATATGCACCTTGCATCAACCCCATTAGCTCTCAAGAGCCGGCCCGAGCTGCGCCATACCCATGTTATGCCACAGCCCACTCGTTCCAATACCAAGTTTAAATAAGCATGTATTGCCAACTATATGTCTTGTTGTATAAAAATAATTTAATTTACAAATACAATAATTAATTTTTTAGTTATTTGTTATAGCATGTAATCGCATAAGTAGTTGATAACTATTTAAAATGTTACGTGTTAAAATATTGAATCAATCAGATTTACTATCAAGTAATGTTCCTTTTTAACCTGGTGTCTGTACTTGCGTGTAAATTTTCCTATAAGGGCGGCAGACATTCTCGCCTTTCTTACACCCTCTCCAGCTAATGTGCCCACAGAGAGCCATCTGCATAGTTCACAGCCCCACCAGCACAAGGCGCTACTAGTTATCTCTCCCACCTTCTTTCACACATCCTACTACACCCGCAAAAGGAGATCCACGCATTTCCATTTTAAAATATTTAAAGTTAAGAAGCCATAAATTATTTTTAAGCAATCTCACATCCCAATTACTCTGTAAATTTTATTGAAAATAAAATTTGAATTTATTTGATAAAGGTTTACAATCATTTTCGCACCGCTCAACTTAGGTCTGCGCAGCCACCGTTATTCAACCATTATTAGTGCAATGGAAAATACGATACTTAGTTTTCATACTTTATCAATTCGCATTAGTTTTATTAGTTTGAAAGTAGAACATTGATTCATATCAAGGGGAAACAAAAGAATTCTAGTCAAGTAATACTGGATTCGCTACATCTATACTGTAAAATTCGAACAACACCAATCATTTCAAGAAATCTGAGAGTTGTATTTTCCAAATTGACAAATGCACTCAAGTTTTCACTGTACCAACTATTTCGCCAACAGTATTAAATCGCGTCTGAGTATTAGTTTGAATTAGGGAATTATTTAATCGAAGTGATTTCGCCTGCTAACGAAGCTGATCATTAGCATGGGTAATGTAAAGGTTGCCATAGATGCAAGTTCAATCACTGGATTTCTGCACTTTTTACTATTTGACTACGATAATGATATTACATACACTTAATCACAGTACGCATTGTAAAAAGACGTATCTGCTGCATGCCCTACATAGCTTTAGAAGGAACGCCATCCCAGAACTCAACCAGTTCTTCCTCCCTCGCTCCGCAAATTGTGAAATCCTGTGCGGCACTGCCCGGGTAGCAGGTAATGCGGGCGGTCAAGGTTTTCAAGTACCTCCATGTGTTGACGTGCCCCCAAACCCTCCAATGACAACTACTAGTGCACAACTCTACAGAAAAGTTTTCATTCTAAACATAATACTGCCCTCCAAAAGAGAGCCAAATGTGTTTTTTTCAATCAAAAGTGTGTCACATGAGATATTACAAGATATCCACAAAAAGTCAGCTAGTTTTAATCCTGGTCACACACGCCATTCACTGTTTCGAAGAGGACACAACTTGGTGATGGACCACTTGACTGTACAGATTGTCACCACATGAGTCAACCCATTAGGCCACCTGGAAAGCAAGCTAAGACTCGATGTGGTAAGGTGTGGTTCGGGGAGAGCAGTTATTGGTCGACCAATTAGGAAGTGACTAGGTATTAGGGTGGAAGAATAATTGGGATCATTGCTCAAGGGTGTCGGAAATCTGGAATTAAGACATGCTTCTAGTTGTAATCTTAATGACAATAATTCTTCACATGTTAGAAATACTGACCACATTAGCTTTTGGAGATGATATTTAAATGACTTTACCCCTGCTTCCCATAACATACCGAAGTGAGAAACTCTAGGAGGAATAAAATGCCACTGTATCCCTTCCTTTGAAGTAAATGCATTTACTGCATCTTGATGACCTGTGGTTTCAAAGAGAAGTTACAATTCAAGCAGATCCTTGTTAGCTCTGACAAAATTGCTGCCATTATTACAAAAGATTTGACTGACTCGTCCACGTCGAGATACGAATCTCTTGAGTGCTGCAATGAAAACTTGACTGTTAAGGTCACTCACTACTTCAAGTTGTACATCCTTTGTGGCTAGACAAATAAATATAGCAATGTATCATTTTATTTTCATTTTAGTTCGTCGAGAACCCGATTTGATTTTCAATGGCCCAGCATAGTCAATTCCGACATTAATGAATGGGTTGGCAGGATTTACCCAGACGTTTGGAAGCTGACTCATAAGTTGTTGTGCACTCATAGCCTTAAGTCTGGGATATACTAAACAGTTATGAGTGGTGCGCCAAATAATGCATTTGCCATTTACTATCCATTAATGTTGGCACAGTGAGGAAAGAAATAATTGACATCCAGTATTGAGCAAACACCGATGTTCTTCCTCGATGAAAAGTCTGGTTAACTGATGTTAAGGTGGGAGTATATTTTGATGCTTCTTATCCAGCCGTAAGACTGCATGTTGAAGGCACCCACCCACACAAACGATTTTGTCCTTGCATACAAAAGGATTTTATGACTTCAGTTTACTCTAAAAGTCTCAACCATTTGTAGCTTTCAAACTCTCCACCTTTGTAGAGTAAACAGATACTTGGGTAGTTCTGATGCATGTGAGGAGAGCATCTTTGTGTTCCTATGCAGACAACATCCCAGATTTCTGTCCCTTTATGGGTTTCCTGGTATTTGAAATGAAAGGTATACAGTAGGCGACCACTCTCTTCATCCTGATTAGTGTTGAGAATCTCGAGATTATTTCGTCTTACACAGAAGTAGCTATCACAACAAACCGTGCCATTTTCCCTTCTGGTATGCTATCTAGTTCATGCTCGCACTTGCTGCTGGCCATGTAGTTGAGTCTTCTTGTAACCCGGATGGTCCATTCCACCAAAGAGAGCTTTTTAAGATATCACATGGACTAATACCTCTGGAAATCATATTAGCATGATTTCCCTTTGAAGGCACATGTCTCCAATCAGTAGTTGATGAATTTTCCTGAATTTCGGTGACTCGATTGGCTACAAATGTTTTCCATCGAGTACGAGTAGCTGAAATCCATGCTAGCACCAAAGTTGAGTCTCTCCACAAGCATACGTGGAAGAAAGTCTGATTTAGAGCTGCAAGGACACTTTTGAGTAGTCTGGAAAACAATAGATCTCCATACAACTCTAACCGTGGAAGTGAAATCATTTTTACTGGAGCCACCTTGGATTTGGCACAGAGAAGTTTGACAGTGAACCTGCCTGATTCCTCTGTGGATCTAATGTATATACATGCACCATAGCCTCTCTCAGATGCATCAGCAAACCCCTGTGGCTGGAGGTTAACTATGATCCCATTACTCAAAACATATCTGTCAGTGTGTAAATGGTTAACTTAAGGAAGCTGCTCACACAAAACCCTTCCACTTGTACAAGAGCTCTGAAGGGAGAACCTCACTCCAGTCAAGTTTTGACTGCCACAATTCGTGTAGCAAAAATTTTCATCAGATAACAATGGGGCTAATCAAACCAAAAGGATCAAATATAGATGCAATTTTTTCCAGCACTGTTCTCTTAGTAAACACCATCGCCTTAGGACAGTCTGATGGAAGGTGAAATCTACTGGCTATCTGAAGATGGTCGGATGCTGGATGCCAAATAAATCCTAATGTCTTTACAGCTTTAGTATCCAAATGGAGAGGAAGATCACCTTCCCGAAACTCAGGGTGTACTGCTTCAAGTAGTTGAGAATGATTTGAGCACCATTTTTGAGGAGTAAATCCTCCCTTGTTAAATAAGTTTATCAGTTGTTCGTGAATTCCCAAGGCTTTGCTTGCTGTATGTGCACATGACATACAATCATCGACATAGAAGTATCGCATAACAACCTCAGATCCTACAGGCAAATGTTTCTTATCCTCCAGCACGAGCTGTTGCAGTGCTCTTGTAGCAAAAATGGGGCACATGCAGTACCATATGTCACTGTTTGCAACTTATACACCTTTATAGCTTCGTCAGGCGAATTCCTCCACAATATTCGTTAAAGGTGGCAGTCTTTTGGCTCGACTCTGATCTGACGATACATTTTCTCGATGTCTGCAGTGAAGCATACCTTATGAGAATGAAACCGTAGAATTATCGAACATTGATCCTGTTGTATTGTCAGCCCAACTTTGAGAATGTCATTGAGTCATTTCCCATTAGTAGTTTTGGCTGAAGCATCAAATACTACTCTGGCTTTTGTTGTAGTGCTGGACACCTTTTTCACAGGATGGTGGGGTAAGTAATGAACTGATTTTGCATCATTCTTTGAACCATCAACAACCTTCATATGAACTAAGGATTCATATTCCTTCGAGAAACTTATGTACTGCGACCATAAACTTGGAATTTTCAACAGACGTTGTTCAAGACGTTGAAATCTCATTTCTGCCATCTGATGGGAATCACTTAAGTTCTCTGGGATCTTGTTTGAATTATTAAATGTACTGTAAAACTTCCTTTAACATTCCTTGTAGTGGTATGAACAAAATGATCTTCACTTCATTTTCTTCCTTTATTATAGTGTGTGATAAAGCTCTTCCAGTTCCCAAAAATGTTGAAGTTGATGCTACTGACTGATAGGAAATGCTTGTTGATCCAGTTGAACTGTACTTGAGGTTAGGTATGGTCCTGACACTAGCCACCCTAGTTTCGTGTTTTGTAAGTATGGGTAACAACCTGTCCTAGATTTTTTTTCAGAGAGAAGCAATTGGAAATAAATCTCTTCTCCAATAAGTATATCGATTGGTTTTGGCTGATTGAAATTTTCATGCGCTAATTTTATGTCTGGAGGAATATTCCATTCTTGGTAGCTAATATAATTCCCTGGGACATTGCCCGATATTCTAGGAAATACCGCACAGTCAAGAGTTGTAGAGTAATTTGTAGTCATAGACAGAATTTGGAATGTGGTGCCATATTTTGCTTCTGCCCTAACAATGTTTATCCCTTGTAGTGGTACACAGTTAGGAAATTTCTTCTATGCCAGTCTCTGAACCAAATACTCACTGACAAAGTGTGCTTGGAAACAAGAGTCCAGTAATGCTCTACAAGTATGTAACATTTCTGTGTTATCATGCACCCTCACTGTGGCAGTGGGTAACAGTATGAGAGTGTGTGTGTGTGAGTGCAGTTTCACATTTAAAGAACAATACTTAGCACTGCTGCTTCGATTGTCGCCATCATCTTCACTAGCATCCCTTTCTCTTCCATACGATTTCTGTAAAGTCTTCTCTTGATCTTCCACCTGGGGAGATTTAGCTTCTCTGTGTAATAATGTATTATGGTTCCTTTCATATTGATGGCAAGAATCAGATGTACATTGTCTTACTATGTGCCCTACTTGCAACCAATGAAAACACAGTCTGTTCTGAGACATAAATTCAATACGTTTTTGGACATTCCCATTTAAAAACTGAGATACCTATGCAAAGCATGCATCTCATGACATTTCATGCAACTATCATCCATAGCAACATAAGCTTGTGTTACACTCTCAACTGGCTTTGTAGCTGTATTTTGTTTCTTGTAAACTGAGCTAGATGCTAGAGGATGTATGCTAGGTTTACTAAGCTCTAAAGCCTGGCATCTGATTTCTAGGAACTCACATAAAACCTTTAATGGTAAAACCTGGTTGATTTATTAGCTTACTTCCCATTCCTTGCGATCTTGTTCGTCATGTCTGTCTAAAACTAGCTGTGACAACAGTGCCTCATGCAATGGTATTTTTAGCTCTAAAGCATCGATATCCCTGAGGTTGCTTGCTAACTGGCTCAACAAATTTCTTAAATCAGATGCTGATTGCCTGATAACAACTGGTAAAGACAATAGTTGCCTAACATGTGTTGTCTCAATGAGTTTCAGATTGAGGTATGCCTTGTACAAGATTCCCCATAAAACTCCAAAATTATTAACTGTGATTGGTAAACCTTCTATTATTTTATGTGCTTCGCCAGAAACAGATGGCATTAAATAGTGATGTTTCTGGATGTTATCTAATAAATCATTATTGATCACGAATCTCATAAATGTATCTTTGCAAATATCTAAACTCTGTGGCATTTCTACTGAATGTGGGCAATTACTGGTCATCACACACTGTCCGAAACCCACTCCCTTCAGCGGACATCACTGAACTGAAAGAGGAAATTCGTCAATATGGAAATCGCGCACCAAAGACACACACAAAACTACTATTACCCACAAAATCCATGACAATAACATCAACCACCCAATCCTCAAAATCGCCGCCATTTCGATCAAAAAACCACCCCACAAGGGCGAACATATGGGAGAAAGACATATTTCAACAACACCCAGAACCGCCACAAGCCAGAATCTGAACAGCAGAACAACCACAACAACAGACATCCCACTGGCAATAACAGTCACCGAAGACAAACTCACACGACAGGAAACAGAAAATATGGTCAAAAACAATATTAGTCAAAAAATCCTCCACGGGGGGGGGGGGGGGGTAGTAGGCACCACCCCCTACGACTAGCATTTTAACCACAGGTGCACAAATCCACTGTAATTTTTCATGTGGTATGTTTATCAAATATGATGAATCAAACCATTTAGAAACATATATAATAGCCAGTTCTTCATCAAAAACAATGCACGGATTTAGAGATTGTATTATTTATAAGCTGGCATATCCAATTTTTTTTATAAGATTGATAATGAACGTTTTAATAATGTTTTGGAAATCAGAGATTAAAATGGTAATCTGATTGATTTAAATGGTGTTGATATCGATACTCTTTTGGAAACTAAAGAAGTTGAAAGGTATCCCCAGGATGCCTTTAATATCTTCAAAATATATAATATAATTATATAAATATACATTAAAAATTCTTTATTTTGATATCCATATGGTAATATTTTACCAAACAGAATTATTCATCAGTTAATAAAAATATATTTCAAAGTTGTTTTTATCATTAGTTCCCATCTCTGTATTCAAATCTATATATTTCTTCAGCCAATCAGTTTAATCAAATGTCAATATTCTGTGTATTTTAGAAAGTTTTAGACCATTATTTAGACACGGTTTTAATTAAATTATGATAGTGAATCAAATACTTTTCTTTATTATGTAAAGTTGGTAATAATTTTGATTGCTTTGTGGCTGGAACTACCTTATTTTCTAGTCAAGATGGTAAATGTTTATGTAAATTATGCAGTTATTGTGGATATTCTAAATCAACTTCTAATATATAACCATAGTCAGTATCATCCTCCAAATCTAATACTTTTTCACTTCAGTAATCTAAATCTCATAATGTATAATAAACCCAGTCGAAACAGCCATATGGTACGCTTTATTTGTGGCTTGGTTAAATATGATAATAATAATTTAGCTAAACTACAGGCCAACAATTTTAATGTGTCCGTGCATTTCATTTTTGAATTTTCAGCATTTTTCCCAAAAGTGATCAACTTTTCTTCATTATTTGCAATATATTCAATATTTTTGTCATCAAAGCCAAACTGTTTAATTAATAAATGTGCATCATATCCACCTAATTTGTGGAAATAAATTGGTACAAAGTTGTGTAATTTTAATTGTAAATTATAATCATTACATACTGGATTAATGAATTTTGCACTTATATGATCATGATCTACTTTTTTACTATCCTCGTATATTCATATTCACATACAGCAAACGTCTTTGAGAAATAGTTTTTTTAACTGATGAATAATTCCATACATGGAAAAACTTTTTAGAATGTCTGCCGGGAAGGGGACATCAGAGTCATATTGTGATATGACACAGTTTAAGGGGCAGCAGAATTAATTTGGCATCCGACTTTCAAGGCAAGGCAATGCATCGATGAAAATCTAGTCCAGATTGAAATACCAAAGAGCTGTGTTACATTTAACCAGCATTTGTACACCTGTGTTGCCATTGTCGACCTTTCTAAATTGTTATGTCTATGATTCCCATTACAATTACATGGTTCCCAAGTTTCCTCAGCCAGTTTTACACCTCTTGTAATGCGATACCGACTCCCTCATTTATGAAATTAGCTGTCATGGCGTACACAAGTCAACAAACCCAGATTAAAAAGTGTGCTTTGATACTTATAACTATGCACCCAATAAGCCACAAGGATTCAAACTAGTGAACAAAGGTGTGACGGGAATGATGAAAGCATGAGTGCACTGGCTGCATCATCAGACATTTTGTAGGCCTGCATCCCAAACTTTATGCATACATTGTTGCAAATGAACAATGTACACATCAGGCAAGAGGTGTAAAACTGAATGTGTTTCAGTCACTCCATTACAAAGATTATTGGGAATTCCGCAACCATAACTCAAGATTACTGGGAATCAGTTTCAGTTCCATTTGCGTGGTCACAATGTTTACGCCGAGTGCCTGACAAAAGTGGCTTTATCAAGTATGGACGACAAATGTTTTGTTGAGCTGGACAGCATGTCGACATTACCTTGTGGGCACTACAGAATCGTCAGTTAAATTTCTTCCCCAGTATTTTACTCACTGCAACAACTGCCTACCACAACAACTACCTGCCAGTCGCATCAAAACCTCTGTGTGTGTAAACTACCAGGCTAACCACCGAGTGAGCTACAACATCACCACCATGTGAGCCCACAAAACTGTCATAACATATTTTATGAGCGCACAACTACTTCAACAAGTACTGTAACAACTATTCCGAGGACACACCTATATCATCAATAACTACTGCTATAACAACTGTATTACTGCGAAGCCAGCCTGCATCAATATCACCTACACCATCAACTACAACAGCATTCTAGCAGAATAGCCAGTCGCCAAAATCAAACCGAGAACATGCCTCCATCCGAAATCACATCTCTACATGTATGCCTGCTCGCCTGTCTACTTGTTTGACCAGCCGGCATGCCTGCACGCCTGTCTGCCCGTCATATCCATTGCGCCTGTTTACCTGCACCACTGCCCACCCGCATGCCTGTCGGCGAGGATATCAGCTACTTCATAAACAGCAGCTGTCTGCCAGCGAGGGGTAATGGAACCACTGTGCCTCCTGAAAACAATATCTACAGATCTTCACTCTACTATTCTGCAAAGTCAGTGAAACTGACTTGCTACATCTGAATCAAATCAATAGCGAGAGGAGTTCCAGCCTGCTTCATTAACAAATCGTCTTGCTGCAGCGAAGTTGGTCTTGTCATACTTTCATCCTGAATCCCCTACAGAAATTGGTGTGTGCTTCGGAAAAAATGTGTGTGGTTTGGAAAGTGTGTGTGCTTCGGAAAGCATCAATCCCGAATATACATAAATCAAACACAAAGTGTGCCAATGTGTATGTGTGTGTGTGTATATATATATATATATATATATATATATATATATATATATATATATATATATATATATATATAATATAGAGAAAGTAAATGGTGGATTGTTTCACATAGGTACCGTAGAAATAGCAAAGAAATGATTGATTACAGTACATAATGTAAATATTCATGACAACTGTTAATAAGGTCTTATGTTAAAGTGATAAATACATGCATAATATGAAATAAACCTTTGAAACAAGATTATTTATCAAAATCTGTAAATAGTGGTTTATTAATATGTGTACATATTGGATAATACCGAAAAAGGTACGTAATAAACAATAAGTTAAGAGTGTTTGTTGTGTTGTTATTTCTTTTTCAAAACCTGTCACTGTGTGATAAACACATTTAGCCAAGCTTGTGGTAATGCAATGTGTGACAAATATGATGTTACAAGAACACAATTTTTTTATTTACGTAAACAGACCTGTAACTAGAGTCTACAAATAATGTGTGCAAATTCATATGATTTTTAAAAGTTACAAAAACCATGTCGTATGACAGTAATGGAAAACAATAGGTTATATAATTTTCAATCACTTTCCAACCAAATGTTTTTACAAATAAAGAAAATGTTTTCTGTTGAACACAAAGGTGAAAATTATTGCAACAAATGGGCATAATTACTACTGAAACAACATTTTTTTTTGCAAAAATATATGGACAGGGTATGATAATACTGAGAGTGTTTAAAACTAAATTACAGAAACATATTTAATTTTAATAAAATATATTTTGTACTTATTAAAAACAAAAAAAATATATAGGGTGGGTACAATGAGACACTTATGCATAATTATTCTTCATTCACTCACAGGACCTTTTTACAGACAATAAAAAGAAATTGAAATAGTAATTTCATATGTTTGGGTGGATCATGACACAGACAATTTACAAAACTTATGATATTTTGAAAATAAACGAGCTCAAATAATTCATAAGTTGTACGCATCAATTGAAAACCAGAAGTCTTACATGGTAACAAGTATACACAATTAGTGTATATGTTCTCTACAGCTGTGGTGGAATGAGACCTGCGTGCAGCGCGGCGATCTCTTGTCTGATGGGTGCTTGGCAGAACACCATGTGATACCGAAAAAATGACCTATGCTACCAGTAAAATGTACATATACACATAATTGAACAAACAAATAAGATGTAAAATATGTAACTTAATGGCATAACATTGTACTGAAAATGGTGGAACACATGAGGGAAATATGAGTTGGGAAATAAAAAATAATTGTGTGAAAACGTTCCATTTTTTAAACAAATAATTCCGAAGCAATTTAATAGTGTTGATGTAATAGTTGGTACAGTACAAATATTGTGTGAATTTGTATTGAAACTTTGTAGCAAATTCAAATACTATAGAATGTGAGTTTGTCAATTTGAAAAATACAACTCTCAGATTTCTTGAAATTATTGGTGTTATCCGTGTCTTACAGTATAGATGTAGCGAATCCAACATTATTTGTTTAGAATGTTTTTGTTGCCCCATGATCTGAATCACTGTTCTACTTTTAAGCTAACAAAATTAACGTGAATCGATAAAATATGAAAACTAAGTAACTTATTTTCCATTGCACTAACAAGAGTTGAATAATGGCAGTTGCGTGGACCTAAGATGAGTGGTTTGAAAATTATTGTAAACATGTTTCAATAAACTCTGTTTTAATATTATATTAAATTTACACAGTAGTTGGGACATGAACATGCTTAAGATGAATATATGGATTATTAACTCTAGATATTTTAAATAGAAATATGTGAGTGTCCCAAAGCAGGTGTCGCAGGGTGTATGAAAGAGAGAGGGAAAGATAACTAGTAGCGCACTCTGCTGGTGGGGCAGTGAGCTATGATTATGGCTCTCTGTGAGCACACAAGCTGGAGAGGGTGTAAGAAAGGTGAGAATATCTGCCACACTCACAGGTAACTTTACACACAAATGCAGACAACATAAAGGAACACTACATGAAAGTGAATCTAATTTATTCAATATTTTAACAAATAATATTTTTAATAGTTATCAACCACTTAAACAACTACATGCTATAACAAGTAGAAATGAGAAATAATAATTTAATTTTTATCTGTAAATTTAATTTTTTTATAAAGCAAGATGTGTATGTTTCAATACATGCTTATTTAAACTTGGTGTTGAAATGAGTGGACTGAAGCATAGCGCAGGTGTGGTGTAGCTCTGGCTGGCTCTTGAGAGCCGATGGGGTGAAGCAAGGTCCATATGGCACAGCGGTGATGATTTTGAGATGCGCTGCATGCTACATTGGCAGTAACATATTCGTTTGCACGCAATTTCAATGGTATTTTCCTTCACGAGGAGATGTACACTTTACTGAAGGAATATTTTTAACATATTTTACTAAATTATGGGTAAACAATTATACAGGGTAGGACACATTCTAAGAAACTTTACTCAAACAGAATTTTTATAACATAAACCTGAATTTAACTTATACTGCCAATTCATTAAATACAATACCAAGTGTTGGGACCTTTGGGCTTGGGGGTATAGTTCTAGATGAACACATTCTGAATTCAGTTACATGTGGCAGGGTGTGGATGTGCACTTATGGTGTAGGTACGTGTTACTTATTGTGTAATTAATGTCTCTTTGCTCATAAATAATGTCCTATTAGTTACTTGTTCCATCATATTATATTTAATGGTTCAGTATTTGTTTAATTTATCTCTTTACTTAGCAAGTGTCTTGTACTTTTAATTATATTTAATGGTTAATTGGTAAATCATTTTTCATTGTGCATACTTAGTAATTTTTTTTTTTTTTTGCTTTGTGATTGATCATATTTCAGTGATACTTAATTTTTCGGAATATGTTTGATGTTCGTGTGATTTGTTTGAATATGTATTTAATGTTTCATTCTTATTTACTTCTTCGATGCTTGTAATTTGTTCAATTCACATGCTATATTTGTGCAGGTCAAAAAGTCGTTATTTTTCAAACATTGGAACTTTAATGGTCATTACAGCTCAATCGAGCACAAGACAGCAAAGAAGCAACATCGCCTCTCCCTCTGAGGTCATTGCCTTGCCAGCCAACGACCACTATGGAGTTATCCAATACCCTCCATCCCCTCACCCACCACTGCGAGCTGATTCTAACCTCAGACTCTGAGCACGACTGACGAGCCCTTATCCACCCTGCGAGCTCAGTCTAAGCTTAGACTCTGGGCATGATGGGCGTGTCTGCTCTCGCTCCCCCTCCCTCCCCTCAACCACACAAAGAGCTCATTCCCTTGCCAGACTCCAAACAGTTAAATCTAATAAAAAAATGTCCCTTATGACACTCTTGCTCCAAGACCAATATATATATATGTTGCTGCTCCCACCCCTCAGAGCTCAGTCGGTACCACAAGGCTTCGAAGGGTGAACACCTATGCCGCTCAGTCCCTCTCTCAACAGTACACCTCAAGTGAAATTAGGGGTAACACCAGCTAATCAAAACACCCTTCGGGGAATGGGGAGGGGGTACAACCAATCACAACATACCTCCGGGGACGGTGGTGGGGATGTAACAGTCAATCACAACACACTTTAGGGGGCCTCCAAAGAACCTAACCTCGGTTTTTAAAATGACACCTGTGCCACTCTTGCACGATACATCTCAAAACCGCCCTGATCTCACTACTATTATAAATGTTTCAGGCTGGTTTCTATAGGCCTGCATCATATTTAATGCTTGCAATACTACCTTTATACCAACTTTCGCTCAATCTGGGGTCCATCCTCTTACTTTTAGTGGTGACCTTAATTCCCAGAGTTAGATCACCAGACATGCTACTGACCTCGAGCTTTTCAGGAGCTATTAACTAAGCAGTTCGATCGCCTTACGTTACATGCTACTGTCCTTAGCTTAAGGTCTGGTATGACAGAGGTTTTAGCTTTCTGGTAACCTTAACATGTTTCGTAAAATGACGTATTTTCTTCCGATTGGGATGAAAACTCGCATTAAAATTACAGAAAGGGTAAGAAACATTTCGAAACATAGTCAAATATAATTTTAATATTCGGAATTACTTATTAACTTTTAACAATAGATAATAACATTTAACTTTCATTATGACAAATAGATTGTGTTGTGTGTTCAAAATATATTATTAAATAATTGTAAACAGGATACTTCAAACTATTTGATCTTGATTCTGAAATTTGTAAGGATGCATTGAACATTTTGATATTGATTATGCACGGTTTTCATTTGAAAAGTAAATACTTTCTTTGCTTTTTGATACACTTAAGTAACAAATAAGTACACATTACATATTTAACAGATAGCGCAAAATAAAGATAAAATTAATCTTTATTAAAAATTTACCTTATTTTACTTAAATTTGAAACGTAAAGTGTTCAATCTAAATACTTTTTTTTAATTGAAAGGTTTCTAAAGCATCTGATAGTGGAAAATAAACAATCAGTACACATTGAATCAAGAACATAAGTACATATAAATCCTTCGGTTGTGTACCCTGAAGTCATAACTAATAAAACAAAAATATATATGTTGATTGTACTCTAATTTGGTTTCTAGTGCATGCGTTTGCTTTGCGTCTTTACAGATGGAGAATTATAATGACGATTGCTAACCTAATTTATTATAGTTTATCGCCTGAGAAATCTTGAAAATCCATTGTCTGTATAGTAATTAGTTCATACAATTTCTTGCGAGGTGTTGTATTTACAAACTGACAGTATATTTAATGCGTAGTGAATTTTTTGACTGGCCCAAGAAAATAGGTAACATCTTGGAGCACAATTTGTTGCGGAAAGAACATGAATGATATACTTTTGGTCTGTTATGCACTGCTTACATGACAATCACGCACTTCGGAAGTTTTCATGCAGACAAAAGCGACATCAAGAAGGTTATATTGCTGTGTTACCAAATATACTATAGCTAACCTTACGATTGATGAGAATGCCTTAAAAACAGTGCGTAGTGAATACCAAATTCACGATGGTGTTGCTAAGGTATACAGTATGTGCAAGCTACTGACCTTAACTGCCAAAAGTTAGTGAATCGACCTCCTTGTTAAATGTTTCCGCATATACAGCATTACAACTTAAAATATTGTTGTGGTCTACCACTTTTAAAATAAGTGATTTATGTACCAAAATACATGTTTATAATGCGTTACCGTAGCACTACTACTTTTACAAATTTGGCGGGAATTAGTTAATTGGTTCCCCAGACATGATATAGTCTCAATTTTTTAATGGCAGTTTCTGCGAATATGTGTATGGATCAGTGATGATAAGTGTTTCTAAATTTATTGTTGATAGTACAGACACTCTAGACCTGTCAAGTTTGGTTTAAATCAGTTGATCAGCTTCTGACATATGGCATTGTACTCAAAAATATAGGATGGTTGCCATTGTGGAAATAAGTTCTGGCATTCTTCTAAAAGTATAAACGTTTAGTGTCCTTACTAGGCACTATGAGTGTACCGAGTTTTGTGAAAATCGGTGCCCAGTTTAGAAAGTTTTTAGGAGACGGGCACACAGACAAGCAGGTTATCTCATAAGATTCTCCTCCTTTGAAAGTTGACTAAACGATTTGTAATTATTCAATTTCTGGTGTTTCAGAATTTGATTTTTTTTTTCGTGTTAGTCTGTAGTAGACAATTAGTTTAATATGCGTACTTCTATAAATAAACATATAATTGTCTATTTGGCTTGTGAAATGCTTGCGTTAAAATTGATACAGTTAGAATAAGTGTGACTGGATTAAGGACAAATTGTTTGTATCAGCCGGACTCTGGGAAACAAGTGGCGTGATTCACGACGAGAATAAGATCGTAGTTAAATACATTCCCAGTTAGCAGTCTACGGAGGCGATGTCTGGTGTCGCATTAAACGTAAGAGGAATGGCAGTGAATCCCAGTCTTTTGATAAAGTGCTTCTAAATAAGGTCGGTTGTGGTTCGTTGGAGTGGCCGCAACACTAGTGCTTCTCATCCGGGCACGCATCGGCGTCCCTCGGAAAGTTATCTGGGAAACTGATAGATGGTTGGAAGGGCGGGAGGTAGAGAGGGGAACAGCGCATCTTGTGTCAGAGTGGTCCAGAGACGTACATAAAGGATGCCGCCTCCGCCTGCGTCACAAGGCATGCTGGGATCTGGCAGAGGGTAAGGGGTCTGGGAAAACTGAAACCCGACACCTGTAGAGACACAAGGTCTGCTGATGGGATGGGGCACTAGGAAAAAAATAAGTGAGGGGGGAGGGGCTGGACGCGAGGAGGCTCCACTTCTGGACACACAGAGCGGCTGTCTTCATACGTCCTCTTATGCTCTATGAAGAGGAGGAGGGTGGGAGGTAGCCGCAAATTGCGTGCACATGTCGGACGAACCGGCACCAAGGTGCATCGCCTCTGACTAGCCACTCGGCTACCCGGACAGGTCTGTGTTGAGATATGCCCCTGTGAAGTGTCGTCAGGTGTGGAATAACTATATCGCCAAGTATATCAGGGACTGACAGGCACTAGTTTCATATCTTAAGCTATGTTAACACCAATTGGAATCTGAATTAAAAAAGAATAAAGATATTGTAAAGAATTTTTATCTACTTCGAGAACACGAGTGTACTAGGAAGAACTTTCTTACAAATGCTTGTAGTAATATGTATGCAAAAATGAAGCAGCATTGATAATCACAATAGTTATATTGCTATTTTAAACAATAAATAACTGTAGTATTGCATTTTCTGGCTGCTACCAGTTATTTACCATCTATAAAATGAAGGGGAATGGTTCCACCATTATGATAGTTCCCTAGAATTTGCATTAGAACTTTTCTGTAAAGGGATACGATTGGACTGTTCACTATTTCCAACCTGCCTTGCTCATTAGATGATTGTAATTTAAAAGGAATTTAAAGTGATTCGCTTATCCAGGCAAACTATTACAATTACAGTTTCTATTATAACTTATTCTCCCGTACATCAGCAACTTCTGTATCTAACCTCAGATAGCTTGGCTACAACTTGGGCGTGGAAGGTTATTATTACAGGAAACATAATTTCGGACTTCCCGCCTACCCGGCGCTTGAAATACGTTGCAGAGTTTATGAAATACTTGTTTTTCTAATAAACTGTTTACGTGCGCCCAATGTGCTACTCTACGGAAAGAACACACACACATTAGAAGACGGCCTTCAAGTGCGTTCAAAACGTGAGGCACATTAGAAACACAATTTCAAAGTACTCCAAAATGTTTAAAAACGGCTTTTTCAAAGTAATGTATTTCAAAATATGCGCTTCAGATACATACAAAACTACTTAAGGACCTTGCATTGATCCTTCCTATTGACTTCCGAAAAATAAAAAATAGAGTTGTGGCTGAAAGTGACGTAGGTACACGCAGTGCGACGAGAACACTGCGCGCTAGTACAGACAGAGACTTGCGTTTAGAGGCGATGTAGCACTTGATGTGCTTGGCGATGTCGCCCATGTCTCTCCCGCGCTTTTCGGCCTCACAGGCGGGTGGGCGGGCGGGAGCCTTATTAGTGTTGCGAATTAAGACATATTTCAATCACTTAAATATTGGGACATTGTCAAATACCACATCCGATGTGTTCGGTAGAAGTGTTCGAATGTACAGTGTTGTCAAAATCGTTTCAACGGTTCACGTGGCCGACACACAGGCATTGTGAAAAAAACACAAGGTGAAATTACTTGTAGAACACAATTTATAATAGATCTCTTTTATAACCTATTGCCAATGACTTAATTTAGGAAATTCAATATAATTCTAACATTTTTCACTCGATTTTTGTCATCAGTGTACTATAAAACAGTTGTAAATTAAATTTCATCCAATGTTTATTATTAAGTCGAACTTCATTGCAACATTTTGGTGTGCCGCATCAATAATATAGAACAGTTTAAAGGGAACCGTAGAGAAAGTGGTGTGAATTACAGCATAGAAAAATGCTTAGTGTTTTTGCAACAAAAATTTCTATTAAGCCATTTCTTTACAAGTTTATGTTGTAGTAAAATTTAAAATGTGACAAAGTTAATATTGTTAATAATGTGAACCATTTATAAAATCTTATATTACGACAATGAAAATATTATGTCCAAGTGAAAATGTTAACATAACTTCTAAGAAATCTTGCCGCAACCAAATGTTTCTTTACGTTAAAAATTAAAGTAATAACAAATTATTTGTGTTACTACGACATTAAAGTAATGTCCAGCAAATACCAGTTTACACTGATCTTTCATTGTAAAATGACGGATGCTGGTGAACAGCGATAACCTCGAAAAATGAAAACACTTTAATTAAATTTGAAATCATAGAATGATAACAAAATGTAATTTTACAAAGCAGTTTAAGTGTGCCAAATATACATATATTTCTAGAACATAACGTATTACCTCATATCGAAAGAGTAGTGCATTTTTCCTCTATATGTTGTAGAGTACCCGCAATATGAAACTAAACCATTCATGCTAAAGTTGAGCAGTTGGTAGCGTGGTGGATTTGGTGAAGTGGAGGTCGTGTTTCACATAACGCGTGTATCATACTGCCCCCTGCCTTAATACTTTTCTTCATGGGAAATGTTTTTTGTGGCGACAAAATAACTGCACTTAATTTATTTTACACAGAATGTTTTATAAAGCAATGTAATAGAAGAATCATTTTAACATCAATAACGCATAATTTGTTTAGCCGCAACATAAACACCACCTTAATGTTGACAGTGCGGTAAGGAGGTAATGTTGATACAAATTTACTTAGTGTTACAGTTACATTATTAGCTCAACAGCGTATTATTTTAACATCATAAGTCACTAACAGCTCACAGATAACCAAAAACTACTGTACTTGTAACATTATTACTGTTGGAACAGTATTAAACTTTTACCTGTGTTTTCTACGATGCTTTGATAAATGCGCATTAGAGTTATTGCGTACTTAAAGATATTTGGGCGGCTCTTAACAGCGAGGTCTTGAGAGCCGATGAGGGTGATTGAGTTGAGTATGGAGCAGCGCCCACCGACCAAATGCATCGTCCGGCGCGGTTCTTACACGCGACAATCCGGTTCGCCTTGGTGAGAGGCGGGCAGGCTAACTGCTCGGCCACCGCGGCCCAATGCTCATTAGAGATCAGTAACTTGTAAATGCTTGGAATCATGATTTTCAAATATCGATCATCACTTATTTAGTTGCATATCTGTATTTTATTTAGAAAGTCATTGTTTCGATGCCTACAGATTGCCCTAGAGTTAGCATTCTTCGAACTGGATCTCCATAACCACTCCAAAATTTCCACAATAGCTTTTTAACAATGTGCATTTTGAAATTCTCTTTAAGCTATAACAAGCCCTGGCGCGTAAAAGTTATTATTATTATAGTTTTTTTATCACACATGAGTTTTCCCTAGAAAAAAGTTTGAAGTTAACTGAATTTAATTCATTTTATTTAAAGGAATATTTGTGATTTTAAAAGTAAGCATTTTTTAATTATGCTGGGGAAGGACAGTATGAAATTACTGTCAATTGTCAGTAATAACGATACTATGTAAAACAAGGATGTTTTGGCTTAGGCTTTAGGCTATTCACGGTAAAGTGAGCTTTTTTTTAAAACCCTCTCATTTGGAATAACAGTCACTAAATATATTTTACTTTACCCTTATACGTTAACTTCCGAATGCTGTGGAATATCCACACTGTGTTTCTAACTTACATGGCAGAATATTTATTTTAAAATGTGCTAAAAGGTTTAAATATGGCTGAAAGGAAAAAGGAATAGGGCCTCAAAAGTGCTCACTTTACCGTGCACAGCCTACAGCTAAATTAATATTTGCCTTGTTACCCGTAGGTTATTTTTTCAATAGCAGGCGTTTTATTTTTAAATGTATTTTTTCTTGAAAATGTAGCGCTGAAATCAGCATGCACTTGGCAAAACAGTGCACTAACACGCCTAACCGCAGCGTCTATACACTAAGTTCGCTTGCAACGTTAGATAGCAAAAAACTGAAACCATGGGGGACACTGTGAAAAGCACACAACTTTTGATTTGTGTTACCTATTGTAGGCTGTTAACGGCAAAGTGAGTACTTTTGGAACCCTGGTTACTCTTTGGTTTCAGCAATTTTTCAGTCCTTTAACCACGATTTAAAATAAATATGGCCATGTAAGTAATAAACACAGTGTATATATTCCACCGCACTCGGAAGTTAACGTATAAGGGTAAAGTAAAATATATTTATTGACTGTTATTCCAAATGAGAGAGTTTTCAAAAGTGTTCACTTTATCGTGAATATACCAATATAAAATCCCTGTGAAATGAGTGATATCAACATGCTCCTTGTAAAGCTAGCAATTATATGATTAAGAACTAACTTCCCACACGATTGCAAACTTTTCGAGGAGCTCATTAGCCAGATTAGTTAACAATTTTTTTATTTACACCACAAAATACATTTTTATTGACCACAAAATTTTTGTGGTACTAAATGTCTGTTCGCCACAAACCATTTTTGGCGCGATGAATACCAGTAAAACACATTGTGGCCGCCACAAAATATTTTTCTTTTTCACTGTAACGTACATATTGAGGAAAAAGATGTGTTGAATCAAGCAAAGTTTGTCTGGTGCAACCAAATCAATTATTGTATGTATAGGGGCAAATGAAATATTTTGTTGTGAAACCAAATTGTTTTGTTGTTCTTATTTGGTTGCCCCAAACAAAGATTTGGTTGGTGCAACAACATATTTGTTTGGCTCTACGTACATTAAACAATTCCCGTTAATAAAAACAAAAAATTGGAAGCCCAACCGGGATTCTAACCTAGGCTTTTTGAACCTCAGCTAACGTTACTACTTGTAAAATGCGAGTTTTTTTTTTTTTTTTTATATTTGTAATTCATATTCTGATCACCATGTACTTGTAAATATTTCAAATTTTGCAGTTTGCGTTTTAGTTTCCAGTTGAATTTGTTTAATTAGTTTGTTTGCACTATTATTAAGCATCAATAAATAAGCTAGAAAACAATGATATCTCAATTGTCACAAAAATACAAACTCATGAGCTGTCTTTTTGAGAGGAGTCACTCAAATGAGTGGCCGAAGAAATTTCTACAGTGAATTCAGCCAAATTGTTTGAAAACAGTGTAAATAATTATGTACCAATACATATGTTTAGTTAATTCAAGTGTATATTTTGTTAGATGAAAAAAAAAATAATAATTTCGTTGGTTTTCATTATTTTTTTTAATATAGAAAAATATTTTGTTGGCTGGAACAGATCTTTCTCTCAGTGCACACTGTTCACGGCAAAGCAAGCACTTTAGAAATAAAACTTATATTAAAAAAATCACTGCTCATAACTAAATATGCGCTAGGTTACACTCTGGCATGCAAGTTCCTAGTGAGCAGCGAATTAGTGAAAGGAGTTCTTTAACACTTAGCGTTATGTTTAGAGTGTAAAGGTGAAAACTCACAACCTTCCGTCGCATCAGTCAGTTGCCCATCCGTCCGGCGGTTACGGGATCTTCAACCAATCGCAAGGCAACTATTTTTATATCCGTCAATTCGTCAAATATTCTTCAAGCTTTAACTTTCGATGGGCGGACGAATGGGCCACCGCCTTCTGACGACATTCCGTATACGCGAATATGCACTTTGAAATAAAATACGTAAAAAAATGATTTCCCCAAAATGTTTTCCTCTCGAAAATTATTTCCACCTAAAATATACCCGTAACTAAAGAAAGACACGATGTTAAGTTGTCACGCAGAAATTTTGCTGTACAGAAGGATTGACGGACGACGGATTGCTGTGAAACGCTTTCAATCGACGGACGAAAAAACAGACGGATGACTGACGAACGGACGGACGACAGACGCATGCGACGGATGGTTGCCGGTCCACCTTAATTTTTTAATTTATGGCCCCTCGGGGTAGAAGATCTTATTTCGCACACATTAGATCGTGAATCTGCGTATCTATAACACACGTATATTCCTAACAACGCCACCGTTTTACTTGACTGACGCATGAATAAAGTGATCAGGCCCATAGCAGTGTTATTTATAAATGTTATCGCAGGTTGAAAATTGGGCGTCAAATAAGATGATAAACAGGAACTTGAAAAGTGCTGAGCTGAAGCGGACATCGTAAATTCTCCATTCACATTTATTTCCAGCTTTTCTGAAGCCCTGCTTAAGTTCTGGTTTCAGGATATTTATCCGCTTCCTGCAAACAAAGCTTAGAACATGACATTAGAATGTCAACACACCGCATTCACACACACTCAGCGTAGTAATATTTTGCATAAGAACTATTTCTTATTAGTCATTATCAACACACATTATTTTCTCCCTTTCTTTATTCGTATTAGTTAAAACGAAATATTATAGTATTTTAGATAAAATGTAACTAAAAGTTCAACTAAACAAAAAGTAAGGTACTTTCATGTGAGCACAATTATAAAACACTCGCAATGCACGGCATGTTAAGGAAACAACTAAACATGCCATAAATGGGGTGTTTTCCAAAGGTATTTATTCAAAAGGTGTGAAGAAACCTCTATTATTATTTATAAACTGCTTCTCGTTGGCATATCACTGGGTCGCGCTAGATATGAGAGTTTGGGGTATTGGAGTTAAGTCAGTATAAATTTCTCTCAAATAAGTAAGGTTGTAGCTAAATTTATAAGTTGGATTTAAGAAATTCCAGTGGAGCAGTTTTTTATACTAATGTATTTGCATTTGGATTTATCTGATTAGAAGCAATTTTCATATTTCCACTGTTTCGCTCGTTCCTCCGTTTCTTTTTAAACAAATAACGAAAGTCTCCTATTGGCGTAAATTTATGCAATTTTACGTAAACTTTTCCCATCCTCTCCAGCCGGAGAAGTGTTTGCAATGAACGGTAATAGTTACAACGTACATAGACTTTTTTTAGTGTAAGTAAAATATATTTATTTATTATATGTCATTCAGAGTTTCGTTCATTTTTAACCAGCGCAAGCTTCGAAATTAGGTTATTCTACTATTCTGTACTTACCCTCTCTCCCGAACTGATATTCACAGGACGTGAAGGATGCCAAGTAAGGTCGTAAACTACAATAATTTAGTACCACAGGAAGTAGCGCCGGGTATAAAAGATTCTTCCTCGCGTCGTCTATAAAAAAAGGCGGTACGGCAATGTTATGACTGTCTTCCGAAGGGGGTGAACTCGAGAAAATGCGAAGGGGTGGACGAGGAGGGGGTGGAGGGGGAGGAGGAGGAAGAGGAGGAGGAGGCAATAGCTGAAACAGAGACGTAGGGCATGGCGGGAGAGAAATCTGACACGTTGTTGTTGGCTTGTCCCCTCGCCAGCTCAGCACACCCAACATGTTCAGTAAAAGCAGCTGACAGACTGTCACACACTCAAGACTTACCAATGCAAAGAACGTGGATTTGTGGAAAATTGCTATATGAATGCCAAGTGATTATTTTGGTGACTCAAGCGTGTTATGACTGGCCAATTTGTCGTTATGCAATCTGAATTATCTGAACTTTCATTTCGTTTATATTTGCCACACCTTGCTTTGACGACAACATGACAGTACTTACCGTAATTTCAAAAAGTAATTCCCATTGATCGCATATGAAGAACCAATAAAACTACTCCTTTAATATTGCCTTTGGGGAGTCTATCGTGCTGAACGCTGCGTTATTTTAGAACCAAAAATTAACAAGATGTTACTGATATAACTAATGAACCTATTTTCTTCTACATGAGTTAAAACTATTTTTTAATGCAGTTCTTAAAAGCTTAAATGGTAGATATGCATTGACGACTCGTTGACAGCAATGTTGTTACATATTGAACCAGAAACGCATGCACCAGCAGTGAGACTGTTACAAATACACGCATGCCTTACCCGGGACTCAAACCCATTAAATTCCGTACCACGAGTTAGCGTGCAACCAACTGCATTACAGAGATCGTAGGGATTCCGAGCACCGTTTTCTCATGTAATCAGTATAATGTTTTGATAGATGGTTTATTTACCTGAAATTTTTCATGGCTGTCATTTTAAAAGTAAATGTCTGAGCAACTTAAATCGTGTCAATTCATGGCCTACCGTAGCGTTACTTGTGTGAAGAATTTTGAGGGAATTGGTTGATTAGTTCCCGAGATATGGCATAAAATCGTTATTTTCTCATTCGGTGCTGTTCTACAAAAGACATGAAAAAGAGGTTCTGTATAAGATGTTTCTAATATATACTGTTAGGTTACAAACTTTGGTCAAGTTTAATTAAAATTTTAATAACACATGAAAAACTTATCTGCATTAACTATATGGTCACCATTTTTGATAATCATTGGCTGGCCCATTAAAAAAAATATCATTTTAAAATACCAGCTCTTAGCTACTTGTTTACCATATTTGGGAGAAATCTATTGGTTGTTTCTCGAGAAGTGACATAAAATATTTATTAGGCACTATCTTACAAAATGCTGCACAAAAGAGACTTTGGGCAGACATATTTTATGACTGTAATAGATACTGCCGGGATACAATGTTAAGTCGAAATTAATTAAATGTTTTATAAGATATAGCATCCTAGGCTAAACTGTATATTTGTCCGCCATTTCGAAAATAAGTATCTGACCTAAAACATTCTGGTTTAGATCTTCTTCCATAGTACTATTCGTGTGCCAAATTGGTTAGAAATGGATAATTTTTCCGAGATATTATTTCTTCATTAGCATTATCTTACAAAATGGCGGATAAGGAAGCTCTGTGTAGACCCACTTGATGGTTGTAATAATTGGTAGCATACAAGTTAAGTCGATATTCGTTAAATGGTAGATTTAGCATAAAAAGCTAAAATGTTTATATTGTCACAATTTTGAAAATAAGTGCCTGAACATCTTAAAACATAGTATAGGTTCATTCAGATGGCTTATTGCAGCCCCACTTATTTGCTAAATTTGGCAAAAATCAGGTAATTTTTTCACGATGTATGACAAAATCTTGATTTTCTTCATTGGTGCTATATTACAAAATGAAGGACAAAAGTGGCTATGTGTTCGCATCATATAATGAATCAAATATATACTTACAGCATTCACAGTTTGGCTGAATGTAATGGTTGATATAACAAATAAGCATAAAATATTTCTATGGTCACAATTTTCAAAATAAATGCCTTATCATTTGAAATCACTCAGTTCCTTATCCATTTAAATCGTATATGTTTTCATTACTTACTATAGTATTAATTAAGTGTCAAGTTTTGTGAGTATAGGTTGAGTAGTTATCTATATATAAGTGGAAATCTTTATTTATTCCTGTAGTGCTAGCTTCCAAAACGGCTGACTACAATAGCTATTCTTAAAATCAATGCTTTATACATATATATATATATATATTCCAATTGCGAATTTGGTTACAAATGGTGTTAGGTTTCCTGAGATATGACACAGTTCCCTAACTTTTAAAATAGCCGCCATTTCGAAAATAAGATTTTGGTGTGGTCGAAAACTATAAAAATCGGGTGTCCTTACTAAGTTCTGTATGTGTACACAGTTTGGTGAAATTGTGTTTATGAGTTTGTTAGTTTTGTTGGTGAAAAGTAGGGAAAAGGGGGAGACACCTGCACACATAGTCACACATACAAGAAAGTGATCTCATAAGCGTAGGCTTAAAATAGATCTCGTATACATTTCTTCCCTTTGGAAATTAAACTAAAATCTCTTGAAGACAGTGTCTAATGAAATAACACCGGCCAACTACTACTGTAGGTTCATCACAAAAAAAATATGTTGGATAAATCCCTGTGACATATGGACTGAAGAGATTTCGACGGTTGATAAAAGAGTTTGGTGGTGTATCTTAGATTAAATCTATATCACATTTGGACATGTAAAAGTCGCATTATTGTTTGACATCGCGCAAGAATTCACAGTCATTTAAATACCAGAGTCTGTGACATTTGTTCATTGCCTGCTGCATAGGTGTGAAGACATTCCCCTTTTGTCAATACTACACATTATTGGTGCGCATCATTATAATTAAGTGCACATTCATTGGCGCATAGTTCTCAGGGCGTGTCGATTTAAGATTCGTCCAATGAAAAATGTAATACAGATTTACGCGCTCTTAAAACATATCATTAGATGCCAAAAGATAACGCGAATTTCGCAGGTCTCTAATAATACATATTTGAGAAAATTTTTAATAGGAGCATAACATGTTCAAATACTTTGAAATAGAATGAAAGTCACGGCCACAGCAAAACCTGTAGTTGTTATTTTATTATTTCGTGGTGGGTTTGCAATTCTTGCTTCAGATTACATTTTTTGATGTAGAATCGTAATTGACATCACAACGACGAAATATCAACCAACATGTTGAAATTAACAAACAACCAAATATGTTATCACTCTAAACCCAGACTGATTCGAAGAACTCGGGCAGTATAAAGTAGAATAACAGGTAGGTAGACAACACATACTGTATGTATACTACTCCACACTATATTTCCGACATTTTCGAGACGGTCATGCAAAGCAGCCACAGTTTGTTAGCACTTATCCACTTCTACCTTGATTTATATATATATATATAATACTTGCAGCAAAAATTCTCCTCTGTAAATGACCTTGCGACTTACTATATTCACAATGTTAAAGACGTATTTATTATCTCGTAGAATTTTGTTCTTCTATAGAATAAAAATAGTACCGTGGTAATGAGGAGATTTGGTCTTTGGCGATTCATCTTTTTATAAATTAAACATATTAATAATGACATACACGAAATCACAATGTAAACCATCATTTTTAAATAAAATTTTGCATCACGTAATCTCTTTAGCAATCCAGCCTGCCAATTCTGACACGTATACACTTGAACATACACTTGTTACCATAAATATTAGCATATCAAGGAGAAAGGTTTTTAATGAAATGAAATTATATTATCATTCATTAGGATAATGTTTTGCTCAACTGCGGCACAGGACACGTTTGGCGCATCGTCGGACTACTTCGTGTTTTGGCGTTTGTGACGATACGGCCGGACATGCAATCAAACGAACACTGCATTTTATCGTGCGGCAGATTGGTCCACAATTGTTTGAGATTACACTCCGAATCACGGACACTTCAAAATGGATAAAACTGCATCCCAGCTGGTCCAAAAAATATTCAATGGCCAATAAATCAAGCGAAAAATCAGACAGTGGAAAAGTGGAAACATGGTGTAAACAGTCCCAAGTAACTGAGCTGTGTGAGGGAGACTGTTATCTTATACTGGCTCTCAGCCAGGAGAGATTTTTAACACCGGGATTGAGTAGAGAAGTGAAAACTGAGAAGAAAATATACGAGTAATTTTTTATTATAGCCAACCATTTGGTCGCAGCAACCCCAAGACTCTAGCAACGCACCAGCTACACAGTAGTGCTGTGATGAAGGCAGTAAACTATGCATTGTTAAGTTTCACATATGATACATCACACGATGGCAGTACACTTCATTTACACTACAAGCATAAGAGACGAACTAGTGGATGACAGATGGTTCCACAGCACTTTGTTAGATGGGTGGGATTAACATTATATGTTCAACGTGTCCACCGTCCATTAGCTTGTATGTGGCCGCACATCGCAGAACATTACCTTGCACATTATACGACATTTCCTCATAAACTGTAGTCATTGCATAATGAAGTTTTGCCACAGCATATATATATAATGCTTATATAGCATTTCTCAGAAATTTTTCAATCGATTTGTCGTCAGAGAAAGTAATGGGACTGTCAAAAAGCTGTATATAATTATATTTCTAATGTAATAACCACTAAGCACTGAATTTTGTTGCATTTATTCAAGTAAAGCTACTAATGATATAATTACTTATTAGTAGTATACAAACGAGCAGTCTAAGAGGGGCTTGGAGCAGCGCACAAGGTAACTAGGCGACAGTTCCCCCCCCCCCAAATTTCCCATTTTCCTTGGCGCCAGTGGTGGCCATCTTGGATCCCAACCGTTTGTTCTGTCAAACCGATGCCAGTGTGTTGGGACCCTTTCACTTAGCATCCTGGTAGGTACTGAGTCTCAAGCTCTGTCATTCCTTTCGGGATCTGTCGACCTAGCATCGTAATGTAGTGCCTAATACCAGCGTCAGCTTACATGATCGCCAGACCTAAGCCCACATATAAGCATAGTTGACTGTAATTTCTGAATCACATTAGATATAACTGTCAAATTCATAACACAGGCCGCACCCCCAATGTAAGAAGGGTCACACCCCATGTCTACTTATAAGCATACTTGGCTGTAATTTCCCAGCCATGTAATATATAAATGCCAAATTCATTACATTGGCATCATCATTTATGGTGGTGAGAAGAGTCGCGAGGCCAAGTATAAACTATGCCTACTTACAAGCATAGTTGACTGTAAATTCCGAACCACATAAGATATAGTTGCTAAATTAATAACATAGACATCACCCCCAACAACTGTTGCAGGGCCAAGCATATTCTATGCCAACATAAGCATAATTAACTGAAGTTCCAAACCACAAAGGATATAGTTGCCAAATTCATAACATAGGCAAACACATGACGACAAGAATGTCTACAGGATCAAGTATACCCTATGTGTACTTATAAGTACAGTTGGATGTAATATCGGAACTATGTTAGATAGAGTTGTCAAATTGGTAACACAGGCATCACCCCCAATGATGAAAAGTGTCATAAGGCCATGTACACCTCATGTCAACTTATAAGCATAGTTGGCTGTAATTTCGGAACAATGCAAGATATAGTTGCCAAATTCATAACACAGGAATCACCCATGACGACAAGAAGGATCGCATGGTCAAGTATACCCTGCAGCTACTTATAAGTATAGATGGCTGTAATTTCTGAAATCTGTAAGATAAAGTCAACAAATCCATAACATATGCATCATTAACGACGAGAAGGGTCACAGGGCCAAGTATAATCCTATGTCTACTTATAAGCATAGTGCATATAATTCCCATAACATGTTTTATAGTTTTCAAATTCAAACACAGGTATCACCACTGACAATAATAATTTTGAAGGACCGAGTAAAACCATATGTCGACTTATAAGCCCCATGAACTGTAATTTCCATGACATGTAAGAAAAAGTTTTGAAATTCAAACATGGTCCTCAAACCGACAATGAGAAGTGTCGAAGGGCTGAGTATATGCTTTGTTTAATTACAAACATAGCTAGCTGTAAGTACCAAACTGCGTAAGTTATGTTTGCCAAATTCATGACAGGCACAATCCACAATGACGAGAAGGTTCTCAGTTACAAGTATACCCAACATCTACTGATAAGCATAAATGGCTGTAATATCCTAAATGTGTAAGATGTGATTGCCAAATTCATAACATATACATCACCCTGGACAACGAGGAGGGTCGCAGGGTCAAGTATACCCAATGTCTACTTATAACCATAGCATAACACATAAGCTATAGTTGCCAAATCCATCATGCAGGCACCATCCTCGAAAATGAGAAGGGTCGGAGGGGCAAGTATACCTATGTCTACTATAAGTGTAGTCGGAAGTAATTTCCGAAATACATAAGGCACAGTTGCCAAATTCATAAGATGGGTATCATCCACGACAACGAGAAGTGTGGCAGGGCCAATAATATTCATATGTCTACTTATAAGCATAGGTTGCTGTAATTCCCATGACATGTAATATATAATTGTCAAATTTATAACACAGGGATCACTCCCAATGACGAGTTGGGTTTGCAGGGCAAATCATAATTATGTTTACTTATAAGTATATTTGGCTGTACATTCAAAACCACATAAATTATAGTTGCCAAATTCATAACATATGCATCATCTATGATGACAAGAAGGGTCGCTGGGCAAGTATACTTTATGTTTACTTACAAGCATAGTTGGCTGTAACTTCTGAACCATGTAAGATATAGTTGTCAAATTCATAACACAGGCATCACAGCTGATGGTTAGAAGGGTTGCAGGGCCAAGTAAACCCTATATCTACTTATAAACATTGTGGTCTGTAAGTTCCGAACTTTATAATATATATAGTTGACAAATTCATTACATATGAATCATACACGACAATGAGATGTGTCGAAGAGTCATGTATACCCTATGTCTACTTATAAGTATAGTTGGCTTTTATATCCGAAACATATAAGATGAAATTGTCAAATTTGTACCTCAGGCCTCACCCCCAATGATGAAAAGGGCCGCAGTGCCGTGTATACCCCATGTAATTTTATATGCATAGTTGTGATTTTTTAGTTATGTAAGATATAGTTGCTAATTTCATAACATAGGCATCATCCATGATGGTGTGCAGGGTTGCAGTGCCTGGAAAACCCTATGTCAGTTTATAAGCATAGTTGGCTGTACTTTCCGAACCATATATGATATAATTGCTAAATTTATAACATAGACATTATCCATGACAATGTGAATGGTCCCACAGTGAAGTATACCCTACTTCTACTTATAACCATAGTTAGCAGTAAGTTCCGAACCACATAAGATATATTTGCAAATTCATAACATATACATCATCCACAATGACAAGAAGTGTTGCAGAGTCAAGTAAAACCAATGTATACTTATAAGCATAATTGGCTGTAACTTCCAAACCATGTAGAATAAAGCTATCAAATTCATAACATATTAATCACCCCTTACGATGTTAAGGGTCACAGGGCTAAGTAAACATTATACATACTTATAATCACTGTTGTCTGTAAGTTACAAAATACATAATATGTATAGGATAAATTCACTACATATGCATCACCCATGATGATGAGAAGGATCGAAGTGTCAAGTATACCCAATGTCTACATATAATTATAGCTGGCTGTAATTTTCAAACCACATAAGTTAAATTGTCAAATTTACAACACAGGCCTCGCCCCTGACAATGAGAAAGGTCACTGTGCCAAGTATACCCCATGTAAACTTATATGCATGGTTGGATTTAATATTCTAATCATGTAAGATATAGTTGCCAAATTCATAAAATAGGCATCATCCATGTTGGTGAGTAGGGTTAAAGGCCAGGTAAACTCCATGACAACTTATAAGCATAGTTGGCTGTAATTTCTGGACCACATAAGATATAGTTACTAAATTTCATAATATAGACATCATCCAAGATGGCAGGAATGGTCACTGGGCCAAGTATACCCTATATCTAATTATAAGCATAGTTGGCTGTAAGTTCCGAATCACATAAGATATAGTTGCCAAATCCATAACATAGTTATCATCCACAACGACGAGAAGGGTTGCAGGGTCCAGTATAACATGCATCTACTTGTAAGCATATATGACTGTAGTTTTCAAACTGTGTAAGATAACATTGCCAAATTAATCAAATGAGCATCATCTTAAATGGTGAGAAGGATCGCAGGATCAGGTGTACTATACATCTACTAATAAGCATTTATGACTTTCATTTCCAAGCTGTATAAGATAAGGTTGCATAATTAATAGCCTGAGCATCATCCACAACAATGAGTAGGATCACAGGTCCACATATACCCTATATCTACTTACATGCATAGATGGCTGTAATTTCTGAAACACATAATATGTAGTTGTTAAATCCATGCCATAGGCATCATCCACAATGACGAGTAGGGTCTCAGAGCCAAGTATAACCTTCGTCTATTTGTAAGCAAAGTTGGATTAATTCCCAAAATGTGTTTAGATATAGTTTGCTAATAGGCATCACACCTAATTACAAGAAGGCTTGCAGGGATAAGTGTACCCAATGTCACTTATAAGCATGGGTGGCGTTAAGTTCTGAACCATGTAAGATATAGTACTAAATTCATAATATAGGCATCACCTATGATGACGAGAAGTATCGCAGGGTCAACTATAACCTACATCTACTTATAAGCACTTTTGACTAACATTTCCAAACTGTGTATGGTAAGGTTGCCAAATTAACTACATGAGCATCATCCACAATGATTAAAAGGATCACAAGATCATGTACAACCTATACCTACTTATAAGCATAGTTGGCTGTAATTTCTGAACCATGTAAGATATAGTTCCCTAATTCATAACATAGACATTATCCATGATGGTGAGAAGGGTAGCAGACACAAGTATACCCTATGTCTACTTATAAGCATAGTTGTCTGTAATTTCCGAACTGCATACTACATAGTTGCTAAATTCATAACACAGATATCATCCACAATGATGAGAAGTGTCACATGGCTAAGTATGCCCCATGTCTACTTATAAGTATAGTTTGCTGTAATTTCCAAACCATGTAAGATTTAGTTGCCAAATTCATAATATAGGCATCACCCATGACTACAAGAAGGGTTGTAGGGTCAAGTATAACATATGCCTACATATAAGCATAGTTGGATGTTATTTTCATAATGTGTAAGATAGAGTGGTTGAATTCATAACACAGGCCTCACCACTGACGATGAGAAGGACTGCAGAGCCAAGAAGGTAGTCGATATTACCTGTAGGAAATATATTTCTTCATTTATTTTTGGTCCTTTGGAAATAATACTACATTTATCACCTGTCTTGTCAATGTCTCATATAATAAATCAAAATGTAATACAAGTTAATGTATTAACAAACCAAAGGGAAACTCTCACACAAAATAACATGTCAGTATTTTACTGTTCATATTTGTGTTATTACACACCTCTGTGTTTACATGGTCATGCAATGGGTAACAAAAGTTAACAGCATCAAATGATTTGATGGTCGGTTTGGGTATTTAGTGTGCCTCAGCAATTCCACAGAGATTCTTCCTGATTGCCCATGTATTTGTAGCCCTGAACTTCATCACATGATCAGTTGAGAACCTAATTGCATTTTTGGACATGCCTTATGGCCTCCTCCCTTTTTAAACAGATGTCCTCTGACAACACACACATTTCGCACACCTTGGGTCCCCTTTCGAATCTGGGTATTCATACCTTCTATGTGACAGGTTTATACAACCAATTTAATACACGTTATTGTGTAGCGATGTATCACCAGAGCCAGAAGATTCAACAAAGTGAAAAGTCATTCTGTAGTGATGTCTCACCACAGCCAATTGGTTTAGGAGAGTCATATGCCTTGTTGTGTCAGCAGGTTTATCTGCCACTGAGGCAGGCCAATGTTACGGTGTTCCAGAGAGCACTGTGAGTCGATGGATATGACAGTTCCGGGACATAGGTGATATGATGCATCGCAGAGGAACGGGTTCTTGGAGGGTGCCGACTGCAGCCGAGGACAAATGTCTTATTAACTAGATAAAGCTGACTCCTTTCAGGTGCACCAGTCAGCTAAAAGTGTCATGCATTTTCCTGGTAGCTCGAGTACTGTTCTTAGACGTTTGACGGCGGCAGGACTGAAATACTGGCGTGCTTCAAGGAAACAAAGGCTCGCCGATGAACACAGGAATTATCGACTTGCATTTGCCAAGGAAAACATTGACCATGATTGGTGAGATGTTGTCTTCTCCGACGAGTGTGTGTTTTCCTTGGCTACTGATGGCCAATGACTGTCTTCAGACCTTGTGGGACCAACACAATCTGGAATATGTGGCCAAGTGCTTACACTATGATAATGCAGCCATTGCGTGTTGGCAATGGATGTGTGCACATGGGATAGGCATGTTGCAAGAACCAATGATCGAGGTCCCAGTACACGCAGCCTCAATGCCGGACAGTATTAGCATATTCTATAGAATATTATGATTCCCTCAGTGTGAGTTATGTATAAAATGGTGAACTTTGTTTCCAGCAGGACTGTTCTCCAATATAAACTTCTCAGATGGTTGAAGAATGATTCGCAAGGTAAGACCAACTAGGGTTCGTAGATTGGCCACCTTACAGTACCAACTTAAATACAATAGAGAATGTTTGGTCATAGATGAAGTGCACGATGGTGGAAAACTGGCCTGATCCACAACTAGTAATTAAAGATGCTCTCTAAGAGCTATTAGCGGATGCCTAGGGTGAAGTAACTAGTAGCGAACACTATGCTACTTGTCTCGTCGCCCCTCTACCATAATGACTGTGGCAGGCAGTTGAGTATGAGGGATACTGGTCCTCTTATTGAGGTTACAACATCGGCCCTTTTCAGAGCCAAATAAACACCCACGAAAAAAGTGTGATACAAAATACCAAAAGGTACACCACTTGGTATAATGACCACATTGAAATACAAACTAAACATGCAAGGTGGTTTCGAACCCGAAACAGAAGGCGTCAGAACCATACATGCGATACCATCTTTGGTTGTTACATGTGTTTTTCATATGGATGCAAACATATGCTTACAAATAAAATACAGTACATGATACTGTGACATTTTGTATTATAACGAAACAAAATAATATAACCAGTGAAAATTAAATTAAAGTTGAACTCCATAACCCTAATGTTATTGTGTGAAGGGGAAATGCCATTTCTTCGGCAAGTTCGGAAACTATGCACACATCGTGATTAGCAGACAGCTCGCGGCATGGACTGGCAACATAATATAATTCCGGTTCAAGTTCCTATCCAGCCCAAACTGGTATGTATTTGTCCAATTCTGTATTTCATTCCAGGTAAATTGAAATAACATTGAACTATTTCTAGCACTGTTTTTCTTTACTGTGCGGTTTCACTTAGTTTGATATTTTTAGTCTGACGAATAAAGTTCTAATTCAAGTCCATGAATTGCCCTGACCTTTAAGAAAATGTGCGATTTCATTTCCAGTTCACTGCAGAGGAAATATGAAATAACTGTATCTCAAACTATATCTTGTACTTCTTAATGTTAATATAGTCCGACATTTTCGATTCAAGGTAGACAATTGCAATACATGTTCACGACCTACCATGAACTAAAATTATGTTCTCGAACTATATCTCGTACTTCCTTGTGTCATTCTAGACCGACATTTATAATTCGAAGATGAAAATTCCAATATATGTTTACTACCTGCCTTGAACTAACATAGTGTTTCATTTTCATTTCCAGTTCAGTTAAGAGGAAATGCTAAAGAACTGTACCTCGAAATGTATTTCGTACTTCTTAATTTTGTTTCATTCCTACATTTTTAATCAGATAATCAAAGACCATCTAATATTAACAGAATCATATAAATATATGATAAGTTTTGGTGCAAGATTCAGGAATTTAGATCATCGAGTTAATTGACCACGGTTCATGTTCGATCAATTCCTCTATGCAATGACCTTAAGGGCTAAGCAGTTACACTTCTCGCCTCTCACCTAGGCGAACCGGGTTCAATCCCCGTCTGGGTAACTTCTGATTTTCGCATGTGGGAATAGTGCTGGTTGGTTTTCTCTGGGCTCCCGTGTCCCCCGCCCTTGCATTCCGATGCTGCTCAATTCTCACCTCATTTCGCCCTCATCATTTCTCAAGAACTCGATGTCAAGAGCTGCCCAGATCTCTCAACTCAATAACAGCGGCAATTTTTTATATTCTTAACCTTGAAATGTAGCCATTGTTGTGACCCACCGATTATTTACGCAAGCTGGCGACCATATGTGTTTTATAGGCACGGGGTTTACAAATTCGAATAACTGTTTTTGCCAGCCAATTTAACTGTTCCTTTTTATTCGACAGCATACGTACATGTATAACATACAAGATGTAGATGTGCTCTATATGTTTATTGCTTGTATATAATAGATTTTTCATTGCTAGTATTTAGTATCGATGGAAATAATTGGTTTTAATTTATAAGTGTGCTTAAGTGTGAAACAAATGTGATGAGAGCATTGTGCTAACAATACCTATTGAATTGAATTTAAATTAATTTGGTTTTGTTTTGAATAGAGAAACAATGGACAAACTAACTCACTGGTATATTCTGCCACATACAGCTGCATAATGGTGTGACTAGTTGGCTACATAATGATAAAAGGTCGCAAAGGGAAAGGAACTACTGGGGAAACGAGACAAACAATTTTTTCATCGCATTGTAAAAACTTATAATACCCTGAGATTCCAAACATTATTGTACAAAGTCGTGTAATGTTGTGATTTAGAGGATCGAAAGCTTTAATAAACCGATTAAGATTAGGCTGCCTAAAAAATCTGGCCGACAGGACAACACAGCAAATTGATTTATTCACTTTGAATTTATGTACTATGTAACCATTTAACCAAAATTCTCTAAAATGTTGTATAACAAAGCTGATTTCACATACACATTACATAGACACTGGAAACATGCTTCAATAGAAAGAGATTCTCCGAAAGTATAGTAATATGCAATCCTAATTGCACCTAGTCACAAAGTGGAGACAAGAGAAAATGAAAATGAATTTATTGATGTCTGGTGGGAAATCTCTATGAAGATGATCAAGAATGATCAAGAAAGATGCAAAAGTTAAGTCTTCTTGCATTATCCGCGAATATGCAAAAACAGTTTGGAAAACAAGTAACACCAAAAACAATAAAATTATAATTATAATTGGCTGTTCCTAAGGTATATAAAATATTCCCCCCCCCCCCCCCACACAAATTTGCCTTGCAGTGGCATAAAACTGAAACTAAAATTGAGCAGGAAGATGTAGCCTTGATTACATCTTTTTGTCAAGTCTTCATTTTGAACCCAGTGCTACACTCTAAATTCGGATCAGTGGTAAACCATAGATTCGAAGTGAAATTCAACCACTTGAGTCAGTGCAAATGGCTTCACTTAAGATCAGTGGAAAACAACTGATTGTTTCAGTGAAAAACTTTCACTTATTGAAGTATTGACGAAAGACAGTTTCACTGAGTGAATAAGTGACGGCCGAATGCAGTGACGAATTAAATATTGATTTTATGGAATTTAGCCAAAGAAATTACGTGAAATAAGCATACATACTGTAGTTTATTATTTATATTGCGCAATTTACCGTAATTTAAAGAAGCAGAAACAATATTGGAGGTGGCCGGTGTTGAACACATAAACCATTTCCTTTTCGCTTTCAGGTCGTTACCTTACCATCTGCGTTACCAGGTTAAGTTAAAAACGAGAGAAAAGTATAGGTCTTATATTTCTCATTGAAATAGTGAAGATTTAAATTTTATGTCATTACTTTTCGTATGTTGTTTTATTGATACCATTAGGTTTGTTAAAACGAATACTAGGCATGAGTGCACTCTCTTCGCCGCATTATATGCAGTTTAAACGTTCAAACACAGCACTGTGGTGATTACATGTAAACGAAATGAAATACATACAAACGTAATGAAAGGCTGAATGTCCATATTACAGCGTAAAAGGGTATTTTGAAAGAAGAAACACATTTCAGACAGTATATTGTATTGGGTTTATTAGATTATTCGTCGTTATTTCACTTGATACTCATTGTTAAATGAGCATTTTTAAAGGTTGTTTGACGGTCATTCTTACATGCTGTTTAACTAATCAACCAGTCAAAAACAAACCACTAAAAACCAGTGAAAAAAATTACTCATGAATCAGTACAAAATATCACTGAATAAACACATGACATAAATCTGGCATGTTTTCACTGATTCATTATTTAAATTTACTGAAGCGACTGTTGAATCAGCCAGGTACTACTGACTGATTGTAACAGTGACATTCTCCCTGATTCTATTTAGAGTGTATTGCAGCATTTTGGTGGTATAGGCTATTCACAGTAAAATGAGCACTTCTGAATGCTCTACTTAAGATCTACTTGTATGCAGGTTGTGTATTCTACCACCTTAAGTAATATTAACATTGTAATGGGTCTAATCTCTTTATTCATGCATCGGTCAAGTGGAACACTGAAATTATTAGAAAGTTAATATTTTACCAATACACTTCCATGCATAAAAAAACAGAAAGTGAAAGAATCATTTAAATAATCAGAAATGGTTACCTAACACTTTTTATTCGATGTTAAGATATGGAATTTCTTCCCAGCAAACACGGAAAATATGGGCCAGAATCGGGCCGGTAAAACTAGCCGACAAACTCCAGCCAGCCGATACCGGCCTACTGTCTTATGGTGGAAGCGGGCCGATGGAAATATGGACTGGTGGCTGACTGTTTTCCGAAAGCGTCAAAAATACACTGTACCGCTACCGGCAAGATACGAAATGTATTCCGGCCCAATATACACGAAAAGTACAGGCCAGAATCGGGCCGGTAAAAGCTAGTCGACAAACTCCAGCCAGCCGATACTGACTGTCTTATGCCGGAAGCAGCCCAATGTAAATATGGACTGGTGGCTAACTGTTGGCGGACAGTATCGGGCCTGCAAAGGCTGGATGTCGTTACGATGCCGGGCCTGCGATAGCTGGATGTCGTTACAATGCCGGGGCTGCAACGACTGGATGTCGTTGCGATGCCGGGCCTGCGGTTGCTGGATGTCACTACGATGTCTGGCCTCCGATGGCAGGATGTTGTTACGATGCCGGGTCTGCAACAGCTGGATGTTTCCACAATGCCGGGTCTGCGACGGCTGGGTGTCGTTACGATGCTGAGCCTACAACGGCTGAATGTCGTTACAATGCCGGGCCTGCAATGGCTTGATGTCGCTACGATGCCAGGCCTGTGATGGCTGGATGTTTCTACGATGCCAGGCCTGCGCACGGCTTGATGTCGCTACGATCCCGGGCCTGCTACAGCTGGATGTCATTACAATGCCGGCACTGCGATGGCTGGATATCATTAGGATGCTAGGCCTGCAGCGGCATGATGTAAACAAATAAACAGAATAACAATGAAAAAAACCTTACCTTTTCGATTTAAATTTTATTAATAGTAATTTCCTCTTTACATATATTCATTTCATTGACTTGTCAACACATTAAATAATAGGAAAATCCTTTGCTTGCCGACTGCCGGATTCGAACGTAAGACCCTTTAGTTGACAGTCCAGATTGCTAACCTATGCACCATGGAATTAGTCGGTGATTTTCTCCAGTAACTAAAAACATATGACACAAATTATTATAAAGGAATGTATAAATTTCATGATAATATAAGAAATACTTTTAGAATGCAGATCATTTAGAAACTATTTCTTCAGAGGCTCGCAAACAAAATATTTTTTGTTAGTTTTTAGTATATCTGTCGGATGGTTATACAAATCAAAAAAACTCCAATGTCAACTAATGTCATGGGCTACCACGTGACACATAAAATCACGAAAAAAACATGCTAATGGTTAACACACGATCTGAAAAAAGACACCATCCCATTAACAGCTAGCTAACATCTTACCTATTCAAAACACCTTCCAAAAATTTGTCGGCAAAAGACATCATATGTATATTTTTATTGTGATAAATAGCCTTGTCTCGAAAACGTTACCAGGCTATAATAAATAATATCATGGTCAGCTTACCAAAAAGACAAAGATGCTGTATGGGAATCCGCCCAGAAACATTTTTAAGATGCTTGCAACATGTCTGCTCTGCGATATCATGCCGACATATTTTCGGTGATATCCATCTGTTATCCTAAAAAATACAGTGGACCATTGTTTTTTCTAACGGTAAACATTCTGCCTCAAAAAAGACATCATGCCGTTAACAGCTAGCTAACATCTTGCCTATTGAAAACGCTTTTCAAAAGTTTATCAGCAAAAAGACATCATATATGTATTTTTATTGTGATAAAGAGCCTTGTCTCGAAAACGTTACCGGGCCGGAATAAATAAGATAATGGACAGCTTACCGAAAAAACAAAGATGCTTTATGGGGATCAGCCCAGAAAAAAAAACTCAGGTTTGTTGGGAAACGAAATATAAACAAATGACCTGGCCATTGTTATAACGTGTCATTTTAGCAGTTCCCAACATGATTCGCAAGTTTATATGTCTGATAGTTCTGTTTTCAAGAAATAAATTAAATGTTGTTACTCAAAGATAGTTATTGTGCAGATGGAATTGGTTTCATATCAAAATTCTTTCTTAATTTAAATTGACGTGTGAGGTTATTAACTGCGGCATAAAGTGTAATAACAGATTATGTACGTACATAGAACCTCATAAGAAAACAAAACATAGCGTGATATATTTCACTGACTATTTAATTATCGAACCTGTTTGGATTTAATAAATATTTGTTGAGAATATAAGAAACGTTATAATTTTTTGTCAGTGAGATAGGTTAATATTGATCCATACTTTTCCGTTTCATAAGTTAAAAAAACATCATCGAGAACACATTCAAACCTTCTTCATTTTCTTAGGAATTTGAATTTGGACAATTTCTGAAATGGGTTTTAGGTATTTATATAACCAACCGTTTACAGCAAAGATCATGGCTATATCTTATCGAGTTACTGAGCTATTGGTGAGTTTTCCAAAACATATTTTACTTCTTTTCGTCCCCTAAGGTAATGACTTTCAAAAAAATAACCTACAATGAATTTTTAGGTATTTGTATATGTAGCTCTTTGAAAAATACTGATTAACAATATATTATCGCTTTAATGCGCGATCATGGAGACGTCGATAGCATATTTGAATACTTTTCACCCACTTAATGTTTAAATTTTAAAATATTTTTATATGTTATCGTTTGAAGTTAAGAGCATAGCGATATCCCATTAGGTTAATAAAATATTGAGGGATCCTCGAACATATATTTTACCGCTTTTCACCCTCTCAGTTGTTGGATTTCAAATAATCCTGAAATCAGTTTTGTGGTATATGTATAGGGTAAATTTTAAAGCTAAAAGCACAATCATACCTCGTCGGCTTAATCAGCTACTGAGAGGTCCTGAAAAACATGCATTACCTCTTTTCGCCCTCTTAGGGGTTAAATTTTGCAAAATCATTTCTCAGTGGGTGCCTGCATCCAGAAGGAAAGCCAACACTGAATTTTCAAACTTTGCATCTAGCCGTTTTGTCTGTATATTGGTCAATGAGTCAGTCAGTCGGTAACTTTATTGTGTACACAGATATTTAAATTGAAGAATTGAAAACAAATATATTGTTATCGTTTTAGTTGGACGGTACAGAACATTGTTCCATCCAATGTTCACTTTTTGCCAAAACAGAACCTCACTTATCCAAAAATATTTATATCAACAAAGTGTCAATATCAGACAGCAGCCTCAAATCAGCATGAGGATAGTAAAAAAAAACGGGAGTTTAACTGTCGTTTTATACATACAATAAAGAAATTAGTTGTGATAATTTCATGAAGGCCATGGAAGGAGGGATATCATAAAAATGTATCATGAACAGAAATTTACGTTCATTTCCGGTCCAAATATAAGTACATGCTGTATATCATCCTAACATGTGCGTCCAGTACGAGTCCTGTCATATTACGTTGTTTTCAGTTACACAGCGTATGATAAATATTTTATTTACCCGTTTCATTATATTTGTTTTGACGATTTTAATACAGGATTCACGAACGTGGCTCTGAGTTACTTATTATATATTACTGAAAATATGTCATTTTGGTTGTGTAGCTGGGATATCTACCGGCTTTTGTGACCTTGGATTTGTTACATTTTCACCTTGAAAATTCTAAAGGAAACACTAAAGAAACAGATAATTCTACATCGAGTTCAAAGCATATCTATAAAAATAACAAAAAAAAAAAGCTTTCCCTCGCTTTACAATTACGGTTCAATGGACATCACCTAGGAATTAGTTTTTTATTGCGCAGTCAACGAATAATTCAACAAATCTGGAACCCTGCATGGCGAAAGCTTAACTAATGACTAGTTATTTGTATATTATACACTTATTCATTAAAATGTATGTAACTGTGATCTCCAAATATCGTCTTGCAGGACAATGATGACAATACCCTTTGCGATTCAAAGACGTCATTTAAAAGACTTGAGAAGAATTCGCTTGCTGCATGTTAACCTAATTCCCATTTTAGGAAGTGGTAACTGTGAGTAAAATTGTAGCTCTGAGAGACGTAGCGAACTGTAATATATATTGTATATACAGTACATATTCGAAATAGCAATATCGACTATTAATCACTGTGTTTGGGTCTGAGAGATGGTAGCGAACAGCGAACGTCACTGTACTCCACGCCATCAAAACGGCCGTATGACACTTAGATCTGCAAGGGACCCACATAGGCAAGTAGGCTGCTACAACAGCCACGCCAACTTGGCCTCCGCCATCCAACTACTGTATATGCACTGGCACCTGCCCTGAGCTCTGCACACGTCGCTGCGTGTACCGCCCGTAATCATGGCAGCACATACTGTATGTTTCTTTAAGTAGCCTGTATATTGTAAGTTAGGGAATTGCATTCCTGACTTCGTACACTCCGCACAAAACTAAACAATCATAAAGTGTGACGTGGGAATTCATCGTGAATATAAGTATAAATACGATTTGAACATGATTATATAGTATATTGTCCCCATTCCAGAGATCAGTAAATATTTGTTGTATGGATTGCGAAGCAAGAAGATTACTTAATACCGCATGTTTTAGAGAAGGCAACAAAAGCAACACAACATTTTGGAGAGTGATTCCAGTAGAGATGTTTGTGTGTGACGTTACCTAAATTATATCTCAAGTGGAGGCAAACTTTATTCCGCCAGACTTATTATTCTCATTGTTTTCTTCTGTGTTAGAGTATGAAGCATGAAGTGAAACTGAATATTTTAGTTTAAACGGTATCTCATTGCATCGCTGAAGCAACAAAATGTTAAGTACATATCATTAAGCTATATTCTTTAGAGAAAAACGAAAATAATGACATCCACAAAGAATTCTGTGAAACCAAGACATGCAAGGAAAGCTAACAGGGTACGCCCCTAGTTGTACGAAATACTTTCTGAATCCATTTAAACATTAACAAAAAAACCTGTATAGTCAACTTATAATATTTAGCCCATTTATTATTTTTTTCTTACGATAAATTTATTTTGTATCATAAACAATATAATTGTAAAATAGTGTGGTGCTGCTGTATTTAACGGTTGTTTAATAATTCTAAATAAAGGATTGTTTCACCATGTTTCCTTGATTAACTAGAAACATTCAATTCAATTTAACTTTAAGCTACTTTCCTTGGGAAAATGGGCTTTTGTAATCACGCATATGTCTGTCTGTGATGTATTGTATGTCCGCTCATAATAACATTCGAACCCGTGAAACATATTTCACCAAATTCGGTACACATATAACTTAGTAAGGACATCCAATTTTACACTGTTCTGGCAAACCGTTTGCTTATTTTCAAAAGGTTGCTATTTTAATACATGTACGTCTTTAATCTAGGAAGGTACGTTCTTATTGGTTCGCCATTGTGGAATGTAGCTCATCATGAAAACAATAAGCTTTTACATCATGTTTTCGAATATTACACAATAGATTTCTGCCACATTTCGCAGGTAACTAGTACCTATAAGGCCTATAGTAGACCATGGTACCTTATAAATTTAAGATTAATGTGGAACTTACCATATTTTCAAAACGGTGCCAAATATTTCTTTTTAAATCATATATATATATATATGTTTATATATCCACACACATACGTATAATATAAATCTATTCTATTTTATATGAAGAAAGTATCACCTAAAAACATTAAATATGCCAAGAAATTACCAATTTCGTTTACAATTTCGTAATATAGCGCAGCACGAAAAAATAATTTTATTGTATCGTAACTCGGAAAACAATCGACACATTCCTACCAAATTTGACAAACAAGAATTACGGTGATATGAATTAATTGACATTTATTTTTAAATTGGTAGCAATATAGACATTTTGACACCTACACTGTGTCTATAAAACGATGTGACCAATTTCAACCAAACTTGGTATACTGTATCTAATAATATGTATGGCATGTTAACATATGCGATTTAAATGAGTATAAAACTTGTTTTCGACATGGTGACTTTATAAATATTTTAGGTTCATTTGGTATGCCGTGTACCATACTGTTTGATCAATTTCAACCAAACTTAGTGTGTTGAACGTATCACCTACAGGTATTAAACATGCTGGTACATTGTCTCTATTGTCCGCCATATTGTAAGGTAGCGCTACACGACAATATATTGTGTCAAATGTCAGGAAACTATAAACTTATTACTACCTTATTTGGCAAACAAGATTCACCAAGGTGATCAAATAAACATACATGTTTTACGTGGGTCGATCACTTATTTTTAAAATGGCGGCCATACGAACATTTTGATTACTTATCTATAACCACGAAACCGTGTAACCAAGGAACGAAAAACCAGTGAGTGCGTGCCAGGGGGAAGGGGGGTTATACAATTTTGAATATTGCCCATGTACTAGTGGATGTTATCAGAAATTCGGAAATTTGATCGAAATAACACAGCACATTGAAATAAACATTCGAATCAAATGCTTCAAGCAAAACATTACAATACAAAATAACTGGAAGAATTATTTCTGGGCCATGTTGGTAGGTTAAATGTTGTTTTAACATAAAATAATACAGGAATCATCAAAGTCATCCAGCTTAACTTTCTTTTTATCGTTGATAAAGTGGGTACTTAAATGCGCAAAAATATGTCTCTTAGAGTTCAATTGTGTGAAATTTCTCAGCCATTAAAATATCGACGCAATGAATCGAAACATTTTTTGTAGAACATTTTATTCTCTGCACAATTTCCAATGCAGAAAAATATATTGGAGCTGTTTGTTAAAACTGGAATAATTTCTTTAATCGGCAACCATTTTGTATTAATAGAGATATTGTACAACTAAGATGCCCGAGGGCATCTCGCTTGTTTTCTGACAGCCTTGACAAGTTGAAGTGCCAGATTAAAAAACTTTATAAGCTAGTTCACTTACTCGCCCTAAAAGTGTATATTTTCTTCGCTTTATACGATAACATTTACAAAGTACGGCCCTCTAGGAAATTGAAATACGGGGGTGAAGGAAGATATGATGTGAAATATGGGTTTTGTACTTGCCTTACGAAAGCTTTCCTATTATGCCTATTATGTTTTAACTTTCCGACTGAAACTGTTCGGAACCATAAATCTTTGCGGAAGACTTTTTTTCTTATGAAACATGCAAATACTCAGCTTAAGTTAATCTTGTGTTCTGTAATACACATACTCCATTTCCCTTGTTAGTGTTAATACTTCCAGCCCTAAAATTCAATGTTTGGTGAGAAAATTAAAATAAATTACAAAAATTTAAAAGAGAAGACATATGACATTAAAAAAGTATACAGGAAAAATTACAATACACTTGCGGTGTATTACATTACTTAGTCAGACTAAGAAATTTTTTCTCTAATGTATACGTGTTACTATGAATAAATACATTATTAAAAACTATCTCAAATGTTTGCACCCTAACTTTGCTTTCCAAAGATATTTTTGCACGAACAAATAATGAAGTCGATTTCATTTCCTAAGTGAGAATTTGTTTGAGTAAATAAGCCTAGGTGGTGTCCCCCATTCAACCGCTTCATAGTCCGCCTGGCTGTATGAGGTTCCCACTGCTTGCAGCTCGCACTACTGTCCGCGCCAGACATCGTGGCCCTTGAGCTCCCTCGTCCGTCAGTAATGGGCTGGACACGGACGGGCGCTGCAGCGGGCGGAGATTACTAACGGCACGGTTATCTATTCCCTTTACTAAAGGCATTTTCTGTGGGGCCGTTGGATGATTTCGCACTAACGACTGGTTCAGTTCACATTCACGCCAAACGAAGCTGTCGAAATGTAAACAGCATTACCGTTTTCGTGCATGGGGGGAAGCTCAGTTTACGAATATAGGATTACGATGTAAATTCACGACAAGGAACTAGAAGCTAAATATATATTTACTTTATTGTTTGGTAATCAGAAAATGTTACAAATATTTTATGAAATATGCCTAATTTTAAAGTTGTCGCAGAGGTACATTTCTGAAGGAAAGACTGCACACTTGTTCATTACCTTGAACACAGAGACGATGACGCATGTGATGTGCGTGTCTGGGTCATCCTCAGCGCTTCGCCCTTCTGGACAAAATACGTTCTGGTTAGCGGAATGCTTAATGAGCGAGTGAAGATATTTGGGCGGCTCTTAACACCGAGGTCTTGAGAGTTTTTTAGGGCAAAGCGTGATGAGTATGGAGCAGCCCCGGAATGCAAGGGTGGGGGAATGGGAGATCAGAGAGAAAACCCCACCGACCAGCGGCATCGTCCTGCACCGAACCAGGTTCGCCATGGTGGGACGAGAGTATTCTAACCACTACACCACCGCGGCCCCGCGAATGATTAATGTTCAATATCGGTTTATAGTTATGTCTTATATACACAATGACGTCGTAACAGAAAATGTGTACTAACACACTAAAACTAAGCGTGTTTAAGTGTATTAATATCAGCGCAACGTTTTAAACGGCTATGTCTGCCTAAAAGTGTTTACTATAAAGAATATTTTTTTAACAGTAACCAAAACAATGTAGCTGTTGAAACCAGTATAAAAGTATAGCCGAAAATATTACTTTTCCATGCCATGAACTGAAGATAGTACAGGTAAATTATCTCTTAACTTTAAGCGCTAAAATATTTCAAAATGAGATGACATTGCACGCTCAGTTGCAGGGATATTTGTACGAGAATGACTGAAAGCTTGCCAAATGGCCTATAGGATTGTTTGGCCTAGTTACGGAGCAGAAATATATACGCTCGCTCGACCAGGTCCGGGTCAGCGTTCAAGAAGCAAGTTACTATCTGCGCCAGACCGTGTTGCATTTGTGTAAACGTGGTTGCGGGGGTTTGCTGGGGCGAGTTAAAACAACTACGTATACGGCTCTGGCTTTGTAGCATCCGACCTAGAAGCATTACTCCACCATACGCAGTTTAACTGCAGATTTCGATTTCAATAAATGTCGGTGAATGATTAGGAATAAATAAGAAGGCTATTTATATAATTGTCAGGGAAGTAGTAAAAAGTATGAGTAGGTGTTGTGACCGCGAGGCTAATAGGTATAAGTGTTAAGGAATGCCGATCAACAAGGCAGCTGATAGGGTTGCCAACTATTCTGGCATCAATGACAAGTTTATCCAAAGGGTTAATGAAGGTTTGTTGTATAGTAGTCCATATATATCACCTTGTTTGACATCACGAGTGCTACATATGAATATGGAATATATAGGTTCACCACGTTGAAAATTGTAGGCAACTGTGTCTACCAGAAGACATAAAGCATAAAGGCCAAATCACCTTGTTCGAGGGCACAAGTTGCACCTAAGTCATAAATTTGGCAGCAATAACTTCAGTGAACTGAAAACGGCATACAACTATTTATACAAGAATTTTGAAGCATGTTGGACCATATCGCCTTCATAGAAGTCAAAAGTAGTATATATGATGTATACTAAGTAGTCATAACATCCACTAATCCAAAATCGCAGCCAGTAATGCTTACAATGCTTATCAGTGGGTTTAGGATATAATGCATATTTTCTTCTTTAAAAGGCTTTTACCTACGCCTGCTAAATTATAAATGGCGTTGAACACGTTAGAATAATTAAATATGATGGTAGTAGTCTGTAATGTAATATGCTTGCTGACTTCTATGTATTTTTCTCTAGGTTTTTGTTTTCACAGTCAACCAAGGTCATGGGGTCACGCTTCAGGTCACCTGGTGCGTGGTAGTAGTTAGTAATGTAATATTCATGCTGACTTTTATGTATTTTTTCTCGAGTTTTGGTCGTCTGTATTTTATATGATGGCCATAGTTAGAAACGTAACAAGCTTGTTGACTTTTGTGTATTTATTCTTGCTATTTTGTTTTAAAGGTCATTCAGGGTCATGGGGTCAAGGATGAGGGTACCTATATCCAGTATGGTGGTAGTTGTGTGTAATGTATTATGCTTGCTCTCTTTTATGTATTTTTCTCGGGTTTTTGTTTTCAAGGTCATTCAACATAATGGGGTCGAGGTCAAGGTAGTCTGCATTCAATATGACGGTGGTAGTTTGTATAGTGCTACGCTTGCTGACTTTCATGTATTATTTCTTGAGTTATTTCTTAAGGTCATTTCAGGTCATGGGGTCAAGGTCAACGTAGTCTGTATCCAATATGGCGGTTGTAGTCAGTAATTATTATGCTTGCTGACTTTTGTGTATTTTTCTCTAGTTTTAGTTTTCTAGGTCATTCTAAGTCAAGGGGTAAAGGTCCTTGTAGTCTGCATTCAGTATGGCGGTAGTAGTCAGTCATCTATTTTGCTTGGTGACTTTTAGTTGTTTTTTCTCGAGCATGTATTTTCAAGGTCATTGTCTCAAGGTTAAATGTCGTCTGCTTCTAATATTGTGGCATTAGTTAATAATGTATTATGCATGCTGCTATATATGTATTTTTTCTAGAGTTTTTGTTTTCAAAGTCATTCAAGGTCATGGGGTTGAGGTCACTTACCTGCATCCAATATGACGGACAGGTAATGTCGATCAAGATGGCGGTCGTCTACCAAAATGGTGGCCACCTATCACGATGGTCGTCTTTTGCACCTTCCAAGATGATGGGATGGGTATGGATGAGGGATGACCTCTGGAAAGTTCATTTTTCATATGCATTTTTAAACTTTTTGAAAATATTTATTTAATGATATGTATTTTTTAACAATTTTTATATCAAATTGAATAAATTATTTTCTAATTAGTTTTTAATGGTGTTTAATAATTTATAATACATTTTTCTTAATAAATTTTTTAACGATTTTTAAAATATTTTTAAATATTTTTTAAAAATAATTTGTCAATACTTTTAGTAATATGATTTTTAGAATTGATTTTTTTTATTTCTTGAAATTTTATCATTTGGTTTTTGTGCTTTTTTTGGATTTTTTGGATCAACCATCAAAGGCCAAGTTCAAAGATCCTGAGTCCTGCCCTCCTGACGCCGGGGTCTCGAATCCCGGTCACCTGGGTCGATGATTTCTGACACTGGGTCGCTGATCCGGCTCCCTGATCTTACCCACGGTCACTGATCCGCCTGAGAAAACAAGAATTATTGGGGAGAAAATGAGAAATGTTTAAGGAAAAAGGAAAAAATGTAGGGACATTTAATAGGGAAGAAAAGGAAATTTTGAGGGTGAAATGGACAAAAGGAAAATTCCAACAAGGCAGCGGGCGGTTCCTCCGCTCCTATCACCCCTCCCTTTGAGCCAAAGTCTTTTTTATATAGCTACTACTCACAACATTACAAATTAAATTGTTATTGTGAATTTATTCCTTTTCTGACTTGCAGAACTAAACATAATAAACGGAGAATAAAGCGTTAGAATAAAGGGTTACAAATTGCTACTAAATCAATAAATATTGCTAAACAATCACTGAAAAATGACGCTTTAGTAGATCAGAATAGACATCCCTGTACAATATTTTGGAACTCTGGCTCAATATAATTTCATTTGACTACATGTCATATTAATAATCTTTAAAAACGTCCACTCCCTCAACCCTTTACTTCAGTATAACCTCTACGGTTTGGAAGACAGATTTTGGTAGATGTGTTATAAAGAAAATTCTATTCTCTATCTCTATTAGTGTATTTCTTACAGACACTGAATACAGTCTTCTGACGGTTAAACTTTCGTTTTTTGGTCAAACAATTTGGACTCGAATTTAGAAAATGCTATACTTTATCCCGCAAGGAAGGTAATTCTTAGAAGAAACATTTATTTAGTAAATGTTTATATGTGCGAATGTTTCATGTGTAAGACAGTCCAAGATAACGCAAGTATCAAATTGAGATATATTTTGGTTATTTTGTAGTTGTGGGATTAACAACGATTTATAACAAAATATATATAGAATGTTTGACTATTATGACTTACACTTTTCGTAATGGTGCTATAATACACACACGGAACATGCAAGCACTTTTATTTAACTTCAGTTCGTACATAATTGAAAATAAAAACTGAGTTACGACTTAATACGTAATCTTTATTGAGATTTTGGTGCATACATCCGTATATTAAATGCAACAGGCATCAAAAGTGCTCACTTTAATGTAAAACGTTTATTTAATGCGAATATTTTCCTTCGAAATATATCTAGTAGCTCGCTGCATATGTTCTATTTATGTTATTACTTTTTTAAAGGTTAATATTTTGAGTATTTTTAGATTACTGTAGATTTTTAAAGAGACTATAATCACTTCCGCAGATAATATTGTAGTAATTTCGTCTTATAACACTTTAATAATCAATAACTATTTCCTGTAATCCAAATTTGGTTAAGACATGTCGGGTAATTATCACGGTGCATGTAAATAGGCTTTTACTTTATGAACGGAACAAAATTGTTTAACTTTTCTGCATTATTATCACATGGAACAGGAAAACTGCGCGGAAATATTTTGAAGACAAGCTAAACTTTACACACTTATAGACGCAATCCACCTTTGCATTGGATCACAGTTAACAAGGATCACTCAAGAATGTGTGAAGCTAATACGAAACTTGCAAAAAAAACTTTTGGGGTCACGTGCTGTGTGTTTTGGAGTAATATTGGCCACTCACTGGTGTAGCACGCAGTGAATATACAGTAGTTCAGCCAATAGTCATTGGACTGTGAAGTCTAGAATTCAGACCGTTGATTCCGACACATTTCATCTTACACATGAAAACATTATTTTACATAATGTATAATTGAATGTTTTTAGCTATTATCACTTTATGTTTTCAAAGATCCCGTGTGTGTTGGCAAGGGGATTTATAACGTAATACCTCATTTAAAATTTAAAATTATGCATGATTTGGAAGTAGTTTTTTTCCAGTGTTTCAGTGAGGTGTGGTCAAATTTATCATTTACTATTAGTTTCTCAGACGTGATAAAGGCTATTTCATAATTCCGATGGTTTTCACCGCTAATTTACTTTAACTGCAATACATTTAATGTGTTGGAATATAGTCGGACTAAACTGAGCTGAAAGAAATATTATTCGTGTTTTGTATGTTTTTTCCTCCAAAGCAATGTTCCCTGCAGCAGTTAGCCACGCCCACTCCGCGGCACGCGCCTGGGACTTGTGAGGGGGCAGCCAGCCTATTATACCCGAAGTGGGACTTTGATCATACCCGAAGTGAGACAGAAATATTTTCAGCTACACGAAATCGCTCATTTTTTGTGACGAGAAGTGTACATGGTTTTTGTGTTCGTTGCACGTGTGTCGCGTGTTTGTGTGTCCCCAGCTGGGTATGTTTTATGTGGTATAGCAACTGTTGGATGTTACCTGGTATATTAAAATACTTAGTGCATCTGTATTTTCTCTATTGTTGGTGCATTATACCACATCGCCTTGTGTGACGTCATGTTGACCGCTTTTCCGCTGTTCCCCAACCCCCTCCGGAGGGTCTGGTGATGTGTTGGGATATGTGACATCATGAGGCGACATCATTCAGCTCTGTATTGCGTGTGTGCTGCTCTGAAACACTTTCAATCTGATTAGCTCCCTGAAGTAAAAACAATATTTTGTATGTACCTTATTCCACATAAAGATCCTTTAATTAATTATTAAATCCTCTAGTGCATTTAAACATTTGTCTATATAAGGTGAAGACGTTATGATTTGTTTACGTGGCTTGTTTTCTTTAACACAAGTGTCCCAATAAAATGTTTATATTATAATATTAAATTATATATTTTCATTTCAAAGTTAGCAATTACTTCCACAGTTCATTAACACCATTATTTACTGCCTGCGCACTGTTTAAATAGTGTGTGCGTTTATTTATTTATTTATTTATTTGCTTTTGATTATTAAACCTTTGACACTTTATTGCAATACCAATATACTTAAATTATTACTCTCCCCTCATAATTTACTTTCAAATATAATAATGTACTTTCACTTCTCTCTGGATTCTGTATTTATATATAACATGATGATATTCATTATCCAAAAATCGAATATTGCTCACTTTTAGTCCTTTTATACCAAATTATCATGTTCTATAATTTAACACTTATTAACACCGCTATTATGTTAGTACTCCCTTATGGATATTATTCTCAATATTTTCATCACTGTTAGTGTAACACTAAAGATAAAGTACTGCTGGCTTACTCCATTGTTTATTAACCTTCCACAACACTTGTGCTTCCAACTATAATATGGGATTTCAGGAGATTTACACAATGGTTTTTGCCTCAGGAGGTCGGGAATTTCGCAAAGTGCCCTCAGGATACACTTGAGGTTTACTTTGTAATAAGCAGGACCCACGGTGAAAGTCGATTGTCATGCACTGCTGTGTAGCATACATGATCCACAGCAAAATCCTTAGCATTGCATAACTATGTATGCGCGGCCCATAGCAGAAACCTCTATTAAAATGATAGCTGCATAGCAGGTTAGACCCACAGCAAAAGTCTTTCGCTCTCTACAATCTCTCTCATCTCTCATTATTTCCTCCCGTCCTATGGCGCTGTTGGTTGGTGCGCCACCGATCTGGGGTGCGAGAGGCTCTGAGTCCGAATCCCAGGTAAGGCATGGGTGTTAATTTAAGTTAGGTTATAAGTTGTCTGTAAAGCGTCCCCTGATAAGCTTTCTAGCATAAAACCGGGGGATGATAAAAAGCCATTTACGATTACAGTTACATTATTTCCTCCTGGCTGGAGGCTCCTCAACAGCACAGTCGAATAATATATGGGCACCCAAATCTCCATCGGGTTCGACTCCCGACAGAGCCTAAAAGTCGTGAACACATGAGCAAAACACAATGGGCGATACTAGGCGGTTGGCTACACCGCCGTATGCCCCCATTCCGCGACTTATGCGAGAAAATGGTGACCCCCCCCCCCCCTGGGTAAACCAACAAATTCCTATTTCTCAGGAAATTCGTTGACAGTTCCGTTACAAAAGCTAGCATTTAGCTCAATTGATTTTGATACTAAAATTTCACAAATATCTTGTTTTTGAATTAAGTATATTATTAAACCACCTATGTACATATATACATTGCTTCAAAATAAAAGTCCACATTTCGGCAAAATTTTTATTCTGTTTGATGAGGTATACAAATGCATTACTTAACTTTAAGCTAATTTTTCGATAGTGAATTTTTATTTTAGTGAAAGAAAAGACATACACAGTGTTCCGAAACATGTAATTATAACAGGTAGCACATTCACGATCTAAAGAAAGTGAGGCAGTACCTCGGGCTCTAAAATCTCCTTGATGTAGTGGATTTTAAGCATTTGTGCATCGGGGATATGATGAAATGACATACTATTCTATAATAATTTATATTGCAACTTTTGTTTCTGTCACCACATGTACTCTGAGATAGCCAATCTTTCTCGTAACTGAACCTTTACGCGGAGATATCGCGTCGAGAAATTTTGCTCGAGAGAATATTGTGCTAGTATAACAGTTTTTGTGAAGCCCGAAACTGACAGAACGCCACCTGGTAATTAGCAAGTACAATGTTCTGCGTGGTGGACCTGCACGTCTTGCAGGACCATCTTGCCAACCGTGGTATGGGCTGCTCACGGTTAAACGAGCACATTTGAAACAAAGTTTTGAAACATGTCATTACCCCTACCTGCTTATATTTTAATGGGTACGTTGAGTGACACGCACTAAGAACATTTAGTTACGACGCGACGGAAAGTAGTATCATGTCAATACGTTCAGTTAAAAGTGTTAGATAAACATTTGGATGTTTCAATTTTTTTTTTTTTTCTGTTTTTAATGCATATAAGTGTAAAACTGAGGAAAAAATTGTACGTATAATAACTAGACTACTGTCCTAACAATTTCACAGTTTCACTTAACATACTCACAAATAAAGTTACCAGGCTCCCAAACAAGGTTAATTTCACACGTGGTGGAAGAAAAAGTCACACAGCGTGCATAGAATAGATCTTAAGCAGTGTTTTCAAAAGCGCTAGATGACTGTGAACCAGGCTTTAGCCACACATCGTCTCCTGCAGAGTGTGGTAGTTGTGTGTAAGAGGGGTTGGGGGAGGGTATGAGATAATTCAGACGTGGCAGGGCGTCGAGCAAACTTGCTCTCCGGCGGCGGCGGAGGATTCCTTGCGACCAAGTCTCCCATATTTACGGCGGCGCTTTTTTGTCGATGGCGCGGCTGAAGGCGGCAGACGTCTTGGCCGCGTAACAAGAAACATTTTCCGTTTCGCGCCTTCCTCCGATCCGTCCGCGCGAGCTCGCGCGAGTGAGGGAGGACAAGTGTGGCTGGAGGAGGCGACGAGGGCAGGCCGCATTCTGGCTGCGGTAAATGCGATGTGTATATTGGGGACAAGTGACGATCATTAAAGACGTCCGCCTCAGACACCGCTTCGCATAAAGCCGCGGTAGGACGCCGAGGAAGAGGAGGCCGATAGAACGGGGCGAGACAGTAAAAATCTAAAAACGTTATTAATCACGCGTGAAAGCGTTTCATCTTGGTCGGAGAAGGAATGACGATGTGGCCGCGGGAGGGACGGAGAGCCTTCCTTGAGTCCATTGGCGTGCACTTGCTATCTTTCCTAACCAGTGGTCGTCTCCTGTGCTTTCCCACCTACTTCTCCGTCCGACCAACTGCCTACCGTCTGAGTTACGACGTCGTCCCCTAAGTGGTGCTCATCCCTTAACGACGCCCTGGTTTTGGCACGCCAGTGGTCTGCCCCCTGGCATGTCTCGGGAAGTGTCCCTCCGACTTCTTCCACCATCTGTTAACGATCGCGGTCATTACGAGTGCGGCACGAAATAACTAAACACAGCGGAGCGGAGAGATTCGATTTTAAAAAGCTACGCAGACCGCCACCATGAATTTCCGAAAGAAATAACGGAGACAGCTGGGGATTGTAATTTAACGACGAGGTGACTGCCTCAACATACTGTCAGCCTGTATTAGGGGGTGCGCGTTTCGCCACCGTCGCATTAAAATTATTTGTATTGGTTTTTATCTTTGCTCCAGTTCCATAAAATGTGTTATGTGCATTCGAAGAAATGCCGGGTAAAAAACTGAATAATAGAGATCGAATACATTTTATCACAAGAAGTTAACCAATATAACCAATTTGCCTATTTTCTTCTGCATATGTACGCGAGTAAACTTGATGAAGTAAGCTATACTCTTCAGACTGAGATAAAAGGAACATTAGTGTTAAAATATTAATATTGCCATTATTTTGGCAATAAATGCCTCATTCACTTCAAGTTCATCAATTTACCCCAAATTTGGCGGGAATAGGTTGAGTGTTCCCCGAGATATGCCACATAACTTTATTTTTCATGTTGCGCTAACTCAAAATGGTAGAAAAAAGGGACTATCTATCAGTATATGTGATATTTTTTCATTGATACTTTTAAAATACAAGTTTTGTTGAAATAGTTAAAACGGCACTGTTATTAAGTTATACCAAATTAATTTAAAATGTTTATATAACTGCCCCGTTGAAAAAAAAATTGTGTCCCCATTTAAACTTCATTTTGTAACATGACATACCGTATTATTAGTTACCTGCGAAATTTGGCGGGAATATGTTCAGTATTTTCCAGGATATTTATTTTCTCCTACAGTGCAATTTTACAGAATTGTGACCAATGACAATGTCTATCTGCAAAATAAATTATTTATGTAATAAATTGTCAACATAAAACATCGGGATCAATTTTTTTAATGGATTATGAGATATGAAATGGAGCACTAAATATTAACACTACTGCCATTTTGAAAATAAGCACACAGCATGTTAAAAAACTATAAAAGTCAGATGCTCTTACTAACTATTACACGTGTACCGAGCTTGTTGAAATGTGGTTAATGCCATAAAAAGTTTTTATGTGGGACAAGTACACACATGCACACACACACAGGCAGGAAAGTGATCTCGTAAGTAGGGACCCGGAAATTTCGCAGATTCACTTGGCAGCAAGCTAGAGTCGACAATCCTCTGTGTATTCGAGCCTTTGTTAGTTGTTCATTGGCTGATGATCAAGTTGTATACTAGGCCAGTTGGTACGGGATTTTGTCCTTGTTTCCTAGCAGAATAGTTATTGCCTCGAATTTGAACAGAGCGTGTCTTACAAAGTGCGATCCAATTGAAAATGGAAGTCAAATGCACATTCCTTTGGAGTCTAGCTTGTCCTCAAATGAATGCGCGAAATTTCCGGGTCTCTACTCGTAAGTATATAATTCCAACACAGACATAAAAGTGACCTCATAAGACTGTCGTTCCTTCGGAAAATATGCTAATTATACAAGGAATCAAATGATCACTGTTGATCAGGTTACAACCGTATTTACTGAATGGTGACTGATATTGGGTGTAGTGATCATGATGTAAGCATATGTAGGTTGTTCATGGTAAAGTGAGCACTTTTGAGGCCCTAGTTTCTTTTTCCTTTCAGTCATATTTTATCATTTAACCGTCTTTAAAATTAATATTGCCACATAAGTAAAAAGAACAGTGTGCATATTCTACCACACTCTGAAGTTAACGTATAAGGCTAAAATAAAATAAATTTATTGACTATTATTCCAAATGAGAGGGCTTTCAATAGTTCTCAATTCACAGTGAATAGCAAAGTTATTAGAATGATATGGTGGGAGAAATTCCAGACCGACATTCATACGATTGCATAAGCTTATCTTGCTAAGAAAAGAAGGTTAAAATAGGACAAAATACGTATTTCCGAGAACTTCAGCACCACAAACAAAAGAATTCAGTAATGATAGGTTGTATTTAAATGTGACGTTTGCCTATTTACTATTCACCGTAGATTTCTCTCATACCTAACATGTTCATTGCCTTAATTTACTTCAAATTTTCAATTCGATTTAAATTCTTTGACATTTACAGGTTGCTAGAAATAACATCTCTTTATGGCAGTCTCTTCTTATTATAAGTTCTGTGAGTCCAGCAGGTGATTGAAGTACACTTTTAAAAGTAGGATCGTGTTCGTCCTATCCCAAACGGGATGCCGCCTTTGGGTTAAATTCATTTAAAGGTTTCATTAAATTGATTGAAAGGGTTAATCAAAAACTGAAAGATTTAATTAAATGGAAAGGGTTAAATTTATCGAAAGAGTTAACTGGATTAAAAGGGTTAAATGGATTGAAATGGTTAATTTTTAATCAGATAATTTTTTTTGTGGTTGGTGCATGAGCGTACTAAGGGTATTCTTTATTTCCTTTTGTGGGGAGCAGTTCTGGTACGTTCTCGAACTCTGAGCTCTGGCACTCGACTGGAGTGTGGTGTGTTGGGGACAGAGAGTGTGTGTGTGTATATATATATATGGTCAGTTTTGTGCAATAGTGGCCTAAGTGAAGATTTTTTGGTTTAGTAGTGATATTGATCGTAGATGGTGTTGGTAGATAGGCAACTTTGAAAGATAGTATTATTATAAATGAATAACAGCATTGCACTAGATAGAAAAAATAATTCCAGAGTGTTTAAACGAATTCTACCTATGAATAAATTACACGAAGGACTCATCCAAATAGCAAATTTCAAATGATCACAACTACATGAATAACATCTGGTGTCGACAGGTGGCAAACCATCACAATTACGTGACACCAGTATAAAATTAATAACTTCATCATCCACAGCGGATCAAAAATGTCCCTATAAATTAAACAGCAGTCTTCCTAATCACAAGATATTTGGAAAATGCGACACTACTCGATGCCTCTCGCACATGCCTGACAATATTTTAAAACATTTCCATCTGCCTGTGAGACTAGTGAGGAACTTAAGAAATGGAATCCAAGCGTAAAAATAAATAAATTTATTAACTTGTGTAAAAAGAAAATGTTTAATAAACGCCCATTCGCTTGGGAGGTCGCTGCAGTACTGACTTGTATATAGCACTTACATCAATTTATAAGCAGTGTTGAGAGCAAACATAACCTACGTTTGATAGGTGAAAAACTCGGGGATTTTAATGAAAATACAAAACGAATGTTTTCAAATAAATTAAATAGCTAATGAACACAAGTAGATGTAAATGACTTAACACGTAATGAAATCACACAAAGAGCTCCCTCAAAACACGTCTGTTTGATATGGAGGCTGGTGAATGAATGAAGCGAGCTTACGTCGAAGGAAATGTTTGTGTCTGCAAATTTGATTTAACAAAGTTGTCATTGAAGAACTAATATTACCACATCATTTAACTATATAAAGAGAGACAATCCTACACCAGAACTTCAGTTACGATGAAGAGGTTCGACTCATCACTTCAGTATGCTAATGTTACTCCAGGATTCAGGCGAGTATGGTTTCGAATTGAAGATGAAGATAGCCCACTACAGATACAGATGTGCAACGGAGGTGAACATTGGCGTTTCTTGTTAATCAGTCCAACAGAAACTTTTAAAGTTTTCAAAGAATGTTAAGGGCCAAATTCTTGTCCTTTATATAATATACGCCCTGACAGCAAGCTACCTTGCAATGACGGTAAACTAGGATTCGAAGCTCAGTGTGGATTCATCACAAAATGCAAATCCTACCAGAAAATCAAATACATCAGGTAAAAGGAATGTAGTTGCTGTTCTCTTACTACTGTTTGGACAGAACAATGCAAAAACAAGCAACATTTTATGTACATCGGTGACCAAGAATTAATTTCTTCTTGTGGCATGTGAATTGTAAAGTTTGGGTAACCAAGAACATTTAAAAATGAGAAAAAGTGGTGTTACAACAGCTATATACAGGAGAGCATTCAGTATTAAAATGTCAGTTATGGCTAGAATCTTCGACAATACAACCATATACGAGGTCCTACAAATTGGATACAGAAGAGTTTTCTTTAAACCATATGACAGTATTTTACAAGTTCATGTCTGCAACAATACAGAACATTGGTGATACACTTTCGACAACAGTCTTGGCATTCGCTTTGGTGAAGGAATAGCATACAATGATTGTGCAATAACATTAGAAGATTTGATGATTGCCAGTCTTACCGAGGAGCTAGAAGAGAACCGGGGAAATGGAGTTATCGTCTACCATCTCACCAGACCTCACCAGGAAATCACCATTCATTGGAATGAGACCTGCGATGGGGACATCCACAACTTTATTTTCGAACAAGGAGGATTAGTTTCCCCACCCATGTGTAATTATATGCATGCGAAGTAGATAATTCAGAATTATGTTCTCAATGAAATATGAGTATGTGTTTTTTTACTAAAGGTTTGTATCATTTCAAATGTGTGTATTTCTTGCAAGCTTTACACCACATAGTAAACCAACTAGTTATGATTCCACTTTAACTAACTGCAGCAGTTCTGAATGTCATGTGAACCAGTACAGAACACAGAGTAGATTGTAAGCACAAGCTTAAGGGCGAACACATTGTAACATCACATTGTGAGGAAGAACAATAATTGAAACATCTTGTTTAAAATATATACATTGTTTTTCCCTAACAGTATTTGCCTAATAATTTCATTTCGCAGAAATACGCCATTATCTCAGTCACCTGCCAGATGGTAAACATGAATGAACTCCCACTCAATGCCATTGAAATTAATATTACACAATACCTAAATACACCCCTTCCCCAACACATCACACCTCAGTACAAAGCCTGAGCCCCAAGGGTAAGGACCTCTCCCCAACCCCCCCCCCCTTTCCAAATATATAAAAAGAAATAAATAAATACCCTTAGCACACTCTTGCACCAAACTATACACCTATCAATTGACACAAAATTTAAAAAAATGTTCATTGTTTGATCCAGTTAAATTAATTCAATTAATCAATCAAATTTCATACCATTAATTTTATCGGATTAAGATTAGCCGATTAAATTTTATGATCGGATTAGGATCGGATTACGCATTAATCCAATCGATCAATTTGATATCAAATTGTTAATATGCTTAATCAAAAGTGGGTTAGAATCCCTAATACATATTTTGGTCGATTTTGAGGGGAAAAAAGGGAAATTTTGTGAGGCAATTAGGAAAAAAGGTGGCGGACGGTGACGTAACAACATGGCGTCCGGGCGGCTCCTGTGCTCCTATGCCCGATGCCCTTATACCAGACTCGGCATTTCCTTACAACTGCGGTTACAGGTGGGGAGATTGTTTCTTCCGGAGGTCTGGTTTCATAGGTGTTTAAGAGCGCATGGGACATAAATTAATGTCAAAAACTTAAAGTGAAGTCCTGAACTATTGGTCACCAGAGAAAAACTGGGAAAGGGCAATCCTGGAAAACGGATATTGCCAGCTTTGCGATGAATAAATTTTTCGCCAGGTTAATACACTAATTTTTCACAGTACTTTGCACCGTAGTGACATGTACAGATTCACAGTGCAAGAAATAGCTCGACAGAAACACGTCCCTTTGGTAAAATATGTCTTCACAAAGTTAGTAAAATCAGTTATGCATGATTCCCCTTTCTTGGTTTCTGAATATTTGCTTCCAAAACCCCTGTGGCATGCGATTATAGACTGTGAACAGTAACATGAGCTATTTTGAAAGCCCTGCTTGAGATCTACCTGTATAAACATTGTGTATCCTTCCGCCATATGTAAAATTATCAGTACCATGGGCGTAATCACTTTATTTATACGTCAATCAAGTGAAGCAGCGAAATTATTAGAAAAGCAGATGTTTTCCAAATCTGACAATTTTTTTGCACTTCGATGCATTAAAAAAACAGAAAGAGAAAGAAATAATTTAAGTAATCACAAATGGTTACTTAGTAATTTTAATTCGACTCTAAGACATGGAACATTTTTTCATCCATCGTTACCAACTTTAATGGGCGAATGTCACTCAGTGTGCACGTTTAACTATACGCAGGTAGGAGCAGTGACTTTTTTCTAAGGTTTATTTCAAAAGTGCTCACTTTATCGTGAACAGCCTTCACTGTTCACCGCATCGATTTATGTGCCATGCACTGTTAATGAACTGTGGAAGCAGCCACAACAGGCGGAGCGGGCCCTGGTAAACGGCCGCATACTTGCGAGTGGCACCATTAGCCGGCTCCTCTACCCGCGGAGCTCACGAGGCGCGGTGGAAGTAAAGGGGGGCAGCGATTTCCGGTAAGCGCGAGCCACCCTCCACGGAGCAGGCGACGGGATGACGAAGACGTAGGGAGGCCGCTGATTGGAGGAATTAGCGGACGCGGTACCGTCCTTGGGGGACCACGGCGGAGGTCCCGGCAGTGTCGCCAATGTCGCAATAAAGCATCCCCTACCCCTGCCACCCCCGGCCCTCCCCCGGCTTGTCAGCGCGGTCGACCTGCCGTCGCTGGAGCAGAACTCGCGCCTCATTACGTTTCCGCTCATTAGCCGGGCCCCCGTGCAGGAGGAAAGTGGGGTAAAGTGCGTAAGCCAGCTGCGCAGTCCTCACACTCTCGTTCCAACATTGCAAACTAGTTTTTTTTTTTTTTGCCACTACCGCTGCCAAGAACAACGTGAATAGTATTTGAGATTAGAACACCGTTTATGTAACATTTCCATAGGCCTACCATGTATGATTCAAGCATAATTCGAGCCAATTTTCTAATGACTAGCGCAGACTTGCTAATGGCAAGCTTGTAAATGGCTTGAAATAAGTTTGTAGATTGACAAGGCAAGCTTACAGAAAGTTTTACTAATCAAGCTTGCTACAAGCCTGACCTGTGGAGACTAGTTCGCTTGTATCAAGCTTGATTCAAACTTGTTGACTCGCATAGGAAGCTTGATTTAAGCTTACAGGTTTGTCACCACAAGCTTGATTTAAGCTTACAGGCGTGTCAAGACAAGCTTGATTCAAGCATACAGGCTTGTCATGACAAGCTTGATTGAAACTTGACTCAAGCTGATTATACTATTGGGGAGATAGTACACTTTCCCTAGCCTAGTCTTACGCAACTAGAATATATTCAAGCTTGTCAGCATTTTATTCGTATTTAATGGCTAATATTCTGGAAGTTAAAATGTGACTTTCATCACTGCTCACCACGTGACTTTTGAAGTTTTTACTAGCGATGGGCGAGTAAGTGTGGGAAGACGTGCGCAGGAAACTCATCCTTAGGTTGCGTTTATAGTGACGTGGCGGGCAGAGAGAAGAGCGGCGCGGTGAGCAAAGAGGTGAACGTGAAGGATTCAAATTATACACCTTCCTCGTCGCCGGCTCTTTGCTCATCGCGCCGCTCCACTTTAAACGCAGACTTCGTGTATAGAGCCGTGCCCGCGCCTCGTCCTGCAGGACGTCGTGGTTCCCACCTTACCGCGTCACCTCAGGTATCGCCAGTCTCTGCCATACGGCGGTATTGCTTCAAGAATAAGTCATGTTAATGACATTGAAGTGTTTGAAATTTTGCCATATCAGCAACTCCAAATTTCGTATTTTTAAATGGTGTCAGTATTACCGAGTTCGGTACTCTTACTGTGTCTGCTGTCGTTTACAAGATTTACGATCAAAGCTGTTCACGGTGAACTAACCACTTTTGAAAGCCCTGCTTAAGATCTACTTGCATGCACATTATGTATTCTTCCACCATACGTGAAATTAACATTGCCATCGGTCTGATCACATTATTCATGAGTCTGCCAAGTGAAATTGTGAAATTATTATAAAAGTAAATAATTGAACAAGTATGCTAATTATTACACGTATGCACATTTAAAATAAACACAACAAAATAAATAATTTCAGTATTAACAGATATTTATCTAACACGTTAAATTCGACGTTTAGACGTGGAAATACATTCCCTTCGCCGTTACCAACTGTACTAGGCGCTTTCCAGTCGGTTTTCCTGTTAAAATATATGCAGATAGTGGCAGTGACATTTTTTTAACTCTTGATATTCAAAAGTTCTCAAATAACTACTCCACGAACGAGTCCAGCACACTCCCCACAAGAGAACAGGCGCCGCCTGAAATTTTCTCTCCCGCAGGGACCTGAGATCGAACCAAGGACCTCAGAAGCGGCAGACCAGTGACAAGCCAGCTGAGCCAACCATGGGTTCCTTTTGAAATACTGATACGAGCTAAATTTGCAATGCCGATATTTGTGATGTCAGTGCGAGTTATATTTGCGTTGCCATTCACATTAAACGATATGTCTATTGTTTTATGAAAGCGTTATATCGACATACAAGGTGTTTTTGAATAACATGTCGAAATCTAAACCACAGCTTATGTACTAATATACACAACAAATCCTGGTAACAAAATTTTTGGAAAGGTCATCAAGCATTTTTAAATTTTAACTGATGTCAGCAAAATAGCGCCGGAAATCCGCAAATTCACAAACCGGCATACAGTACAAGTTGCATATTACGAAAGCGAACGCAACTGGCGCATCATGTGGCATCACACGGTGTTGTGGTCATAACGAATTAGAAAACACTATTTAGTAGAAATTTGTTAGGGCCTTAGTTTCTAAATCAAAGCGACATGAAAATTTTGAAGATCGCTGTAACATACTTGTGGTATTCCAATGTGGCAAGGGTGAGGTGATGTGGCAACGCTGCACCATACATGAGTTGGTGGTACGACGTAGGGCGGGGTAAAGAGCCAAGCTCAATAGTGCCAAGAGTACACGTAGGCAAAGTACTGCGACATGGCAGCAGCCATGGTTGCATCAGGCAACCAAGCTGAACTTGCGGCTCGATTGTACGCCGATCGTTACCCCAACAGATGGCACCCAAGTGTAATTGTGTTTCTCCGGTCGGAGTTTCGTTGCCGAGAGACTAGCACTGCGTGTAGATGCAGTGCGTGGACACCGGAAGTCGAAGATGCTGTACTAAGTGCTGTCCAAACAGACACCGGCACATAGCCAACGTGGCATTGCGTAAGCTACGGACCTGTCGAGTGGTACGGTACAGGTTAGATGTTATGAGGGTGAGTACACCATTACGTCGCAGCTCAGCATCTGTTGTCAGTCGCATACTGTGCACTGATGCAGCGTGTTTCACACGCAATGGTGTGGCGTGCTTTCACAGCCATCTGTGGGCACTTGCTAACCCGAATACAACTCGAGTTCGTGCCTATTAACAGCGATTCAGCATCATATTGTATGCTAATATTGCTGGGAAAACGATTGCTGACGCCTAACTGCTGCCGGAGCCGCTGAGTTTACAGTGCCGCCGTTTCTTTATATGCACCACCCTGCCTTCCTGGTCGCGGATACCACATTAAATTAAAATATACTGTTACAACACTACACAAATCAAAACACTTAACCGTTCACTACTGCGCAATAATATTTATTTTAGATTAAACGAAACTTCTACATGACCAAGTATGGATGTCACCAGTAGTTCCAACCAACTTTCGACACAACCAAATAGAATCACCAATCTCGAACTTCATCTTCTTGCGAGAATATAGCAGAGCTTTACCAAAATACTAATTACAGCCGTCTGGTTGAACGCCTTCATGAACTGGAAAAGTCTTACAACAAATAATATCACGTGGATCGATATAATTTTAATCCTTAACTTCCTTAGGATACTTCATGTTATACGGTTTCCTAAATAAACAATACTTCAAATGACCACTACCAGCCTTCGGAGTAATAACTTGTACACCAAAAGCGAATCAAAAACGTTCGCAGAATGTGACTCTTTCCAGCAGCCAATTCTTTAACACCCCATCCCCTATCTTCTTTATCAACATCGTAACTCACAGGTAAAATATTACGGTACAACTTACTAGGATAATACCTAGCAACACGACTGTGTCTACGAACCTTATATTCCACCACAACAAGGCCGTTATTTCACAAAACCGTGTAGCTGATAAGAAAATTCCATAGATAACACACAAAGAAAAAGACAGAACAATATAAGATAAGCGCGCGACCATGGATGGTTATAGGCTGTTATAATGAGATATAGGTGATATAAATATAAATACTTTCTGCGCTGATTAACCTAGGCCAATCGCCTTACACTGAGTGATGAAAACGATGATTCATATATACGTATGTGACACTTGACAGTGGTATTACAGTTAGTGAAGGGAACTCATTAGGAGGAATACACCCTTGTGGTGTGTTACGGTTGTTATAGTACTTTTGAATTTAAGATCCAATTTAAAGGTGTGCCATAGTGTATTTGGTTTTTATTTGTGGTTGTTTTAATAATTTTTGTTGTGTAAATTTGCATTTTATTTGTCATTATTGTGCTCTGAAGTGATTTTGAGGTTATAAAAGGTTGGTTTGACCAAATTCGGTTCAGTGGTTGTGATTTGGTTGTTTTCACTTTTCAATGTAATGGACTTATTTTGTACACAGTTTAAGTACATGCAACGTCAAGGTACCAACGTTACTATACCTTGACGCGTTTAAAATCAATTCACTGTATATGGTGGTATTTGAGACAACGAGAAGCCGGGTACGAGGTTCAGGTGGTCTTAAATTTTGACATTACGAAAGACAAAGTATAACCTATTGTGTTTAAAGTAGAATAAAGTAATTCGATTGATTATAATGTTTTTCTTATCGTAAACTAAGAGTCTAACACTTTTTTACTGAAGGGTATTGGCTACTTATTTTTCGTTACTTAACCATGTACTTAAGTCCGTATCCTTACATTTCCTGACATACTGAATTTCGCTCACAGCTACATTACGGAAAATAGAGGTAGTCAGTCAGGGTTGGAGCGGGTTGAAATCAACGGGATGGCATGCACCTGCCAATAAACAACCTGTAATTTGAAAGTCTCATCGATTGCAGTACCTTCAGGCGATACAGAAGTATAACATGAGGTACAAAGAATAAAGCAACATACAAAACTTTTTAGCTGGTAATTCTGGGCAACTAGCAAGTATGCTGCGCGATGCAATGTAGATACGATCTGATGATTGATGATGTGTGAATCAGTGTGTGTGTGTGTGTGAATGTGTGTGTGTCATTCTTACTGGCTATAATTTTAGCTTGCACCTGTTCTCTTATTATGAAAGTTAGTACTTCTACTACAGTAATTATTAGAAATTTATTTTTTTCTACAAGTTTTAAATTTAGTTTGTGATTTGAAAGACTGCAATAGCTGCAGTTAAGCATTTTAAAAAAGTACCTTTTAATAAGTGTTTCTGCTTGATAAATTAATTTAACTTTGCACTTAGTCTCTAACAGTCGCCAAGCATATTGGACATCTCTAAAATTGTTTCTTTATTAATTTCAATTATAAATTTAGTTATGTAAATATACACAAATAAAATAAAATATATAAATGTAATAAATAGGAGTAGCTGTACTTACTTAGATCTCTGCTAAAATCTTTCGCAGTTTTTGCAGATTATTGAATACACTACTTTATGCACGTGTAAATAAAATGAGTACGTAGCAAACAAACAATACTTCACATAAAATTATATTCAACTACTGTATATAATTTACTGTAATACAGAATTAAGGAAGAGTACTTAGAATGCGGTAACGTTTGATGCAAAACAGGTTGTTTCATTTCCCCATCGAGAACATTAAAAACTTATTAATATCTCATACTTTACATCAAGCGAAATATTTTTTATTTTGTTTCCAGAATTTACACTTATATTATTTTTGTTACTTTTATACAATCGCTTCCGATTAGTGACAGTCACTTTTTTATTTAAAAAAAGCCAAAATGCAATAAAAAAAGTAAATTGGTTTCTGTACGGCGTGTTTGTGTCTGTAACATGGAGGGAGAAAATATGACATTCATAAACATAAATGTCTTGTAAATTGTTTTAATTTATATTTTTCCTCTTTTGTCGTCAAATTTCATAATATTTATAATTCAGAGGAAACCCGGTATATCTAAACAGAGGAAGGGAAAGGAAATCGGGAGTGGAGAAATTAACTGAAACTTAATTTACATTCATGCATAAATACTGAACTCGGCCGATATGGAATATCGGAGCTCACGAAAGTGAGTCAGACACGCTAGCGCACATTCTCACTATACTACATTCTCGGTTACTTCCAACTTTTCTGAAGCCTAGATGGGAGGCAAGCAAGCTGTGCTAAAGTTCTGTTTCCAAGATATTCCTCGTGCAAACAAAGCTTAAAAAATCACACCAAACGGACGACGCAGCTCATTTGTGCCCACTAAATGTAATCATGTGTTTCATAAGAACAATTTCTTACTAGGCATTGCGAACACTATTTTCTATTATCTCCCTATTTTCTAAAGTCTATTTTCTCCCTGTCTTTATTAATATTAGCTATAGTTAAAATACAGTAACTAATAGATAGAAATACAAGTAAAATATAAATTTAACAAAAAATAAGGTAGCTGTATGTAAAGACGCTTGTGATGTATGACTTAACTAGGAAACATCCAAACACATAATACAAGGGATGTTTTTTTCAAAGGTTTAATTGTAAAAGTGTGAAGGAACCGCAGCCTATAGACTCGAGCTCCTGGTGTGGTGGAGTGTAAGGGTGGTATATCCGAGGTGAGGTATCGACGTGTCGACGCAGAGTCGCGCAGGGGTGAAAGGTCGCGGCCGTGTGGCGTGTCCCTCGGCTTCGTTACGGGGCGAGGCGCCACGGCGACCCTCGCCGGCGCCGGGATTATGTGTTGCACGTGTCGCGAACACGTCATGGTCCAGGAGTTAGTGTCGCCAGGCGCCTGCCGGGGCGGTCGCGAGGTCCTCCAGTGTCACCCCCGCCCTTCAGCGGACCACCCCGCTAAGCAGTCCTCCACGCCGCGTCGCTGCTTGTTGTAGACGGGCCTCTGCTGTGGTCGTCTCATCTCTCACCCTTCACGATATAACTTCCTCCACACTCTGCCACGGCGGGACTTACACGCTGAAACTGTGTTCGAGTGAGTGAGTGAAGAGATTTGGGGTGCTCTTAACGTCGAGGTCTTGAGAGCCGATGAGGGTAAAAAGAGGCGAGTATGTAGCAGGGCCAGAATGCAAGGGCGGTGGAAACAGGAGATCCTCGAGAAAACCCTCCGACCAGCGGCATCGTCCGGTACGATTCCCATAATAGAAAATCCGGGAGCGACCTCACCGGGAATCGAACCCGGGTCGCCTTGGTGGGATGCGAGCAGTCTAACCATCGCAGCAACGCCGCCCCAGGCTGTGCTCGAACTGACCATTTAGTATATTAGTATTTCAATATTTAATCGCGTTCAATACGGACGCCGTCGATAGTCACTTGTTCAGCAATATTTGCTAGTTGGTAATTTAGTATTTTAGTAAATTTCATTACCTACTAAAACACAAACGCTAAAACACGAAATACGTCATAATTTCAATCGATTAATTCTGGCCATGTGACCATTTAGTAAACCAAAAGTGTAAATTCGAACACGACCCTACCTACATTCTGACTTCCCCCTTACCCGTGACAACTACAGCATTGGACAGGAACATCCACGTAAATACACGTGAAAGAAGATAATCATTCCTTTCTAAAACTATAAAAATTACTTAAAAACATAGGTCTACTAGCACAAACGTATTTCAGACAAAAAAAATCCGGATATGAGAAACCCAGGTGATAAAATAAACCTTTACTTCCCTTCTCCTTAAACACAGTAAATACGAGATGAAAAAAAGGAAACACAACATGAAAAAAAAATTAAATACTTAGGTTATCGGTACACGACTCCACTTAAACACGAATGTGTACTACAAATGGAAGTAAACCACAAACCACCACAAAATATTGAACAAATAATATTTACTAAAAAATACAAGAACCATATTAAATATAATTTTCGATGACTGGGTTTCTAGTATCACGATATTCACTTCTTTGTTATATATACTCTACATAGAAAATTAAGTTGTTTCGTCTGTTTAATCTTTTTTTAGAATTTCCGTGTGTATTTCTCTAAAACATATATACTATCTTTCATCTTAGAGGCCTATAAGCGAGGGAGCTGTACGGACGACACTCATGTGCGACGCATAATTCTCTAACAAGCGTGCAGCAATGGTGGTTACTGAAGAAAGGCTCTGGGGTGCAGCCCTCCTGATAAAATCACAGAATATATACCTCTTTTTATCTGCTACTCGTGAACTTGTACTCTATACAAACACGGATGTTATTGCCCAGTCAATGCAATGGGTGGGGTATGTGTATTTGGAAATGTCGAATGGTAGATGAGGATTCTTCGTCCCTAAGTGGAAGGAGCAAATAGAGAGAAACGGCTGTAGGGATGGACTAACGATCAATTGACATTTCACATAACACCCACCACATAACACTTTCGTGTAAACGCAAAACGTGGTCGTTCTGAATGCCATATTGTGATGCATCACAGAAGTACGTTAACGTGTGTAGCGAATCAAAACGTTACGACCTTCTTTGTACATACGTATCTGTATTGACACAAGTGGCGAAAGTTTGACGTTTGTGATTTATTCAAAGCTTGAAAACAACGCGATGACTATAAACTCCAGAATTAAATACATCCAAGTGATTCAGAAATGTTATTTGTATGTGTGCATAGTTATCGTGAGAGGAGTAAGGCTAATTAAACTGTTAAAATAATTGGTAAAATACTTAAGTTTACAATTTGACAGTTAACGTACTACACAAATTATGCTAGACATAATTTGAAATTATTCAGTCCAAGAAATTATTCGGAAATTTACCATACCAGTATATACGCTTAGTGTGCAAGCAGTAATGGTAATGTTTTCCCCTATACATTCATTGTAGCGTTCCTACATTTGCTCAGGAAACAGTCAAATTCATACTGAAGTTCCCAACTTTGTATAGTAGCACTGCTAAACATTCCTATATCTGCAGCTTGATGTGTGGTATTATTACAATACCTTGCATAGCTTAAAAATTTCCATTACACTTTAGGAAGATTACCAGAAAAATTTTTACAATGTGCATAAGCACTACAAATATTGCCAGATCTTCAAATAAAACAATTCGCTTTAGTGCTTATACCTGCCTGCTGCAAGTTTTTGATGACCTACCTAGCTACCTAGGTGTAATAAGTTGTCTTTCCACTGTACTAACATTACAATAAATTGTGCCGTGTAGTTAGGTCTTCTGAACCGCTTTCCTTAACTCAGCTTAAAATCTGTATTGTTTAATTTTAGAGTCCATTTATTAAAGAGGTTAGGATGAAACCTATTTATACTATCCATACGCCTTCTAGTTCTGGAATAAAAGGACTGTGTGTTCTAGTGTAAATATTAGAGCAGAGGCCATAGCAAACAATAAAAATAAACCAATGATAATATACAACACTGTCCCTATAATGATTTGCCAGCAATATCAGGTGGTAGAGTCACGTATCCCGCCAAAGCTAAACTGGTAAGTTTTTGTTATTTGAACGTACGTTTTACTTAGTATAAAAAGATCGTCACAAGTCTCATTGAAACACACCAGTCAAGGTATAGCCGGCTTAAGTGAACGTGTTATCATAATTGTACCTTTTTTCGTGAAGCGTGAAATCATCGTAATCCCGGCCTGACATAGGGCAAGGCGTGTTATGTAAGGAAGGAAAGAGTGCAATGGTTCATCACTTTTTGGCCAACAATTCGCTTTAAATCAGGGAACGCAGTGGGCGTCCCCGCTTTCTCACAAAATGGTTACCCTCGTCGTTTGACAATGCTGCTGAAGCTGAAACTTTGAATTCAATTATTTAATAGGACAGGTTATACAATTGCGCACTGTAACGTTTTGATTTAATGGCATATACTGTTTAGTAATAATCATGTTTTTCTTATCATTTGGTTAGTTTTATTAATGTTTAATGGTAAAGCTTGTCCCTGGTTTCCACTTCCCTTTGTGCGCAATGTTGGTCATTCCAAAATAGCAGTCACATATGAATAATTTAAAAGTAAAAATTAAAAGGCCAATTTTTTCCTCTAGTAAAATATATGACAAAATATTATGTAATTTAATTTGTAAAATTTCGTCTTTTGTCAGTTTTAATAGGGTAAACAAAAATTATGACATTTTTGTTGGCACTTCAGTCTCTGCATTGAAAATGAAGACTGCATTGTCATAATTACCAGTAAAAATATTTTTAGTAGCATTATTTGGATCCAAGTTTCTTTTATTAACGAAAATTTTATTTTTGAAGAATTTTAGTACATCGTATGTTTGTTTCACTGCACTATGATCGGGCTTGCGATCACTATGTATCTATAAGTGGCAAGCATATCCATATGTAGTATCACCTTTTGAAGTATTGAAGTCTGCTGAAGCAATGTTGGAATGTGCTGATCTTCTCTCATTACTTTTTGTAACGAACGAAATCCCAGCCATATAACTGCTGAGTATTTCGGTCTCGTCAGAGTCGCGAAATTTTTACAACATAATGAATGTTGTAATATTTTTACTGAGTAGCCTACAGCTGCTGGTGAGTATTACGGGTGTTTTCATTTTCATGGTTTTTTTTTTAGCTATTTCTATTAAAGTTTAGTTTCTTCTTAAAAAGCGGTTTACAGTACAACATGGATATCGGACTGCTGTCCCCGGTCCTTCTGGCAATGGAAGCCTGAAATAATTGAGTCGGATTGGATTTAACTCCGTTAACCGGGACACCATGCACCTCTCATAACTACCTTCTTCTTGGGGATTCTTCCAGATTTTCCAGGGGACCAGCAAACCTGACAGGTTCGATTCCGCAATATATTATTAAGTATTGTGCATGTGCATTCCACATTTGCGACTCTTTAACTTAAACACACACACACACACACACACACATATATATATATATATATATATATATATATATATATAACAACTGCCATTTAATTAGTGGGACCTCAGGGTATACCTGTATTATAAGTTAAACACAATTATTCTTGTTTCTAACACAACAGCAAATATATATATAAAACACACACACACACACACATTAATAACATTTAACATTGGACGAGCCTAAAAAATTCCTGGGTTCCTCACAATATGTAATTGAAACAAAGATGACCAAAAGTTTATAAAGAAGGCGCAATTTAAAAGAAGGGTATTATTTTTGGTTGAGGTAATTTTATACAAATTACGTACTTTAGAACGATAACACATGTAACTAACATCAGATAGAGCGATGCAAATATATCTGAGTTACCTAATAAGTATGGCCAACAAATGTTGATGTTTGTTACATTTCTTATCGTTTTAAAGTAGGTAATTTGAATAAAATTACCTCAACCGAAAATAACGACTTTTTTTAAATTGCGCCTTCTTTATAAACTATTGGTAATCTTTGTTTCAATTACATATTGTGAGGAACCCAGGAATTTTCGAAGCTCCTCCAATGTTATTAATTTTAACTAGCACATCTAGGTAATCACGGATTCACACCTAGAGTCTCACCCTGACTGCGGCGGTATGGTTGTTCCACCTGGGTAGGGTAGCGCAGCTCCACACTTAAGTAGATTTCCCGCTCTTCCGCAGGTTGTTGAACACATATTTTATCATATTTCTATTGCTTTACGTCAGTTTTAACTTATAGTTAAATTGTAGAGCCATTTATTGACTCCAACGAGCATGTGCGTATAGACTTCACCATCGTTCAGAAGCATACTAATACACTTTGTGATTAATGTTATGTTAAGTTAAAAGTAATAAATAACTCAGTGAGTTAAAATGTTATGTGTGTTTAAGTTGCAAGTAATCAATAACCCTGTGAGTACAATTTTGAACTTCATTAAGGGAAACAGCATTAATGAAGTGAAAAACTAAAGTTTAGTAATTTCATAACAGCAAGGCCACAATTAAATTAAAACTGAACGGAAAAAACACGGCAGTAACAGTTGCAGTTCTTACACGCGATAACTCACTGAGATGACATACAATTTCGCATACAACGTTAAGCTGGAAATGCGCGGTTTAACTTTCGTGCGAATGATAATATTTGAACGTCTTTGAAAGCTGTAATTTTCTTATCACGTACCTAAAAATAAGGTTTGAACAAGTGACACGAAGTGCTGACTACAAATCGATGAATTTCATTTTGCTTCCAGCCACTTCACTCAATCATTGTGTTCAACTACATATCATATATAAATAATTTTTGTACGTACGTTACAGGAAGTTACTTTACCGCGAGCCTATGAGCCACAGATTTAAGCTAGTATACCAAAATATTAAAAGTAACAAATTTAAATTAACAAATACACATCTGATTTTTATACTTGGGTTTGAACAAGAAGGCAAGTAAGTGAGACAGGAAAGACAAGAAAGTGATACAAAATCTCTAACAAGTTCATTTCAATTTCACGTACTTCATAATGAGTACGCGTGCTTCGGGAACAGATGTAAAACCTCAGTCGTTAACGCAAAAAAAAATTTCTCCACTTGTTTATTACGTCGTAAACCTAGAAGAACGTAAAAAGTTTACAAATCAAATAAAAATTTAAATTTTCATAGTTCGTCTTTTTTGGTACCCAGTTGCATTATTTCCAGTGGACTGTTATATAGTATATTCAAAGTTTATTTACACTTTTTTAGTTAAACCTTTGAAAAATCACCCAATGTATGACGTCTTTAGTTATTTTCTAAATATGCCATATATCACAAGCGTTTTATACTTCTGTTAATCCCTTTTTTTCGTAAAATTGAAATTTTGTTAATATTTTATTTATAAAGTTTTATATTTATTTTAAAGTTAATATTTATAAACATACTGAGAAAATGTGTGTTTTGGTAACACTTGGGAAGAAATAGTTCTCATACAAAACATTATTACAATTGAGTGCGCACGAATTCGGTGCGTTGTCCTTTGGTGTAACTTTCTAACCTTATTTAAGTTTAGTTTGCACGAGGCGGAGGAATATCCTGGAAGTATAACTTTCGCAGGGCTTCAGAAAAGTGTGAAGTAACCGCGAACAGATTATACCATTGTACAGATACATTTACAGAAGCTTGTCGTATATGACTTATTCATCACAAGATCCACGAGAAAAAAATTGCAATCACCAAACTTAGGATCATCACAGTATTCCCAGTTTCGAATGTCACCAGCCGCCAATGGCGTGCAGTATTATCGTCATGCTGCGCATACCTGTGACACATTAAGAGTTGACGCCATAATTTTATTCGTGGAAAATCAATAGTTATGTTCCAAACAAAGTTCTTCGGTATGTTTGTACGCTATCTTTCCGGTACAACGTGAAATAATGTGCTTAGAAAGGCGTTTTTTTTTTTGCAGTGTGGGAGCGTTCCGAAATGGCGTTTATAATGGACGTAATGGCTCGTAGGCACCCAACATACCTTGTCTCAAATGTGTGTTATTTTCGCATAACGGTACCAAGGAAGCACGTTTAATAGTTACATTTTTAAAAACTTATATTTAAAGCGCTTGGCAAAGCGATTCAAGTGCTAGGTAGGCAAATAATCCAAATTCTACCCACACTAGAGTAACATCCTGATCCTGATAAAGTCTAACGGTGGAAATGAATAAAATATATCATAACAAGCGATTAAATAGCTGCTATTTCTAATCTTGTACACTGAAGAGCCTTGCGAAGTTTGATAGCCCTTAACCTGAACGTTGCAGGTTTGGTTTTATTGGAGCGACACCTTCGACAAATAAAAGTAAACTATGTTTACAAATTCAATATTCATCTATTAAACTGGCTGAAGTAGCTTGTTAAAATGTGTGTTTAGTTCAGCAAGTTGAGCTAGGGATATAATCTATTAATTGCTTCAGAAAAATTGTTTACATAGGTACGTGTGTGTCAGTGATTGGTCGTACAGTGTTTACTAAGTGTTCGTGTATTAAACTGGTTGGGGCTAAGAGGCCCCCAACCAGTGTTTGTATAGTTCAGCAAGTTGAGCTAGGGATAAAATTGATTAATTGTGTCAAAATAGTGTTTTCATATTTGTGTTGGTGATTGCTCGTACAATGTTTACATATTAGCCTAACATTATGCACCGAGCCAGAGTCCCAATGCTAGCAAGAGAATAAATTCCCAAAAAATTGAGTCAATGTTCACTGGCAATTTTTTAATGTGGTGACGCGAAGCGTCACGCATCAATGAAGCTGGTAGTTTCCCCATAAATGATTGTGAAGTATAGACTTTTTGCACTGAGAAATAATATGTGTGTGTTTTTTTCAGTTTAAAATATTACTGTACTATTTGTAATAGGTCCTAATAATGTAATATTGTCTCATGAAAACATGTTTAATTGCAAAAAATATTTAACTGAATATTACCAAAATTGACAATGTTACCAGTACAATTTAGAAATACGATAGTGGGGAGGGCTATGAATTGGAGGGAAATTGAGGCGTAAAAGTTTATAATAAAAATGCACAAATTGTGTTATTTTTTATCCCACAATTCCCCTGATCTTCATAGCCCTCCCCACTATCGTAACTGTAGCATGTATTGGTAACATTGGCTATTTAGTTAATGTTTGGTTCAGTTTTTTTTTTTTTTTTTTACAATTTAATATATTATCATAAAGAGATATTACATTTACATATTTTTCACCCATTTTACCCCACAATTTCCCTGATCTTCATAGACGTCCCCACTATAGTTTTTGGGGTTTCTATTGGTCAAATATTGATGCCCCTAGTAAATTCGTGTTCTGTGTAATTAGCGGAGTGAAATAATACCACTTTCCGAGATTTTTTTTATAAAAGCCTCTCTTCTTAAGAATCACCCAGTTTTCAACATATTTATTTTGTTTATGTACATATTCGTATTGCTTTGTAATTTTTCAGTGTATTTTCATACTTCGGAATGTTATTGTTTTCATTTGGAAGAATATGCATTTGAATATTAATTTGTATGTTATTAGGGTTATGTTTGCACCAAATACCAAATATGTTCAATGGTTTATTCAAGAAACAACTATATACCTACAGTATTAACTTAAATGAGGTATTTTTCAATGAATTATTTTACCACATTCTACAATTCAGGTAAGTCACTGATAGTAATATGCACACATTTCTTTTGACCTATTAGCCTATTTACACAGTTTTGTTTGCGGTGATTACAGTATTCGAGAAAGTACTTGCAAATTGCATTACAGTTACAAGTGCCATGAGTTTGAACAGAAAGTACGTTAAAATCATGACCAATGTAAGCTATTTTCAGTTCAGCTGCTTTCGAATTCTGCAACATATTTTCCAGTCTTCACGCCATGAAGCATATGAAAATCTGTGGTAAAGTTTATTGTGAAAAGTATGTATTCAGGTTGGTTATTATAAGTGACTTGTTTATGATGATCTAATGTTATAAAAATAATTTGGAATCCTGTAAATTTGGAAATAAGCTTAGTTATGGAAAGTTAATTACAAAATTAAATGTGCGTAATGCATTGCAAAACTTGAGAGGTGAAGTAAATGAGCTGAATGGCTTGAGTACATATGTTAGTATGTACTATCAAATATTTTTACCAATTGCGTTTTCATCCTAGCACCAGCTGTACTGCATAAATTGCATTTGTAAAGTGAAAAAAAGGGGGAATGGTTAGTTAAAATGTTTAAAGATTCCCATCTAGTTATGTTCTGAAATACTTTCCTTAATACAGTAGACGTTATTTGTAATTTGTGTAGAATTTAAATTATTTATCTCATCTATAATCTCTCAAATGTCACTTAAATGGCAAGATATCAGAGGCGATGGTACGTTTTTATATTTGGTATAGGAGTGCCATTGTGTTGTTGAAAGCTGTAAGCATTTTGCAGTCAATATTGCTGCTTCCTCCATGGATTATCTACACTAACCAATAAAATGGATGTCTTAAGTAGGAATTTGTGTTCCAATACATGTATGTAGTATGTACTATAAGAAGAAACCATGTGTGGTGGTAAAAGTAATCATCAAATTTAATAGTTCTACGAAATTTAATTGGAGTACTCTTCATAGGCACTGACATAGTTTTCTAAGAGGTAACGTAACCTGAATTAGTCAAGTAAAATAATGACGTATTTGTTATTTTACTATGTAGCCTGCTAAATGAAGATGTGGTCAATACGTGTCTATGAAACTAGCATTTGGAAATGAGCGGGAGGAGGAGACGATACTCTTGCCCTTCTGTACTTGACTGTGCCCCTTCAATACAGTTATAATTTGACAGTATGCCCATTTCAATTAAAATTTCTCCTAGTCCAGAGTTGCTCTGTACTACAAAGATACTTTGTTTTGTTGATGAACAGGCACTAGATATTGCCAAACTACAGAATAGTCCTTGTGTATAATTAATGGTTACAATCCCAAAATTTCATAACTGGTCTACTCACATTATGAAGAACTGACTGAGGTTTAAACTGTTTGTTATAGGCTGTTCACGGTAAAATGAGCACTTTTGAAAATCTTGCTTAAGATCTACTTGTAGACTCGTTATGTAATCTTATGCTGTATGTAAAATTAACATTGTCATGGGCCTCATCGCTTTATTCGTGCATCGGTTCAGTGAAATTGTGAAATTATTAGAAAAAAAATAGTTTTCAAATCTGCTCAATTTTGCACTTGATGCATTACAAAAAACATAAAGCGAAATAAATAATTTAAGTCGTCACAAATGGTTTCCTAACACTTTTTATTCGACGAAGTTCTATGGAACTTCTTTCCCTCCATAGTGACCAACTTTACTGGGTGCATGTCGCTCAGTGCACTCATTAAAATATATGCAGGTAGGAGCAGTGACTTTTCTATAGGGTTGATTTCGAAAGTGCTCATTTTATCGTGAACAACCTTTACTTATGGTTGAAGCATGGCTGCCATTGGGTTAACCATAGCTGCCTGTATTTCACACGAGGCAGTGTAGTTGGGGCATACCTGCACTACAAAACTGATTTTTATGTGCAAAGGTGGGACTCGCAACCATTCGTCGCACCCGTCAGGCGGTCACATGATCTTCGTCCAATCACAGGGCAACGTTTTTTATCCATCAAATATATCTCAAACTTTAACTTTCGACGGACCGACGGATGGGCCACCACCTTCTGACGAGATTTTGTAGACACGAATACACTCTTTGAAAAAAAAAATGCAACGCCCTGGATATGTGTCTATTTATCTTGGTGGTAAATCCAGGAAATTAAAACTTAAACAATAATTCAATATACATTTTTATCAGGTAATAATTTATTTCCCCAAAGTGTTTCACTCTTGAAAATGTATTTCTAACCAAAATATGCCTTCTACCAAAGAAGAAAGCAGAACAAAAACCATATCTGTTAGGAATAGGAATTTGTGAACAATTTATTTTATTGCTAATTTAATGATAATAGGTTCAAAAAACAGTAAGTTAATATTTCGACAACTTATTTGGTTATGAGGTTAATCTTAAAATATCTAAAAAATACTACTGCCTATAGAGCTAATAAAGGCCACAATGTTAAATCACTAACTGTAGTAGAGCTATGTTAAAATTAATCATGCGTTAATGAAACACAGATAAGTTGTGGAGATTTTGCTGTCCAAAAAATTTTCGGTTATGTTCACTCCCGATTTTTTGCATAAATTTAATTTTGGTGATAGCTCCATTCTCAAGAATTTATTCAATAAATGCAGTCAGTTGTGTATCTGACAAATCAAATACCGTTTATCATTCCATTCTCTTACTTATAATTGATTAATATTTGTCCTTTGTAACTTGCAACATCTAAGTCTGCGCCCAGTAACATGGTTTTGTTACTACTGGTTGTCCTTGTTTCAAGTGACAATATTTATGCTTTCATACATTTTTTAATACGGCATAGCAATATGAATAAGGAACTATTATATTACATCCGGCAAAACAACACGTTTTGATACTAGGAGACGACAACTGCACTTAAATCGCGCATACCGAGCCATGTAAATTTGAATTTCCCGGATATTCGTCAGTTCAAGTCGCTAGGGGCGCTGTTGTAGCGTGCCTCGCATGTTGAGAATGTTAAAACGTCTCAGTTTCCCATATTGTCCTTCTACCATATTTGGTCACCATTTCCAAAGTACTGTACCATCTGATGGTTGTTGCAGGATGCGTCTTATTATGTTGGAGATCTTGGTGATGATTGTAAAAGAAAATAGTACTCGGAATTAAAAATTATCATTTGGAAAATTAATGATAGTTACAAAATTTATAGGTGCCTTTTTAGAACAGTCTCCTCAGTTAAATGAATTATCGACACGTGTCTGCCGCTTTGTAAAATGGTTTGTTTTGTGCTGTGGTCCGCCATTTTCTGTGGCCATCGCGAAAAATTATTTTCGTTGTAAAGTGTGAATTTGTTGGTTTCAAGAAATAGTTCAATTGTTTTGTTAATTGCATAAGTCAACAAATAAATTATTTCGTATCAGTAGTCGACACGTGAATAACCGTGCTAAGTTTGGTACGTGTTTAGAAATTGCGAAGTGACCAGTAAGTTTGTGTGTTTTGTAAATAATGTTTTCTTAAATAGTTGTTAGAATATTTTATTTGGTTGAAACTAACGATTTTTAAGTAGAAGTTAAATTTACTTAACATGTTTACAATGTGCATTTCGCACATTGGTATTAACTGTAACGTATTTATTACGTTTTGTTCTTGCGAGAGGTTTTCAAATGTACGTAGCCTAAATAAGCGCCCTTTTAGTGCTGTTCATTATATTAAAAAAATGCAATGATATTTATCTGTTGAGCATTTTTTTGCATTGGTACGAACAGCGACACATTTATCACATTTAGTTATTTCGATAAAGTTAAAACCTTTGAATTATAATAAATTGATTGCTATTTCCGTACGAACAAAATTTTCCAATACATCATCAAAATAATGCAAGTTCCAAGTGCCACTCTCTTATAAGAAGAACCACAAAAAAATCGTCTCCTGAAAGACGTAAAACTATAGTTCCCCACCGCACCAATAAAATAAAACAGAACCCTAACTAGTATATTACGTGATCATAACAAAAATAAAACAGTTGGGAATGGCAACCAGCTATAGAAGCTTAAGTACTGGACAGAGGTTGTCAGTCTTTTAATGCTTGCCATAAGATTCGTAGTTTATTTACAAAGATCGGTTTCTTCACCGACAGAACAGCTGTGGCGGAGGGATACATCGTGTCTGCACTATATCTCCCGTTCCCCCGCCCTTGCACTCCGGTACTGCTGCATACTCGCCTCTTTTCACCCTCATTCTTCCCCGAAAACTCGCATTTAATTATCCCCATTAATATTGTGGAAAATGGATGAGTGCCTCGACTGTCGACTGTCGAAGAAAATATATAATAACCTATCATGCATTAAATGTTGCTAAAAAAATGTGATGCAATACATTGAGCAATGTGTTTACATTAAGCACTTTTTCTGTAAACGTGAAGGGCTTGTAGACAGTTGAAATTGTTATCCCCAGAAATACATATTCAGTTTCTGCGTGCCTGTCTCGTCACTCAGTAGCGCGCGTGATCGCTCGTTTGCCAAATCGTTATTGTTGTTTCTATACACGTGTCCGCATGCGTAAGTTGTAGTTTTGTCACTGGACAACATATAACGTAACAAACAATCACTTCATGCATCTTATATCAGGTCACACTGTAAAAAATAATGGGAAAATGACCTTACTGGTAAGGTAAAATTACCGCACTCTAGAGTAAATTTCACGTACATCGTAGTGAAAAATCCCATGCATGGATGGTAAAATCACCTTACGACGCGTGTATCTCTTCAGCATAAGCAGCTAAAGCTACGAAAAAAATTAACAATTGCTAATACTCCGGTAAATAATTTAAAATAATTTTATTATGCAATAATGTTAATTTTCTCTTACTTGCATGGGATTTTTCCCCCACTTTTGTCAGGTACTTTTGCCGTTAAATCATGGAATAGTACATTACTTGTTATGTAAATTTACTCTACCTTTGAGAAGCAATTTCACCTTACATGCATGCAAAGGGAACTAGCTTCCCTTACATGTAAGGGAATTTTACCTCAATTTTTTTACAGTGCATGACACGTAACTAGTATTGCCTAATCCTAACGGTTAAGTTTATGCACAATCTGCATGTGACAAGCCAGATGTTTTACATTGAAACGCAGAATGTTCCACGAAGTGTATAGTAGAACAATAAGCTTCCTACATAGTCTCCTAATAGATGCGCAGAGTCTGTGTTCTGTGTACTTTGAACTGTTTCTGGTATTACCACTAGTATCCCAGTCTGTTTTGATCTATCGTCCGAGTTCTTGATAGACAGTCTGGTTTTCTGAATTTGCGATCGAAACCGTCCCGCATATTCTGGTAAGTTGTTCCTGGCAGATGCGCTCAGAAATTATCTCCAAATTATTATGTCAACTTTTGTTTCCGTTAGCTGTAAAATACATTTTTCCCGTACCTATCCCACCAAAATACATATAGACATGTAAATTTTCGTGTATGATAATGCCATGTTTTTCGTGCATTCTGAAAATTGAGATTTGGTAGGTTTCAGTTCGTACACAGTCGATTGTTTGTCACCCGTAAAGAAAATAGATTCATTTGTGGATTTTGAAAACTAAAGAAAACATTTTAAGCCCATCAATTGTTAAAATGAAACTTTGATTTTGGTAAAGTAAATTGTAATACATTAAAGTATATTAATAGTCTATTAAAAATTTAATGTAACACTAATAATTGTCTAAACTACACACACTAAGAAATTATTCGAAAATTTACCATACCAGTGTATACGCTTAGTGTGAAAGCAGGAGTGGTAATAATTTCCCCTACACATTCATTGTAGCGTTCCTACATTTTCTCAGGAAACAGTCACATGCATAGGGATGTTCCCAACATTGTATAGTAGCGATGCTAAACATTCCTATATCTGCAGCTTGATGTATGTTATTATTACCATACAGTGTATAGAGGTTAAAACTCCCATTGGAATTTAGAATGTTTACCAGAAATATTTTTACAGTGTGCCATAAAACAAGTTATCAATGCGACTACATATGTGTTATGATCACACAGTTAGAATTTTTTTTATGAATTACGAATAATTCTTTGGACACTAATCGCCAAAAACCTTCGTGTAACTCTACAGGTGAAATATTATACCTTCACAACAGACTGGTTTACCAAACATGCAATATTGTTTATGTAGCCCCATATTCCGAATTAACTTGTAGTCTACAGTACTCTCTTGGTTTAGTTCATCATTATTTTTACACATTCCACATTAAAGTTTTGTAAAATTTTCTTCAACTCAGGTTTACTCGAAGTGTTACAAAACCAAACTTGGCAAGTACTTTCCAAAAACGTCTTTTTTTAGAATACAAAAATTATACAGTGCGCAGAATACAAAGTTACATTTATAAATAAGTTACGTATCCACACGCATGAATGTATTTGCATAAAAACAATCATGGCGTTGATATGGGGATTAACTGTTTTGTGATTTTCCATTTTGTAAGTTTCGTTCAGCACAAAGTACCAAACATTAAATTATGAAAAAAGTTACATTTATTGTTTACGAAATATGGGCCCCGCAATACTTATTGGCGAAAAAAAAGCTACTTTGAACACTTGTTAAGAAACACTAATTTTTATTTTATTAGCTGAATACACTTGTTTTACCGATGAATCGAACTCGTCACCATCCTTCAGTAAAATAGCGTGGAGTCAGCAACCACAGCAATACGATGATTCGACAAATTGCTTACAGTACAATATTTGTAAACATTACCACTACGTTACTGTATTGAAAGATATTACAGTACATCAGATATCTCGATAATGTGACCTCTGAAATTGCGATATTGTAGAACACCATACACTATTGGCAATTTTGCATGAATAGGCCAACGTGCATGAACATTTTTTTATTCAATAGTGTACGACTGTAGAATATAGAGTAATGTTGTTTACTACAGAAAAGTTCAATAAATTCTCAAAACTGTAGATATGGGTTTAACTTATACATATAATGGAAAATTTGTCATACATAAGGCTGCAAAAATTGAATTTAGTACGCAGGTGTGAATTAAAACAAATGTAAGAGATGTACTATGGATATATGAGGAAAAAATATATCATTCGGGCTTTGCCAGTACTCGTTTAAATGGTATAAATTTGCAACAAAAAAAATTTACGGTGGTAACTTATTATTGTTATGTTTATGGAAATGGCAATATCCAGACATAAGCGATATCTGACAAACCATTTTCGATACTTAATATATCTTTAATATTGAATCAAAATTGTTTTATATCACAACAATTTTGAAGAATTGTTGTTGGCCCTACGATACAGCACGGTGCTTGACTTATTTACTTGGAAGGTGACATTAGGAAGCTGTAGTAGTTACACATCTTGATGGACCGCGGTGGTGTAGGGCTTAGACTACTCGCCTCTCACATAGATGAACTGGGTTCGATTCCCGGCGGGGTCGCTCCCGGATTTTCGCATGTGAAAATCGTCTCGGACAATGCCGCTGACGACGGGATTTCTCGGGGATCTCCGTTTCTCCCGCCCTTGCATTCCGGCGTTGCTCCATACTCACCTCGTTTCACCCTCATCGGCTCTCAAGATCTCGATATTAAGAGCCGTCCAGATCTCTGCTACGGCTCTCTACACTGTACATCTTGATGCGCGATGGTTGGATGGCAGGCTCAGAAAGACGTGCGGGCCTCGCGACGCTTTCTTTGATTATCTCCTTGCGCGTGCGTCCCTTTATCCGCGCCACGCAAATAACGCGACGCTAGAGCGCGCCAAGCGAGCACGCCTGATTGGACGCGACAGTTTTGTCGGACCATTTCTCTCTCCCCCGGCAGCGCGCCTCCAAAATAACCCTCCTTCAAGCCACCAACCCTCGCGCCCTCCTAGCGCTCTTGCAGTGCGGGACACGCCACGTATATTTTGTCGGCCGCGGCCAGCCGGGTAATTAATTTCCCGTCTTGCGGGGAATAGATTACGTCGCCCTTATTCTCCCTCTGGCGCCGCAGCCAGACGGATGAAGTCATTCTTGTCGTAGCTTTCGCGAAAAGTTGTGTGTACCACCGACGAGTTTTTTTGTTTGGGTTTAGTAGGTTTATACATAACTCCTGCCACGTCTTTTATTACAACGCTGATTCCCTTAATCTGAGCTTAAGGAAGTGGGCTACACTGTTAAAAAAATATTTCCTTCATTTTACGGAAAAGTGCTGGTAAAAATGTATCCAGAAGTGTCCGTAAACTCTCCGTAAATTTTCGGACACATTGATTTTCAGAAAGGGACTTTCCGTAAATTTCACGGAACCTCTCCGTTAATTTCTAAGGTAGTTTTCTGTACTTTCCGTTTGCAATAAAAAGAGATAATGAAAATGTCTAATTTTCGTTATGTGGGTGTTCTACCGTCTATAAAAAGGATATTAAAAAAGTTAAGATTTTTTTACTTAAGCGAGGTTTGAACCCGAATCAAAAAATTGCCATTAACCTACAACTCTCACTTGAAAACTGTGGTATAACTTCTCTATTTGTATTCCAAACACAAAAGAAAAAAATCAGTTTCTATTAAATTTTGTGTATTTTTAGGGTTGCTAAATGTTACAGACGCCTGATTTTTTTTTTTTTTTTTTTTTTATGTTTGAAAGAATAGGTCATAGTCACGTGGTTAACATTAACTGCCACAGAAACGATAATTTTCTTGTAACAGTGGCGAAGAAAGCTTCGTGTAGAATCTGCATTGTTCGTCCCCGTAACTCGAAGCCAAAGGGAATACGGAGACTTTCCGTATTTTGTATTTACGGAATTAACTCCGTTTTTCGTCATAACGGATTGCCTTTCCGTATATACACTGTACATTTCCGTAAAACATTCCGTAAATATACAGACTTTTTTAACAATTTACCTGGCTCTTGAACTGCATTCTTCTTGACAACATTTTTTGAACCCCAGACGAGAATGGAGTAGTAATTTATATATATCGCACATTTGTAAATATTATTTTAGAGCCTTCAAACATCGTTAAAGACATCTTTCGCAGACTGCGATTTCTTAAAACATACTCCCGGGCACAGGAGCGAAACTACGATAACCGCCTGTACAGTACTTCGATGCAGATGTTCCATAAGTAACACATGGCCCCCGCGTAAGTGTTACATAGGCACACATATGCGATACGTTGAAAACACTGCGTGCAAGTTGAGAGACTTGAGCGCAGTGGCGATGGCACATTCGATGTGCGATATCGCTTCTTCGCTTGTCTACTTCAAACACAACAATAACTCCATGTAGACGACTGCCTTAACGTTTAGCTCCCGCGTACTCCGTCTCCAGGCGAATTCTGGAATGGTACCTTGCTCCAGTCCATGCCTAATTATTTCCCCGCCCTTGCTTCACTGAGTAATTTGCTCCGTCTCTAATGAACTCGCTGTCCACGAGACGTTAAGCCCTACTATACGATGTTTACGGTAAAATGAGCACTTTTGAAAGTACTGTTTAAGCTTTACTGGTATGCACGTTGTGTCTTCTTCCACCTTATCTAAAATTAACATTGCAACGGGCCTCAGCACTTAATTCATACGTCGGTAAGGTGAAACTGTGAAATTATTAGGAAAGTAAATATTCTAGAAATCTGCTCATTTTTGCACTTCGATGAGTTAAAAAATTCGAAAGCGTGAGAAAAAATTTAAGTTATCACAAATGGTTACCTAACACGTTTTAATCGACTTTATATATGGAACTACTTTCCGTCCATCGTTACAACTTTACTGAGCGCATGTTACTCAATGCGCCCGTTAAAATATATGCAGGTAGGAGCAGTGACTTTTTTATAAGATTGATTTCAAAAGTGCTCACTTTATTGTGACCAGCCTTTACCCACTTTCAGTCGTAGAATTATGTTCAGAAATGGAGACATTCGGTATCAGAGTACGCCAAAAATGCGTCGCTTAACGCCTGGTCATACGCAACCATCGTCGTAAGTGTGCATTGCTCGTTGCTGATCTCGCAGGCAAAATCACCAGCACGAGGTGGTTGAGTAAGTGTCACGCGGTATATAAACGCTATTCAGCTCTCGATTCTGCGTTGTCTGCACCGCACACTTCATTGGTGCACTATATTCATGTCTAACTGTTCCACTCATCCATGTTTGTAGAATCTCTTACTACCGAACACTATGGGTGGTTTTCATAATTATCTTGAGCACTAGCTTCGTCAAGAAAATCTTATTCGATGTCTTAAGTTAGCATTAACATGTCACGAACAATACTTAAGCTTTAAGCTTGTCTCAAGCACAAGTAAACATGGTGATCGTCATGAAGGGCGTCTTATTTTTGTGTGCCTTACTACTGAATATTTCTGTTGCATAGTCACTGCTTGCTTGAGATAGCAATTTCGCACCACGTTTCATAGTCGTCACGACCTTGCTTAAGACGGTAATTCGGCAAGACGCAATTTTTCGTCAAGTTCATTGTAGAGGTGACTTGGGACCATGTTTTTATAAACGGCGGATGCTGTAAGTTTGTGTTATGTGTAATAAGTAATGTCGATATTTACATTTTTACTGGATTTTTATTTTATTTTCGGAAAAGCACCTATTATAGATAATTACCCAGCTCAGTTCTCCAAGGGTTACAAGGACTCACTCATTGTCACTTGTATGATTCAGCGAATATAAGCATGGCGGGAATAACAACGTGTTTTTCAAACGATGAACAGTATTCGAAGACATTATCAGAAGATGTCAAACACAACCAAGGTTTGCATTTGTCGTTTGGCTGTTATACCGTAATACCATTCACAACTTACTATCCCAGGTAACTATCCACAATAATCACGAGGTGCTGGAAGTCTAGTGGTAACGATGCCTGGCTGCTACTCCGGGGGTCACGGGCTCCAATCATGTCAATGCCGTCGACCTCCCGTGGCGCAGTCGGTTGGTGCGCCGCTGGTCTGCGGTGCGGGAGGTTCTGGGTTTGAATTCCAGGTAAGGCATGGCTTTTTATGTTATAAGTTAGTTTGTAATCCGTCGCCTGATAAGCCTACAGGTATAAAACCAGGGGACGTCAATAAGCCCTTTACAAAAAATTATAAAACCAGAAGATAATCACTTGGTGAAATGCACAAGAGCGGATGGTCCAGGGCCGCAATTGATGTAAAGGATGTGTATATCACGTAATTTGTGTGCATATATTTTGGACAAACTGAAAGTTTTTACCTGCCGTAGTGTAAAATTGCACAAATACTTAAAATGTGTTTTCTTTGTTGTAGTACGTACTGAAACAACTACTTGCTTTAATACAATTACAAGCACAGAGACTTGATTATTTTACTTAATTAAATAGCATATTTACTGTGACTTAAAGGTACAAAATTACACGGATGTTGGCGGGAATTCTGGTGCCACATATATTGTGTGTAAAATTACACAGTTTCTTTACAGTGCACGGTGAAGTAACAGAACTTGAGACCTGCTCGGGATCGAACTTTAAATCACACTGCGGGATAATGTTACTAGTCTCACGATGACCGAGAGAATATGCTACTGAACTGTCATTCCGATATTGTTCGTGTAGCAGGCCCTATGACGACATTTACGGTGGATTTGTTTCCTTTAACATTTTGAGAACTATATTAACTGAAGGAAAATTTGTGTATACTTCACATGATTATCTTTTTTCTAAGTTTAGCAGCACACTTGAGTATATAAGTAGTTTGAATTAATGGTTGATTAAGAAGTAACTAAACGTTAGCCATTTCAATAATGAATGTATAGGAATGCTTAACTCCATTATCAAGTAAGATTACTAGAAAGCGAGGATTATGTTCATCTTCTCAACTAGCTCTTACAAATCTGTGAAATGAAACCATCGCTTTCTCTGCTATCGTTTGGCAATGTTTCATACCACTGCGAATGGATTATGATTCACTAGTCACTTTCCGCTAAATTTAAATGACATTTATTTGGGCGCTAAACTTAACAAGGTACAGTACGCTGTAGATAAGGATGTTCCAATTCCATATTATTACGACTTTCACTTTTATGTTGTTACTACATATTTCCTTTCCTCAATAATTTTATAGTTTTGTATGCATGTATAACTCTTGCTATAAACCAAAATTTCAAAGTAATTATAATTAAAAACAATTGTTTGTAAAATATTTACGTTGTGTCTGTGGAGATTTCCTCTAATACGATAGCGCTAACCTCTGTTTATATCAACATAAATGAAGTCTGATTTGAAACCATACGGATTAATATTTTTAGGCGAAAACTTTATGCAACTTATAAATAATAGTATAGCGATAAGTTATTTCTCAAGTTTCATTTCCTTAACAATTAAAGAGATTAGAAAACTATATTTATTTAAACCAATCTTTCAGGGAAAACAATGTTGTTTCACAGCAGGACACTTATTTATCTTGTATTTATTAATTATTATTTAAAACGATTTATTAATCTTAAGTATTGCAAATAAAATATTGGTATCACATACACAAATGCGTTCCTGGATTAATGAAAACAAAATCGACTGATTTAAGTTAGTATTTCCGCCTGTGAGATTATAAATGATAAATAATAAGTTGACCGTGATCACGGCTACACATGTAGCAAAAGTAACAGGGGTTAAACGTTATTGACCTCAAAATAATTTTTAGAATATCCCATATGCGAAGACCTGAAAAACTCCGCAGTCAAATAATCTGCAGACTAGACTCTACAGTCTTATGTACAAATACGCTGATATTAACTGCACGTTGGATGTCTGCTATCACAGTGGAAGACGAGGATTGGGCCAGCGTTCTCCAGGAAGTGCACAACACCGTGTGTACAAATGGCTAACGTCATATAAACAGACTTGTTTTGAATTATAGCTTGTATCAAAATGAACCCGCAATATTCTTCAGGCCTCTACCCATAGGTCGTGACCAACCCAGTGTTTAAATATTTATTCTGAGAAATAAATTGTTGCAAAAAACGCACACATCCAAAATGGTGGGGCCACCATATATTACTGTGACAAACGGGGCATATATAAAAAAATCGCGATAACTTTTAAAACAAATATGTTAAAATAAAATATGCTTGGACTATAAAAGTATGTAAAAATACTATCACTGTGTATATATTTTGCCATGTATAAATAAAATAAGTAAATCCATAGGCATAAACATAGATTTATAAAACAATTTACTTTGCCTCTGCAGGGGACCAGCTGCTTTGCAGATTTTAGCTCGTGCAGCAGGCTGGAGATCTTCACATAAAAATGTGTGGGAAAATGTCAGTGTGGACGTGAATGAAGTGTGGATGGAGGGAAGAGAGCGCGCGACCTGAGTGCCAGTTCCCAGGCGTATAAATCCCAGACCGACACAAACGCCGACAGGTGCTGTGCGAACTTGCCGCGACACAATGCCGCGAGCTGTCCCTCCCTGTTCTCACTGTCTCCACACGAACTTCGCCGTCCAATTGTTCTCACGGAGCGCTGCGCTGCGCCCGGTGTGTCTAGCAGCGCCGCGATTGTCTCCCAAACAACAACCCGTCTGTCAACTCAGACGCTTGAGGGAGGTGTACAACTTTTGCACATTCCGCCTGCCGTCGATCACAAGGTTAGGCGATTCACACGCTCGGGCGAGTCGATCAAGGTATTGCGGCAGGGCACGCAGAAAAAAAAAAACTAATGTTCTTGCAACAAAAAAAAATACTATTGAGGCATTTCTTTAAACGTTTATATAGTAGTAGCATTAGTAACGTTCTAACAAATCAAATAATGTAAATTATTAACAAAGACTTAATGCAAATATACTGGTGAAGTGGTATTGCAATAAAGACTCTTAAAGGCTGTTCACGTTAAAGAGAGCACTTTTGAAATGAACCATTGATAAAGGTCACTGCCCCTGCCTACATATATTTTAAAGGGCGCACTGAGTGACATTCGCCCAGTAAAGTTGGTAACGATAGAGGGAAAGTAGTTCCATATCTTAACGTCGGATAAAAAGTGTTAGGCAACCATTTGTGAAAACTTGAATTATTTTTTTCCCGTTATGATTTTTTTAATTCACCGATGTGTAAAAATTATCAGGCATGTAAAATATTTACTTTACTAATAATTTCACTGTTTTACTTGACCGACGTATGAATAAAGCGATGAAGCCCATGTCAATGTTAATTTTACGTAGGGTGGAAGAATACACAACGTGCATATAAGTAGATCATAAGCAGGGATTACAAAAGTGCTCATTTTACCGTGAACAGCTTTTTATTATGTTGCAGCAACCAAAAATTGTATTACACTAAAAAAAGTAAAAAAAAAAAAATGTGTTAATGCGACATTAAAGAAATGTACAACGAACTTGAGTTTACACTGACTTGGCGTTGTAAAATGGCGCATAATAGTGAACAACGACAACAACCACGTAAAAGGAAACCACTATTGAAATATTTAAAGCATAGTATGAGAACTAAGTGTAGCTTACACCAGCCCTTAAGTCTTGCAAAGCAGTTAGTGTGCGCCAACAATACATATATTTACAGAGTATAAAGTATTTCCACGTAGAAAGAGAACTGCACTTTGTCGTTGTGTAGTGCTGAATACCCACAATCTGAAACACAATCAAGCATATTGAGTTAAATCAGTTGGTAAAACGTGAAACACTTAAGGCGCGGATTAAATTCCCCTCCCACCAAAATTTAGTTTTGCTTGGGTATATTTATTTTGTTACAATATAATTGTACTTACTTTTTATTAAATCGGATTTTTTTTTTAAGCATAGACAATACCAGCAAAATTTTAACACAAATGTTAAGATCAATGCAACACAATATTTGATTTGCCGCAACACAAATACCACTTTAATGTTACCAGGATCATTTTAATTTCAAGAATGAAAAGAACATTTTGAAAGAATAATAATAAAAATAGTTTTAAGCAGTAAGACCCGAAAATAATACGCCGTTTTACATACTAACTTAATATATGATTTTTCACACATTTTCTCCACGTAAAGTGTGTATGAATATGTAAATAATTTTTTAATCTTCATAATTTTATTATTTTAACATCAGATGTTGCGATGGCAATCATATTGTTTAATTGACTTAGGTCATATAGTTTAAATTTTTGTATTTTCAAAGTGTAATTAATTTTTAGTTTTATTTTGGGTCTCACATTTGTTAGTGTTTCAGGGATTGATTATTTGTATGTACATCTCCGTTTCTAAACCACGAATTCTATGTTTTCTTTCGGTTAGGCCGCTGGAAGTGGCTCGTTAGGCGGGTTTGAAAGCATTTTTGTTTTGATTGGTCCACAAGTTCGAACCCTGCCGTGTGATTGGCTGGTATGGTAGGCCCACTTCGTAAGTACCAGCCCGGTGAGCTATATCGTGCTCTCCGCCATGAGCTCTTCAACCGTACAGACGTAGCATAGGACGCTAGCCCGAAGTGGGTTAAGCGCAGAGTTTTAATTAGTGAGTTAAGGTATCCGATACCTCCTTTGTACGTCGCTTCTTTTAATTGTTGTTGCCAGCAATTAAATTGAATGCTTGGTAAGTATCGGGACGACGGTTACGTGTAGAAGAGAAGACTTTAACGTAATAAAGCACCCTGCCCTACCCTGGTTCCTGCTGCAGGAGCATCCCGCTATACGTCATATTGTGGAGAATAAAGCAGATTGTTTCTGCAAGAGCTACAGTCATCAACAGATAAGCTGCAATCAGTTTTTATACGTAAGGATACGGATTGATGGCTTCCATTTGTTCTGGAAGATTTTCCCAGCGACGTCGTAGTGAATATCTAGGATGTACTGTTCCCAGCTTAATTTTAACGCGAAGAACTGAGAGTGTGTTTTGAGTTCTCGCTGAGTGAAATGATTTTAATTTTTCACACTTCAGCGTAATTTTTACTAAACAGTAAATGTTTCTGGAAGTACTTTTTCTTTAAGACTTGGCAAGCTACACGTAACGGCTAGGCATCACCATTTTCAACGGTATTAGGTCTGTTTGTCTTCCAGCTGTTTGCCGATTGCCATCCAGGATTTTTATTGAATTATTTTATACCTTTCAGTACCACTTAAATTAGATTAGAAAAACTATAAAAGCGTTAAAAATTCAAAAATTTCCAAAATGCATGTGTCGACTACATTCGTGTAGAATAGTTACACTTTGTCCTCCAGTCTACCATGAAAATCAGTCAAATTTTAAGTGCTCTAGATAAAAGTTGATTGCAGCTCGCACACAAAGGATGTGTATGTTAGCTGTTGTGCAGTACGAGAAGATATTGCACGGTGAGTTTTCCAGCTTCCCTGCCTGTGGGGGTCCGGGACAGCAGCGTTACTACACAGGTGACACGAATATCGTCATACATATCCTAGACTGTTTTGCATTTGTTCTTCCTAACACCTCACTTAATGTGTTTCTATGTACTTTGAGTATGGATATGTCTGTCTAGCAGTAATCAAAGGAACACTGTGCAGCAAGGTTAAACACTCTACGAAACCCACCACCAAATTACCGTGTGAGTAACATAAGCAGTTTGGTTCAGGCTGGTGTTGTTCTGTTCTGGTCCACACCATGTGCTTTTAATCCACAATGTTTGGAATTACGTAATTATGAATGCGGGAAGTTGTAAAGAGTTACTTACCAGTAAGTACACTTCTATATGCATTACACCAAGCCAATTAGATTGCGAATGGTAACTGACACGTGCATCAAGTATAAAATGCGGTGTCTTATCCACAAGACTTTCACATATATTTTACATAATCTGGATATTACAACAAATTGGCTTTTCCATATTCTCCTAAAGTAATTTATGCATGTATGTACCATCATTTACATTTACACTTTACATAATATTTACAAAGCAGTAGCTACAAATGACTCTAAAACGCAAGCCATGTTCTGTTATGCACACACAACCAACTTGACACTCTTGCAACTTGTACGCCGTTCAAGACTATTTGGAAGAAGTATAGGCATAAACATTACATATTTCCAATTACAAAGTCAAAATAGCTATACTCTTATGAACTCCGCAAGCCTCTCAATAATACAACATTTTTGCGTGCTAAGTTACACTTGGTCTTAGAGAAACAAAAAATTGGTACATAACAGCAGATTTATTTCCAGTTCCCATACGCGTTACACACAGGCTTTGATGCTGGAAATCGAACAAAATTAAGCACACAAATATTCAGGAGACAGGTAAGCGAGGTTACTGGTACGTTTTGCCTTCAATCAAAAGTAAATAATCTCTGACAATCTTTTCTCCTTCCTTTTGAGTAGCTATGCAGATTCCTTCACACAGCAGACTTTTCTCTCTAAATCTGTGGAGATTTATTTTCTCCTGTAATTTTGCTTTAACGAATATGTTGCTTACCACTTGAGTTTTCAGTTTAAGTTTCTTACGTAGATCGCAAACGTTGTGTCCTCTAGGGGGCCGCTTAAGATCGTATTTAGTGTGATATTTGTACCTTAAATAATATATTTTCAGGAAACAAATATTGTTTTCAGTTACGTGTATGAAAGAACATTTTTTTTTTCATAATACTTAACTATAGGCTGTTCACGGAAAAGTGCGCACTTTTGAGGACCAAGTTACTTTTTATCGTCCATTTTTTTATCTTTCTGCCAATATTGAAAATAAATATTGTCATGTAAGTAATAAACCCAGTGTATACATTTCATCGCAACGTCTGAGGTTAAAATAAAAAATTATATTTATTGGTTATTATTCCAAATGAGACGGCTTCAAAAAATACTCACTTCGCCGTGAATAGACTATAGTAAATTGCACGAAATAAAATTACTTCTCCCCGAAACCTTTCTTTAAACATTTTTACCAACAATATTTATCCATAAAATATAATGTAAAAATTTATTTGTATTTCGAATACCATAAGTTCATTACAGTGTCGCTGCCAGAGTTTATAGAGACGTTTTTAACATAAATAAATGTTGTTCCTATCTTGAAAAAAGTTGTTTATTGTCTCTTGAGTGAGCTAATATTTTCTCATATCGTTCCGATTGTGGTGAATATGTCAAACTCATAAAACAAATATATTTGCATAGAGCTTTATTTCTGTTTATGATGTTACCTTCTGAATACACCTATGCTTTGGTGTGTTTAGAATACCTAATATTCTGTGAAGTCCCATTCTACAATAACGGCTTCAGTTTCTTGGGCACCTATACTGCTGACAAGTCTCATTTTTGTACATGACGGTACGCAATTGGTAATGTAGATTGTTTCTGCATTACTATTCTCTTTTAATTTTCAACATTCATTGACTATCTTTTAAACCAATGTCTTAAATTTGTGAAGGACCAGATTTTTCCGCACATGTTAAGACGGTAACTCCCAATTTTACAAAATTTATGCTAAGGAATCTTAGATATTTGAAGTTATTTTGTGTCCATTGCCATGAAAATGAAATAGAAGAAAATATTCATATGCAATTGTTTAGATTCAATAACAAATAATGCATTTCACAGCAAATATTAGCAGGGATGTACCTACCTTATGATTCTGCTCTCATGCAACGGAGCTCCTGTATCACATCGATTGTAATGGGTATTCAAGTACTTGGGTTTGAAATTCACATTTGAATTCCTAGAAGAGGGCAATTTCTAGATGAACGACACGAAATAATCTTTTAAAATAGTTTTAATATTGTGATTTATAATATCATTTAAAATAAAAAGTTATTTTTTTGCATGAGAAAATTTTAATTCAATGTAAAGACAGCAACTCCTAAAATTTCATAAAATGATTTGAAGACCACAGCAGGTTTTACGGCACTCGCAAATTTTTGTTCTGGTAAACATAATATATTCAAATCACGGTTAATTCACACTTTTTCTAACTGCAAGCATGTAAACACAAACTTTGCTATCTGACTTCTAACTTTTATCTGTTAAGTGCTTTGTTTACTGCTTTTAGCTGTTCAAAGTATGCTGTCATATTTCAAAAACCATTACATATGAAAGTTCGAAATTTTTGCCCATAACAATATTTAGGTCAGCTTTATAACATTTTTTACAATGTCTGTATTGATGATAGTTATTATAGTTATTATTGTACATATTGTTGACATATTTGCGTTATAGACAATGTTACAAACTACACATAATAAACGTTAATATTGCCGCGACTGTGTTTACAACTTCGGGGGAAACAACAGTAGTATTTAACCTCTTTTTATTGATCTTTGTTGGGTTATATCGTCAAAAGTACGGGGTTAGTTTGAATAAATATTGAAACTAAGGAACGACCAGTATAACGAAAATAAACAATAAATTCAAGCACGAAACTCGTGTCGTTTATTTTTTTTACTTAACAGCGACAAGCGTAAAATATGTAGTATACCCAGAAATACGTCTACCATAACTTTCATTCCGCTCATATTTCTATTCATTGGAACTTGCTGATTTCTAGGTTTATTTAATTATTGATGTAAATTTATCTTGCTGGACTTAGTATTTTGTTGGGATTGTGACAAATATTCAAACCACAGAAACGTAAGCACGTTAAACAATTGTGTTTCAAACACCTAGGGCAAAGTTACAAAATTGTGATAAATAATCAGACGTAACTTTCAAATAATAAGCTGTGAAACAGTTTACGAATAAAACGTATAAATTTCGCACGTCCGAAATTTGCAATCACGTACACAAAATGGCCCAACATAACAACTACTATGCAAAGAAAACAATACCCTTTCACACGCAGCGGACACGACATACGTTACAGTATATTTATTCCTGCTGTAGAAACACAGATTTATGACAATATTGTTAGTTTCCTGGGTAGGTTTAAAATACACAACGTGTAGAAACTTGCTGTGGTGATTTTAAGTATTTTTCGAAGGAAGGAAAATGCAAGACTTCGTTCAGCAAAGAGCAACATGCCATATCATATCTCGCCACATCTGCCAACTTCGGAATTGTAACCGTCCCGCCATTCCCATGAAAATATATTACATACGTATTCAAGCATAAAAATCTCATTTCATTTTTAAATGATAAACTTGGAAGAGTCATTATTTTTTCCGTAAAAGTATTATATATGCTTAAATTGAAAACCTGTATAATTTCCTAGATACTGCTAGGTGCTAGAGCTCCGAAACTTTCACGAGAGAGAGAGAGAGAGCCAAGCTGCGCCTATTCAAGTTTCCTCCCCAAACGGAAAAAAAAAAAAAGTGTTACTAGGGCTTACGCACCCAATTTTGCGCTGATACTTTAACAGTAATGATGAACGCTTCCATCAGTGCTACCTATAAATGTAAATATTTCAATAGGCAACTTTTAATTTACAAATAGAATACCAAAGAACTGCGAACTACTTATTAGCCGTTGCAAACACATCACTGCTCTCATTGGTGTTAATTCGTATTCAGTACGAAATAAATGTTACAAGTTACAAAATATACTAAGTTAAAATTTCAGTTAATGAAAAAATATAATACTCTGAAATTAACCACAGTGTTAAATATTCGTGTATGCAAGTTATTTAAAAAACTGGTTGACATGTTTCTCCTAGGTTGATTTTTCAAAGGTTTATTTCAAAACGTCGAAAGAAACCGTGAATGGACCATTAAAATATTTTCTATGATATTTGTAGTTAACTAGTTGATCAACTTCACATTAAAATACGTGTGCTCCCTTACGAATATCATTAAACCGTATGTCACGTTACTTTTGACTAGCCATAATTTATCTATAGAATACACTTTGACCCTGCATAAACTCTAATATTGGCAACTGATATATTTCCTGCGAGCCCTTTTTTTAAGCATCCACGTCCATTTACACGGCATAATTAAAACCGATGTTACAAGAAAAATTAAATATTTAAGAAGGGATTTGTGAAAATCAGTTGCAACAAGCAAGGGCGTAGCTGTAAAAACAAGTAGGGGAACAAAAAGTTCCTCATATGAGTAAATCTGAATGTGAGAAGGTTCTCCACAGCCAGGTATCAGAAAAGCGCCTAGGGTTTTGTCCCCAGAGACAAAGTGCGATCCGTTAGGGAAAAGAGTTTTTTATAATGGCTAGGATTGGGGCAGGAAAGAGACAGGTGTGCGGTCTAGTTGCTGGCTCCAGGTGTAAGGGCGAGCAGCTTCCTTCCATTCCGAAGCCCGGGAGCAAGGACCAACCAAATGTAGGACAAGCCCAGCCTGAAAAAGGGGGGTGGGGGTGAGGCAGGCAAGACATGTGAACTGCCGGCACCATCTCGTTTTTGGATCCATCACTGTGACTGCATCTGTCAGGCTGGACCTCTGTCATAAAGATAGGTCTGGCAACTGCTATCCTTTTGCCTTGGTGTAATGCTTACGCTTAGTGTAGGTCGCGGCGGCTTGCGAACAAATAGCGCTAGTGCAGGCTGACCCGCTTTTGACATGGGGTATATGGGAGTTTGAGATTTTTGAATAATATTAAATAACGCCTTTTTATTTTCATATGTCCGTTCGGCATAAAGAATTGCAGTATATTTAGGTGCGTTTGAAGTTAGTTTCGTTTACGATAATGTTTTGCTATGGCAGCATACACAGTTCTTATAAACCTATGCATCGCATTTTTTCTCGCACCATGTTTATTGTTTTTGTTTTTTGTAATTAAGGTTATGGTTCGACAAGTCCAAGTTTATTTTATTCCGCGATATCGTACATCGTGCCTATCAGCACAGCATTATAGGACATTTTAATAAAAAATATTGTATAAAATATTTTTCACTATAAAGTAAAAATACAATTATGTACCCAGTACAAATATATACTACTGCATTGTCATCATGTCCGCTCATATGACGAAATGTGTTTTAAGTGTGTTTAACAACTGCTCAATAGAAGATCTTACTCAGCAGAAGATATTTTATATATTTCTTAAAGTTATTAAAGTTTATTGAGGTTATCGAGTCTGGTAGCTTATTATATATATGTATGTATTCCTTTCAACTCAATAGATACTTCTCTTGTACAAATTTGTCCGGTGGTAATATACTCTATAGGTACTTATTTATATTCCTTGTGGAATAATGATGGAAATCAAAATTGTTTCAGATATTCGTTTTTGTTTGAGTGAATAAATTAATAATTTCAAAAATGTAGATTGATATCAATGATAAGTGTAATTTTTTACATAAAGGCCTGCAACCTGTATTATACCTATTTGCTTTAAAGCTTATTCTAATGGCCCTTTTCCTAGCTACAAATGTTTTGTTAGCATAATTGCAGATCCCCAAAATAATATACCATATGGTGATGCGTTGCTCAAGCGATGATACACTGGTTTAAAGTATTGGGGTTGTAATACTTCTACTAGTATGTGTGAGGCCTAACTATTTTATTTGGATGTATTATTATTTGCCAAATTTAGGGTAGTGGCAATATTTACAAAATAGTTATTAAATTCATTAGCAACATATAGTGGTCGCGATATGATTATATTTTTTCAAGATAAATGAATTTTTATATTTTCTCTATACTGAACTTTAAAATTATTCATTTTTTATTGTTCCAAATGACCCACTTATAGAGCGAAGTGATAAACTGCGATACCGCAAAATAATTTGTAATTGAAATCTGGACAAGCAGTATGTGAAAAACACTTCGTGCCAGTAAATACTATGCAAAAAGGTACTTATGGATAGCAGCGGAACAATTATGGCCAAAGTAAGTTTGTAATTGGTAACATTACAAATTTTTCTTAGTCTCATTCCTGTAAAAAAATCGGTTTAAAAATTTTTATGTATAAACGAATATTGCAGGGAAATTGTGAGGTACAGATGTAAACGTAACATCAGAAAAACCTGAAAACCAAAGTCAAGCTCCAGAAATCTGATGACATTCAAATCTTCACCAATTAGCTTGCCAAGTACAGCAAAGTGGGTGTACGGGGGGAAAGGGCCATTATGTGCTTCATGTTTGCGCCATCTAATGCTCTCTTAACTAAAGCGCGGGGAATCGGAGTGGTGTAGATTTGTATGTAAACAGTTTCCAGGAGCTACATATATAAATAAATGTATGTATAGTAGTATTGAATGTAACAATCTATCACGGGTATGCAAAGAATGGGACATGTACAAAACCTACCTATGCACAATGATAAAGCAAGCCAAGGGATTCGCCATACAGTTAATTAGTAACATATGGTTCAACAGAATAAATGTGCACATTTTCACTGCACACTATTTCAGGTTTCTAACAGACAGCTGCCAAGAATATTCTCTGTCGTTGGCCAATTCAACAGCTCTCATGTGAGCCACGCTTCGCCTTGCATAAAAAAAAACCTGTAATATAACAAATATTCTAAAATATCTGGCCAGAATTGCACCACCAAATTCATAAAGGCATAGCTGATACACAACCGACGAAGCTCTTGAACTTGTAGCCACCATTCTGTATTCACAAATATCAACATATTAATTGTTCATTCTTTGTACTGAAAACTATTTTTCAGCTAATTATTGCTCGTTAGACCACAACACAGGGAAAATCACAAACATTGTCAAACACGAACAGATATGACCCAGCATGTATGGTAATTTCTTGCAGTAAAAAAACTGACAATTTTCACTGCAGGGAACTGTGCAAACCTACGAAATTTTGTAACTGAGTACACAGAATTTAAGTATTGCTAAAGTTAATTTATTTATTTATTTACTTATTTACTATCAAATGTATCAAGTGATCCTATGATGAGCAGGAACTCTGGGATATAGCATTAATCAAAAATGTTACAAAACAAACATATAACTACACAAAATATTTATAAATATTTCCTATGGCTCTTTTTGGAATCTGATAACAGTGATAGTTTTGAGAAGAAGGTGCCCACTGAATGTTACAGTATGACATAACAGCATGAAAATATGAAAAATAAATTTGTTTAAGGGAGAATGTCTTTAGATGACATGATAAATTATGTAAAGTGTAACACGCTGCGCTTAGTTTCGGGACTATGTTATCAATATGAGTATTTCCATAAAGATGACTGTCAATATGTAAGCATAAAATATTGTAGGATGGCTTTCTTTCAAATCATAGTTTCTATATTTTATTAAAAAGCTATAGTCCTGTTGTTTTTATGTGGAGAATTTTATTAAAACTCTTTGATCCCAGTTCAAAGAAAGATTATTTGCTCCAAACAATTTATCTAGTTATGAATAGTCTAATTTAATGACGCCATAAGTGCTGTCAGATTCTCATCTTTAAACGAAAATTTAGTACGTATCATCCACAATGAGTAGTATGTTGGAATACAGATAATTTGTATCTAGCATATTATAAATAAATAAACGTAATAGAGGGCAAAGGATGGAACCTTTGAGAACAATGTTTGTTTACCTAACCCTTTTTTTAGGGTTGAATTTATGCCATCTGAATTTATTGCAACCTGCTGATATATGAGACAAGTAAGATGTTAACCACGATAAATTACGTGCCTCCTTGGAGGGAATTCAGTGGAAAGTGGCTGTTTTTATTTCACTGCAGACCACTTTACAGCCGTATAACTGTATTGGGTCTTCTACCCACTGCATCACCGCAACCTCCTGACAGTGTCTTAACTTATTGTATGTGTCTGGCATGCGAGATGGTCATTCAGCAGTCTCACTCAACATTTAGTGGTATACGAGAGGGTGAACACGCTCGTTAGATAGGCATAACAGGATTATTGCATTATCACAACTATGTCACCTCATCGCGGGGTGAACTGAGGAGAGCCACGTGGACGAACGGCCCACACCCTGGATGAGTCTCTCGGGCTCTGACACCCTTCAGAACTCTACGAATACAGTAGAAAGTAGATTATCCTGACTATAGGGACTAAAGGTAATTCGGAAAGGTAATCGAAAATTCGGATCATGGAAATATGTTGAAAATGAAGATAAACGAATTTCTAATTAAAAAAAAAAAAAAAACATTTTCACACAAAGTAAAATTTATTAGACGTGCAGAGAACACTAACTTATCCAAAACAGAAACTCTACATAAAATAAAAAATTAAATCGGTTAACAATAACCACCCTCCTCCTAGACGTGTTCACTGTGAACAACACGTGAAAGGGCACATCACAAGAGCACACAAAAGTGCTTGTCTCTCCTCCGCAGGTAAGGTAAACACTGTGACAAAAGAGACATTCGTGTTTTTACTATTCTCTTTATTTTTCAAACAAATCCAGACAATCGACTTTCTACTGTATTCTAAAACCTGGTATCGTAAGTCAAACCTCCCTCCTCCTGAGACCACGACATACCGTCAATGTCGATAATTTCTTGCTCTGTGGTGGGGAGCACATATATAGTGTTATAATTGGCTTCTTGTCTGCATCAATTGTGATATTGCATTTGACATGGTTCAGTATTGTTTTAGTATAACATGTTTTGAAGTACAGTAAATAATTTATTGAATAAATATGTATGAAAAACACACATGTATAGGTGAACGAAAACTGATCTGGCTCACAAGACCTGCAAGTGGCCATAGCTGCGAAAAATGCCAAAAATTGTGCAAACAAGATCACTTGACACAAAAATAAAAATAAAAAGCCTGTGAGTCGACGGAGGGATGTTGTGAACACTGAAGGTTACACATAAACAAAGTTCAGGTTACTAACGTTTAACGATTATGGCACACAAAAACTATCAGAACAAAAGTAAATCACCCTCCGTGACGTGATTCGTGTGCAACACATACGGCCAGCTGGATCCGACCAACTGGGCCACACTTAGACTGGAATAATCCAGTTAAAACAAATACTGAAAATAATCCCACATGTTGCACTGGCTTACTATATCCATTAACACTTGTTAATTGCTATAACACATTGTACAACAGGCAGTGTGCTCAAATACGTGGTGCCTAATGTGCTGATTCTAACATTTGCCCGCAGGCTTTAAACTACGTACGATTGATTAAAAAAGAAACATTTTCTGACATAATTACTGAGTTTTCTCTACATTACAAAGAGACTTTACACTGACTAGCTCATTCCGTTAGCGAATGGGTCACAGGACCTGTTCATGCATGAACATTTCTGTCAAGCATACATGAATATAGGGCACGGGCATACTAGCACTAAATATAAGATTACTGTAATGTGAGTCTCCACAAGTTGAATGACACGATATCAAAATAAACTAATCTCTCAAATTCATTTTACTGTAAACAGTTACAGATCTGTGAGAGAGATCCTCCGACTATAACACCAAATATCGAAGTACAAGAATGGTGTCTGGCTGGTGAATTCTGTGTCACTCGTAAAGGGATGTATTAGCCCTGGCTACCTGTACTGAAAAAAACACTATGAAAATGGAATGAAAATAGTTTTGTGTTCGGTTTTTAATTGTTTAACTGTCAGATATGAATTTGTCTCTGTTTGAATAGTATCCATAATTACTTCAGCCTGTTCTCAAACTGTAAGTTCTGTTTGATACTTTTCAAACTTTCAGAATATACCTACTGTTTAGTCGTTTCCAACTTGAAAAAAAAAAACATTTATTTTTAAAATGTAACAACGTACTGACCATAGTGTTTTTATACTGTGCTGAAAGTATTATTACACAGTAAAATCTCTGGCTTTCCTGGACAGTTCTACAAACATACTGTTACATAATACTCTTATCCTGTCAAGTAATTTCATTATTTGGTAAAAACAGCATCAGTACAGCTCATGCTCACTGAGGTGGTATACTTTATTAGAGTACCGTATTTAGTAATGAAAAAACAGGTTTGGCGTCTAAGGAAGATAGCTTTTAGTGTACTTGTATTTAACATGGTTCAGCTCCTAATGATGATGAGTGTTGGTTATCTTCAAACTACAACAGTGTTTACTACTGGAAAATTCCAAATTCTTAGCCTATTTAACTTTGAAAAGTTATATAGCTTATGAAATCTCCACTTTTGTATGTTGTGGATCAAGATTAGGATAAAATACAGTTTTATGAACTGAATGGTCAGCCCCAGAACCTGAATTTTGTTTATAATTGTTGCTGTGAAGACCAGCACTTATCTGAATGATCTAAATCGTATTGGAATATCAGCTCTTAATAAAAAATTTGTAGGCCAATATCACAAGTTCAATTTTTTTTCTTTATATTATTTTTTGAAGCTACTTTGGTGTTGTAGAATCATTTTTTTTTTTACATAATTGTTACCCTTCCTGTTCTGCACATTTGCTCAATTTTGTCTATTTTTTTTCTGTGTTTGGTAGGTAAAAGTGAATTTCCATCAAAAGTGGTAGGCATAATGTGCAGCCTACAATGCCTACTGGAAACCATTTTCCATGCCCATCGTAGGACTACCACTGGTCATGCAATAATTAATATCTTGAACAAGTAATGATCCCAATTTTATATTCACTTTTATAATACAATTTGTTTTAATGTATACTACTTGTGATTAATCACATGGTTAGCAAATCCTACTAGCAATTTCGAGACATTAATGAAAAATAACATGCAAATTATGCATCAGTTAAGAAACCGGTTGGTACAATGTTTACATAGTATTTGCTTGTTTTTTTGTCCTTCCCCATTATGGGAACTAACGAAAATATTTTGGTGAAAATCCACATCAAGTTTTAATGATTGTATTTAAGGTTACAATATTTAACCATGGCATTTGGGACTTCGCGAATGGCTGACGAGAGGTCCCCGTCTCCTGACGCCAGTGTCACGTGACTGATGTGTGGAGCACAAAGTATGCTTACTGAACGCTGCCATACAGTCAATAGGCCCTACATAAATGGGTAACTTCTTACCAGATTTGAATTGAGTAATAGCATAACATATAGTTCTTAAACGTAGCAATATTTCATTGTATTAGAATTTTGTCCATGTTTACATAATCAAAACTATTTACGCTGTGGAACAAACATTGCCTGGTCAATCACGACATATGAAAGTTGCATTTTGTCTTATATGCAGGTATGTTTATACTTCTCGGGATTTACATTATAGGCAGTGCCAAGTTGCGGTGGATTTTGCAATGAATAATTTAATGGTGTTCGTAAGGACATATTACTTTCTCAAATAAAAATGAAATTTTTACACAAAAATAGTTTTGTTATGCAAAAAATACCTGTACATATGTAATGTACATGTACACAACATGCGAATATTTACTTTAATATATGTAAAAAAAACATCCTTTCCAACACCACTAGCAGGATACGAGGCCTAGGGTATAAGGAGAATTCAGATTTGGAAAGTGACAACTGTGGTGGATCAGTGCATGTACTGGGGCCACGGTAGTGAAGTGGTCAGACTACTTGCCTTCCCCCAAGGCGAACTGCGTCCAATTCCCAATGGGGTTATTCCAGAATTTTTGACGTGGGAACTATGCTGACCGACGGGTTTTCTCTGGGCTTTCCCATTTCCGCTGCCCTAGCATTCTGGCGCTGCTCCATTATCATCCGCTCTCAAGACCACAATGTTAAGGCTTCCCAAATATCACTACTACAATGCATTAAATTTTGTCTTAGGCTATAGGTTAATATTTGGTCTTCCTATGTTCGACATTTTCTGTTCAATATCTTGGATTTAAGAATAAATATTTTTTTGTGTAGTTTCAGTAATTTTTATATGGCTTTCTGAGAATTTTAAAAGTTACATTATTAATGTTGGCAAAAAAAAAAAACTATTTTTGCCTTAAGTTTCCTATATTATTTTGAGTATTTTCATTTCTGAAGACCATTTTGTTACAATGAAGAACTTGCCAGTTGGTCAGTGCTGAGAGGACGCAGTGCCTTGAGGTATTGCTGTAAACAGCAACGCACTACATGTTGAAAAGCAGCGTTAGCAACTGTGCCTGGAAGCGTCTCACTGTTTGCAAGTTTGAGATCCTAGACTTTCATTTGGCAGTTGGAAACCTACTGACCATCTGAATCGCCCCAGGTACTGTAGGCACAACAGTCAATTGTGGCTCATGAAATACTTCAAAGTGAGAACATGCAGCAGAGCAATTCACTAACAATCAATGTGTTTGACTTGTGTAACAATCAGCTTGCATCCTATAGTGTACAGTATTTCCTTGGAGATGTGTGTAAGTAGGTCACCATACATCACAAACAACATGTGTAAACATGGAGTTTAATATGTAGGCCAACTGTTTATACAACCAGCCATGTGAATAAGAAATAGTTTTAGTGTAAGGCGGTTCACGATAAAGTAAGCACTATTGAAAACAACTTAAGAAAAATGTCACTGTCCCTGTCTGCGTATATTATAACGGACGCACTGAGTGACATGCCCCTAGTAAAGATGGTAATAGATTGAAAGTAGTTTCATATTTTCGGGTCGAATAAAAAGTGTTAATGTAACTATTTGTGATAACGAGAATAATATATTTCATTTTCTGTTTTTTTAATGCATCGAAGTGAAAAAACGAGCAGATTTATTAATTATTTACTTTTCTAACAATTTCACAGTTTCACTTGACCGAAACATAAATAAAGTGATGGGGCATGTGGCAATGTTAATTTTACATTACGCGGAAGAATATGTAACGCACACATAAGTAGATCTTTAGCAGGGCTCTCAAAAGTGCTCATTTTAACGTGAACAACCTATTGCCGCCCTACTATCAAAATGTAGAACAATGTAACTGTTAAAAACTGAAAACACTATTGCGGCATATAACATGTTAAAAACCAACATCATTCTTTACATTCTTTTTTCCCACAAAATGTAGTCATTATGGCACTTTGGCGTATGTTTTCTTGCCTCTTTCGGATTGTTGTAATTAAAGAAAAAAACATTAATTCAGTAAAATCTGCCATTGTTATCAAATTTTTTTTGTTGTGTTTCATATTGAAGTAGCTTATGAGTTGCTGTTCCATTTTCTTGTTAAATGCATAATAGTTTGTACTGCTATAAAGTATCATCTGGTCTTTTATGTTGGGCAAAGTGCTGGTATGAAATTATATTCTCATTTTAAAAGTTTACTGCAAGGTACCAGTTATGTAAATGTAATGTCACAGAAATTTTACTTAAGATAATTTTTTTTATTTTGGCGTATTTCTACAATACGTAAGTTGGAACATTTGTTCCCCCACTGCGTACTCTAGAACTCACTCCCACGCGCACTGTCACTTACCCTTGATCACTTCAACACCCGCAGTTCTACACATTCCCTTGATCCCTTTTTGAGGAAGTGATATAATTTCAAACACCCATTTTTATTTCGAAATTTTTAGGTTCCAATGCATATGTAATTGAAGAATCAACGAACTCAATACATTTTCATATGTTGTCTTGGTTTTTTGTACGACCAAATGTTCGGCAAACGACAGGGATAAGCTGCATAACTGTTATGAACAATTAAACTTACAGTGTAGGGCATATGTAGAGGACATCGCTATTGCTCCTAGTCGTATGGGATATTCAAGGTGCATTCATGCCCTTACCGAAAATTCTGGCAGTGACAATTCAACGTCACAGCCCTGATGCACTTTTCAGGGACATACAGTCAGACAAGGGCACCCGGCTCGTTAATTAGAACACACATTAAGTCAGTTTAAACTAACATGTTACTTTGAGCATGAACCTCAAAATTGTCGAACATTTTTTTCTTTTAACAGTACTCATGCTTTTTTGTGACCTACAGCTTTGTAGGTAGGAGTATTTGGAAAAACGAATATATTTACTTAAGTGTAAACAGACTTTCTCACAAGGGGGTCTGTTTAGTGTGGAGGACAATAAATTTTAATTTTGGCATTTTTTTTATAAAGGATTCCATTATATTTATAAAAGTTTTGCTTCATAATTTTCCTGGTCTTTGCAACTATCCTCACTTAAGCTTAATTCAAAAATGAAATGTTGGGGCATGACTGAGCAATTTATGTACTTCTCAAATATGTTATTTTCTATTTTTTTTTAAATCTTATTTTAGTTACACTAATAATTGGGTAACAAATTTTGACTCTATTCCAAGTACATTCATTGGAGACAAATCAAATATTAACTATATTTGTTATGAAAACTTGTCATATGGAAAGGAAGACACTAGGTAATTTAATAATTTATAGGTTATCTCTAAAAGGCACCTTTTATTTGCGTTAAATCGCAGTGTTACAACACAGCTCCTTGCATAATGGAAATTTATTGTTGTTTCAATGTCACATAAAACGAACACATCACAGTTTTGAAAATAAGAAACACTAAATCCCGCGGATTACAATTACAACTCGTTCGACACTTGTTAGCCTATGCATGTATTCATTCGGAATAAACACGATTGTTTACGTTAAATCGGAATACTATAACATAAATCTCATTGCATTACACAAATTTTATCTGCTTTTAATTGTCGCACAAACATTATTACAGTTTAAGAAATATTAAACGCGAAATTGCGATAATTTTAAGACGTATGTCACTTGCTGCGCATGTATTCTTATGGGAGAAACCCGATTGTTTTGGGTCACGCTTCTACTATTACTATTTCTACTCGAGCTTCAATAAGCGTACGCAAAACGACGGCAAGTGTCCAGACCTATCTTTATGACCGTGGGCTGGACTCGCCGGCCCCGCATAAGTGTTACTTCTACTACAGGTTAGGAAGATCAATGTTAAATGTTCGGCAAAGGGAACATTTTCGTCCCTAAGAGCTAGTGTGGCATGTGTACCAGATTTCCTCTATTTTATACGTTGAAAAAACTGGATAATTGTAAATAATCATAAATTAAATATAAAATAACTTCGTAGCTGAGTAAGATATTTCTTTTTTATTATTCGCATTGCTTGAAATTTTAATAAAAAGTTAACTTTTGGAACACTACGCACCCAGCGGCAGAAATTTCCCCTGTGCCAAACTCTACTCCCATAACAGATATCGTTTTGTTCCCAACCTAAGTAGAATAAATCTTACCAGCATTTACGTTCCTTGGTCGCTGTGATCGTCGAGGCGTCACGCTATTCCGACAAAGTGCTCGATACGACGATCGCTTGAGCCGAGACTCAGAATAACTGAGCATGTTTACTAATGTACCGAGCGCTAGAAATAGGGTGGTTGTGCATTCTGTAACCAATGATATTGGTGAGTATAGGCTGTTCACGGTAAAATGAGCACTCTTGAAAGCCCTGCTTAAGATCTACTTGTAGGCACGTTGTGTATCCTTCCGCCGCAGGTAAAATCAACATTGATGTGGGCCTCATCTCTTTATTCATGCGTCGAACAGGTTGAACTGTGCAATTATTAGAAAACGACATTTGTTACCACTCTGGTCATGTTTACACTCCGATGGTATAAAAACCCGGAAGTCAAATAAATCATTTAAGTTATAACAAATGGTTACCTAACACTTTGTATTCGACGTTAAGATAAGGAACTACTTCCCATCCATCTTTACCAACTTTGCTGGGCGCATGTCACTCAAGGCGCCCTTTGAAACACACACAGGTAGGGGCAGTGACTTTTTACTAAGGTTGATTTCAAAAGTGCTCACTTTATCGTGCACAGCCTTTATGGGCTTATCATGTGGGTTACGGTTTCCATTCTAGACAAACGCCGGTAAAATTCGTTAATATAATCCTTCCAAGTAACTACTCCGTTAATGCGCTGGCATGCAATCGGCCCAAAGCTGTTTCAGATAAAAATTTTATCTAAGTAGGCTGACGCTTTTGACAAACACGAGTTCACTCTATATTTGTTTTTCTGCGCATATTTTACAACGAAAAATCGCACACTTTGACTTAAATATCGGTGTTTGTTTAACTTCGTGGCTTGTCGGAACACCAGTGACCAGCCTTGAAACCAAAGACGGACGTGGAATCAAGTTTTTGTTGCTCACTGAGAATGTAAATTACCTGGGCTAAAGTGGGTGACTATTACTTCCTTGCGGGAGTGTTATCGGCGATTGCATGCACACGCTACGATCGCGAAAGTAATTAAGCCACCACAGCGCTAAGTTAATGAAGAGATGGGTCCAAATATCTTCATTTCTAGCAAGTGAGTTCCTTTATTTGAAGCCGTGCCACAATGGCTGAGTAGTTAGCCTGCTCGCCTCCCACCATGTTGATCCGTGTTAAATCCCCCACCGGGACACTCCGGATTTTCGTACGTGGGGATCGTGCCGGACGTTGCTGTTGGTCAGTGGGTGTTCATGGGGATCTCTCGTTTACCCCGCCCTTTCATTCCGGTGCTGCTCCATACCCACCTCAATCACCCTCATCAGCTCCAAGACATCCAAGACGCGAAATTTTACGACGGTGTCTCAAGCATTTGGGAAATAGCAGCCAGATGAACTTATGATAGTATGATTGTTAAAGGTCGTTCACGTTAAAGTGAGCACTCTAGAAATCAACCTCTGAAAAAACCACCGCCCGCAACTGCGTATGTATAACCATGTGTGTCACCACACAGGCTGGGGATGAACACACCCAGTTATGTTGGCAGTGAAATGTGAAAAGTAGTTCTCCGAAATAACGCGGTATTACAAGTGTAATGTTTAAATTTATGTCTGCTTAAGCTGTTTGAAGTTTATTTTATACACTTTAAAGTAATAATTGGTCTAAAGATGATGTATTTACTGTAACTCATAATTATATTGTGTCACATGATCGGCGCAACGGTCAAACCCAACGGTCCGTTGTTGTGGTTCCTTCATGCTTGTTGCTTGGCTTTGCTTGTGAGGCAAACTACAAATTTGGAAACTGGAAGTAGTTGTGTTTTAATATTTCTCATTCATTTTTCAACTTATCTACAATCATCATTGTTTTTATAGGTCGTATAGTGTTTAATTGTGTTGTAGTATTTTGTGTAAAGTTATGAGTTCCAGCAAACTACGTACAAATATTCAGCATCAGGAGGACATTATAAATCTCGCCGAAAGTATTTATTCTTTAATTCATCGAGGAGAGATGAAGCCGTGCAAGGTGATCGAACGAGTTGCAGAAATTATGAAAATCTCAACTGCAACTGTCCGGAGGTAAATGTAAATGTGTTTTTACGGCGTGTTTTTGCCGCTTATCCCCAGTAAAAAGAGTGAAAAATAACAAGTATAAATCGACAGTTAGAAACGTGATATTATAAATGGGAAGTTAAATAACAATTATAAAGTAAATGAACGACAGCAGAAACGCAACTGTGAGTACATACTGAAACATACTGTGAGTTTGCAAAGTACAAGTTACATCCTAAGTTTGACAAATAATATTAAAAGTTACCTGTACCTATCTACCAACGCCCATCTGTTTAACCTTCTTTCAAATCTGTCATTATGAAAAGCGCAAATTTGGCAGTCAATAATTATACGTTAATTTTACACGTTTTATATCACTGTGGTTTTGTAATGTAGGCCTAACCTGAAATACATTTGTGCGTATCTATTTACACCCAGCCATGTAACCTTTCTTAAATCTGCCTTCATAAGTGAAAATGTGACTGTCAATAATTATACATTAATTTGATAAGTTTTGAAATCACTGTGTTATTTTGTAATGTAGACCTAACCTCAAACTTGTGTTCATGTAGTTATTCGTCCCAAGTTACAGCGTTAAGTTTTAACTATTGTTAACATAACATAAACGTCGCAGTTTGATGCTACACCAAAGGTGTTCCAGCATATAAACTGTAAAATCTTGAAGCTGGTTTTGTTAACTATAGACCAATAGTTGTGCCTGTTGCCGACATTCTTTCGTGATGCAAGTGTAGACCTAATTGTTTTATTTGGCAATGCTTGCCGTAATAAGAATTGGAAAGTGTTTACAGTTAATTGTCAATAGTTAGGCCTATAGAACAATTCCATGTTTAAATTTCGAAATTGATGTTCGACAAGACAACTTGCTACCTTTTGAGAAATATCAACGAAGATAGTATGCATTATTGAGTAGGCCTAATTGTTTGTAATATCTGCCATTTTGGCCGCAAAAATATTGTAGTTATTGAAATTTTATGTAACTATAAATTACACATCTTAGTCAACACCCCAGACTCTCAGAGCTCCTGTTTACTTGCGAGTGCATGTTTCGTAAAGGTTAGATTACATTACGCAGTTTATGTGTTAAATTAAGTATTTCTAAAGAAGCTGTATGAGCTAGCTTTCAATAAGGGCCGAGCTACGCTTGACATACCAAACACATTCACGGTTATGGCGATAAGCACATACAAAACACAAAAACACAGTGGCCTGGCTACAATTTATATAACGGTAATAATATTAGTTTGTTTATGTTGCTACATTTGCACCGAAGAAATTAATGTCTGTACATAGAAATGGTAGTGGGTTTTTCAAAAATAAATATTTTCAATGGTAAATTATTTACATTTCAATTTTTACTTTAGACATTACCTAAAAGCGTTTCAAAACTTCCGTGGTTGTTTTATCCATAAATAAATAAAAGAAAATTTCTTTCCGAGGAATGAAGTCAAAATACACACTTTCTTGATTTGTAAATAAGTTTTTCAATTGATAACATAACATAAGTGTCGGGGCTTCTGATTGGCTGTTTATTGACGCACAGCTATAGTAACAAGGAAAGTTAAACCAAGTGCTTATCGCTATGCACAGTAACTTGCCTGTTGGTATTACTTTAATAATTTTTCCCTTGCATGATCATTTTGCTGTCATTTTTGGATATGTATTGGTTTTAAATTAATAATAAGACATTTATTTCAGCTTTGTGTGTGCACGCATGAACCATTTTTGTAAGTATAGTAATTTTAAAAAAATACTTTTCTCATCTAAATTTTCAGTTTTACTGCAGTCATTGCAACGAAGGAACCACAACAATGATGCGAGTTCATGCACTTTATCTGTAAAATTGGTTTCTTGAGGTCTGTGTGGGTTTGAAAAAAGAAAATGTCGCACCCATTTCGGCCACAAGAGACACCGGAAATATGGCCATCACCAGATCGGCATTTCACTTAGCTATAAATAATACAAATTATTTTTATAATAATTTTTACAAAGAAGGTGGTGCCAGTTACAAGCCTGGTATACCGTTCTTTTACCAATTCAATTCACAGTATAAATGTTCAGTTCTTTTTTGGAGGGTCTCTGAAGGGTACGAACACAGAATAACGGTGTCAAAAAAACTACATGTACATATACACAATTGCTTTTGTTGATGTGTTTATATTTTTAGTGTATATTATTTTTATTTTATATACACATTATATGCCTATGTTTAAATATATTTATCTCCATTTATAAATGTGCATATAATACTATCCTTAAAATGTACACACACATACACATATTTACATATTTTTCTTTTTTATATATTACATATTTTATATACTGCCACGTTTGCGCCTTTACGTTAAGTATATAAGCACCACCTACTTATGTGCAGTGGTGTACTCTTTGCTTGGCTCAGATCCCCTCGTCTTTCCTTACCTCCCCCTTTCCCCTTCATGCATTATTTTTTTATTTGTCAAGTCCTTGCATGGCCTCGCTCTGTCTACTTTATATGCTTCAGACATCTGCTACATTTCGCCGCTACCTTATGCCTGCAGGATGTATGTTTTTTCCTGATGGTTTAGTTGCACCTAACTTCAGTCAGCTGAGGCCAAACACAACTACCATGTTTTAGAGCTGACGTTTTACTTGTCACGCTACAGAGTGATGGGGCACTTAGAAAACGGTGAGTAATGGGAAACGGTGAGTAATGGGAAACGTTAAGTTTGCGGTAAAGTTTTTAAATGTTTGGTAATTTGTGTGACAAGTGGTGTTGTACCTTGGGTGGGCAGTAGTGCTAGTCTATTTCAAAATCTGGATTTGACTGCCCTTCCAAATTATTTTTCGACTTAACTAATGTGACCTTTTTTAACGTGTCATGTTGGCCCTTGTTCACCACCAAAGTTTGTTTGCTTTTTCACAGTTTCCATGACTAGGGCGTTCATTTTTCAATTGTTTGTTGTGTAAAGTGTTTGTCTATCGGAGCTGTGAGATGACCGAAATAATTATATATGTTACGTATTTTATATGTATATTGTATATTTTACATTATATATAAACATATATACATATATATGCATACATATGCATATATAATGTGTTATATAGATAATATATGTTACATGTTTTATATATAATATACGTGTTACATTTAGCAGTCCTAAAATGTAAACATTGAGTTAATAACATGTGGCAATCACATGGCAGTCACATGGCAATGTTTGTTTACATGTGGTGGAAGGGGTTTCATAATGGACAATAAAGTAGAATTTTAGCAGGGCTTTCAAAAGTGCTCACTTTATCGTGAACGGCCTATATATTTTACAAGTACGCCAATACAGAAGGGGTGGGCATACAATGTAAATACCAGGGTTGATATCTGAACGATCAATGATTCAAGAATTATGTTAGAATATGCTCTATTCATATAAATCAAGATGTCAGTAGCTTTCCATAATTATATCATTGCTTCAAAAATAAATCATATTGTGAGTAGTGGGTACGAATGTGCACTGTCATTACATGATGTAGACTACACTGAATTGCCATTTATAACCAAAGACCAGTGATAAATTGCTTAAATGGAGCTGGTATTACGTTAGTACGAAGTAGGTCCTGCCATCTGCCGCTATCACATCCTCTACACTTCTTACAATACTTTCCACTAAGTTTCGGTAGATGCCTGCAGGTATTTTCTTCTATACATCCTACAAAATAGCGAAGAGTTCTGTAGGCGTTTTGCGGTGATTTGACCTGGCTGCCAACTGTCGCAGTAACTCATTTCGGACATGTTCAATTGGAATTAGATTAGGGTTTTAGGCCGCCTATTCGATTTCATTCACCCCGATATCGTCAAAGCACTCGATTATGGCATTCTCTTTTTGAACTGGTGCATTGTCATGTTTAAAATTATAAGGGCCAGCTCCAAATTGTTGCCACCAGATGAGTAACATAGTTTTGTCCAATATTGCCTGATAGTATGTGGCAGTCAGGGTTTGAGGATCTAAAACATGTGGATGAAACCAAAACTGCGAAAAACAAGCTCACGCTATGGTGCCTCCAAATGCCACAGTGCGAACAATACACTCCAGTAAGTAACACTCTCCTAGCATTCACCAGGTCCATACACATCCATTGGAATACCTCTACGTATAAAGTGATTAGTCACTCCACGTGATACTCTTCCACTGTTTTAGACTCCACAGACGACGTGTTCTGCACCACTGTAGTCGGCGGCGAGAGTTCAGTGAGGTGACCATTGTTTTATGTGCTGCAGCTCGCACATGGAATCCAAGTGCAAACACCCCTCGACGAATATTACTAGTACTGGTATCACTTCCAGATACCACTCGAAAGAGTCTGTGGCCGTTGTTTCTGACGAAGATTGCCAGTTTGACTTCACCACACGTCAAAGGCGTCGACAGTCCCTAATTGTCAATTTTCTTGGCCTCCTTCATTCAGGTTGTGGTTTTATAACTCCCTGGCGTTTCTATTTCACCACTGCATCACCCACTGTTGAACGTGGTATCTTAAACTTGCCAGGAAACTCACGGAGGGAATGATCAAATCGGTGGGCACAGATAATCATGCCCCTTTCCGCCTCACACACATTTAGACCGCTGTAGCTAGTAAACATTTCTATGAAAATCTCACGGCTTTACATTGATTCACGACATGCGGTTATGACGTATGTAATCAATCTACTCTCCTTTCAGAGGGATGTCTGCTCATTTATAGATTTTCAGTGTACCATGCGTGGAACTTTAAAGTTCATAATTTACTGTCTTCATAGCAGCGGTACTGTGTAGCTGGTATGGTGCCCCACACACGATCATACACTAGATGCATGGGGCTGCTGAGACCAAACCATTTTCTTCTCAAGTTTCACTTGTCTATGAAACTGCAGTGTTAAAATCCACCATTGTTTTCAAACGGTGTATGCATAATGGTATATTCAAAACAGTTAGTGATTTTTTACTCTACATCAGGTGAACATGATGCCATTCCCGGCGGAGTCATTATAGTCTGTTCAAGATTACTACAACTTATCTGAAGTCCTTATATAGATCTACTTCCAGGATGTTCCTCTACCTCGTGCAAACAAATATTATCTGAGTTCAGTAAATTACACCAAAGTGACAACGCACACTGCATTCGTGCGCACTTTGTCTCGTAATATGTTGCATATTAGCAGTTATTTACTACACATTACCGACACCTATTTTATCACTGTTTAAATTCAAATTGGTTACAATGAAAATACTATAGTGAATACATAAATTTTAACAAAATTTTAATTTAATCAAAAATAAGTTACTTTGATGTTAACGCAAGTATAATAACGCTTGTGGTACATGGTATTTTCAGGAAACAACTGAATCCGTCATACATAAGGTCATTATTTAAAGGTTTGATTCCAAAAGTGTGAAGAAACCGCGAATAAACCATACCATGTTTTCGCCATGTGGGGATAGCGCCGGACGATGCTGCTGGTTGGCGGGTCGGAGATCTTCAGTCTCCTCCGCTCTTCCATTCCGGCGCTGCTACACACTCACCTCGCTTGGCCCTCATTGGCTCTCAAGACCTCGATGTTAGGATATGTCCAAACCGCTCCACTCAAACCCACATTATCTTGGCAGCCACTGGCTCCTATTGGTTGCTGCATAATTTCTTGTAGTAGTTATTCATTCGCTGACCTACACTGTTATGCCACGCGGATGTACACATGTATGCATGGAACTATGGAACAGACACAAACGCAGAATCTGGAGACATAGAAAATGTAAATTCACACGGCTGTTTTCATTGAACCTGGCTAAGGTTCAGGACACAGTACTGTCAATGCCGACCTCGTTAACTTTTGTGTCAGACGTTATTATTTTTATTTTTTCTGTCCCAAATGATATATTATACACACAAACGGTATGGACACCATTAACATAAAACAAAAACAAAAATATCCTTTGACCTTATTTTTTAGACAGCTTGCTCCGATCAATATATCTAAGTATAAACGTTAGAGACAGTAGGGGCCTGTATTAAGACCTCTAGATGAACGTGTAGATAAGATATTTTATGGTAACCTGTATTATGAACATTCCTTAAGTTAAGTTATCATTTAGATAATTATGACAAGGTTTTAGTTCGTTACTGTGTATGTTGGCAATAAAAGTCACTATATTTTTGGTGTTATGGCTTATGTTAAGTTCTTAGAAATGAGCGCGAGAAGTGTTTTGAATATAATATGTACGTTAATGCTTCTTTAGCAAAAGTGAATTAAATTAAAACTATGAAAATGTATTCGTATGAGAACACTATTCGATTTGTCCCAATTGTAACTTGTGTATATCTGAAATTGTAACAGGAAGTAAATATTTTGGGTATATATATTTTAATTAGTACATTTCTCTAGCTATCGTTGCAATGCTTTTGATATAAAAGCATGTAAATTATACTCGGATGTTGTGCCTAGATAAATATTTATAAATGTAACAATTAGACAAAACTAAGCTGTTTCAGGATCTCTAACTTAAATAAATTAAATGTACGCCCGAAATGTGCAAAACATGTACGTATTCCCTAAAACCCTAGGCGAATGTTGTGTCCCTGCACCAACAACAAATGGAAGTTTGCACAAAATATCTAGAAACATATCACAACACATTTGCAATAATGAAGTATGCTCTAAAGAAATATAAAAGACGACACTAAAATGTCCGGTTAGTATCAAGCAATTGTTTTGCTACTTTAACAATCAGTTAAAACCAAGAAGTGAATTTGCATTAATAGTGGATACAAATTATTTTCTTTTTAAATTGAATCTTCTCATTTTACTGCAGTGTTTATCGTATTTAACAGTGTAATATATTATCTAATGTATGCTGCTGCACAACTTGAAAATCTAGAAATCAGTTCATATGAGATCGTATTTTCGGGTGGTTAGAAGTTGCCGAATGTCCAACTATGAAATGCTGGGCTATAAAAGCACATGCATTAAATATATTTGTTCACAATTATTACTGTCAACCTTCGCACAGCTTGCTTAACTACATGACAAGCCATCACAATGCATGTGCATCGTTCCTTACAATTCAAGATTTAGGTTAGTGTCTGTGTTTCTTAATCATATTTTTCAATTTTTCGAGAAAGGGAGGGGAAACTGTTTTATTTCACCAATTTCAAGGCATCCGATTCCTCTTAATGATACTAAGCCTAGTGCTAATAATTACTTTTACAATTTTTTTTTTAAAATACAATTTACAAAACTAATATACTTTTTCTTTATTGATATTTTCCGGGTTTACTTGCATTTTACAGAAATATTATACATAAAACACTCAAAATAGCAAAAAAACTTCAATTCATATTTTTATATAACTTCCAAATCCAACATGCATGTAATCAATATATCAACACCTGAAGTTTGAGATGCCATTTTGAAACTTTTCTAATGGTATTAATCCTCGTTTACCACTTGAAGTGATAGCTAGTTTAACCCCTTGATAACAGTTCCAGTTAGCAATAACTGTAGGTCGTAATACACTATTTTGGACTATCTGTCAGATAACTTTTAACCTGGTGTGTAACTAGAGGTCGTAATTCAGGCCCTGAGATTTTCAAGTGTTTGAACGCTAAAATTCTGTTTTTCTCGGTCTCATTGGGCAGTACCTTCTTTCTCAGGATATGTTGTGTTTAGACACGAGAAGTCTTTTCTTAGTTGCTTAACCAAGATGATTTTCAATATCCCTTTAATTACAATTTTTCATTATGATCTGGTAAACTCAATACATTTTCAATTGACGCTAGTATTCTGTAGAAAATAAGAAACACGAGTAAGGTTACAGAACTTATTCTGGCTTATAAACAAAAATATTCAGCATCTCCAAACGTTTTCACTTGTCGCTAGATATCTGTAGGAGATATGGAAGGCAAGCAAGGTTATCGATCATGGTCTGGCTTATAAACGAAGAAGCTCCGATTTTCCAAACCCTTTCACTTGTCACTAGTTTTCTGTAGGAGATAAGGAAGACAGGCAAGGTTACCGAGCATGTTCTGGTTTATAAAAGAACATGTTCAGAATCTCCAAACCTTTTCAATTATCGCTAGTTTCCTGTGGGAGATAGGGAAGAAGACAAACAAGGTTGCTATATTCTGGATTATGAACAAAATCGTTCAAAAATCTCCAAACCATCTTACTGGTCGCCAGTTTGCTCTAGGATATAAGGAAGACAAGTTTACCGAGCATGTTTTGGTATCCTAACGAAGATGTTCAGAACCTACAAACACTTTTACTTGTCGCATGTTTTCTGTAGGAGATAAGGAAGAAAAGCAAGTTTACGGAGCATATAATGGCTTATAAACGAAGTCGTTCAGAATATCCAGGATCCCTTTATTTCCTTTACTCGTAGGCCAGTTATGTGTCTGCTTAAATAATATACCTGGAGTTCTAAATTTTTGTCATTTTTAATTACTTTCTTTTTATTTCTGCTGTATGTCTAGTGTTTCTTTATCGTGATGGTATAGTTATCAATTGTTGTGTATTATTTAGTTACTGGTATTTCGATAGTCTGAAAGGAAGCTATCTAATATTATAGTGTGTTAGTTCATTCACATAGATGTTTGTGTTTATCCTATGAACTTGTGGCAACCACAACATGGTGCTACCTGCATCCATCACTTCAAAATTGAGAGTCGGAATCTCATAGTTTCATCATTGTATACTTATATCGTGTTTTTCTTCTTACTGTGCCGAAAGGAGAAAAAGATTAATTAAACGGAAAATGACACACTCGGGAATTTCCTATTTTCTGTATGGTGTTATCACCGTGCGACATTGTCTCTTTTAAGGTAAAGAAACTATAATGCGTTTTAACTCAATTTCTTAGGCAAAAATATATTAACTGGACGAAAAGTACTGTTGTTAAATTAAGATTTAAAATATTTAACGCCGAACACAAAATATTATTTTCATACAGATTATCTTTAGTTATTAATTTCTTTCACAATTCAGAATTTCCTCATCTTGGGATATTGTCACTTGCAAGGCATAGCTGGTGATTTTTTAAATGATAGTAACCACATGATACCATTTACAGATAAAATAAATGGGCGTGTAATATGTGATACGCATATTGTAACTTCATATAATTACAGTAATTTTTTATAGAAAAACTAGACATTTCAATTACTAGGAACAAATGAAAGAATTGCCTAATTTGCCGTTATCAATGTGAGTTGTTGATCAAAGTAAGCTTTACATGGGAACGCATGGAATTAATATTAAATATAAAGTTAGTCTGAACATGTTATGATTAATATTATGGTTATACAATATAAATTATTTATTAATTCATTCATTCATTTTCAAGTGGCAGTGTTTCCAAGTTTCAAAGCAAAAATTTTGACATAAATATTAAATTTCCACATTTCTACATGGTTGTGCCTTGAATGTTAGTGTTTTATTTCATGAATTTTTAAATATTTATTACTGTACTAACTTTTACCCGCGGCTACGCTCACGTGTTTATAGGGGATAAATAATTTAGTTTTTTGACACTAAGCCTCGTCGTGTTACATAATTGCGGTGCATCGAAATTTCGACCGCTTGATATTTTTGTAGAGTTATTAAAATAATACCCATCATAATTTTACCAAGATTTTATGTTTTAAATACTAATATTTCTCCTTTCAGGTTTAATGGAGTTATTAAATTACACCCTGCCATCGCTTCGCACATATTTTATATTAGCATGATATTTAGGAGTTTTAACTGATCTAGCCACTATTTTTATTGGGTTCTATAGAACCTGACTAGCGGCAGCCCTACTATTGGGTGTTCTAGCCTATGAGCTACTATGGCCCCACTATTGGGTTATATACCCATGAGCTATTGTGGCCCCACTATTGGGTGCTCTAGCCACTGAACTACTGTGGCCCCGCTATTGGGTGGTCTAGACCCTGAGCTTCTGCGGCACACTTTTCGGGTTCTCTAGAGACTGAACTTCTGCGGCCTCACATGGAATAACGCTAGACACTGGACCACTAAGGCTTTTTGGAAGGAAAGGTTTACAGACCATAGACAAAATAGAAAGGAGGAATTACGAAATTTTATTTTTTAACAACGCTATTTTTATACAGTAATCAATCCTAAGAAAAGTTTAATGTGAGAGTTTTCCGGAAAGAAATTAGATATTTTCACCGGAAAAAAGTAGCCTATGTCACTCTCCGGTCCTCAAACTATATCTGTGCAAAAGAATTACTTCGATCCGTTGTTCCGTTTTGATATAAAAGGAGGACAAACACTTTTTCCCATTTATATACAGGATGTAAACGATAAGTGTTTACAACTGTACACAACAGTGTACAGGGCTACGAGACACGAAATTTGATGCAGGACACTTGTGGATCAGAGGGTCCGGAAATAGCCGTAAATCGCTTGACAAATGTGTACTAAAACACCTGCAGCGCACTGCTGTTGGCCCGGCTTTAATCGACCTGCTGGTTAGCTGAAGCCAGTTTGTACAGAGGTCAAATCGAGCAGGAAACGTTTAGTAATAGCTTGCGTTAGAAAAACATGTTTCATTCTCACAATACCACAGACAAGTTACAGAATTCAGGAGAGAATGTATGAAATTGAAACATGTGTTTCAAACAAAAGCAATTACAAAACGTTTCCTGCCCGATTTGACCTCTGTACAAACTAGTTTCAGCTAACTAGCAGGTCGATTAAGGCCGGGCCCACAGCAGCGCACTGCACGTGTTTTAGTACACATTTGTCAAGTGATTTACGGCTATTTCCCGGCCCTTTGGACCACAAGTGTCCTACATCAAATTGCTCGTCTCGGAGACCTGTACACTGTTTTGTACAGTTGTAAAATCTTATCGTTTACACCCTGTAGTAGTAAGTATAGCCTGTATCACATGTTTAGTGCTACCCAATTAGTTTCAAATATTGTTAGTACCATCATTTGTGCCCTATCGTTCTTAATGTTGGTAATTTAGTATAGAACACGTGGAACACAGAGCATAACTTATATAAATATAATTTAATAAACACTATTTACAAAATATACCAATCAAATAAAAAAATATATAAATGCAGTCTTTATTTTTAAAGGGTAACACAGTCGTAAATGATTTCATAAACTATTGCTAAAAAAAAAATCGTGTGTGTTCATAACAGGCCATACAATATTCATGAATCTGTCTTTATACATAACAACCAGGTCGAAGTTGTGAATGCAGGCTTACATAAAAGATTCAGAAAATAGGAGCCCTATATTCAAATTATATTTGGCCAGCCATCACGAACCGAAATAAAAAAACCTGTGGAACTTGTATCCGATTGCGTATTGTAACCCCGCGCTAGACACTCGCAGAAATCACACTGAAGTTCAGGGTTCTTCTGTAAGAAAAAATCAGTCATTTCCGGACCATGCAAGATATATTTTTATTCAATAGGGAAAGGAGTTTACGTCAATTTTTTTTTAGGAACTAAATGCTAGTATACTTTACTTTGAAACTTTAAATCCGTATACAATAGTAACCAGAGTTTAACTTCTTCGATGAATGTTTATTGATGCAACCTGCATACCACAAAGGTCGTGGCAGTAATTTGACCATAAACTGGGCGTACATATATACGCATGCAAACACACTTCCCATCACTAATCGATTGTCAGCTTCCTGAAAGAACCTTCCACTCCAAACAGTTCGCCATACTCCAGTCTTTTGCCAGGACGCTTCGACTCATCCACTACTTTCAGTTCTTCAGACATGAACCAGTCTTTGTAGCTTCCTAGTGTTTGCTGGAATGAAGACAGAACAAGATACGTTAATGTGCATGTGTCTTTCTCTTTCTCTGACTGAACTGCGGTTTATGGTTTTTATGGAAGATACGAATTTACATGTTCACTAAGCATAACGAATGAATAACATTTAGAAAACCAATTATTTAATTTACTGTATGGGAGAGTTAAGTCCCACTAAATTTTCAAAATAGAATGCGTGGAATTGTTTCGTTGGAAAGTAATGCAGGAAATTTTTATTACAATGTACGATGTATGCAAAACCTACAGAAATCACATCTGTCAGATTATGTCGTTTGGTTGTAAAATCTGAGGTTTTGAATATTAATGATTACTTATAGGGGAGAAGTCCATGAAAAATAGGCACTACAAAATCCAACTGTCAAGAAATGAAATTGTAACTACTTGTACAGTAGGTATTTATAATATCAAATAAAATAAGTAATCATAATTTCGGCTCGTTTTAAAGAAGATATGATACAAACGGCTGTCATGAAATTAAAATCACATAACTTACTTATTCAATCATGGACTTTGGAGTACAGGCCAGTGCAAATGTTGATTTATTTAATTCCTGGTGTTCTTATTGCATTGCGTTAATTATTTTAACTTCAAACTTTTCATTTAAGATGAGACGTCAAAAGCCTAGTCAGTTTGTAGAGCAAGATTGCAAATTTTTATTACCGAAGCTACTCTGATAAATTTATATATATGTTATTTGAAAATCATTAAATTCCAAAAATGCCATGTTACCATAGTGATAGAAATAATGAGCTTTATCAAGTGCCAAATATTTCTGGGAATACTTACATTAGACAATAGTCCCTGGTTTGCCATAGCACAAAATTTCTTATATTTTATATAGCTATAGATTTTATTATGTCTAGGATTTTCGGCTGAACATGAATTCTACTTCAAAGCCCTGCGTTTGCCGCTCTAATGAATAACATGTATTCAGCATACTAATTAATCATGATTAAAATACAAAGAAGCATGTAATATACTGAAATTAATGTTGATTCTTATTGTACAGTATAAAATCATATACAAGCGCATAAGTTATTCCACCATAGTATAAGATTCAATCTTTAATTATTTTATTACCACTTATTTCCTTAGTGCTTTTTTCATCTCCACCATAATTTCCAGGAAGCAGGCATTTAGGAACAAACTTATAAAGGGATTCCAGATCATTGGAATACACAAGAATCTCAAAAAAATATCTGTTTTAAGTGTTTTGCCAAGAATTTCTAGTACATGGGCAAACAACTTCAGAATTCCTAATTAATGCCTTAGTAAAAATATATATTTTACCATGCAGTTTGCATATATTTTGCCAAGCGTTAATATAACCTACCTGTAGGGCAACTAAAAGTTAACCGGCAAGAAATACAGGGTATAATCTAAATTCTACCTTTGGGTATAGGTTAAACACGAAAAAAGAAGTTGAAAACATATATATACGACACATGGTCTAAAATCAATTCTAAGGGGGGTACATATTTTTTAGTTGTAGTAGAAAAAAATTGTATTACAGTAACACTGTAATTTAGCTTACCTCTCTTTGGAATCTTTCCCTCCCTTTAATAGCCGCAAAAGTGTGTTATTGGGTATTGTGCGAGCCCCACCTGCCAGGTATTGGAAAACATTATTTTGGAAAGAAAAAACACGAATTACTCGAAAACATCGAGGTTTAGAGTATTTACACAAGGTGACATTTCGGTTAATTGTGACATGAGGATTAATAATCCGTGCTTTAAATTTGGAATATGGTATCGACATGGATGTTAATTGGAAATAGCGGCAGTAAAAGTAATTATTTACATGACATAATTTGATGACAGTGACAAGTGTTGTGGTGTTTGAAGATCTCTGTTCAGTTAACCATTATCCAGACAAACTGTGTTCCATCTTATATATTATCTTCAATATCTGCAATAAACAAGTGTTCCAGGTCCAACTTCAAAGATGTGTACCACCCTTAGTATTCAATTTAGACAATAGGTTGTAAATATGTTTTCGATTTATTTTTTCGTGGTTAACCTACAGCCGAAGTTGGTCGATCGAATTTAGATACATCCTGTATCTGAAGTTGGTCGATCTAATTTAGATACATTTTGTATCTGAAGTTGGTCGATCGAATTTAGATACATCCTGTATAATTATGTCTTATCGCATTTATAATGAAAAGTATGTGTGAATCTTAAATTAATGCTACCATTTACATTATTTGATGTAAACTATAGATATTGTAATGGTATATATTTAGATTGCAATATTTCATACAAAACATTCTTCAAAGAAAATATTTAATTATAAGTGCAATGAATGACATACATAACCCACAAATGTTGGAGTTTCGAAACTACTTTTTAAATTTGGCCTTTGGAAAACCTGCTGTTTTCTACATGGTCTCTGTCTACACAGGCATACTAGGAATCACAATTTCATCTTAAAAAGAGCACTCAGTCTAAGTGAAAACCAAACGTTTCTTTTGTTATTTCACGAGTATAATACGCAATTTTTAAATAAATCTTAGTCTTTTGAATAAGCTGAACTTATTTCATATATTTGTTCATTACTATTCCAAGGTTCAATATTTCATGTTACGTTGGATAACATTACATAAATGGCAGTTATGTGGTTTGTAATTTTGTATTTGGTTTTAAGAATACCCTTTTGTTGCCTTTCAGTCGATTAGGTATGGAAGGATAAAACTGCCAACAATTAATTTTTAATATAGGTTCTCCAGATTATTGAGTTACTGCGTTCCCGCTAGCTGTCAGGAAGTACGATAACATTAAATGTAACTTTTCAACTCTTCTAAATTGCAAACAATTTAATAATCAGTATTTGAATTGTCTGGCTGCTGTGGAGACTGTGTCTTTGAGGTGTGCCAGGCACCACACTGTGTAATTTAGGGTGTAGTTATTGTGTAGGGTTCGATTGGTGTGAGCTGGATGGGTTTCCAAGTGGGCTGAGTACCAGAGTGACATTGGACATTAAACCCTTAAATACTGGACCAGTACCAGAGCTCATAATTATTACGAACTGAGGATAAATAATTGTGTCCTCTCAGAATACTACACTTACCATAAAACATAAACCAAATACTCTCTTCCAATGACTAACACAATAGAGAATTAACACTAGGAATGGCACTCTCCAGGTAACTTTCAAACAGAAATTACGTATTGCAAATAATCACACTGTAATACATTATGTTTATCAAATATTGTATTAACTTTAGTATTATTTGCAATAATAAAAATATTTAGTAGTAATTACACCTAATATATATGAAGTGGCCGTAATGGAAGCAGTAACGCCCTGTGATATAGGCCTTACAAGAATATTATATATATATATATATATATATATATATATATATATATATATATATATATATATATATATATATATATATATATATATATGGCACTTTTAAAAAATAATAATTACTCTGATAATCAAAGTTCACGCCAATCTGATTGGGAGCAGGGCTCTTAGTACTCAGGGATTGTAGGTTGTACTGTTAACAATATTCACTTGGCGTCGGTTAAGGAACATGGCGTCTGTAGCAGTATGCAATGAAAAATAAATCGGTGACCATCTCAATAATTACGTTACTTGTTGCAGTACAAAATCTTACGAACTCACACGTTAATATGTGATGAAGTACGTTGAAATGCAGCAGCTATTGACCTGCGAGGCATCTACTTCATGAACTTCCCTGGTTTTAGACAGACGGGTCTTGGTACACGAATCATACAGTCCAATAAGTATCACACGGTCGTTCGCGGTAGACGAACTAAATGAATCTATTCCTCCGGTTTACAGACCAAACAGACTCGATTATTTACTTGACGACCATACCGGTGTCCTTCTTGGTGGTCTGTTATATGATTGCGGCACTTTCGTCACTTTTCCTTAGGCTGCACTTAAAAAAACTACCGGGTTCGTGACCCGCGTAACGACCCGCCTAGTTGTAGGCCCAAACCTCAATATGGCCACGCTAAGCTCGTTGAAGCTTAAAGTGATCCAAAAACTTCGGCCAATCACAGAATGGCTACTTCGTTCAAATAAACAAACTATGTTGCCCATGGCAACCTGCAATAGCCTTCACTGATAAAGCTATCCAAAACATTAATCAACATATATGGCATTGGAAACAGTGAAAATCATAAACATACAATAATTAACTGTGAAACATGAATAGTTACACAAATATCTTGAATATATGCAAATTAGTAAAAACACATTCAAATATTTTATATATCAAGCAGTAAATAAAATATCGTATGTTTGTATCTGAATTAGCACGTTACATTACCCAGTCTTTATGTGCATAAACTAGATGGCAACTTCCCAGCCATTACACTGTCGAAGAAATGTACACAGTACTTATTTTCACAGTTTATTGATTTTAAGTCTGTTACTAAAGTAGTAAGAAAAAGAGCATTCACGGCAATCGGTGCCTGTCATCGGATTCGGATTCTGGGGATACGCCATACTGTTTCACTAACCCGACCGCCATCTTGGAAGTCATCGACCTTTAACCCCTCACCCATGACCTTTGACCCCAACCCCCCTCCCCCCAAAAAAAACTCCAAAAAATTCTCATAAACTCAAAAATATTAAATAAAAATTCCAAAAAGTTCTACAAAAATGCCAAAAAAATTAATCATTTAGAATTTATTAAAAATTATTAAAAAAGGACCCCCAATTTTCCCAGATCAGGTGACAGGGATTCATGACTCAGGTGACCAGGACCAGTGACTCCGAGACAGAAGAGCCTGACCGGTCAGTACCTTTGACCTAGACCTTGGAAATCCAAAAACGCAAAAAAAAAAATATATAAAAAAAAATACGAAAAAATTTCCAAAAATGCCAAAAAAATTACATAAAATTATAAAAAAAATTAGTAAAAATATGCCCTAAACCAGACTCCCCCCCCCCCCCTAAAGCGGACCCCCGGTCTCCTGGCTCTGCTTTCCCCTGAACTCTAGAGGGACTGAGTGTAAATAGTAGTTTAGGCTTCTACCACTCTGCAGCGGAGCGCACACGTCGCTCGCTTCACTTGCTTATGAGTCCACCATTACGTGTTTTGACAGTAGAAAAAGTTTTTACATTGTGCTAAATTTTTCGCTATTTGTCCTAAATATTGGCAGTTAAACCTCTCTACCTATTTATATTCTTCAATGGCTAAGTTTAAGATTCATGTTTATCACTACACCGTTTCATTTAGATGTATGATTAAAAATTTATTGGGTTAACAAAATGTTGGCTATAGTCATGCAAACCGGACCCCCTTCAGTTCCCTAAACCAGACCCCTTATTTTTTCATGTATAAATTCTGCCTTTAGTGTGGCGGATAACACCAAAGAATAGCAGTAATTGTGAACTTTGTGATAAAAGCATGAAATTTTGCATAGAGGTACCTCTTTATATTGTTAAAATATTTAGAGATTGGGGCACATGTGATCTAGCCTCTGTAAGTAATGGCAGCCATTTTACAAAATGGTGGGCAAGAATGACTACACTGTAAGACAAAGCAAGTTTAACAGCTCTTTGTTGCAAATAATCTTGTATTAATACGCACTGTCAATAATATATTTCTATTATTTATGTTTTGAGAAGAATAACTGACAAGCGCTTATTCCACAGAATTAAAAAAAAAACTATTTCACATTACTATAAGTACTATTTCACTGCATGTCACAACTTAAACACTCTCGTTCACAAAAACACACAGCAGTACACAGAAGTTGAACTTTCTTGCAACTACACCATCCCCCTTGATAAGAGCATTATTTTGCTCATGAGCTTGGTCAATAGGTATCAATGAAAATGTATTTGTTGTCTTGTGAACAGTGAAACGTCCAGCATTGACGTTTGCATCCAAGCCGGGGTGTTGCATTGGAAGGTTAGCCATGTCTCTTAAATGAACTGAAATCCACCTGGCATGGTTGGTAAGGTTCGAAACATGGAACCAGGGTGCTAGTTTATGCAAGACATTGAGGTATATTTGAAATGCCTTTCGAAATGAACGAACGTTGAGGATAATTGTCTTCTCTGCAATGGCGCCATCCCTCACATTGTGTCGCTTTATCTTGATTCACTTCACAGTTTCGATCGTATGCTCGTCTTTGAAGAATATATAAGGCAGCGGCAGTGACTTGGTGAGCTCTTCTTGTTCGTGTGATGTGGGCTACTTTCAGTCACGAATTTGCTGTACCTTCAGTTGCAATTTCTGCTTCAACTAAAGTCTCAAACCACCCACTTTTTTCTAGTCAGTCGCACAACATATTTAAGGATGCCATTTTAATGTGAAGTCCACCTAACATTACAACTATTTTCTCCTCCCCATACATTTCCAGGCACTTCCACTGAATCTGTCTAGTTAAGGCAAAGAGAGGCTGGTCAAAGGTGATTACTGGAATCTTCCCTGGATTTAGGAAATGTACAGCTTTCTGGACAACGTACATTGCATGTCGGATCATGGCTGCTGTATGAGCACTTTTAAGGACGAGTGGAAGCAGAGCATTAGGAAGATGACATTATTCTGTTGGCTAGCGTGAAAGGACGACCACGATATTTTAAGGGTTTTTTTATGTAACTTCAGGTTCTTCATGTATGGTCTTCAGCCATAGGTATTCTTCCTGTGTATGCCGTACAAAGCTACCTCTGGTGAGGGGTACATGACAAGCCGGTACTGCAATTGATTTCTTGAAACTGCCATCGACAGGGGTTACATCTGTGTAGGACAATGGCAATGGATGAATTTTCTTCCCTCCACATGATTGTAAAAATTCATTTTGAGTATCAATGGTTTGAGGAACTACTGCACCAGAGAAAGTTGGATGCTCGTTTATGGAGATTCCAGTGCCATGTAAAGAACCTTTTGATGTAGTGGATGATGGATTGTGGTCATTGTCAAGAGCGGCACTTGTAAATAGTTCATGCTTCATTTCAGGACAGACTACTTGTTGTTGATGAAATTGCTGGCATGCCTTATTACCTAACTGTGTAGACAGCTGCAGGCCACAGTCATATGAAATACTGATACCAAGACTGTAGAGCTTTTCAATTATTTCACTCTTTCGTGTGCGAGCATGCAACATGAGCCCTAAATAAATGGGGGCTGGGGTTTCCTGCAATGGACTGTGTCGTACTGTACTATGGGAGGAAGGTGATATTCTAGTATGTATGTGCTTAACGCTATTGGACTTCAAAAGTTGAACGATTGTAAGTGCGGCAGTTGAATTATCTTCAACCTGGTCCTTATTAATGTATGGGCCATCAAGTTTCATATTCACCAGTGCAAGTAATAATGGTGGAACACTGTCTTGATGACATGTACTGAAAAACTCATTAAAAGGTTTCTCTTCTCCAAACATTACCCGTCTGACTATTTGTGCAGCATGTACAAGCTTAACTGCATCATTATCACTACCAAATTCACACTTTCATAAGAAAAGACCCTATATCTTCATTGAATGCTAGTATTGTGTCCCTTCCTTTGGTATACACCTTCATGTCAGAGAATTTGCCAGAACTCGTTTCAGTCATCAATTTGGACCCCAAGTTAATTGAGTGTTTGAGTACAATTCAGCAAGATCAGCAAGCTTGAATACAGGAGGTGTCTCATCATCCGCATGTACTTCCTCAATGTGCATAACTAATTCAGCTAAGACATATGCATGCAAAGATTTCTCATGGTTGTTTGGTTAAGATTCACCACTATTAGACTCTCTTGCTTTGTTGTACAATTGTATCAAACAACTATTTAGCCTCGAAGTGCCACCATGTCTCCTGTGCTTAGTCTACCCAAAAGGTCATTATCTGCAACCAGTCGTGCACAAGTCCTAACACGAGCATCTAATTCAATTGTGGAAGCATCATGAAGGTCTTCGCGGCCAGCTACCTTATTGCAGAAGAAGCATGTTGCCTCTTTGGAGGTCGCTGGTGAAGTATACTGGACACATTTTGGTGCAGGAGGTGCATCTGTCTTCTTGTAAACTTTTATCTGTCTTAGCCCTGTTTAACATTGTGGTGTTATATTTTAATTTGCATGACATGATATCGTGCATTATGAGCTACCATTGCAGCCTCAATACCAGAACCTTCATCGAACTGTTTCAATTAGAGTGTTCTTGGTAACAGATCGAGTTCAGCAAATTCAGTCAAGTTTTTTGGTAAGTTACTATATCCCCTTCCGAAATCTTTTCTCTTGGATTGTGTAGGACTAGTAAGCTGTTCTTTTTTTTTTGTCCTGTAGGCAAATGACACACAGTGTTTAGTTGATTTGAACTTCATGTCGCGCAATTGACGGTTCTGGATGCTAGAGGTCAACAAGCTTGACGTTTTTCTTCGTAGACATGATGCTATTCATTCAATGGCTACACTAGAAAACAAAAAAGAAATAATTGAAACCAGAAGTAACAAACACGGAGGAATGTATCACTTTCTACCAATTCCTATTAAAAGTCTTTATAAAACCAAAACCAAAATGAAATATAACGATATGCTTTGAGTATAGCTTTTCAAAAACAGAAATCTGTCAAGATAAAATAAAATAATATTAACTTTTAATTGGCCGAAAGTAATAAAAGAACTCATATGTTTCAGATTTATTTACATATTAAATAATTTACAAGACTTCATTCACACATCATACAAATCATCCTCATATCATAGGACCATGGGTGAATTGTTCATTGTTCATACCTGAATAAATTGCAATGTTACACATTAAGAAAGAAAGATTAAAACATTACAATCCACCAAAAAATGTTCATTTCTCAAATACTAGATTTTGTTCGACAGCCATATTGAAAAATAGCTACCATTGCCTTCAGAGGATAGATAGCATGTGCCCCAATATCTATATCTGTTAACAATATAAAGAGGCACTTCTGTGCCAAATCTAATGCTTTTATCACAAAGTAAACAATAATTTTGCTAAATCCTCCGCACTACTGTATTTGTACAAACTCTTGTGCTCTTAGAATTCTGTTGTAGATTCCAAGAGCTTAATGGAGAAGGTTGATCAAAGAAAGTGGAGTACGTCTAAAATGACTAAAGCTATTGATGTAGTTCGGAAAAAGATGGGTTGGAAGAAGGCCAGTAAACAGCTTAATGTTCCGAAAACAACACTTATAAGGTTGTTCAACATGAAGTACGGTACACACGAGGAAGCAGCAAAATCAAAAAGTGGCAGACCTAGTTTTGAGTAAATATCTTGAAGAAGACCTGATTCACTATTGTCTTGCTATGGAAGCTTCTTTTTTTTTTGTTTTTGGCTTACTCGTTACTTGCGAAGAATGGCTGTACATTTGGTAGAGAGAAATAACATTGAACATCCTTCCAAAGACGAAATTGCTGGAAAAAAAGTAGGTTAGTCTTTTTCTTAAATGCCACAAAACCAAACTCTCAGAAAGGAAGCCTACTGGAACATCCTATAGCAGGGCACTTAGGTTCAGCGAAGAAAACACAGATAATTTTTATTACCTTCTAGAAGATGTTTATGATAAAGGTAAATACACTCCCAACAGAATATACAACATTGATGAGAGCGGCATTACTGTGGTACTATCTAAAGTAGCAAAAGTAATTGGCCTTAAGGGTAAAAAACAGATAGCTGCATTGACACCAGAAGAACGTTGGGCCCTTTTAAGTATTGTTGCTTGTACGAATGCCAGTGGCTCATTCGTGCCCCCTTTAGTAATTTTTCCGAGGAAAAATATGAGTGAACAGTTGAAAAAGGAACTCCACCAGGAACAATCTTTGCAGCGCACCCTTCAGGGTGAATCCAAATCAACTCCTTCACTCAGTGGTTTCGACACTTCATCAAGTTGGCTAATCCTACACGGAAAAACCTGTGCTGTTGCTCTTGGATGGCCACTTTAGCCACACACAGAATATTGATATGATCGACTTGGCAAAAACAAAAAGCTGTTCTTAGATGACGAATACATTGAAGAGGGAAAAAGGAGATTCCTCTTTCTATGAATCTGTGTTAAAGAAAAAAGCAGCAGGAAATCAGAGCTTTACAGAGGACAGATAAGAATGTGATGTGAACGAACCACAAGTTATTGTAAAATTTGACCCAAATCAGCCATCAACATCTTCGGCAGGTCACAGTATTTCTATGTCATCAGCTACACTTGAGGATCCTCAAGGTTCCACATCTTCTAAGGCAAGCCTGTTTGGCATCACTCCCATTCCAAAAATCAAAAAGAGGACTTCGAATAGGGGACGAAAGGCCTGCAATTCTACGGTCACCACATCTACTCCTTATAAAGTCAAATTGGTGGAAGCTGAAAAAGCTAAAGTCAAGGAAGCTGAACAGCAAACACGGAATCATGTTCAAGGATGCAAAAGCAAAAGCAAACGCGACCGGGGTTGCGATTCAGCTGTAGAGTCTTCAAGAAAAGCGAACTGGCTCTTGAAAAAGTGTATAAATTTTGAGAAAAATGTGAAAGAATCAAGCATCGAAGATGACAACAGCATGTCTTCTGGAACATCTGAATTGGAGCTTGTCCCCGGAGTTTACCCATCCAAAGATGAAAATGCTTGGTGTATGTTTTGTGACAGGAAATTTTCGGAGGATTCTGAAGGGAAACTTTGGGTCATGTGCATTATGTGCTCGCTGTGGGCCCATGTGGATTGTGCTGGGGCTGAAAAGGATGTGCACATCTGCGACTTCTGTCGCTAAATGATATAATTGTGTTATACATTTTCTGTAATTGTTATATTATATGTATACTTTGAAACTAGATTATGTTTTCTCTGATTTAATAACTTTTTCTAATTTTGTTTAGTGTAATTTTGATTATTTTTACAAGGGGTCCGATTTCGGCAAGTATTTTTCAAATCGCAAAAAGTAAGATGTGAAAAGATAATGTTCATTATACTGACTTTTAATTAAATTTTCTAAAAAAAAATGTAAATGTTGCATAACATTATAAAGTATACACTACATGCTTTTAAAACATATTTTTTTACTATCTTCAATTTTTTTTAAATCAAAACCAAAATGGGGTTCCGGTTTTGGGCACTTTTCTCTACTAACATTTATCAAAAATTATTTAAAAGTTATTTATAAAAAAATTAACTTTTTGGAGGTCACCCATCACCCATACCCAATCCACCATATTGGTAGGAGCAACCAACGACCATCTTGGTAGGCGACGGCCATCTTGGTAGGTGACCACCATTTTGGTAGAATCACCTATCCACCATATTGGAAGCCAGTGACCTTTACCATGACACCTATACCTTGAATGACTGTGAAAATAAAAACTCGAGAAAAATACATAAAAGTCAGCAAGCATAATACAAAACAGACTACCACCACCATAATAGATGCAGACTACTTCGACTTTGACCCCATGACCTTAAATGCCTTGGAAACAAAAACTAGAAAAAAGTCACAAAGCTCTGTTTTCAGTAAACCTGGAACCGAGGTACTGAACGAAAAATGCACTTCACCTTTACAGGTCTTTGCATGTCTAAGTAAACTGTCGCTACAGTTGAACTACTTCGCAAATATGACATGCAGCAGGGATTCGTCGCACAATTAAAGCACTAATCTCGCCGTATGTTATGATCAAAAGTAAATGCCTTATACAAAAGTGATACTGATGACGATGTAGTGGTTCAGGCAAAGACTCGTTCAGGCATGTTAGAGATGTAGGTGCTGTAGCTGAAGACGCAGGTAATACCGGCAACGATGTTCTACGTACCACTCCCGAAGTAGTCGATGACACTGCCGTAGCTACCATTAGCTCTGGAGTGCCTGAGGACATCGCAGATGGAGAGTAAGACTTAGATGCGAAGAGGCAGAAGTTAGCCAAGACTATCCAGCTTTTCACAGTAGCTGCTGTCATACTAAGCCTTTCAACTTACCCCCCAACTGCTTATACTATACGAGAATGCAAGCCCTATGACGTCATATTGTCTTTGAACGAATTGTATTGCACCATTACTAAATTGTGCAGACACCTACCAGCCAATAACCGAGTTGCCACGTCAGTGCAGCTGGACAAATACGTGCGGTGGTGATGGCGGTGGTAGAGTCATTTGGAGTCGTTTTGGAGTCATTTGTGTCATTTGGCGTCATTTGGTGGTGTAGAGACATTTTGAGTCAGCTGGAGTCGTTTTGGAGCCATTTGTACTCATTTGATGCTGGTGGTGGTGGTGAGGGTGGCAATGACGCGGCAGTGGTGGTGGCGGTGGTGCTTTTCGGCAAATCAGAATATTTTAGTATCTTTGTGTTGGTGTGAGTGTGTGTCACAAGTTATAATAAATTCCCACTATTTTAAAATAAAATTATATAGTCTTACCCCTAAAAGCTGAAAAGTGAAATAGTTAAATTAATAATCTCGATTTAAAAAGCAAACGGTTACTACCTTCATGTCGTCTAGCACTAGAACTATTCGTGGATGTCTTGCCACAATATTTGAGATGAACGATACTCTTAATTAACTTCGAATCCCAGAGGTCATGGGCTTTCATCTTAGCATCGATGATGTCGACATATCCTCACCAACACTTCCCTTATTCATATATAATAGCTTACAATAGCAGATGACCTACTCGTGATGGTCTGCCATCTATGTCAACTGCCGAAGAAGTTAAAAAAATTCTTACAGGATGCATGCTTATATACATTTAACACCACAGAAGAATTAGTTCATGTCATCCATCTCGACTGTCTCAATTATGTCCGAAAATTATTTGTCAGGTGTGGGATTCTAACCCATGCTCCCCTTACAAGGAACCAGAACTTAAATAGATCTTAGACTGCTCGGCAAACCTGGCAATCTGTAATAGTGTGGAAATTTCAGAAAAAGTTTTTATATTAAAAATTCTCATTCAGAAATTTTAGTAGGAAATTTTAAATTTGAAGAAACAAAATCATAAGACCTTCGCAGTATGGGAGCACTATGAGAAAACCTTAATACTCATTCGCTCCAAAAGAAAACATGATATATATATAGGATAGTCATATATATTTATATATATAAGATAGGAATATATATTTGTATTTATATAAGATAGGAATATACATAATTGTATATAAATAAGATAGGGGTATACATAATTGTATATATTAAAGATATGATTATACATAATGGTATGTAGCATATTTTTCTCTGCTAATTTTTAATTTTCAAAAAAAAATTACGTATCTTGTTTTTTAAAAGCAGTAGATTTTGATAGATATGTTTATTAATATTAAAGTTTAGGTTGAAAATTTTTTATATAATTTTTTTTTCTGAAATGTCCACATTATTACAAATTGTCATGTTAGTAGAGCAGTCTAAGACTCGGTATTTAAGCTCTGGTTCCTTGTAAGAGAAGCATGGGTTCGAATCCCATATCTAACAAATTATTTTCAGACACATATTAACACAGTCGAGATGGATAACATAAACTGATTGTTCTGTGGTGGACAAGGCATATAAACATGCATCCTGTAATAATGATTTCTTTTCTTCGGCGATTGTGATGGACAGCATATCGGCTCGAGTAGAATCATATAACTAAAGTGTAAGTTCTTTTAATATGAATAATGGAAGTGTTTGTGAGGATATGTCGACATCATCAATGCTAAGACAAAAGCCCTCGGCCTCTGGGAGTCGAAAATACACAAGAGTATCGCCCATCTGAAAATATTGTGGCAAGACTTTCACGAATAGCTGTAGCACTAGACAACTTGAAGTTAATAACTGTATGATGTTTAAAACAAGATTAATTAATAAAATATTCACATTTCAGCTTTTGGAGGTAGCATTAATAATTTTATTTTAAAATACGGGGAATCTATTTTAATTTATGACCCAAACAAACACCAACACAAAGAGTCCGAAATATTAAAAATTCGCTCCACTACCACAACCACCATTAGCACCATCACACCCACCATCACCAGCACCACCAACACCACAACCCCCCCCCCCCCCCCGCCACCGCCAACCACTGCCGCACCTGCCACCACAACGACAAAATTACTCCAAATGACTCCAAATGCCTCTACCACCACCAAATGACTCCAAATAACTCCAAAACCACTCCAGATGACTTCAAAGGATACCGAATGATGCTCCAACCACTACACGTGATTAGCCTTCTGTAATGAAGTGGAGACTCGGTGATTGGCTGGTCAGTGTCTGTGCAATGTATTAATTGTTCAATACAATTGGTTTAAAGTCAATATGACGTCATAGGGCTTGCATTAAGGTATATTATATGCAGTATAGAGGTAATATGAGATGCTTAGTTTGGCAGCATCTGCTGTGAAAAGCTGGATCACTCGACTAGTTTCTGCATCTTCGAATATAAGTAGTATTCTTCATCTGCGATTTCTTTGGGAACTCCAGAGCTAATGGTAGCTATGGCAGTGTCATCGACGTCTTCAGGAGTGGTACCTAGAACATCATCGCAGGCATTGCCTGCTTCTTTAGCTCTGGCACCCACATCTCTAACATGCCTGAATGAGACTTTGCCTGAACCACTACATCGTCATCAGTGTCACTTTTGTATAAGACAATTACTTTCGACGATAATGCAAGGCGACATGAGTGCTTTAATTGGGCCATGAACCCTTGTTGTATGTCACATTTGTGTGACTGGTGCAGTAAGCAGTGTAAGCATAGCGACAGTTTACTTATAAATACAAAGACCTGTAAAGGTGAAGTGCATTTTTCGTTCAATACCTCGGTACCACGTTTACTGAAAGCAGGTCTCTTGTGACATTTCCGAGTTTTTGTTTTCAAGGTCATTTGAAGTCATGGGGCCAAAGTCGAAAAATGTTGCATATAATATTGCATTGGTAGTCTGTAATTTAATATGTTTGCCGACTGTTATGTATTTTTCTCGAGTTTTTATTTTCAGGGCTATTCAAGGCCATGGGGTCGAGGTAGTCTGCATCTAATATGGTGGTAGTAGTAAGTATTGTAATAAGCTGGTTGACTTTTATGTATTTATTCTCGAGTATTTGTTTTCAAGGTCTTTCGAGATTATTGAATCAAGGTCGAGGTTGTCTGCATCCAATATGGCAGTGGTAGTCTGTAATTTATTATGCTTGCTGACGTTTGTGTATGTTTTTCGAGTTTTTGTCTTTTTGATCATTCATGGTCTAGGGTTCAAGGTGAAGGTCTTTAGATTCTAATATGGTGGATGGGTGACATCAGCCAAGATGGTGGCCACCTACCAAGATAGTTGTCGCCTACCAAGATGGCCATCGATTGCAACTACCAAGATAGTAGAATGGCTATGGGTGAGGGGTGACCTCCGGAAAGTTATGATTTTTAAATAATTTTTTTACAAATTTTTAAATTACTTAATAATATATTTTTTGAATTTTTAGTAATTTTTAATAATACTTTTATGGGATTCTATTAGGTTTTTTTTTAATTTTTTGGGTTTAGGGTTTTTAAGGTCAAAGGTCAAGGTCAAAGTTCAATGGTCCTCACCAGTCCAGCTCTTTTGGCTTGGCGTCATTGATCCCGGCCCTTGAGTCACGAATACATTTCGACTGCTGCGGGAAATTTTTTGAAATTTATGGTGGTCCGTTTTAAATAGTTTTTTCATAATTTAATAATTTTGAAAACTTAATTTTTGGAATTTTTAAAGAAATTTTTGGAATTTCTGTGCGCTTTTTAAAGGATTTTCCGAGATTTATTGGGATTTTCTGAAATTTTTTTTGCTTTTTGGGGGTGTTGGGGTCAACTTCCAATGACTTAAAATATGGTGGTAGTGTGTTGTAACAACGTGGCGGACCCTCAGATTATGAATCCGATATAAGATGCAGATGGTCATGAATTCTTATATTTCTACTACTTACAAATATAAATATTTTTTTTAACTTACCCGTTCAGCTTTTTTTTCTTTAGTAGTGGCTTTATGATATCCAAAAACTTGTAAATGAATCCTGGGGAGTTCGCAAATTTAAGTTGCTTAATCCGCATAGGATATGCATCCTGCAAAAATTAAACATGTCAATAACTTACTGCACATATGATACAGAAAAAAATCAAACTTATTCATAACAAATGTTAAATATTTTCTTGCAACTGAATATATTATAAGTATAGTCTATTTTGTTTTTAAATTGAAATAATTTGTTGCCATTTATGACAGTGCGTGTGCGCAATGACACACACGTGTTTATATTTATGAAGGAAGTAACTAAGATGTGGATATTACATATCAAAACAACACAAAATGTCTACAGTGCCCGGCAGGCGTCCGGGTAAGCGTGTCCCTTCTTGCTCTCTAGTGTGTAGTCCATCAAGGACCAGTCTGTAGCTGAACAAGAGAATGACCCGGCAGTATTTGCACCGTCCCACAAACATCTGGACATCTGGTCTTCAGTCTTCGGTAACAGCAGTAAGGACGCTCCACCTAATGTTTGAGAGATCTGATAACATAACTAGCACTGCGCGTGAATCCACCCCCCTCTTCTTCCCCCTCCGTCGTCCATCATTGCAATGTTCGCCTCGAGCGTTCTTCCCCGTCTCAGACATTCCCAGACGTTTGCCGGGCACACTACATATGAGTAGATAGATTTGATTCCTCCGAGTGAGCACGGCGTACCATATATTTATTATATACAAGATCTTGATTTATTTAATACGTATACCAAATGCTGTTCCTCTAACGCTAATACTTTTCATAATATCCCATATAATATGTTTTCCAGACTGCGCCTTTTAAAGATTTATACAGCCCTTATTATTAGAAATGAACCAATTGTGTCTTATTTAGAATTTCGTCTTTATACGTCAGCAATCCCCTGGCACAGTTTGGTCACATGTTTCCGAAATCGCTTGTATATAGACACACACACACGTGCACACACTGGATGTTGGTAAACTTTATAGAGTAAATAAAAATACTTGTGACTTATTATTGATATAATTTAACGTCCCTTATATTATAAGCAATATATTTTCAATACGAGTAGTCAGGAATGATCGAATTTAACACAACTGTTTGTTACAAAGCACAAATCTATTTGGGTACTGTACTAAGTATAAACTGTAATTTTTACGTAAATAGAAATGCACGAATAAATGCGATAAAGTTATCAAATACAAGGGCGTAGCATGCGCTTTGTTTCTACACGAACGGGACTAAAGCAGAGTGTAGTTTTGCAGTCGTATTTGTCACAATGGACTCAAAGAACAGAGGTTGTAATTTTATGACTGTCGTAAATGTACATGATAATACCCCTTCAAATATTACAGCAACGGACATATAAACTATCGGCTAAAATATTATAAGAAATTTTAACTGCAACCTTAAATTTCGGTAATAACTCGGTAAGTTATAAAATTAAAATACATTTACAGAGTGGTCCAAATGTCTTGTCGCCCGTGCATAACCAGTAATAACGCAATATAATCCATAAATAGGGATATATCAAGTGCTTATCAGACATAGCGGCCCAGACCATCACTAGGGGGGGGGGGGGGGGGGTTATGTTCGAGCTTCTGGTAATGATGAGGAATGTCCTTGCTCCAGAAATATTCATTCCTAGCACGTGCACTCCAGTAAATTACACATTCATCGGAGAAAAACAGCTTACCACGCTGTGGGGGTGTCAAAAATACCCCAAACAATTTTGCGCGTGCTTAATGTCGTTTGTTCATGTCAGTTTCGCTTAGCTCATTGACAGCTGTTGGCCTACAGGATTTCAATCCAAGATCCTTTTTCACGTGTCTTAACACTGTAGTTGGGATGGCAAGCTCGGATGCGCTTTTCCGCAGTGACGTCTTGGGTGATCGGAGCACAGATGCTTCCACAGTCACACATTGTGTCCTGTCGCGAGGTTGATCGTCCTGTCTTCTGTTTATCTTTAATTTATCCCCTTAGAAACAGTTTGTATTCCCAATGCAGTATTGTCTTTTTAGGAGGACCTTCTTTGTGGAATCATCTCGTAAAGTCTCGTCGCACACCCCCTACGCTCTTTCCAATATGTGGACGTCCATATGCCCAAACACTACCAACAAGCCGCTCTTCAAAACTGTTGGAGCTCTTGATGGCCATCTGACAGAGAATGAAATGCCATACACAACCTCGAGGAAAAGTAAGAGGTGACAAGACATTTGGACAATCCTGTACATAATTGCTATTGTTTTGGTTATAATATTTTAACAGAAGTATCGTATAAGTACAAAAAATGTATATGTTTTATTGTTACTCATGTAAATTATATATAAATGTGAATTAAGTAAATAAGTTAAATATACATACATGAAAAATTTTATTCCGGATGTAACTTTCACATTTCCTGTATTAATTTTAACAATATACATCAGTCTTAGATAGTCTATAACAAAAATAATTGATTTTCTTCCAGACAAAATTTTTTTAGGAGATAAGGAAGACAAGCAAGTTTAAAAAAAAAAGGTCTGGAGATCAATGGACCTATAATATAAAAAAAGTCTGCATTTTTAAAATGAGAAATTAAATAAATAACGATTTCAACGTTATGAGTAAGCGATTTCAAAATAAGGTAATTGTGTTGTTATATACTTGCATTTTTCGATATTTTTATATTTATAATAGTTTGCGAATATTACATTTACTATTTTCCAAGTTTTATGATACTGTGATAAAGTATACAGGACATAAATGTAATTAACAGTGGGGGAAGGAAGAGAGGCATATATAAACTGTTTTAAATGAGAATTATTTCAATGATAACTATAATAGAAACTAGATTTATATACAAATATTATACAAAAACAGGCGTAGTGATTGATATAAAGTGTAAATTGTTTTCGTTGCATTTTGTTTTGTATTTTAATATTAAAATTTGTATTTTTATGATAGTTATCGATGGTAAATATCTGGTCTACATTCAACAGCTAATACAATAACACAGTACTAATATACTAAGTTTAATATAAGCTTAAGTAAAAAAAACACACACACATCGATGGATTACCCGAGACTCGTGCACAGAACTACCATTTCGACGGCAGAATAGAGAACTAAATGAATAGGCTCGTACATGCGAGCTTGAAATTACGTCACATTTGCATTAAATTTCAACCAGTTTTTGTAAATAAGGACAGTTGTTGTAATAACTCAGTACCAACTAACTGACAAAGAAAGGCGACAAGGAACACTAACATCAAGAATCGCTTTGAGCGGCCGCAACCATGCATTACGAAGATGTTACTTAATTACCTGAGCACAGAATAAGAGCTTCTTTATAAACAGCAGTGGAAGTTTTGTCACGTGAGACCAGGTAGCATTTTTCATATCTAGTATGCAGATGCATCCCAGTATGTTCTCCTCACGAAGAAGCGAGTCCATCATCATGAAGTTGCGCTTGAAGTGAGCCCACGGGTCGAACTTGTTTACGTCAGAGTCCAGAAGATGATGAACAAATATTCGGTAGGCAGCAGGACACAGTCTTGGGAGTGGCGTGATGATGCTAGGAAAAAAATTAATATGAGACATTCCACACTCGATCCTTACAGTGTAACAATTCAAGATCGCAATTACACAGCTACGCAGCTGACCTTACATATCTGTAAATATCGGCCTTTAAAAATTTGGGTGTTATATTATATTTCTTAAATATTCAATACATCTTAATTCGATTTCATGGTTTATACTGCACCTAGTCAGGGAATGTTTTTTTTTTTTTTCTATTTAAATGTATTTGGAAATGAAAATTTATATTACTCCCTTCCTGTTTCTATAAGAGTATTTGTGTGTGGTTAACATACCTATTAAATTCGCTAAACATTTTTAAAGTTTAGTAAATGGTCAATGTCCAATAACACTTTGATTTTGCTCTAAATGAAGTAGGATTGATAACTATAAAGTATGAGGAAGACCAAAAAAGATACACTAGAGAAAATTCAAAGATTTTATCATTTACTGACAATGAGAAGCTTACGCAGTGTTGTAATGCAATTCTTTATGTTGGAACTTAACATAATTATTTTATAAATCTGTTTATAAAGAGTTTGCAATATTTTGTTAATAATCTGAAGTTTTTGTCACTCTTGACAAAAAACTTTTTTATTAACTATTTGGCATTATAAAAATTAATTTTTTATTAACTGGTGTACTGTTGAAAATATGCATTAACTGTTTAATTTATATACACAATTTTGAGAAAAATTTCTTTGCTCATATTTTGTCAGCCAACAAAAGATTTCATACCATTATATTAAGCTATCATTTCCGGAAAACATTTATCTGTACATATTATTCTATATACTAGAAGTGTCGATTTATGTGTGAAGAAACTGGGATGTGAACAGTACACCTAAAAAAAAGTCCAAATGAATATATGCCAGAGTTTCAATGGTTCCTGTGATAAGGCTTTCCAAGATTGTGCTAAAATTATTAATAGCCATACTTGATACACCCTTATTCATGACACTGCAGCCTTGCCTCTGTATCGGGAGTGATTCACTCTTACAAGAGGTGCTCGAAATTTCCCCTTTGTGTTTGAATGCTCGCTTGCACACGTCGCATGAGTGGCTGTCCAACATGTTCAAGCATTACAGGTGTGCCACGGATCTGCTTGCAACCTTGTTCCACGCGCTGGCAAAGCAGTACAATGTTCGTACGAGGTGTTGCATAAACCGTGGTCTTGAGATCTCCCCTTATGTAACACTCATCTGGATTCAGATCAGGGAAGCGTGTAGGCCAGACGAGTGGTCCTGCACGACCCATCTACCTGCGCGAGAACCGCTCATCGAGATCAGCTCTGACCGCTCTACTGAAACGTGGATGTGCCCCATCATACATGAACTACACTCGGTGTATCAGATCCAGCGAGATATCCTCGAGTAGCACATGCAACCGTGACTGCAGAAAGTTACAGTACGAAGCACTTGGTGTTTAACGTGTGTTAGATATCAACAGTGAAATGGTTCTAGCAACACACGTTCGTATCTGCTACATACTGAACACAAACAGTAGTGCATTGACTACCAACATCGGACACGCTGACGTGCACTGAGAAAAAGGCTTTATTTTTAATCAAACGACGTTTGTTTGGTGCAACCAATTCAATTCTTTATAGAGCCGAAATAAAATATTTTGTTGTTGAAATCAATTGTTTAGTTGTTATAACATAATTGCCCCAAACTAAGATTTAGTTCGTGTAACTAAATACGTTCGGCTCTACTTACATTACTAAACAGTTTCGATTAATATAAAAAGCTTGAAAGCCGACGATATATGGAATTAGATCGCTTGTACCTGAGCACAACGCCCAAGCAAGCTGAGCTACATTTACAACTGATTAAATTGGGATGTTTTAAAGAATACATTTCACGTAATAGACAACGTGCGTAAATAGATACTTCAAGTTTTGAAGCTTTACTTTTTAGTTTCCTGTTGCACTTTTATTATTAGATGTTTACACAGTTATTAAGCATTAATAAATGCACAAACAAACACTGTTACTATCATAATCATCACAAAACATACAAACAAATTCTCGAGCTGTATTTTGGAACAGTTGATATAACTAAATATTTTTTGACGGTCTAACTTATTTCAGCTAAACATTGAGATTTTGTATATTTAAGCACTTATTTCGTTAGACGAATAAAATTAATTTGGTTGGTTTTCAAGTTTGTTTACTGTGCCGTTTTAATATGTAGCACTGTTCTTAAAGAATTTTGAAAACGGATTTTCATATTTTACGTTAATCACAACTATTCCGAGTAATAGTATTACATTTATCGTTTCATTTATTAATTTAGTTATTGAGATAAATATTAACTTTATTCTCCTTTCCAACTATTAAGATTTATTTAATCAGTGATTGGATTCGATTTGTCAGACATTTATTTATGTCACGACTTGTGTTATGGTAAAGGCAAGTGTTGAAAAGTTTAATTTAATTTGTACTGACTTTCTGGTTTCAAATTTGACTGGTCGCTTTAATATGCCACATAATTTTTAAATCTATTAACACACACACACACACACACACACACACACACATATATATATATATCACATTCTCTTTCATGTTTCTGATGCTTACATCAAAAAATGTCAATAACCTTCTTGATCCAGCAACTTTCATTGCGATAAAGGAAAATTGCCATAGAATGCCATTGTTTTCGTTTTTATTGTATAATTATTACAGTTATATATTTTACACATAATATTTGATTTAAATAAAGCCATTTGAAGTTTTATTTATCTGTTTTTTTTTTTTTTTTTTGTTACGCGCTCGCTGCTTTGCATCGCTTCCCTTGACAGGAGCGAGCGAAGATGTTTGTGAGTGGAGGTGAGTGTAGTGACGTGAGAAAATGGCGGCGTTTACAAAGGCCAGCGGCCACTTGTAACCGCGATAAGCCTTTTGCTATGCGCGCACTCCTGACCACGGGTAGATTGAATTTCTATGTTTATCTTAAATAATTTTCTCGTTCATCGTCCTTGCCTCTCTAAGAGTGATTCGGGATGTGCGAACGTTCCAGATCATGGCCACCGAGGTTGTTTAAGCAGCGACGAGCCTCCAAGCTGACAGATCACTAGGATTGGAAATCTCGGCTATTGTGCGACCTTAAACGACAGACGACGAGCCAGCAAAGCAACGAGTAGAGAAAGAAGTGACCAGCGTGAGTGAAATCTGCGGACTGCGAGAATCGGTGCAGTGAAGAAAAAGCTGGGACAATGTATTTTAAATTGCAGCTTTGTGGCTGTAGCTGAGAGTCACTTACTCAGGATCGACTAGGACGAGCTCGGCAAACTCCGGCTTGACTAGGACGAGGTCGGAATCTTCGGCTCGACTCAGACGAGCTCTCCAATTTTCGGCTTAACTCGGGGGGTGCTCGGAAGTCGTCGACTCGGGTTTATCGAACGTACCCTAAAGGGATCGGCAATTACACCCACCTATTCTTGAAGTATATGTACATTTCTGCTAGCCGCATTGGTTTTATAGACATAGGGTGTGTCAAAATATAAATTTGTATTAATTATCCTATTTTAAATATTCATTTTTTAAATTTAAAAATTATTTATTTTCTATACTATGCCAAATTTTATACATAGGGTACTGCTGAAACATGCAAAACTCTCTCAGCTACATTTCCAGTCCCTCTCTTGAAGACTGAGTAATACAGAATGTCAGAATCTGCTCATTGTATGAATCAGAATGAACCAACACTTTTATGTGCTTAATTGGCGTTATCTTAAATGCCAATATTTCAAGTCTCAGGAGATTTGGAATGTACGAGGTTGCTAAACAATCTTAACTTTCTTGTTCTTAACTGTCAATCCATCAATCTTTCAATATTTTGGAATCAGCTCACAATCGCCACTGCATGCACTGCACGCACAATAATCAACACAGCATGCACAGTAATCAACACCGCAAGCACCACAATCAGCACCGCAAGCACCACAATCAGGAGTATGTCGGTCTGCATGAAAAGCCACGTCCTATTTAACCGGACCAATTCCTATGCTGCCAAATCAAATCCTTACATAGGTTTTGTATTAACTACTGTAGCCGGCTGACGTCTGTGCATGTCTCAGCGCGCGGATCGTGTTAAGCGGAGCAGGTCTGGCCGTACTATCGGTTATTCCACAAACATAATTTACGACGGACGAAGGATATTCACAGAGTTACAGGAAATTAATCCTTAGTGTTACAAAATTGCACTTCACCATGATATTTATATGAAACCACATATCATAAAAAATTATACAACTGGAATACTACATAGTTTTTAACACTCGGTGCAATTTCGCGTGAATAATTTATAAATACGGTTTATCAAAGTATAACAAAACAGTAATTTCAGGCCAGTGCTTTTCTTTTGAAACTATAGAAAAGGTTTTCTATCTTTATTTGCACAAAGATGCGAAGATTAGTGTTTTTACTCATAATAGACCGACCCGCACTATAAATAATGCATAGCCTATACACAATGTTTATAAAACAAGAAATAAAATAATAAAATTACAATCTACAGCATATACTTGATCAATTCCACCCAATTAGTCTGTGTTTAAGCATTCGTGCCATGCTAAATGGTAGTTAATGTGCAATTGTGGTCTACATACTCCTGGGTGTTCAAGTTAAAAATCACGAAAATCACAGTAAACATAAAAAGGTGCTAATTATCTTGTCAATTTATGTATTGTTTCTAGAATTCCGATTCACGTACAAAATTAATGCTACCTATACAGGTGTTTTTCCAAATAATGCTGGCTTCAGCAGGCAGTGTATCCAATATTAAAATTTTGCTGTAGCACTAATGATACAGTTATATATACTGACTTAACAGACCGTAATAAACGCTTGTCTATAATTTATGCCAGTAACCGTTATTCCAAATGCAATGTTCATTAAGAGAAATAATTTTCTTGATTATCAAACAAAGAATGTGTAAATGTGTAATCCTATTTGAAAAGCATTAAAAACTAAAACATTAACAGTTTAAAATGATATACCTGTCAAATTATTTGACAAACAGATTAGAAACTAACGCTATCGTTATAGTAATAAGTAAATAAGTTTGTTGTTCGATTACTAATTGTAACGTATTTATTCAACTATAAGGTAAAATATAATTTTTCTATTATTTCTGTGGTATAAATAAATTTAATGCTTGAAAGTATGTTGTATATTAATTTAGATTCTCGCCTTAAAAATATGACCGAAATACAAGTTAACTGTAATGATATATATATATATATATATATATATATATATATAATATATATTGTAAGCACACTTAGTATGTTAATGTATTCATTACAAGAAAAGGCAAGTATTCTTTTGGTTACTAATTTTCAGTCTTACTCGTAAAAGTACCATAAACTGCACACACATCTGCAGATTTACAGCACCAATTTATTTATTCCGTGACAACATTTTTCTCATAGTACTCCTATTGGAAGTGACATTTCCCAAGAAAGGTTGACTCGTACGGGCAAGCATAAATCACTCCCTTGCTCTACCTGGGAATCGAAACCGGAACTATTCACGCTCAAAATTCAACCGACTGCGACGCAGGGGGCAGTCAATAGGTCAACCGAAACACTGTCAGTGGCTAAAAGAGCTTATTTTAAGTGAACAAAGAACAGCTTATTTCATTGGAGATAATTTCTAAGTTACAATTTAAGTAATATATTTATTAACTGTTCCACATTGTTCCTATAATTCACTGCCACATTGGCTGGTATTCGCTTGCCTATATTTGTGCTATATTAAATGCAGAAACTGCAGGAAAAGTTTTGAACATTGTTTTAAAACATTTATAGTTTAGCTTAACCTCCATACATCACTTTCTTTGGAATGACAAAATTGAAAATAAGAATAAATTTATTCTCTGCCACGTATTGCGATTGATGGTTTCGACAAGAGACACAATTCAAGAATTCTATGTCATCAAAAATATCGTACCAACAACAATGGATATGTTACGAAATTACATTCGGCATTGGCTAGATAGATGACAGCTTTGTACCAATTTGTTTATTATTTGCATTATTTTTGGATTTGTTTAAAGTAAAACTACTATGCTGTCAAATGTGTTCAAATTGGTTTATCATTATGCTGTCTCAAGCCCCTCAATGTTTGCAAATTTTGTGAACAAAAGTTGTCTTCAGTAATGCATTCCCGTTGAGAAATTTCTTACACCGCGCCGTAAACCTTCAGATAAAATATTTATATCCTCCACTCACCCCCATTTTAATGTCAAAAGATATGAAAATGTGGAAAAGGAACAAGTAATCTGTTGATGCATCAAATCACAGAAAATATTCCATTTCCATTCTTGTTACTTTTATCTAACGTGTTTTTAATTCAATACTATTTAATATTTGAACAGAAAAATTGGACTCAATAATAGAAAAGCAATTTAATTCTATCCAACAATACATGCAGAAGGCAAATAAATCCCCCAGCACACACTGTCACAAGAGCACTGCTACCTTTTGTCTCCAGCAAAAAGTTTTTGTGTCCGGTTTTGCATTTGCTGTTACTCAAGACAAAATACCGAATGTTTTTATGTCCGCACGAATACTGCCGGGACGCAGTCTTGCCGCTTAGCTAGAGACTGGACTGTGCCGAGCCGCAGTCTAGGGAGTAAGAGGGGACTCGAGTGCATAAAAGTTTGCGGTACCAGTATATAAGTCTATATTTGTAGCCATTTTGGAAGACAAATGCTACCTCAAGTGTAATGCTTATTATACCATTTCTCAGAAATTATTCAATCTATTTGGCATAGTGAAAGTAATGAGAACATCAAAATCTGTATATAATTATATGTCTAATGTAGTAACCACTAAGTACTGAATTCTGTTGCATTTCTTCAAGAAAAGCTACAAAAGATATAATGACTTAATAGTAGTATACAAATGGACAATCTAAGAGTGGATTGGCGCTGTGCACAAGGGAACTAGAGGACTCCATCTTTGTTGATGCCATGCGGGAAAAATGTCCCGTTTTTTCAGTTTTCCCCCCAAAAATTTCCCATTTCTCTTCACACACGTGGTGGCTGTCATGGATCCCAACCTCCTGCTCTGTCAATCCGATGCCAGGGTGTTGGGACCCTTTCACCTAGCACCCTGATGGATGCAGAGTCTCATGCTCTGTCATTCCTTTAGGGGATCTGTCGACCTAGCGTCGTAATGCTGTGCCAAATACCAGCTTCTGCTTACACACTCGCCAGACCTAAGTGCACTTATTAGCATAGTTGAATGTAATTTCCGAACCACATAAGGTATATCCATCAAATTCATAACACAGTTCGCACCCCCGGTGATGAGAAGGGTCGCAGGGCCAAGTATACCCCATGTATACTTATAAGCATAGTTGATTGTAATTTCCCAACCATGTAAGATATAGTTACGAAATTCAAACACAGGCATCACCCCCGACGACGAGAATTGTCGAAGGGCCGAGTATAACTATATATCTACTTATAAGCCCCGTGGGCTGTAATTTCTATAACAAGTAAGATATAGTTGTAAAATTCAAACACAGACTTTAACCCCGACAATGAGAAGTGTCGAAGGGCCGAGTATACAATTTGTTTAATTATAAGAATAGTTGGCAGTAAGTACCAAACTGTGTAAGTTATAGTTGCCAAATTCATGACATAGGCACAATCCACGACGACAAGAAGGTTTGCAGGTACAAGTATACTCTATGTCTACTGATCAGCATAAACGGCTGTAATGTCCTAAATGTGTAATATATGATTGCCAAATCCATAACATAGACATCACCCATGGCAATGAGGAGGGTTGCAGGGTCAAATATACCCTATGTCAACTTATAAGGATAGTTGGCTGTAATTCCGAACAACATATGATATAGTTGCTAAATTCATAACATACACATTATCCACAACGATATTAATGTTTTCAGGGCCAAGTATACAATATGTATACTTATAAGCATAGTTGGTTGTAAATTCCAAACCACAAGTTGCCAAATTCATAACATGTTTATCATGCTCTACAACGAGAACGGTCGCCGTGTCCAGTATAATCTACATCTACTTATAAGCACATATGACTGTAATTTGCGAACTGTGTAAGATAAGGTTACCAAATTAATAACATGAGCATCATCCACAATGATGAAAAGTATTGCAAGATCATGTGTACCCTATATGTACTTATAAGCATAGTTGGCCCTAATTTTCAAACCATGTAAGATAAAGTTGCCTAATTCATAACATAGATACCATCCATGGTGGTGAGAATGGTTGCAGGGCCAAGTATACTCCATGTATACTTATAAGCATAGGTGGCTGTAATTTATGGACCATGTAATATTTTGTTGCCAAATCCATAACATAGGCATCATCCACAACGACAAGAAGTATCATAAGGGCAAGTATACCTTATGCCTACTTATAAGCATAGTTGACTATTACCATACTGTGTAAGATATAGCTGACAAATTCATAACACAGGCCTCACCCCTGATGATGAGTAGGGTAGCAGGGAAAAGAAAGCAGCCGATATTAGCTGTAGGAAATTTATTTCTTCATTTATTTTTGGTCCTTTGTAAATAATACTACATATATCACCTGTCTTGTTGGTATCTTATATAAAAAAACAAATAGAATACAAGTTAATGTATTGACAAACGAAAGTGTAACTTTCACACAAAATAGCATACCTGTGTATTACTGTTTATATTCATGTTTTTGTACACCTCTGTGTTTGCACGGTCATGGGACGGGTAACAAAAGTAAACAGCATCAGGTGATTTGATGGTTGGTTTGGCTATTTAGCATGCCTATTCAATGCCACACAGTTTCTTCCTGATTTTCCATGTATTTTTAGCCCTGAACCAGTTAAGAACCTTATTGCATTTTCGGACATGCCTTATGGTCTCCTCCCTTTTTTAACAAATGTCCTCTGACAACACAAACATTTCGCACGCCTTGGGTCTCTATTCGACTCTGGGAATGTGAACCTTCTATGTCACAAGCATATACATTAAATTTAATACATGTTATTGTTTAGCAATGTCTCGCGAGAGCCACAGGGTGGAAGGAAGTGAAATATCATTCTGTAGCGATGTCTCACCACAGCCAATCGGTTTGGGAGAGAGTCATAGGCCTTGTTGTGGTGACAGGTTTTATCCGCCGCTGAAGCAGGCCGATGTTACGGTGTTCCAGATTGCACTGCGAGTCGATGGGTATGACGTTCCAGGACATGGGTGACATGATGCATCATGGAGGAACGTGTTCATGGAGGGTGTCGACTGCAACTGAGGACAATATCTTATTACCCAGGCACAGTTGACTCCTTTCATGAGTGCCAGTCAGCTAAAACATGCCACGTACTTTCTTGGTAGCTCGAGAACCGTACTTAGATGCTTAATGGTGGCAGGACTGAAATACAGGCGTGATTCAACGAAACAAAGGCTCACCAATGAGCACAGGATTTATTGACTCGCATTTGCAGAGGTAAACATTGAACGTAACTGGTCAGATGTTGTCTTTTCTGGCGAGAGAGTGTTTTTCTCGGCTAATGATGGCCAATGCGTGCTTCAGACCTTTTGGTACCTGGCACAATCCGGAATATGTGGCCGAGTGCTCATGCTATGATCATGCATCCGTTGCATTTTGGGGATGAATGAGTGCATGCAGGATAGGCATGTTGCACAGAACCGATGATCGAGGTCCGAGTACACGCGGCCTCAATGTCGGGCAGTGTTAGCATATTCTAGAGAATATTATGATTCCCTAGGTGCGAGTTTTGTATACCAATGGTGAGCTGCTCTTCCAGCAGGCCCATTCTCCGATACACACTTCTCAGACTGTTCAAGAATGGTTTGCAAGGCAAGACCAACTAGAGCTCGTAGATTCGCCACCTTATAGTACCGACTTAAATCAATTGAGAATGTTTGGTTGGAGATGAAGTGCACGATGGCGGCAAATTGGCCTGATCCATAGCCAGCAAATAAAGATGCTCCCTTGGAGCTAGTAGCGGATGCCTGGGATGAAGTAGCAAATAGTGAACGGTTTGCTACTTCTCTGGTCGCCTCTCTACCACAATGACTGTGGTAGGTGGTTGAGAATGAGGGACACTGGTCCTCTTATTGAGGTTACAACATCGGTCCGTTTCAGAGCCAAATAAACACTCGCATAAAAATCATGACACAAAAAACCAATGGTACACCATGTGGCATAACTACTACATTAACATACAAACTAAAAGTGCGAGGTGGTTTCGAACCTGAAACAGAAGACGTCAGAACGATACATGCGAGACCATCTGTGTTTGTTACATATGTTTTTCATATGGATGAAAAAATATGCTTACAAATAAAATACCTTACTTGATACTGTAACATTTTGTATTACAACCAAACAAAATAATCTAACAGTAGGAATGAAGTTCAAGGTCGAACTCCAGAAACCTAATGTTATTGTGTGGAGGGGAAATGCCATTTCTTTGGCAAGTTCAGCAACCATGCACACATTGCAATTAGCAGACAGCTGGTGGCATGGACTGACAACATAATATCATTCCGATTGAAGATCAAGTCCTGCCCGAACTGATATTTATTTGTTCAATTATGTATTTCATTCCAGGTGAATGAAATAGCATTGAACTATTACACGAACTGATTCATTACTGCGCGATTTCACCCAGTCTGGTATTTTCAGTGTGACGAATAAAGTTCTAATTCAAGTCCATGAATTGTCCTGACCTTTAAGAAAATGTGCGATTTCATTTCCAGTTCACTGCAGAGGAAATATGAAAGAACTGTATCTCAAACAACATCTCGTACTTCCTTATATTATTATAGTGCGACATTTTCGATTCAATGTAGACAATTCCAAGAAATGTTCTCGGCCTAACATGAACTAAAATTATGTTCACAGTTGCATTTCTAGTTCATTGAAGCGTAAATATGAATTAACTGTATCTCGAGCTATATCTCATACTTCTTTGTGTCATTCTAGACTGACATTTATAATTCAAAGTCGAAAATTCCAATATATGTTTACTACCTGCCTTGAACTAACATAATGTTCCATTTTTTATTTCCAGTTCAGTAAAGAGTAAACACTAAAGAACTGTACCTCCAACTGTATTTCGTACTACTTTATTTTGTTTCATGCCTGTTTAATCTGAGTATCAAATGCCAGTTAATATTCATAGAATCGTACAAATGCATGATAAGTTCTGGTGCAAGATTCAGGAATTTTGACCGTGGAGTTAATTGGCCACGGCTCATGTTCAATCAATTCCTCTATACAACGGATGTGTGGGCTAAGCGGTTAGACTTAAGTTAAAATTGAGAGCAAAATATATGTCATACTTCTTATCGAAATCGTGAAGATTTAAATTGTATGCCCTTACTTTTCGTATATGGTTTTATTGGTAATGTTAGTATTGTTTAAAACGAATACTATATATTAGTTCACTCTCTTCACCACATTATATGCAGTTTAAACCTTCAAACAGAGCTCTGTGGTGATTATATGTAAACGAAATTAAAGACGTTAAAACGTAATGAAAAGCTGAATGTCCATATTACCTCGTAAAAAGGTGTTTTAAAAGAAGAAAAACATTTTACACAGTATTTTGTATTGGGTTTATTAGTTTATTCTTTGTTATTTCAGTTGATACACAACGTTAAACTGGCATTTTTAAACGTTGTTTGAAGACCATTTTTACACGCTGTTTAACTGATCCACCAGTCAAGAAACAAACCACTAAAAAACAGTGAAAAAAAACGACTGACGGATCAGTCGAAAACGTCACTGAATCAATACGTTACATAAATCTGGCATGTTTTCGCTGATTCGTCAGTTAAAATTACGGAAGCGACTGTTGAATCAGCCAGATACTGCTGACTGATTGTAACAGTGACGTTCTCCCTCATTCTGATTTAAGAGTGTATTGTAACGTTTTGGTGGTATAGGCTATTCGTGGTAAAATGAGCACTTCTGAATGATCTTAAGATCTATTTGTATGCACGTTGTGTATTCTTCCGCCTTGTGTAATATTAACCATGTTATAGGTCTTATCACTTTTTTCATGCGTCGGTCAAGTGAAACACCGAAATTATTAGAAAAGTTAATATTTTACCAACATGTTCATTTTTACACTCCAATGCATAAAAAACAAAAACTAAAGAAATAATTTAAATGATCAGAAATGGTTACCAAACACTTTTTATTCTATGTGAAGATATGTAATTACTTCCCTGCAAACACGGAAAATACAGGCCAGAATCGGGGCGGTAAAAACTAGCCGACAAACTCCGGCCAGCCGATACCCGCCCGCTGTCTTACGCCAGAAGTGGCCTGATGGAAATATGGACTGGCGGCTAACTGTTGGCCGACAGTGTCGGACCTGCAAAGGCTTGATGTCCTTGCGCTGCCAGGCCTACGATGGCGGGATGTAGTTACGATGCCGGGTTTGCGATGGCTGGATGTTGTTATGATGCCATGCCTGCAAGAGCTGGATGTTGCTATGATGCCGGGTCTGCGACGGCTGGGTGTCTATGATGCCGGGCCTGCGACGGCTGGGTGTCTATGATGCCGGGCCTGCGACGGTTGGATGTCATTATGATGCCGGAAACAGTCTTGTCTCGAAAACGTTACAGGGGTGAAATAAATAAGATAATGGCCAGCTTACCCAAAAGACAAAGATGCTGTATGAGAAGCGGCCGAGAAACATTTTTAAGATGCTTGCAAAATGTTTTTCTCTGCGATATCATGGCGACATATTTTCGGTGATATCCATATTTTATCCTTAAAAAATAGAGCATGCCATTGTCTTTTTTCTAATGGCTTGCAATCTGTCTCAAAAAAGAAAACACGCCGTTGTCAAATGGCTATCTTCTGGCGTTTAAACGACAGTTGCCGACAGAACAGGTATCGGGCCGAGAATTTGCGACACTTTGCCGACAGGTAGTGTTTGCTGGGTTTCCATTCGTCGTTATGAGCACTTCGGAAATCAAACTCTGGGCAACATATCACTGTAATCAATCAATTTTGCACTTGACTGGTGCATCAATAAGATCGCCAGGTCCGTGGCAATATTCAACCTACTTATGGTAAAGATATACAAATTGAGGCTAAAAGTATAGCCCCAGCAAGACTTTATTAAATGCTCAGTTTACCGTGAACAGTCTTTACCAACTTTATTGGACACGTGTCACTCAGGGTGCACGTTAAAATATATGCAGGTGGAGCAGTGACATTTTGTAAGGTTAATTTCAAGAGTACTCATTTTATCGTGAACAACCTTTAAAAATAATGGAGTCCCAAAGAACATCAGTATGGCTTCAGTACCAGTTAAATATGTCCAGGTAGCATGTCAGTGTAGTGAATCAGCCGCTCGCTACTGCCGACCGCCGCAGCAGACACGGTTATGAAGTGCTAGTAGTACAACATTGCCGCATTGACAGATGGCTTGTTGGAAAAGGGGAAGGGATAGGGGAGGGGGTAGGCTAGAATGTTGAACATCGTCCTCTGCTTTTGTTTCTAAAGTACTCAAGTGTCTTCTCTCCTACGAATGTTCCTGCCATAGAATTATTTACATCTCAAATAGGAGTGCAAAAAAATAAAATTAAGCAATGCGAGAACTTGTAAAAGAAATGACGAACTTCAATAATAGAATTAATACCTTTTGCTGTGAGTAATTATGGTCTCTATTTAATCCCGCGCTTTCAATTTTAACAACCATAATCACACAGTGCCGGAACAACAGAAAGTCATCAAATTATAGATACATATAAACATGGTGACTATCTTTTGTGGTGTGAGTAAATTCAGTGCCTTCAAAAATAGTATATTTTAATTTCATGCAAAAGCCAACTCGTAAAGTATGGCATTGGAACAATAAAAGTAATGGTTAGTGAAATTTTCACACAACGAAACTAAACGTTGTTTGGAATCAATCGGATAAAATGTAAGTTTAACCTGTGAACAAGTGAAGCACGTAAAGTAAAACTGATATATTATTTTAGAAAAACCGAGTTACCTGTAAAGCTACACCTCCCATTGACAATATCCACCACAGTTCTCGTATGCCAGTATTAGAACCGTGTTCATGTGTGTTCGAGATTCAGATGCAATGCCGTAGGACTGGCTGGTGCACTTGCCACTAAACCACCATATCTCCTTCTTTAACAACCACAGAAAGAGCTTTAAAGAGCTAAAAAAGCAGAAAAAACTTTAAAATCTTAAACTTAAAATCTCAATGCTTTGTTAGCAAATGAAATTTATTTGAGAAACTTAATTTTAATTGCAATTGCTACTTTTAACAGACATTTTTCAGTAGGCCTACGACAAATTTAAGCACCAGCAATAAGAACACATTATATTCTGAAATTTTATGTTAATAACATTAGTAGCCAACAGTAATGATAACTATTATTTTATAGACCATGACATAACACATGTAAAACTGAGGGCTACACTTAACATTTGACAAAAGCGTGATGTAAAACTGCACAGCCTTTCTCCGCCCGAAGTCGGAGAATCTTAGGTGTGAAATTAGTTGTTAATGTGTCAGATATTCCCCCTGTTTCCTTTTGAGATTAAGTGGAATCCGCGATTAAAATGAGTTGCCATGAAGCCCCTTTCGCGTAGTAGAATTAGGAAGTAGCTAGTATTGGTTACGACGCTGGTCCGTGAACGGGTGGTTCACTTATCAAAACGCCCTACACACTGATTTGTATCTGCAGTGGGAGAAGACTGCATTCTATCCTGTACCTACCTAGTAAATTTGATTCCTAGGACAGCAGTAACCTATTAAAGATAAGAAGTGTTTGTATTTTTAACTGTAGTAATGGTAGCTTATTTTTGTTCTGGAAGGTCTGGACCGACATCATTTGAAAAGCGTCAGGAACACGATTTCCAGCAGTCTTTAACTTCGGAAACCCTAAGGAACAGTTTAATGTTTTCCCTGAGCTTAACGAAGTACATTAATGTAAGGTCTTAAAGATTGGTCCAGAAACAGTATAATTTTGAAGTTCTTAATATTACGCTGAGCTATGAGCTCTAAATATTTTTCAAGTTTTTCACACTTTATGAATGGGTATAGTGCATTTTAGAACGACCACTATCCAACAGCAGTTGAACATTTTTTTCTGAATTGCCTAGTTAATATTGCCATCCAGGGTGTTCCAGCTTAATTTCATTTCAGCATTAGTGAATTGAATACTGGAAAATAGGAATTTCATTTAAATTCTTTATGCTGAAACCAAACGTGATGAGTTACGTTTTAGTAATACGTAGTCGCGTCACCCTCTTCCTCTCTGTTCAATGGCAATGATGTTTTTTTTCCTAAAGTGACTACATTTAAGTTGTTATTTCAGCTCACATGCAAATGGTATGTGCATCAGCAGAACATATAAGAAGTTTGTAAATCATCTGAGTGCTTGCTGCCTACAGCCTGTGGAGGACCGGGTTACATTTACCTCACAGGTTATTTGCCAGATCATTACTGTGTGTCCATCTGTTCCTAATTACTTACACTTTTTCAATCACCTCTCAAATAAAAAAAATGAAAAGTAATGGAGCTAGAAGTGACAGTAGTACATGTTCCTAGGCCTAACACTGAAAAGGTATGCAGATTGATTTATTCTAAGGTTGCGTTAATATCTATATTCACACTATTTATTGCACAAATATTGTTGAGGTGTACACGTATATGTTCGCTGATTCTAAGATATCCCGGTATGTACACATACACCTACATGAGTGAGTTATTGCATGCTACATACTTGGCTATCCCAACGTATATATGTACACCTTCGCAACAAATTTGGAACCCTTACGAGGGACTATTTTGCTTACGTTCTGAGTCATGCTATATGCTTCATAAATAAGCGCCCTTGCGAGGGGTCATTCATTTACAGTTACATTACTGAGTTTACATTATATAACTGTAATTTGCCTAATTTGTTTATTAATTTGGAATTTTGCTGAAACTGCATGAATCTTTAGTTACCGGTGAGTGCAATTTTTCTGAGGTACAGTTGACTAAAACATACATCCACTCGTCTATGGAAACAGGAGACTAGTAAAATTTCAACTTATCTTTATAGAGCAAACCATTGACTTAAGTAACAAATTTCAAATTCTACAAAGCTGAAGGCAAAAAATTAATTAACTCCTTAGCAACTTTATTGTTGTTTCTAGTACGCTGTGGTAATACTCTTGTATGTAACACGCATTTCCGAACTATTGTTCAACATCTGTACACCAATAATGTTCTACCATTTAATACAATAAATATGTAGGCATTTTTTATTATTTATTTCATTATGTATGGTTTTATTTATTTGATTTAGAACTACTTAATTAAATTCTAGTTTAAATGTTTTGTAAGTATACAGATAAATTTTTAAAAAGTGCATTAGAATAGTAGGGTTTGGTTCCATGACGGCCAAGGGTATAGGGTGAAATATGGCAGGATTCGGCCACCAACATGTTATGTCACCGTCCGCCATATTGGATGTCATTGACCCTGACCCATGACCTTTGACCCGAGACCTTAACCTTGATCACGTTAACCTGCGACCCCAAAAACCCAAAAAAATTCTAAAATAATTGTAAAAAATTTCTTACAAAACATTTTATTTAAAAAATGTTAAAAAAATTGAAAATGGTTTAAAATGTATAAAAAATTATTAACAATTATTTTAAAAATTATTTAAAAATCAGAAAAAAAGCTAGAAGCCAGCCGCCCGACATCATGCTCTGTCATTCCAATGACCCGTCCACCATCTTTGACACTCATGACCTTTGACATTAACCTTTGACCCCAAAAAATTCAAAAAATATAAAAAAAATTAAAAAATCCAAAAAAACACAAAGAAAACACGAAAGATACCATAAATGCATTACTAAAAATATTATGAAATTTATTTAAAAGTTATGATAAAAATATTTAAAAATTAATAAGAATAATAAAAACTTCTAGTCCCCTGTAACCATTTTTACAAACAATTTCCCTTTTTTCCCTTACGATTCCACTTTTTTCCCAAAAAATTTATTGAAAAATATATTTAAAAAACACGTAATTCTCTGGAGGTCCTCCCAGCACCACCAATTACTCAAATCCGTTCTACTCCAGCAGACAAAAAACTCCCTCATCCCCAACTCCTCCTACCTAAACTCATTCTATCGTATGCCGCCATATTTGTTTTTTTTTTTTTTCGTACATCATTTGTGTATGGGTTACTGGAGGCTGCCATGTTTGGCGGCAGCCATCTTACTAGGTGCAGTCTTCCATGTTTTTATTGTCATTTGTTTTATAGTTTGAATCTCACCTTCGTACGACAATCATATTAGATTTCATATGTTTTCATCATCTATGTATGACCAGGTGACAGCCATATTTGTTTATGTGTTCAAAGTATAGTTTACGCTGACAGTACCCGCCATTATTTTTCATTGGCTTATTAGTCGCCTTTGTTCCATACCCTCCACATACGCTTCTATTACAAACACAACAACTTTGCGACATGAAAAACTCTTTACAATTACAATAAGCACAAATTCATTCGATTAAAGTGACACCCAATTAATTTTGATGATCAATAACGGAAATCACCATCCATACACATTCATTTTTATATTAGGAACGCAATAGGTGAACAGCTAAATGAGAAGTCACCAACAGGAAATATAATAATTCATCACCAAATATTTGATATTCATTTCTCCAAACAACTGATGAACATATAACACTGTAAGAGTAGGCCTACTTCATATTCATTAGAAAATACAGATATACTTACTGTACTTGAACAGTGAAACACATTTAAGTTACGAAGTTTCTGATTTAATACTTGATAATTTATCTGCGCACATATTTCACGTATCAAAACCAATATATACATATATTAGATTAAAAAACTTGCAGAACGACTATTATTTGATATTTTCTAAGATGAGTAAAAGTTCACTTGGGATAATTACATATTTTTCTAGATAACTCGCAAATTAATGCTGTGTAGCATAATTTTCATTCCTGTCTGCTTCTGTTGCTTAACAGACCCAGATAATTTATGATAACTCTAGAACCCGCCTCTACTTATTGCGAATTCTGGGGAAAGTATAAAGTCCTTAAGAAAATGAGACAATTATACATAGCAGTGCTTTAACTCTAGAACAAAATAAATCATCCTTTATATTTTTTAACTTTATAATGTCATGCAGTTATGGAAATGCCTTCTAATATGTATTTGTATACTGTTCTCCAAAGCTAAGTAAAAATTCAGTACGGAATATTTACGCCCCCTGCGTGCATGCATGTCGCGTATCCAAGGGTATTTCATTTATTTTTTGTGACTGGCCCACATGCTACAGCTTTTGAGCCCTCCGGCACTCATAATATACTGTTTTATAGGGGAGCAAAAATTCAGCAGGTCACTTCCCCTCTGTACATAATTTGTTTTGTAATAAAATAATGACTGCATTAAGTGTAAGTGAACATTTACAGTTGGTTACATGTAAGAGTGCCTATACGGTTCTAACTTTGCCAGCATAATTAAAATATTAACTAAATAAAAAATACATATAAGTCGCGTGCACACATGTTCTTATTTTATTTTTGTAACAGGATCACATACTAAAGCTTTTCAGTCTTCCTGTACTTAGTGCAATCTGTTTATCGAAAAAGGAGGGGGGGGGGCACTTGATTTGGTAATCTGAATGGAAAGCGATTATATAATAGCTGGGGTTCAATTGCGACATAAGTATTTGAATTAGTCTTGATGTGACTATGCTGTAGTATGTATGCTACGCGATTACTTATAGTTAAGATAGTGGGTCGTACATGGCTCGGGTTACCACTGCAGAGATGCCCTCAAACTCTTCCTTGCATGAAAGCAGTAGTCTCAGCATTGTTATTTTCCTTCCGGAGCGACATCATAGGTCCTGCAGGGGACACGACCTTAGCAACTGTGTGTTCAGACGCGGATATGCTTGGTTCTGTTCACACACTATACAAATACCTTCCTATATGACTGTGGGGAATGGCTGATCTGATTGTTTGTATGATCACTATTATGGTTTCTTCATACGAGCTGTATACGTATCGTGTTGCATATGTGCGTGGGTTACAGAGAAAGTTACGTCATGTGTGTGATGTATGAAACTGAATGTCTAAACGAACTGACTTGGAAAATGTCTCTAACGAATAGAAAAAAATGTAATGCATATAAAGGGAGCTTGCCACAAAATATTGGAGTGTTTTGGTCCTAGGGGGCTGCCTACCAACTGATTATCACAGGTTTCTTCTGTCAATCGGAAAGGGTTGTGAACTATGCTTATTAGATTAATTAGGACGTATCAGGGCATTTCAAATAGTTCAGAGTCGGGTGGGATTCCTGCGATCCGATTTTGATGTATTTATTCCCATAAGTTCAGTTATAAGGGCTAGGTGTGTCTGTACTATGGCCAAAGGCATTATGACCTATAGGGAGTCGCAAGTAGTACCTTGGATTCGAATTTATTGACAACGACATTACCAGATCGAAAATGGTGGCTACATATGTCTATAAAAGGTCCTAGAGCACAATGGCTTAAATCTATATGTCGGTGGTCGCAAATAGTAGCTACGATTCGGTTCGAAATTGGTCGCTAAGTATGACTATAAAATAACATAAGGCATAATGGTCTGTATCGGCTTGTTGGAGGTAGTAAGCATTACCTACATTCAATTTTGATGCCTATCGGTTCGGAAATTGTGGCCAGGTGGACTTAAAAATTAAGCTAAGGCATAATGGTATGTATCGGCTTGTTGGGGTCGTAAGCATTACGTATGAATCAATTTTGGCGTCTCTAAGTCTAACGGTTCGGAAATGGTAGCCAGGTATGCTCATAAATTTAACTATGGCATAATGGTCTGTGTCGACTTGTTAGGGGTGGTATCATTATCTACAATTCAATTTTAGTGTGACTAAGGATATTGGTTCGAAAATGGCGTAAGGCATAATGTTGTACATCAGCTTTCGACCTGCTCGTGGGAGTAAAATTTCACTGGTCTTTTTCCTGGGTTTTCTTTGGACAACTCTGTGGCAGGTAGTAAAAATACACTAGTGAATTTTTCAGGGTGGGTAAACTTTCACGGGGAGTAAAAATCTACGGTTACGCCGGGCAGACATCTGTGCATGTCTGAGCGGGCGGAGCGTGTTAAGCGTAGCAAAAAAAGGGGGGGGGGGGTGGAAGAGATGCGCGCACAGGCATAGCCGTACTATCGGGTATTCCACAAACATCAGTTACGGCGGACACAGGTATATGTAAGGCAATGGAGGACGAAGGACGTTCGCAGAGGTACAGGAAATTTATCCTCAGTGATAAAAATTGCACTTGGCCATTTTATTTATATAATACCACATATTAAAAAATTATACAACTGGAATACAACTTGGTTTTTAACACTCACTGCAATTCCACGTGAATTAATTTATACGTACAGTTTATCCAAGTATAACAAAACAGTAATTTCAGGCCAGTAATTTTCTTTTGAAATTATAGAAAATGTTTTATATCTCTATTTGCATAAAGGCGCGAAAATGAGTGTTTTTACTCAAGTGGACTGACCCGCACTATAATGAATGCATAGCCTACACACAGTGTTTATAAAACAAGAAATAAAATAATAAAGTTAAAATCTACAGCATAATGTTCATCTACTTTACAAGTTCCACCCAATTAATCTGCGTGTAAACATTCTTGCCGTGTTAAACTGTAGTTTATGTGAAATTATGGTCTACATACGCCTAGGTGTTCAAATTTAAAAGCTCACGAAAATGATAGTACATATTTAGAGTTTACATAAAAAGGTGTTAAGTATCTTGTCGGTTTATGAATTTTGTCCAGAATTCTGATTCCCGTGCAAAATTGATGCCACCTGTAAATATGTTTTTCCAAATAATGCTGGATTCAGCAGACGGTGAAACCAATATAAAAATATTTCTGTAGCATTTATGATACAGTTATTTGTACTAAATTAACAGACCGTAATATACGTTTGTCTATAATGTATGCAAGTAAATTTTATTCCAAATGCAATGTTCATTAAGAGAAAATATTTTCTCGACTATGAAACATAGGTTCGGCAAATAATGTAATCCTATTTGAAATTCATAAATAACTATAGCATTAACTGTTTTAAATTTTATGCCGGTCAAATTACTACACAAACAGATTCGAAACTAACGCTATCGTTAGGTTATAGTAATAAGTAAATTAGTTTGTTGGTGTTGAAGTTAAGGCCACACTTATATGCTCAAGAAGTTGTAGGTTCGATTTCTAGTTGGAACGTATTTCTTTAAATATAATATAAAATATAATAATTTTTGTATAATATTTGTGGTATAAATAAATGCATGCTTGATAGTATGTTATGTATAAATTTTGATTCTTTATTTACAAGTGTGACAAATACAAGCTTAACTGTAATGTTAAATATCAATATATTGCAAGTCCACTTAGTAGGCTAATTTATTTATTACAGAAAAGGCAAGTATTCTTTTGGTTACTAGTTTTCAAGGTTATGCTTGTAAAAGTAGCATAAAAATTTACACACAATTCCAGATTTACAGCACTGGTGTTTTTAATTCCGTGACAATTTTTTCTCGTATTTTTCCTATTGGGAGTGTCATTTTTCATAAACGGATGACTCCTACGAACAAGCATAAATCACACCCTTGCTCTACCCGGGATTCGAAACCAGAACCATTCACGCTCAACACTCAACCGACTGCGTCACAGGGGGCAGACAATAGGTCAACCGGAACACTGTCATTAGTTATAAGAACTTATTTTAAGTGAACAAAAAGCAGCTTATTTCATTGGAGATAATTTCTAAGTTACAATTTAAGTAATGTATTAATTACTTGTTCCATATTGTACCTATAATTCACTGCCACGTTGGTTGGTATTCATTTGCATATATTTACGCTAAATTAAATGCACAGACTGCAGGCAAAGTTTTGAACATTGTTTTAAAACATTTATAGTTTAGCTTAACTGTCATGCATCACTCTTTTCTTTGGAATAAAAGAATTGAAAGTAAAAATATATCTTTATCCTTTTCTCAGTTCTATTTTGTGTTATTGTCTTGCGGTGATTGTTATAAATATTCCTTTATCATATATATATAACATTATTATAATTTAAAAAAGTTTTAAATTTATTATTCATTATTAGAATAAGTTTATTCGCTGCTACGTATTGTAGTTGATGATTTTGACAAGAGACACAATTCAAGAATTCTATGTCATCAAATATATCGTCCCAACAACAATGGGTATGTTACGAAATTACATTCGGCACTGACAAGATAGATGACAGCTATGTACGACTTTGTGTGTTATTATTTTCATGTTTTCGATTTTTTTAGAAGTAAAACTGCTATGCTGTCAAATGTATTCAAGTTGGCTTAGTATTGTGCTGTCTCAAGCCTCTCAATGTTTACAAATTTTGTACATTATAATGGTGAAAGTTACTATGAAAATGTGGAAATGGAACAAGTAATCTGTTGATGCATCAAACCACAGAAAGTATTCCACCTCCATCGTTGTTACTTTTATATAATGTGATTTTAATTCAATACTATTTAATATTTGAATAGAAAAATTGGACTCAATAATAGAAAATCAACTGTATTATATCGAACAATACAAGCAGAAGGTACAGAAATCCTCCAGCACACACTGTCACAAGAGCACTGCTACCTGTTGTCGCCACCAAAAAGTCTCTATGTCAGATTTTTCATTTGCTGTTACTCAAGACAAAATACCGAATGTTTTTATGTTAGCATGAATACTGCCGGGACGCAATCTTGCCGCTCAGCTAGAGACCGGACCGTGCTGTGCCACAGTCTAGGAAACAAGATTGGACTCGCATGCCCAGACGTTTTCCGGTACCACTGGGTAAGTCTATATTTGTAGCCATTTTTGGAGACACCACTACCTCAAATATAATGCTTATATAGCGTTTCTCAAAAATCGTTCAACCGATTTGGCGTCAGTGAAAGTAAAGGGGAACGACAAAAAGCTGTATATAATTATATTTCTAATGCAGTAACCACTAAGTACTGCATTTTGATGCATATTTTCAAGTAAAGCTTTGCATGTAGTAGTATACAAACGGGCAATCTGAGAGGGGCTTGGAGCCGCGGACAAAGGAACTAGGTGACCACCATCTTTGATGACTCCATGCGGGAAAGATTTCCTATTTTCTCCCAAAAAATAACCTATTTTCCTTAATGCCTGTGGAGGCCATCTTGGATCCCAACCTCCAGCTCTGTCAAACCAATGCCAGGGTGTTGGGACCCTTACACCTAGTCTCCTGGCGGGTGCCGAGTCTCTTGCACTGTTATTCCTTTCGGGATCTGTTGACCTAGCACTGTAATGTGATACCAAATACCAGCATTCGCTAAAACTCTCTCACCAGACCTAACATATAAGCATAATTGACTGTAATTTTCGAAGACCATAAGATATAATTGTCAAATTCATAACACAGGCCGCACGCCTGATGATGGGAAGGGTCGCATGGCCAAGTATACCCAAATGTCTACTTATAAGCATAGTTTACTGTAATTTCCGAACCATGTAAGATATTATTGCCAAATTCCTAATATATGCATCATCCATGATGGTGAGAAGGGTTGCAGGGCCAAGTATACCATATGTCTACTTATAAGCCTAGTTTACTGTAATTTCCGAACAACATAAGTGGTAGTTGCTAAATTCATAACATAGACATCACCCACAAGTACGAGGAGGTTCACAGGGTCAAGTATACCTTATGTCTACTTATAATCACAGGTGGATGTAATATCAGAACCAAATACGATATAGTTGCCAAATTCATAACATAGGCATCAAACTTCAACAGAACTGTTCGCCGTTTATATTCACAACCCTAATCATGCCATTTACAGTATCTGTGACCAATAAATATGCTAAGGGAATATTACACCATGCCTTTCCTACTTCAGCAGCACAGTTTTGCATGCCTTAATATGCCAATAATATTGAAAAAGATCTGCTTTCTCTATCCACCAAGTGTACTTTGAAATCCCAAGTCATTGCCAGATACATCATTATTCGCAAGGAAAAAAGTTGTAAGTGTTAAATTCGAAGAATAGGAGGAAAATTTGTTTTGCCAGCTCATCAACTCCTTGCCATCACCATAATGTCAGCAACACTTAACTTACAGCTCGTTGACAAAAATGGGCCTTGATGCAATGCTAGCAGAAATCATCAGCCTTATGAATAATCCTAAAGAGAAATTTCTGTTAAAAAACATCAAAGTGGGCAAATGATTTTCCATGTAGTCTATAGTGAGGGAATTGGTACATCTAGACAAAAAGGTCACATTTTTTCACGTTAGCAGCATTCTTATTATGTTATTGGTTTCTGTGAAAGATGGCACATGTCCCAGACCTGCAACAGCTTACAAGCTGCAAGTGCTATTTGTGCAACTGAGGAAATTTTGACAATGTTGAGCAGTTCATGCCGAATTTTCGTGTTTAGATGCTTAGGTATCCAATGTCTCAGTATCAAAATTCGATGGTAGTGAGACCAGAAATGACATGCACATAAATATTTGCGAGGCAAAATGGATACATATGTATGCATTACCCAGCATCGGTGGGGTGACATTCCTGCTTCAATGAAACATAACGAGATGCTGCCATGATAAAACACCATATGTGCATTCGGGAGGACCCAGGTTCAGTGCTCACTCCATAAATCCTAATTTGAGTTTTATCCATGGATTCTTGAAATCACTCCAGGTATACACTTAGATGGTTCCTTGACATAGGTCATGATTGAGTCCTTCCTCTGATACAGATTATGTGAGCTGCCTGATTGAAAACAAAGTGCAAAATATTTTTTCAACAAATAATGAAGCTTGTTATATGCCCACCATGGTGCGAGGGCAAGTTTATTGTAAAGTGCAAAATCAAATTACTTAGTTAGCTATTAACTATACTGAGAGGCATATATATTTCAAAGCAACATTGCTAAATAGGGATACAAATTTCAGCTTTGGAAGGAGACTACATAATTTTACTTTCAAATAAGGAAATTATATTTTAACTTGTGACCCACACACACCACAATCAGAACCACGTGCACCACAACTGTCCTAAATGCTCTACATGCTCCACATTTTTCACAATCGCTTTGCGTGCTCCACAATGTTCCACATGCTCCACAATCGCTCCACATGGGAAGGATTGATTGAAAGATTGACGCCTGCCGACTGACTCCTGCCGCTCAGCAGCGCTGCTTGTTAAGGTCAAGGACGTTCGTTCCAATGGGGCACAGACTGTGAATCGATGGCTCTTGACATATTCCAATCAAATACACAGAATACAGCCTGATTATGGACACCTTTAATATGTTGGGAATGTTGTCATATGGAATAAGAGTTGTTTTTTTTTACATAAAAATAATAGTCCGCTCTGAATGGCCACTGGTTGATCGGAATGAAGATTTCCGAATACACATGATTAATTAGCTAATGAGAACCAAAGGTGGTGGTGGCAGAGGTTGAATTAATATGAGTAATTAGCTAATGAAAAATGTAGGTGGGGATGGAGGGAACCTGTGCTATTAGCTCACCTGGCAGCATAACCTAAAACATAATACTACCTAAACATTGAAAATAGAATCGAATATGGAGGTCAATATCAGCACCACCTATACTTTAAAATATAATTAATTATGTCCACCACATGGTGGCTAAATCGATAATTTATACACTAGCACCGTATATGTGATGTAGATGTAAACATATGAAATAATATATGGTGGCCTCCAGAAATGTATAAACAAAAGACAGATAAAAATCCAAGATGGCAGCTTTCAGCAATGTATAAACTAAGACAAACGAGAAACCAAGATGATCGCATACGACAGAATGGTTATAGGTGTGGGGTGTGGGGTCGGTGGTGGGTAGGTAGTTTGCTTAACGTATCGTAGACAGCGAGGACATTAGAGACGGAGAAAGTTGCACAGGAAGGATTGAGGAAATAATCGGCTACGGCCTTTGTTACAGAACCATTCCAGAATTCGCCTGGAGTGATTTCGGGAAACCATGGAAAACCGAAATCAGGATGGCCGGACTGGGAATCGAAGCCGAGTCCTTGCAAATGCGAGTCCAGTGAGTTACCATTGTGCCACCTCGCTCGGTGTATGTGGGTGGAAGGGGTTAGCCATCTGCTGAGTGTGGTGCTTGTGGACCTTCGGAAATGTGTTTTAATAGTTTGGAAGTAATGTTCTTAATAATTTTAAAAATAAAGATTGAGGTAAACATTTACAAGTTTTTATAAATTTAGGATTTTTTGGGAAAGTTTTTTAGAAATTTTTTTAGATGATTTTGAAATATTTTGTATTTACTGGGTTTTCAAAGTCAATGCTCACCGCGGTCGAGGTCAAATGTCTTGGTCAAGGTTAATTGTCAAGGTCAAGGTAAGCTACATCTAAGATGGCCGCCAGGCAACCAGAATGGCAGATTATGAATATCTCTGATGATCCGATCCCCTTACTCCTTGTGCAGGCTTCCCCAAATAATTCTACCTACTGGATTACTACAATGGTAATCAGTAGGAAACATATAACATTTAGTACACAGCTGGCATTTTGAAATTTATCACGAAGGATGCAATGTATTGATCCGACATTGGGAGACTGTGTAACATATGGCAGAACAATGGTGTAATTAGTTGTTCGCCGAGTAGCACCATGCTGTGAAGCAGTATATTAGTTGAGGTCGAAGAACAACTGGGATGTAGTGGCTGTAGGTTCCGCTGCTGTTTGTGTGCGCAAACGAATCAGTATGTAGGGTCGAAGAACACGTCCACCTGACAAACATGTTTCCACTTTTGACCGTGGAATAATCGTAGTCTATCGACATTGTGGATTATCCTAATGTGACATTTGTCCTCGGATTGGAACAGGTGTAACTACAGCGAAGCAAATACGAAAGCAGTGGCCGAGGAGGGATGGACTGAGCGATGTGCAGGAAGCCATAACAGCCCCCATCGCACCAACGAATGCCAGGGCAGACATCTGGAATGCATGGCGATTGCAGACCATACATTCACATCAAACACTCTCGCTCGGGATGTCAGGTGTCTGGTACATAAATCTGTGTTATCACGCACAGTTGTCGCCGTCTAGAACATCGATGCCTCATGTCCAGGCGCACATTACTATGGCTGTCACTGAATGCTCACATACTGTAAGTGCCTGCGGATGCAATGGTGGGTGAAACATCGGACATGGACGGATGAATGGCTTGCCATAGTCTTAACCAGCGAGTTCCTTTTCTACCTGTAGCATGACTATGGTCTCATTAACCTCTTGAAGCACCATGGTGCACGCCTGATCGAGTCCTACATAATGCATAGTCATACCGACCTGGCACCTGGAATAATGACATAGTGTGACATCGTATTCCAGTCCTGCTCGCACCTAGTCCACATCACTGGTACGCTAACCAGCAACCGTTACATCGCGGAGGTGTTGGAACCTGTTGTTGTCCCCTTACCTCAGGGCCAACTTGGGGACACATGCGAATAGGACAATGCGCGATTTCATATTGCACACATTGTCCGACGGCTGATGGATGACCACCATGACTGCTGCATTCCTGGCCTGCGAGTTCACCGGATCTCTCGTTTATTGAAAACGTGTGGTTTATGGTCGAACGATGACTGGGATTTTACAGGATTCCGCCAGTATATCGGATGAACTTTGGGCACACATTGAAGTCATGTGGGTGTAATGAGGTTAATACCGTCTGAGGGGGGTGGGGGTGGGAAGTGGGGCTCAAAGTATGATGCTACTCTTGTCCAATATATCCGGTTGTGATGCCTCATGACCTTCATGGTATTACAAGTTTAGTGGCCAGCGGTGTATTAAAGCATCGAGCCCTTTAATGTTAGAGCATGTTAGAGTAATATTGTCGCAGATATATAAAATGGTATTCCATAGAAGAAAGTTAGTTTATAGATGGTTTCGAAACTAACAAGGCATGTAATATTTGCGTTGACCTCCTTGGTCACCATATCTGAAAAATACGATAGAACATTTGTAGCCATAACTACATGACTTCACAATAGACTCCACAATATATACACATGATGTACTATGGGAGGAATTGTTTCCTGGAGAGGAATATTCTGAATGCAGTTTGAATTTCATGTTAATAAACATTAGTTAGAATGATATGTAGGACGGAATACACTGCACAAGAAAGTATTGTATGAATATGGCTGTTTACTCCAATATTAATTTAAAGACCTGTTTTAAAATTCGATGCTAATAAATATTAACGATCTCTTAATGCAACATAGAAATTACTCATCAGAATATAATACTATAAGAAGTTAAGTAAATGTAGTATTTACTTAATCGAATTGATTTACTGGATTTAGTCTTATAATAATTATGCATTGGGTTGATTTCACGAATATACTAAACTGCACGTTTTTAACCGGTGCAACAGTGTAACATACTTAGCATACAAAACCACAATCAAGGTAACGTCCTCCTACCAGTTCAGAACATAATTACAGTGGTACTGTGAAAAGTTTTGAAATTTAGTTACGAACCTTTAAACGCATGAAGTGAAGTTAATGAATCTTTGCTATGATTTTATTAGTATTTGCATGATGAAATTATCAGTTGTAAAACGATATTGACATCACGGAATAAATACAGTTATAAGTAGTGGTCACGGAACGTAACTTCATAGCATTTATCGAATTCACTACGTAGTGACAAGTTGTGAATTTCGTTGGCTCTACCTTGACATTTTGTCTTTTTACTTTCAAGACAAATACCTTTACACAATGCTGCGACTACGGTCCAGGAAAACTATTCTTTAGCAACTATAGTATCACCATTTATACACTACCCACGATTAACGTAGTACAATGTTGAAAGCATTTCCCACTTTCTTGTGTCTTCCGACTCATGTAACATTGGTGTTACTATAGGTCAAGTGACTTGTATACATATGTATGTTTATAACGATATTTAGTAAGCATGTTTATCGAGCAACATTGTTAAGTTATTTTCAAAACTAGCGTGTTTCTACGCTACCACTTCTTGTTCAGTGGTAGGCCTGCACAAATTATAGGAATCGATTTTCAGTGGCCATTGGTTTGGAACGTGGCTATTATAATGCGATGGCGAAACAAAGAACCCGTTTACGTGAGTCGCGACTAGCATTACAGCAGTACCTCAGCCGGTGCACATGTTAAACTATATGCAGTTACGGACACTGTCTATTTGCAAAAGCATGCAAGTTACAGCGAACAACCTGTAGACGTAAAACCCACGAAACAGTATAACGAGGAGGCAGTTGTATTGTTAACAACCTTCTGCTTGCCCATTTAGACTCTACATAGTCACTAGATACCCGTATGGAGTGAAAACTACAAGATTGTTGAAGGTCACACGCTTCTTAGCGATCGTGGTATAATTACACTAGAAAACCTTTAAAGTGTGATTTTTAATATATTTCAAAACTACATTCCTATAGTCATTACGTTGACAAATGGTAGTGTTGCAGTAATAGTTATTTAGGTCAGTAAAACTAAAACAGAAATAAAATTGTTGCGTGTGTGTTTAATTTGAAGGAATAGCTGAAAATGCCTTCATAGTTAGAGTAATCGCGGTGTAGTAAATTACTTTGCATACAACAAATTGTGCGAACTGTAGAAATAATGAACACAGATATGAACATAGTTACATTGTGTCTAATAAGATATTCAGTATAACAAACATTTTGCCTCTGAACAAAACGCGGATTCAAGACAAGTAAATAAGAAGAGTGATAATTACTCTCAGGTATTTTAAAATATCCACTTAACGCTTGAATATTTCTGTTTTATATCGCAAATGAACAACTTTCAGGCCAATGCTAACCATCACTGTGGATCGTGGCCTATTTATTTTAATGATGCCAGAATGCTGCTGCAAAAGTCCATGTTGCCAATTCAGATGACTCTCATAGTGTGTGCGTTAGTCATTCTGTGTTGCCTATTCACGCGATTAGATCGTTTTGGGGTGAGCTCTTTTCGCTTATTAGTATATGGGTGTAGAACTAACTGCAGTGAATATACCGTCGACTGTGGTAAACATAGTCTATGAAGATCAGCTGTTGTCTTCGCACATGGTGTTTGTATTGGGATAAGGTGTTTTCGAGAAGATACATCTCTCGATGATGTGAGAATGCCGATTGTGTCGAGAGCTCGTTCTGTGTACTGCTGCATACTGAAAATTGCTAAGAGCAGTTAAATCAATACGGTAACTTGATCATACACACCACGATTTTTAAAAGGCTAGTGCAACTATTGTACGCCCACTGCGAATGAGCATATGTCGTCTAAATTACCTCAAGATTGGACTATGCGTCTTTCTTCTGCCAGTTCATTACAAAATCAGAGTTGGTTGTGACAATACTAAAAACATTTTCATAATTATTCTACACAAAACCAACATACACTCTCATTGTAAAATATAGGAATTTAATGAATATAGAAGGTGAAAGGCTCGAACATAATATCCTAAACACAGTAATTATGGTCATAGGTCGACAGAACATGTGTTTTTATGTTATGTTTGGTACGTGCAGATTATCTATGTAAGTGTTTCAATTGTATTATTTATTTTATTTCACATGCTATTTTAATTTGAATGTTAATTTTCGCACATTTCTCGCATATAATGGTAATATTTTTAAACCCCTTTTTTAATGATTTATGTATACCACCAGTACACTTAATTTCTATATTCTATGATAATTTTGCAGTATTCTTAGTTTCGACACATTATTATTTCAATATTGTAATATTATGTTTATATATTTATTTTTGTTCTCAGTAATTCCTCTATGATTTTTAAAGTTTAATTATTTACTTTATTCTCTTATTAGAAATATTTTTGATTTTGATTTATTTTATTTTAAGGAGGTCTAGTCGGAAGTAGGCCGCGATTGGCTGGTCTTGAATGGAGATGCCGGAAGGCTTGTTTCTGGGTGGGACTTTCAACATGGATGGTTAATTGTATTTTCGCTGAGATTTCAATCTCAGGAAATCCCCAGCGCCAACCTAATAATAGGTTAGTAATAAGTCCCAGAAGTAGTGATTAGGTCACTGCCACAACAGATTATAGAGAAGGGTTGATGGCAGGTGTCTAGCTAATTGTATTAGTGAGTTTTGTCGGAGACGCCAGGACACCGATCTCTAGACGCCAGGCGCCATGTAAGCCACGTTAGCGGCGCATCAGAATACAGGTGACGCCAAGGAGTTTGAGAGTCTGGGTGCAGACCTACGTGAAAGACTTCTCTTGTAATCTATTTCTAGGAACTTTTAGTATTTTCAGAATAAATTTAATTTACGGAACTTGGCATTTTCTGAACTTTTAACTTGTGTTTAATCAGTAGTCCTGAGATCCCATATGAGCTAGAAACGTCGGAGCACATTAACATCTAAAAACTATTGAACTTTGTGTAATCTCTTTCGAGCAGAGTTTAACTATTTGATGGAAAGTGAGGAGTAATTCTTCTGAAGTAATTAAAACTTGAATTTACTTTTTCAAGTAAAGTTTTGAATCGTGAGAACTGTAAATGCAACTAATTACTTAGGAGCTTAGTCAATTTATTAAACAGTTAGAAATTGAGGAAAGCTACTTCCGGTTATGAACTAATTTTTATTTCTGATTTTAATTTCAAATAAGTTGTCAGTTGTTTAATTTTGCAGCAGCACTACAGCCATATTTTACTTTTTATCTTTTAATTTGTTTTAATTTCCTTAATTGATTTAATTCTACTCTTTACTGGATGGCGGTACTTCATTTTTGGTCATCGACATAAGTTTAATTTGATTTTTGAGTAAACTGATTTTGCTAACACACACATTTAAAGTTTAATAAATATTTCACATTTGAATTTTACATCTTGTTGAATTGCATAACACATTTGTTGTGATTTTATTTATTTTTCATTTCATTAATATATTAATTATTCATATTTCACGTGTTGTATTTTATATGAAGTGCTGAGAATGTATGTAAGTTGCTTCTGTGCATGTCATTTACAGTGATCCAGAGATCCTCAGTTTCTTCTATGGTAAGCTAAAGGTTGCACAATTATTAAGGTGTATATAGACACGTACAAGCCTACGTTTGTCACCTTCTACCTCAAACTACGTCCAACCTATACTTGTGGCGAATGCTATGCTACTTCTCTGGTCGCCTCTCTACCACGACGACTGCGACAGATGGTTGAGAATGAAGGATACTGGTCCTCTTATTGAGGTTACACCATCGGCTCTTTTCAGGGCCAAATAAACACTCACATAAAAACGTTACACTGGAAATCAATGGTACGCCACGTGGCATAATGACCACATTTATAAACAAGCTAAAGGTGACGGGTGGTTTCGAACCTGAAACAGCGGGCATCAGAACCATACCCACGAGACCACATTTGTTTGTTATGTGTGTGTTTTTATATGTATGCAAACATATGCTAACAAATTAAAATGCATTCTATGATACTGTAACATTTTATATTACAACGAAACAAAATAACATAACCAGTAGGAATGAAATTCAAGGTCTAACTCCAGAAACCTAATGGTATTCTATTTCTAGCATTACAGTGACCCCAAGCACACTGCGAAATGGATCGTCTACAACACACCCCATATGCCATACAATACCCAATCACTCTCACCTGACCTGAATCCCGATGATAATCTCCTGGAGGAATTGGAGAGAAGACAGAAAATAAACATTTTTCCCCGCAAAGCACAAACGAGGTGTTTCTACCTAATTGTTATAGCATTGGGCGAGACATTACTAGGAAAGTCGTTAATTCATAGCTAAATAGAGTGATGGATGTTGTTCACAGAAAGGGAAGTTAACAAACAACTGTGGAGTGAACATTGAAAAACACTTTGCTTATGTATGTCCAACGTTTATAAGAACTGGAGACAGATGATGTAGTCTTATGCAGTGATACCGTAGTTTACGTTGTTTGTTTTGTATGTCATATTGTACCTCACTAAGTAACATTAAACGTGGCTGATTACCTATTTTCTGCCTTTAGGATAAGCTTATCTACGAATGTCCCTAATTGCTATTTACCACTGTCATACTTCTGCCCGTGACCACATATACGCTATGTTTAAGTTGTTTTGGTTTTCAGACTGAAAACATTCTACATGTCAGTGATGGGCAGATCTGTGTCTATTAAGTCTGATGTCAGTAGTCTCTACTGGCTTAAAAGTTGTTCTGACTCCGACAGAATTCAAGTAAGGTCTAATTGCGAATGTAACTAAATCATTCGTGTGTTTGAAGAATACCGCGGAAAGCATTTTCAAACGGAACAGGCCTTAATATGTATATACAGTGTCGATCACAAATATTCATACATCCTGTTCCTTTCACGACGTCTGTACAGTAATCCCACGGCTATTTTCATGATTTCGTGCGCTGTAAGGGAACTTAAAACATTTTTAACATGCATATCAGCCCAAAATTCCAACCAGGTCAGCTTGCTCTATCTGAGTTCTAAAATTTTACATAAAATGTCATTACAGCATTTGACATAGAGGTATTCAAGGAAGCAAGATCATTTGCCTTTCTTTCTGAAATAACGAAGCACAAAAATAGAAGTTAAATAGCTTTAATATGGAACCTCACGATTCTCGTGTCGCTTTTACAATAGGATAGGATCAGATATTCCTCTTAGAATACCAGCTCGCCAAAAAAAGGGATGTGTATTTTTAAAGTTTTTAATCGCTTGTAGGGGATGTGGTGTTGTAACTGTCAAACTACTCGCCTCGCGCCACGATAAACAGGGTGCACATCCGGATTTTCATGTGTAAGTAACGTGGCGGGCGGTACTGTTGGCCAGTAGGTAGTGTCGGGGTACTCCCGATACTCAGTTTTCTGTCACTGCTCCATCTCTTCCTCTCTTCGCCACTCTCAGCTCTGAAGACCTTAGTTGTTAAGCGCCGCTTATGTCTCTCTCATGTCACAGGTGTTAACTTACAGTTGTGTTTCACCTACATACAGTATTTCACATCTACATTGATCTTTTAAAGAATTACATACATTTTTCATCTCTGTTCTCAGTTAATGTTAATTTTGTGGCCAACGAGTATCACATATTACTTGCAGATGCCACTTAGGTATGACATGAAATACGTGTTCTGCACGTGCCTTACAAATTTCCCTATCATGTTTCAACTTGTCGAATGAATTATAATTATGTTCAGAACCATGAGTCTTTTTGGGAAATTTTTTTCTTATGAAACTTGCAAATACTTAGCTTCAGTTAATCTTGAGGTCTGTAACACAGAGGCTCCAGTTCCCTTGTCAGTGTTAATAATTCCAGCCCTACAATGTTTTGGTGAGCAAATAAAAACAAATAACAAACAGGCAAAAGAGAAAACATATGTAATGAAAAATTATATAGGAAAAAATATCATGTATTTGCAGTGTATTACATTTAGTCAAACTATGTTTTTGTTCATCTAATCGATAAGTGTATCTAGGAATAATACATTATTTAAAACAATCTCAACATTATTGCACCCTAACCTTGCTTTCCAAAGGTATTTTTTCTCGAACAAAAATGATGTAAATTTTATTTCGTAAGCGGTAATTTGTTTGAATAAATAAGCTATCTAGACTGTTTATTTAACAAGACGTGCCTAGTGCCGAGACAAAACGAACAGCAGACAGTCAGGTGGTTTCCTCATTTAACTGCTTCATAGTCCGCCTAGCTCTGTGCGGTTGCTACTGGTTGCAGCTCGCACTACTGCTCGCGCCAGACATCGTGGCTCTGTTGAACTTCCTCGTCTTTCAGTAATGTGATGGACACGGACGGGCGCTGCAACGGGTAGAAAATACTAACTGCACGATTATGTATACTCGTTACTAAAAGCATTTTCAAAGGATTCCGTGCCTCCCACCAAGCCGAAACGGGTTCAGTCCCCGGCCAGTTAACCGGATTTTCGCAAGTGGGAATCGTGCCGGTCGATGTAGATGGTCAGCGGGTTTTCTCGGGGATCTCCCGTTTCCCCCGACCCCAAATATTCCGGCACCGCTCCGTATTCACCTCCATCATCCTCATCGGCTCGCAAGACCTCGCTGTTAAGAGCCGCCCAAATCTCTTCACTCACTCCAAGGTTTCCGTTGGATGATTTCACACTAAAGCCTGGTTCAGTTCACATTCACACCGATCACGCCAAACGAAGCTGTCCAAATGTAAACAGATATTCAGCATTATCGTTTTAGTGCAGTTTATGTATATATGATTACGATGTCAATGTAAGACAAGAAGCGAAATATATATTTTACATTATTATTTGGTTATAACAGAATGAAACAAATATTTTATGAAATAGGCCTACTTTTAAAGTTATCTCAGATGTACGTTTCTGAAGGAAAGACTGCACACTTGTTCAGTTACTTGCACAGAGAGACCATGACGCACGTAATGCGCGTGCCTGGGTCGTCCTCAGTGTCTCGCCCTTCTGAGCAAAATACGCCCTGGTAGGCGGAATGCTTAATGAGCGAGTGAAGAGATTTGGCCCCAGCTCTTATCACCGAGGTCTTGAGAGCCCTTGAAGGTAAAGTGAGATGAGTATGGAGCAGCGCCGGAATGCAAGGGTGAGGCAAATGGGAAATCAGTGAGAAAACCCACCGACCAGAAGCATCATCCTGCACGATTCCCACATGCGAAAATCCGGAGGTGACCTCGTCGGGAATCTAACCCGATTCTCCATGGTGGGAGGAGAGTTGTCTAACCACTACACCCCCACGAACCCAGGAATGCTTAATGTTCACTATCGGGCCATAGTTGTTATGTCATACATACGTAATGACGTCGTAACAACAAGTTTAACCAACATGTTAAAGCCAAGTGTTTTTACGTATATTAATATTAGCGCTACGTTTTCAACGGTCATGTCTGCCTAAAAGCGCTTACTTTAAAGAATATTTGACCAAAAGAATTTTTTTAAAAATGTAGCTGAATAAAGCAGTTTAAAAGAATAGCCGAAAACATGACTTTGCTATGTCATGAACTGAACATAATACAGGTAAATTATCTGTAATATTTAGGCGCGGAAAATATTACGAAATGAGACCGACACTGCACGCTCAGTTGCACGTATATTTGTTCGAGAATGACTGAAAGCTTTCCTAATGACCTATAGGATTGTTTGGCCTAGTTACGGAGCAGACAGATATACACTCGCTCGACCAGATCCGGGTCAGCGTTCAAGACGCAAGCTACTGTCTGCGCCAGACGTTGTGGCACTTGTCTGAAAGTGGGTGTTGGGGTTAGTTGGGGAGAGGTGGAACAACTACGTACGCAGCTCTGGCTTTGTAGTATCCGACCTAGAAACATTACCCCAACACATGCATATTTAACTGCAGACCTAGTTTACAAAAGATGTATATGAATGTTTAGGAAAATATAATAAAGGCTATTTATAGAAGTGAAAGGGAAGTAGTAAAAAAGTACGAGTAGGTGTTATGACTGCGAGGCTAAATAGGTATGAGTTTCAAGACATACCGATCAACAAAGTAGCTGATAGGGTTGCCAACAATTCTGGCATCAGTAACAGGTTTATCATACAAAGAATAATGAAGGCTATATGGTAGTCCACGTAAATCGCCTTGTTCGATATCACAAGTGATACATAAGAATATAGCAGCTATAAATGCAGTATATAAAAAATTGCAGGTAACTGTGCCTAACAGAAGACATAAGTATAATGGCCAAATCGCCTTGTGGAGGTCATAAGTTGTAACTAAGTCATAAATTTGGCAGTAATAACTTCGATGTATTGAAACATGCATACAACTATACATACAAGAATTCTAAATCATGTATTTTCTCTCGAATTTTTGTTTTCAATGTCATGAAGGCTATGGGGCCAAGATCAAGGTTGTCTGTATCTAAAATGACTGTAGTAGTTTGTAAAGTAATATGCTTGCCGACTTTTATGTACCTTTTCTCTAGTTTTTGTTTTTAAAGTCATTCAACGTGATGGGGTTACGGTTCAAGTCACCTGCATCTAATAGGTGGTAGTTGTTAGTAATGTAATATTTTTGTTCACTTTTATGTATTTCTCTCGAGTTTTGGTTTTCAAGGTCATGGGTTTGAGGTCATGGTTACCTGCATCCAAAATGGCGGACAAGTGGTATCTACCATGATGGTGGTCGCCTACCAACATGGTGGCCACCTACCAAAATGGTCGTCCCTTGCACCTACCAAGATGGTGGATGTGTATGGGTGAGGGGGACTTCTGGAAAGTTCGTTTGTTAAAACAATTTTAACAATTTGTAACAATTATTTAATTAATTTTTAATAATATTTTATACAATTTTTAAATGGTTTTTGGATACATTTTTAATAATACATTTTTTTAAAGGTTTTGTGAATAACTTTTTAGTAAATTGTTGATATATTTTCAACAAATTTTAAAATATGTTTTTAAATATTTTTGAAATAATTTTTTAGTATTTTTAATAATACACTTTTTGGGATTTAAAAAAAATTGGAATTTTATCGAATTTTTTTCACTCTTTTGGGTTTATTGGGTTAAATGTCAAAGGTCAAGGGCAAATGTCCTGGTCCTGCTCTCCTGCCCCTGAAGTCTCTGATCCCGGTCACCGGGGTCGTTGATCCTTGACCCTGGATCGCTGATCCGTATCACTGCTCTACCCAGGGTCACTGATCTGCTTGGGAAAACTGGAATCTTTACTGAAAATCTAAATGTTCAGGGACATTTAGTATATTTTAAGGAAAACATGAAAATTTTGATGGGAAAATGAGGGGGAAAAGGGAAATTTCAACATAGCGGCGGGCGGTTCCTCCGCTCCTATCCCCCGTCCCTTTGCGGCAAAGTATTTTTACATACTACTCACATTATTACGAATTAAATTGTTATTGTAAACTATTCCATTTTCTAACTTGCACTACCAAACACAATAAACGGAGAAGGAAGGGTTAGAAAGCAGAACAAATTAAGTGATCAATCATTAAATATTGTTAAACAACCACTGCGAAATGGAACTTTAGTGGATCAGGATGGACCTTTCTGTACGACATTTTAAAACTCTGGCTCAGTAACTTTTTAATTGATTGCATCTCATATTACTAATCTTTAAAACGAACCTCCATTTTTTCAACCCTTTACGTCACTATAACCTCTACGATTTTGGTAGGTATGAGGTCAGAGTGCGGGGACTTCAAAGTCAGATGTTGGTATATGCGTTATAAAGAAAATGCAATTCTCTATCTCTATTTGTGTACCTGTTTCGTACAGGCACTGAATACGGTCTTCCACCGGTTAAATTTTCGGTTTTTGGTCAACCAATTTGGACTCAAACTTAGAAACTGTAATACCTTATCCCGCAAGGAAGGTAATTCTTAAAAGAAACATTCATTTAGTAAATATTTTTATGCGTGAATGTTTCGTGTGTAAGACAGTCCAGGATAACGCAAGTATCAAATTGGTATATATTTTGCTTATTCTGTAGTTGTGGGACTGACAACGATTTATATATAATATATAATATATATTGTATATATAATACATATAGAATATTGGCGAATCATGTTTGCGATCACAATGTGAAATATTATTAAACAAATGGTAGTTGTGTACGCCACAATGGCTAACATTCGCTTTACATCGCGCGAAACATTGGAAGGCCAATTACTAGAAAGCACACTTACACCAGAATCCATCAATCAGTTAGGTGCCTGGTCGGTATGGTGTTTGCCAGCCACCAAGTATTTCAAATTGGGTTACTTACCATTACTAGCACGAATCGCCAATGGAGGCAGTTCGGTGGGAAATCACATAATGACAAAACACGTCGAGTTGAACTGTCCAGCTTATATCTAACGGTACTATAGGCTGTTCGCGCCAAAGTCAGCTCTTTACACTTTTCGTAATGGTGCTATAACACACACATGAATCATGCAAGCAATTTTACTTATACTTCAGTTCGTGTTTAAATTAAAATAAAAACTGAATTACGACTTAATACGTAATCTTTATTAACATTTGGTTGCATACGTCCATATATAAAATGTAACAGCCATAAAGAAGTGCTCACATTAATGCGAATAGTTTCCTTCGAAATATATATAGGAGCTCGCTGCATGTATTCTATATGTTATTATGTTTTAAAAGGTGAATATTTTGAGTATTTCTAAATAACCGTAAATTTTTCAAGAGAATATTATCACTCCCGCTGATAATACTGTAGTAAATTCGTGTTATTACACTTTAATAATCAATAACTATTTACTGTAATCCAAATTTGGTTAGTACATGTCGGTACATGTAAATAGGCCTTTACTTTATGAATAAAACAAAACAGGTACAGGAAAACTGCGCGGATTATTTTGAGGGCAAGCTACACTTTACACACTTATATACCTAACCTACCTTTGCAGCATTGGATTACAGTTAACAAGGCTAACTCAAGAATGTGCGAAGTAAATACGAAACTGGCAAGGAAATACGTTTGGGATCACGTGTTGTATGTTTTGGAGTAATATTGGCCACTTACTGGAGTAACAAAAAGTGAATATACAGTAGTTTATCGAGCATTCATTGGGCTGTGAAGTTTAGACAACAGGCTATTCATTTCGAGATTTTCATGGTCTCTAATTATAATACATATGAAAACATTATTCCATATGATGTATTATTTAACGTTTTTAGTGATTATCAATTTATGTTTTCAAAGATCTCGTGTGTGTTGACAAAGATAAATATAACATAACACCACCTTTCATATTTACAATTATGCATGATTTGGAAGTAATTTTTTCCAGTGTTCAGTGTGGTCTGTTCAAATTTATAATTTACTATTTGTTTCTCATATCTGATACAGGCTAGTTCACAATTCCGAAGGTTTCACCACTAATTTACTTTAATTGCATTACATATAATGTGTTGGAGTATATTCGGACAAAACTGAGCTCACAGAACTATGATTCGTGTTTTGTATCCTTTTTACTCCATAACCATGTTCCCTGCAGCAGTTAGCCACGACCACTCCGTGGCTCTCCTCGGGAGGGGGGCATTCTGCCGATCATAGTCGAAGGGGACTTAGAAATATTTTCATCTACACGAGATCGCTCATTTTTTGTGACGAGTGTACAACAGTGAAGTGACATAAGTTCGCAGTATGCAAGTACAGAGAATTAGCATAAAATATTTATAAAATATAGTGTGTGTAATGTTCATTTTACGAGGGCTACGCAGTACAATGCTTAGTTGGTAATGTAATAATATTTCTCTATAAATACGGTGATTTAGAAAATGCGTAATTTTGATTTCATCAAAAATCACCCATTTATATATTAAGTATTGGTAAATGTGAGTTGAACATTTTAATATAACGGCAAAAATTACAACGCAAAATAGGTACATACATGTGAAATTGTTATGTGCACCGTACAAAGCTACTCTGGTATGTATACGTACAAAAATAACACAACATACGTACTTACGCCAGAATCTTTTATACAGGCATAAACTGTTTATTTCCATTAAAATCACGCGTTTTTGTCAAGAAACAAGTTAAACTTTTCTCGGTGTCTTTCAGTGCACATTTGAATATTTAATCCAGAATCTTGTGCGATGTGGTGTTCGTGCAGTGTAGTACAATACACTATTTACTATTTCATGAAGTGTTAAATTTGTTTCTAGTTTCGGTGTCTATAGCTATATCACAACCATGCCGACGAGAAACGCGATATATGGCCCATGTAAAAAAGGGACTAGCGGGTTCGCGGTGGTGCAGCAGTTAAAGCACTCCCCTCCCATCAAGTTGAACCGGGTTCCATTCCCAGCGGGGTCGTTTCCGAAATATCGCACGGGGGAATTGTGCCTGACGACGCCCCTTGTTTGTCCAAAGGTTTTCTCGGGAATCTCCCGTTCCCCCACTCATGCATTCCGGCACTGCCCCATACTTACCTCGCGTCTCAAGACAGGTGATATCCCGATGTTAAGACCCGCACAAACTTCTCCACTGGACAAGATACTCGTGCATCTGTTCAGTGACGTCACGACGGGATCAGGCGCCTTTTAGTTTGCGATTGATAAATTTATGAAAAGGTTCTACCTATCAGAATTCATATAAACATTATTCGGGAATCGATTTGCTGTGAAATTAATGTAGTCATTTAGTTCATACGTGTTTTGTAGCTCTGTAGGAATCTCCACGTTATTGTTGAGTGTTACTTTGAAGTTTATGCGACCGTTCCATATTTTTTTCGTAGTTTATGTACGCATTTGCCTTTTCAGTAAGTATAGTCTACTTTGGCTTTACTAATTCGCTATTCAACGGTATTACGCACTAACTTAAGTATGATTCTATTCAGTTTTTGTTATTGACCTGATCCTCGTTCTTGATTTTTCTTTCGCATACCAGCAGTCATCCAACGGGTGTTTAGGTTTTGTACCTCACCAACATTTTATAGCATGTCAATGTAAATGTTGTTTGATAGTGCTTCAAAGTCGTATAATTTTTTATGGATTGAATTTGTCTTTAGGACCGTATACAATGAGAGATTTCGTAAGTCTTGAACTTGGTTGATAGTCACGGATTAATTTATACTCCTTGTGGGTGTTTGAGATTGACAGGGAATAACTTAAGTGAATGTAAAGTGTAATAGTTCTTAGTTAAGAGAGTTAGGACTTTTACTATAATGTTTTACAATAATGAGCTTTAGTAAAATTTCCGTAGTCCGAATTATTCTGTTTGCAGCATTAAGAAGTTGTCTTAGGTGAAATATTTGTAAAATATCAGGTACGTTTTTCGATTTGGGGTTTTAATTTTCTAGCTTATTTATATCGAATTCACCCAACACTACTATTTCATCAAATGTAGTAAGTCAGCCTTCAGTGTTTAATTTGGAATGTGATAGTTCCCGATATAGGATTACTAGCAACTCGTAAAGCGTCTCGACTCGACTATAGTCCATTCACGACTGGAACAGACTTATGAAAACCAATCTTTAAAAAAATACCCTAGCCATTAGCTGCATGGATAACTAGCAAAAAAAGTGGCGGGAGCGGATACAGTACCCACACCTGCCACTTTTTTTACCAGCTATACATGCAGCTAATGGCTAGGGTATTTTTTCAAAGATTGACTTTCATAAGTTTGTTCCAGTCGTGAGTGGACTATAGTAACATTACTTTTACAGGTTTATTTTCATAGACTATATATTGTATGTCCGACTTACATACGTCACCATGCATAACCTCCTTCGAACATAATTAACTGCTATCGTAAATAGCTAAACATCCACAGGACTTACTATTCATGCTATCGCAACAAAGAATCTTATACCATTATATGTATATTAGAGCTACTGGTATCCGCGGTTGAAGCCAGGTTTCCGTCACAGGAATACATTGACTTTGTTTATGTTAACTATATTACGTCTTTCGGTAATGCTGCACATTAGCGATTTAACGTTAAAGTGACATAGTCATTAGTATTTGCCACTACTATTTAGGAGAAACGAGGTGTAAGCTATTCATGGTAAAGTCAGCACTTTTTAAGGCTTTGTCAACAGTCATAACTATATATATAATATATATATATATATATATATATATATATATATATATATTATATATATATATATATATATATATATATATATATATATATATATATATTTAATTTTTGCCGCAGAAGTTAACTTTCCAGTTATAAGTCACATGGTAATACTTATCATAACAAGTAGTATAAAGATGTTAATTGGCTGAAAGGAAAATTTAAGAAGATCCTTAAAAAGTTCTAACTTTACTGTGAATAGCCTACATTGTGTTGTGACTCGGAAGGTGGTACGAATGCGTGCTGTCTATACTGGTATAGTCCACGATCCCGTTTACGCACGAGTCTCTGTTCCTGGAGGTTAGAACTCTCTTTTTGTTACGGCAGGTAATGGATTACCATAATATTGTGAAAAGACATATATAGTATTGGCGTTGAATAGAATATTTTACTCTCCAATTAGTTTTTATTATTCTTTTCGCAAGTTTTAAGATACACACGAATAACTTGTAACAAAAGTACATATTTATAAAGGATACTAAAACCCAGATGGACAAAATTTATAGGTGTTCTAAGCTGCCAAGGCTTATATAACAGGGTAGTCTCAGCGTGATGTAAATATTAACGCCAAATACAGTAATGAAATTATATATTTATGAATACATAAGTTCTATGCAATTGTTCAGAACGTTTGATAATAAATGTTAATAATAAATAGTTTGCACTGTTAAAAAAATAATTACTAGTTCTTCTTCCTGTAGAAATTAATAATGAAAACTACAATTGAAAGCTCAGTAATTTTAGCGAGTAATGGCAACTTCAAAACAAATGTGTGTATGTTCAGCGTGCTAGTAGTGCACAGTCAAGGTTTTTCAAGGAAAGGTGACGGGATCGATAAACATTACTCCATGATGCTAAGGATAAGAAGCTGAGATGTAGTTGTAGGTAATTTTCTCCTGCGAACTGAGAGTCAAAGAAGCGCATATACACACAGGATGAGTCAGGACTTAGTGTTAATTTCGGGAGGTGATTCCGTATTATAAATAAAGCGGAAATGTATTTGGACATTTTTCATTAAATTGAAAATTGTGATCGCTACGCGCCACTGAAAATCAAATTTGAAATTGCAGTTCGTCAAATATTTCTGAAACTATTTGAGACTAAGCAACATAATTTCAAATTGTTACAGTAAAGGGAGATCTTTAACTTGTTGTGAGTGTGGTGGTAAATCATCCCCTTCTCCTTACGTACTTCGGGGGTTCATCGCCCTTTGTAAGCAGTTACTTTCGAAACACTGTAATGCAATGCACGTTTACGTATGGTATGTTAATTATAATCTGAAAAACAACAAAAAAAGTTGTGTTGTCGGCACTCCCTAAAACTGGACGTTTTCGCGATATTTGTATTTGTATGCTTTAAGGTGTGCGTAAGAATGCCTGAGGTATACACAAACAGTCATGCAGTGTAGCGTAAGAAAAAGGCGTTCTTCAGACAAGTAAGCATGGAACTACGGTTTTGATAATTTGGAAGGTTTTTCGACAAGTTACCGTAGAGGCGTTGTGTTTCATTAAGCAATGCTTGTGGATTACATCGTTGCACCATCACATTACGAAATGCTACTGACTAAACGTCCATGTAATTGTTATGTTGTAATGAAACCGCACGTCCATAAACGTGGTCATTGGTATATAATTGCAATTCATATTTTATTAACGGAGATAATACTTAAGTTTATGATACTTCGCAAGTTAGGTATCAAAACAACACAAAGTTTAGGCCACTACACTGAGGGAAAGGTTTGTTCTAGCAAACCAAATATTTGTTTGTATAGGGGCAAATATATATTAATTTGTACCAACAAAATATTTTGTTGAGTAAACAAAACTTGAAAAGCAAATAAATAGATTTTGTTCATCCAACGAAATACAAGCTTGACTAAACTAAAACCTATGTGTTGGGCAAAATAAATTACTTTCGTCGAAACATTTTGTTGAATCAATCGTGTTTATTTGCTTGGCCACTCATTTGACTGCCTCTGTTCAGAAATACAGTTCCAGAGTCGCGGACTACGTCGGGAGTGACTATATGATTTCACTTTCAGCCAATAGGTACAGTCACTTCAGCCGCCAGATCGCCCGGCTCGGTTGCAGTACTGCCAATGACTTCTACAAAAGGAAACAAGAAACGCAGGTTTCTCTAAAATCGTCTTCTTCGCTGATGAAGCATCATTTACGAAAATTGGCATATTTAACTATCACAATGTGCATGTGTCGGCACCTATCAATCCTCACGCCATTTGTGTGTCCCATTTCCAACGTCAGTTCTCGCTGAATGTTTCGGCGGTCATTGCAGGTGACATGTTAATTGGCCCCCCAACATCCTGTGTGGGCATCTCAGTAGAGCCTCATACTGAGACTTCTCGGAGAATGGACTATTGAGGTTACTGGAAGATGAACCACTGCTCCTACATCGTGAAATGTGGTACATGTATGACGGGTGTACCAGCGCACTTCAGTCATAGGTCAGGGAGTACCTGTAAAGCCCCTAAATAAATATGCAAAAACGTGTGTTTGGTGACATAGAGAGGAAAACATATTTGTGTGTAAGGTCTTACCCCTGAAGACTGGAGGTTCTGGGCGCTGAATAAAGAGCAACTTCCCTTAACACACATAAACAAGACACTGATACTGAAAATATGAGGGTCTCTTTACTACCAGCAAAGATACAAGAAACAAATTCCTATTGTTGAAGCATGCGTTTAATGGCCAACTCTTATCATTAAGCAGTGGTTTCTAATCAGAATAATATTCAAATGATATTAAAAGCAGGAAAGATAATTCAAATTGACAGGTAGCAAAATACCAATCATATTAATTAATTAGGCAGCTTGCAGTTGTGTGTCCTAGTAAGTGAAGAACTTTAGTGTTCTTGTACAAAGTTCAATGCTAATTAAAATTTCACAAAACACTAGTCAATATTATTGCCTGGCTTAAATAAGAATAATAGGGTAGATACAAGAGAAACTTTTACTAAGGGTTTCTGTGAGGCTTTAAAAGTATATTTAATTCAGTTATTATAACAGTATTACAGGTCTCAGCTTCATCTCAGGAACATATAGCTTACGACTTATTGTTTTAATCAGCAAGATATATGGTACATGTGACAGACTAATAAGTACCCAATAGCTGTCTTCGTTTGCACTCCTGCGCACTCCGGCGGCCTTAAATCTTCAATTGAGTACCATTTCACACGTCGATGCCGTCCATATATAGATTCATTAATAGATTTAAAACTCTGGACAAGCAGCCTTGGTTGCCCAGTACGACGGCGTATCACATTCAATATGGAGACCAGGTTCGTTCACAATAATCAAATTTTTACTCGAAGTTCCAAATTTAAAATAACCTTACTGCTATAAGGCACATCTATATAAAGCATATAAAAAAACCTCTTCATCTGTGACATTACACGCAGCTGCCAACTTGGGTTGAACATAAATATTTCTAAAAATTAACAACACAGTTCAAACAATAAAATTAAATACATTGCTTTTGAAAAATTACGAATGGCACGAAATAATTAACATACAAACCATATTTTCAATTTTGCATATTATAATAGTAATTATAGTAAAATTATATGCACATTACGAAAACAGACGATTATGTAAACATTAGCCCTTGCCAAAATGACTGTCACTTACGCTCAAAATCAGACATCACAGAAAGCTCCAACAAGCTGTGTCTGAATGTTTGTTCAAAATCAGGCATCACAGAAAGCTCCACCAAGCTGTGTCTGAATTTTGTTCAAAATCAGGCATCACAGAAAGCTCCAACAAGCTGTGTCTGAATGTTTGTTCAAAATCAGGCATCACAGAAAGCTCCACCAAGCTGTGTCTGAATGTTTGTTCAAAATCAAACATCACAGAAAGCTCCACCAAGCTGTGTCTGAATGTTTGTTCAAAATCAGGCATCACAGAAAGCTCCACCAAGCTGTGTCTGAATGTTTGTTCAAAATCAGACATCACAGAAAGCTCCACCAAGCTGTGTCTGAATGTTTGTTCAAAATCAGGCATCACAGAAAGCTCCAACAAGCTGTGTCTGAATGTTTGTGTCACGTTAACAATATACAACTCTCATTAAAAGCCTTATCTAAGGGTATGTCATTGTCTGCAGTAAAATTACAAGAACAATCTTAAAAATTCAAGGAGCATGGCAACATAACATTATAATGTTTAGTTTCACATCAAATAAACATAAAAAGGGCTCAAATAAAAGAAAGCATGTCGCATGCTCCATCAAGTAAGGTAGGACTAGTTGCAGTTTTCTATTTTTATATTTCCCCACAATGGAGCAGAAATAAAAACCTCTCTCTTTTTTATCTCCTTTCTTACAAGTATGTTGCCGAGAATACAGTTACCCTGTGCTCCGCTGGCATCGGCTGGTGTCGATGACAAGGAGATCTTAGGTATTCAGCGGTAATCGGGTCACCATATGCGTGAAGCTCTCCCCAAACTGCTCCGCCTCGTCGCACCATTTTGGCGGGAAAACTCTTAAGTTCCCGGCTGGATGGTCATGTAGCAGGAGCTGTTGTCTCAACGCTGCTCGCGCTGATTGTGGTAGGTTAGGGACAGACTTTAAGAACAAGAAACTGTAGCTTGATTAGCATGCTAGCACCACTTATTACGTGCTGGCTCTACTTAAAGCCTCCAAAACAATTTACGCTGGCAGGGTAAAATGGAAAATCGTTGCACTGGTACGGCCATTTAAAAGCGAGTTGCATTAACAGAAATGTATTATTAGAATGTGTTTAGAAAATCGCTGTCACGAAATATTCTTAGATCCCGGAATAAGTTCATCAGTAAACTTCACCGGTTACTTATGGTGGTGTCCTAACTCACACGTATTTATGCACTGCGTAACACAACATTGAACAATAGCACATCATAGCACTGTCCATCCAAACTCAACGATGTATTGCCACAATTAATTTAAATATAATTACCTATTGTACAACTCAACACGCAGACACAATATACATACAAGACTAGGTTAAACTAGATCAACAATATCTTCCGTAAATCCACGTGGGAAAAACATAACTACTTGTTGCGCCATCGTGCAAACAATGATGTAGGAGATGGAAACAGAAACCTCCCTGTTTCTCAACAATACATAACAAACCTACAACTCTGTACACATGTAGAAATCGTAACTCTAAAAGCTAAGAAATACTATATAAGAACTTAGAAACATAGTTTCGAGAGTCGAGACTACACAGGAGAGGAGAGCCATACAAAACTACATCATTATCAATATCAGGAACAAGTTGGATTACTGTTGATAATCTAAAAAGATTCCACAAGAACCACAGCGGGTAAAAATCCTTTTAAGTGTCTATGTGTATTAGAAAAGAGCATGTTGCTTTGAGTAAAAAGTCGGGGGACTGCCTCTCTTTTTTCATACCAATACAAATTTCTCATCAACCTAGAGCTCAGGTTCAGCCCTGGGTACAACAATCAAAAGTAAGTCTTTGAAGAAAACCTGAGATTTCTCACAGTGATTATTCTAGCTGAGTGCGGGTAGTGGCAGGTAATTAAGCGTTACTAGGCAGGACCTAGCTCGTCGTCTCCTGGTTAGGACATTCATATCCAACTTATAACCCCGTGCACACAGTAAAAGTTGCTTTATCGGGAGCTTTAATATTTCCTCTTCGTCATTTTCCTTCAGCAGACTCACGTAGCAGACCACGTTTACTTGGGTAGGGGCGTTTAATGTAATGGCAAGTGCTCTAGCAGGCGATGAAGAAACTACGTAGACGGCGGGCGAAGAAGTCAAAAAGAGAGAAAGGAAAGAGAGAGAGGTGGAATGAGAGAGAGACAACATGGAACACTAGAGCATGAAAATACAAGACGGAATTATAGCCTACAAGTATTAAGGAAGCACCACAGATCTTAAAAATAGCTCGAGAATTGGATTTCAGGGCGTCGTATTGCACATGAGGGGCCTACTCATTTTTTTTTTAGGGAAAACGGGAACTTGTTAGGGGAAAAAGGAAATTTTTAAGGAAAAAAGAGAAATTTTGAGGGATAAATTTAGAAATAGCGGCCAAAGCCACGAGATGTAGCGTGTTAGAAACTATGTTCTACTACTCCTGTATCAGTAAGCAAATTTCGTGGTTCCGAAATCCGATCCTTTACCGATATTGTCAATCATGTTAAAATCAGATTTACTTGGCCCCCTCCGCTCCTATGTGCGTTTATCGAAAAATGTAAATAATAATAGCCCAACCATCCTCAATGAGTCAACTCAATTTCTCACTGCCTTTATATATATATATATATTTTATATATATATATATATATATATATATATATATATATATATATATATATATACACACACACACACACACATACATATATATATCTATAGAGAGCCCAATCGCGGTGCGAAATGAAGGAATAAATACAAACACGCAACAATGTTAACGAATAGTTATATTTTAATGAGAAAAGCCATCTAGGGATTAAAAAAAGATATGAACAAAATTAAAGTGCGTATGAATTAAAAAAAAAAAAACAAATCCACCCCACTTGATTTTTTAATTCCCCAACTAGAGAAAAATTTTTTCTTGAAAATGGCAATACCTCGTAGTCACTAGCATAGGGAATAAATTTTTTGAGGCAAACGTAGCCAGCAGCCAATAGAAACGTAAACAATATGGCTTTGTGTGTCATATCACACCTAAGGAGGAATGAAGGTTATGTTAACAAAACCCCTTTATCGGCACTACTTTCCTCTGTCAAAATCTTGCCTCCGCACCTGATAAGGGTGTCTATATAATAGTTTTAGTATTTTAATTATAGACTGCAAATTACGGCATGTTAGAAAGTATGTATGTGTTTGAATGACGATAGCCTAACTAACATTACGTATTATTTACACTATGAAATGAAGTAAAAACATTCAGAAGTGTACACGTTAAAGAAACAAATGTTCCGAAGTTATATCCAACTTTAGATACTGAACACTAAATCCGGCTAGTAAGTTTTACATCCTCCAAAATTAAATCCAAACAGCTGATTTTCTTCGCTTTATAAAAATATTTCCTATACATTTTACAATAAATACAAACGTCGAGAATGCAGAAAAATTTAAATATTACAAACATTTTAGCATACAAGATGATTGACGAGGAGTTACGCCATTCACACGGCTTATTCCTCAAGTCATTTGGAGCAAAAAGTGTCATATGAATGTCGATCCTTATCCCAATATTTTCAGAGTATTTCAAAAATTTGGAAAGGTGAAGAAAAAAGAATAGCCCTTGTCGATGTAACTACTTTTATGTAATTACAGACTCTATTGTTTACAGTTGAGCATCAAAATTGAGTCTCACAAATTTACAAAACACGTTACGTCTACTTCCATACATTTGTCGGCACGCCTATGGACCGCACGTGTCGCTCTACGTAGCTGCACACGACTGTCTCTGTAGTGGCATGCATGGTACAAGTGTCGCTCTACGTAGCTGCACACGACTGTCTCTGTAGTGGCATGCCTGGTACAAGTGTCGCTCTACGTAGCTGCACACGACTGTCTCTGTAGTGGCATGCCTGGTACAAGTGTCGCTCTACGTAGCTGCACACGACTGTCTCTGTAGTGGCATGCCTGGTACAAGTGTCGCTCTACGTAGCTGCACACGACTCTCTCTCTGTAGTGGCATGCCTGGTACAACTGTCGCTCTACGTAGCTGCACACGACTGTCTCTGTAGTGGCATGCCTGGTACAAGTGTCGCTCTACGTAGCTGCACACGACTGTCTCTGTAGTGGCATGCATGATACAAGTGTCGCTCTACGTAGCTGCACACGACTGTCTCTGTAGTGGCATGCCTGGTACAAGTGTCGCTCTACGTAGCTGCACACGACTGTCTCTGTAGTGGCATGCCTGGTACAAGTGTCGCTCTACGTAGCTGCACACGACTGTCTCTGTAGTGGCATGCCTGGTACAAGTGTCGCTCTACGTAGCTGCACACGACTGTCTCTGTAGTGGCATGCCTGGTACAAGTGTCGCTCTACGTAGCTGCACACGACTGTCTCTGTAGTGGCATGCCTGGTACAAGTGTCGCTCTACGTAGCTGCACACGACTCTCTCTCTGTAGTGGCATGCCTGGTACAACTGTCGCTCTACGTAGCTGCACACGACTGTCTCTGTAGTGGCATGCCTGGTACAAGTGTCGCTCTACGTAGCTGCACACGACTGTCTCTGTAGTGGCATGCATGATACAAGTGTCGCTCTACGTAGCTGCACACGACTGTCTCTGTAGTGGCATGCCTGGTACAAGTGTCGCTCTACGTAGCTGCACACGACTGTCTCTGTAGTGGCATGCCTGGTACAAGTGTCGCTCTACGTAGCTGCACACGACTGTCTCTGTAGTGGCATGCCTGGTACAAGTGTCGCTCTACGTAGCTGCACACGACTCTCTCTCTGTAGCGGCATGCATGATACACGCAAGTAGCTCCTCACGTGTTTGTGCAGTCAGCCGTCAGTCCATATTTCCATTGGGCCGCTTCCGGCAGAAGACAGCGGGGCCGGCCGTGCTCCACCCCCCTCAAAGACCATATAGATGACCAGGTGCTCTTGAGAACACATGCGCTGTTCTATTGTCCATGTTTGTTTTTTATTGATACGAGTGCTTATAGCTGAAGGCCTAAGCTTCGCGTGCAAAATTCGTCTTCTAACGAATAAAATCGAAAACTTACACTTTTTCAACATAGTTATGAGCTATGATAAATGTTTCGGTCGATGGATTGCGCACAAAAACCGGTGTTGGTTAAATTATTAGGTATCTAGTGAAGCATATTCGATAAGAATGTATAGAAATATCTTAAACTGTTTTTGCAAACATGTTTTCAGCAAATTTTCGACAACTTCAGGATTAATCGTTTATCTCGTACACCTAAAATTCCTTGTGGATATGAATTATAAAAATAATATATTAAATCTAGAGAGTCGTACTGAATACAAGTATAAGAAAGGATAAAGTTATTTATTTAAATAAGAATTGTTCTGTAATTTTATTCTGCTGAGACATCCTGTACCCTAAAGGACTCTGGTCCGTCAATGCTACCTCACACTCAAACAGCCCTACTTAACATTAACTACAGCTCAGGGTACACGAGTTCTCGTCTTCAAATAAGTTTATTGCCATAAAATCCGATGAATATTTAACCAGTAAATATTTAAAGTTTAGGGCACAATTTTTCTCACAAAAACTCATTAAATTACTCTTTCAGTGATAATCGAAGAAAATATGGAAAATTGGTTCAACACTACCAATGGATACTCCACTATATTCGTTTATCGTTCTTTTATTAAATCTCATTCAAACTGACACTTGTACGCATATTGATTGGCACTGATATAAAATATAGGCATGAACCTTAATTATGCAAGCCTTAAATACCTGCACAGCATAATTTAAACGAGTTACACGCATGTGTCAAATTACTGTTAGGCCTTAGTGAAATTCTATACAAACACATCAAAAGTCGTCGTCGTTTGGTTTGCGGCATGGTTGGGACAACACTATCAAAGTCCGGAACAACTCTACGACGTGAACGCCCGCTGTCTATTCGGGCTTATGACTTGTAGGAACAATACCTTGATTTTGCTGCACGAAGGAGACGAGCATCCGAGAGACCAAGCACGCTCCCAATTCCTCGCGACGTAGTTAGCACAGGCCTGACCAGCCTGCTGCGTCGACCAATGAGAATGGGCCCATCGCAACTGTACACCTCGCAGCGATGCTTACATGCCTCTCGGCGCACGTAGCAAAATCCTCTGAATTATTAACACGTCTCACGCTATTCTCGCAGGCATTGCCTACGTGCGCCACTTCCGCAAATTTCTTCTATAGCAGTTTTTTTTTTGAGTAGTCCTGGAATAATCCAGCTTGTAATCGAAACGTGTGCCGTGCAAGCAAATGCAAAAGCAGTGCAGGCATTTCCCGGGCATTAACTTCTATACGCGAGGGAGGAACGATTGACTTATACTCAACCACATTAACACACGTCCTGCCAACACCGCTCGCAAGCACCAGGTCAACGACAAACACGAACTGGCCGGCGCATTTAGCCGACTCTCCGCTGCACACCGGGTAAACAGCTGACTCCCGCACATGCGACTCACGCCGCAGCCTGACGACGACCTTCTGCGTGGACCACGTCCTGTCGCAAACGTTAACAACAGCCGCGCTTCAAACGACGGCTACTCGAACAATATTTAAAAATGACAAAGCGTATCGACTGTCACATTAAAAGCCATATGCAGATAAGCGTAAATAATTACATTATGCTAAAAATATATACCGTACATAAAATATATAATGAACAAGACAGCAATTTATATTGTGACCAACGATAGTAACAATTCATATAAAATAATCTACAAAGACTACAAAGAATATACAAATAAATAATTAACACCAGGTGTTGCCAACCTTCGCATTTTGCGACCAACTCACTACAGTGACGATCAAGTCCTCACATTGCAATGTACGTAACTTACAGCAAATTTTCTAAAAACTGTTAGGCCTAACGGATATACAGTTGGTTCTGTACTTTGTCAGGCATACTCCGTTGCAAAATTAGAAAAGATGAAATAATAATAAAAGAATAAACGATACCAAATTTTATTGCAGAACCGAAAACTCTTATCACGGAGAGTCTGGCCCGGTAGGGGAGAGGGGAGAGTCACATTCTTCTGTTTCAGAATATGTTTATAGATTTTATTTTGAAAATTACAACTAGCGACTCCCACATTTGAAAGCAGTTAAGAATTATAATATGAAGGTTAAATAATTGAATTATTCCAAAAGTCAGATAAGTGTTTAAGGAGAGGTTTATTGGTTTTTAAAACGACTGTAATTTCTTAAGTTTGCGGATCGTAAATCTCTTACATAACTATATAATCCGCAGGGTTCTGTTTAAAAAAGAAGAAGATGCTGTTCAACCACAACTGTATTTTATCGGGATTTTTACTTACGAGAACAGCTGTGCCTGCCAGCAGCTGTCAGTACAGCTTATCCACATTCTTGGAAGAATATTTTTGTGTTCTACACAACCAGAACTATGTCTGTAAAGTACGGGGCACATTAAAATGGTACAAGATGACGATTTCCATTCATTTTTAAACGTTTGTAACTAGTTAAAAACCCGTTACCAAAGCGCCAGTAGTGCAACTACATCCGGAAATTTACTGACTAAATGAGTGATATGAACATCGTCATTTGTTTCTAAGAAATAATTTGATGACACAGGTAGGCAAAAAAAAATCGAAGTCACTTTTCTTTCTTAATGAGTTATATTTTGCTGTGTGTGGTACAATTTTGCGTTAAATAATTTATATGTTACAAATTTACTGCATATTAAAGTAAATTATTAATTCTATATAATTATTTTTCTAAGTTTTTCCTTCTTAAGCTTGAATGAATAAGAACTGTAAGACACCAGTATAGAAAAATTATCGGTCTTGAGTTCCACACCTTTATTTCTCTCATTTTATAGGAATTTAACTACAGCCGCAACTTCATACAGTAGCAAAAGTTACAATAACATGTTAATCAGATTCAACGACCGTAAAATGTTCTTAATTGTTGCGTATCAACAGTACGATTAAAGCAACTTATGCCTATTTTTGCATTATGTAACGCATTGTATCATTAAATTAAATTGAGACTCTCTGGTTGAGAATTTCACAAGAAATAAAAACAACAAAGGAACTTTGTTTATAGATGTAACGGGTAACAGACAAAGTGACTCAAGAATATTTATCGGTAAGTAAATTTACTTGCAACTACTGGTTATTTGTTCAGTCTTAAATGTAGTTACATTTAGGTATATATATTGCTATAGGCTGTTCACGGTAAAGTGAGCACATTTGAGGCTCTAGTTACTTTTTTCATTCAGCCATTCCTTATCCTTTAACCATCTTTCAAAATTAATATTGTCATGTAAGTAATAAACACAGTGCGTGTATTTCACCGCACTCGGAAGTTGACGTGTATGGCTGAAATAAAAAACTTTTATTGACCATTATTCCAAATGAGACGGCTTTTAAAAGTGCTCACTTTACCGTGAATAGCCTTTTGTTGTATTCGTTATGGTCAATTAATATTTTCCTACAGAAGTGCGGAAATTTGCATCCTAGAAACTCCACGAACAAACTTGAGAAACTGCTGACGTATTACGTTAATAGTAATTTTATGTCATTTTCCAGCTGAATGGCAAAATTTTAATCGGTCGTTTTTAATTTGACTGTTTGTGACGATTTGCTGTTCTCTTCTCCCCTAAAATCGTAATCCTGGCTACGCCACTGCTGGTGAGGGGGTTAAAAACTCGTAAAATTTAATGTTTATAATTTTTGTGTACTTAAGTAATTTCAACAATTCACAATTTTAATTTGATACCATACATTTATTATTTAACTCTCTGTAAAACGGTTTCATAGCCACAATTTAATTTCAGTTCAATTAAATGTCTCTGTGCTGTAGAAAAGAACAAGATATTATCCTTTGCACAAAACTAGTCTAATATAGGCATATTACAATAATAAGAGAGTTGTAGTTTTCAAACAATGCGTAATTTATGTGACATGCTTTTTGTGTAGGCAATCTCAGCCTCACAATGCCTCCGCGCAACACTGCGATATTCTACGAAGAAATTATACAGTATATTAATGAATAACATTAATCCTTGACCATTTACGCACATCACATTGAAATAAGAAAATCAGTAGTTATTTATTAATTCCAGCACCACTAACATTCGACCCAAGATCAAACCGCACTTCTAAGTGTTAGTTTCATGGGTCATTTTCACTCTAATATCGAGTAATACGTATGGGATCTTCAGAGATACGATCAGTCCTTCTTAAGACTCATTTGAAAAGTGGATTGATCAGGAGAGATGGAACAAACATGGATTTATCTTTCAGCCACCTTTTTTGACGTGTAAAGTCTTACTTATGAGTTCGTATGCAGCCTTGTGGCAGAAATTTGCACGAATATTTTCGTTTGCTTTAAAACCAGGACATGCAGCGCCATCTGTTACTGCTACATTGAACATGATGCCGTTTTGCAAACAAACACTTATATTGTTTCGAGATATTGTACTAGTGGTACCACCTATGTCGTAAATGGGAACAAGATAGTGGTTGTGGGTTTAATCAGGAAACAAAACTCATTTACATGCGACAAGCAAATGCCGTTTTGCCTAAAATCATCTTGCCTAAAGTCGTTTTGCCTAAAATTCTAGCCCCTCGATTAGCTTCCAAAAAGTAATTTTGCCTAAAGTAATTTCGCCTATAGTCGTTTTGCCTGAAAGTAATTTTGTCTAAAGTCGTTTTGCTAAAAACCATTTCGACTAAAGTGCTAGCTCCTCGCTTAACTTACCAGGAAATCGATTTGCCTAAAGTCGTTTTACCTTAAAGTAATTTTTCCTAAAGTGGTTTATTCTAATGTCATTTGGCCTAATTTTAGGCAAAAAGGATGGGTACTCGTCATTCAGGGGTAATTTGTTGAGCAGAAGTGGTCATTTGCAGAGCGAGAGGGGTCATTTAGGGGTCATCTATGGATCATTAAAGGTTATTTTGGGGACATTTAGGGTTAATTTAGGGGTCATTTAGGGCTCATTTAAGGGCTAGTCTTGTGAGGGGGCGGTCTGATAGTAGTCAGTTGTCTGTTTTAAGTGTGGACATGATTTCAAGATGAACGAAAGACTTACCTGGGAGAAAACAGTTGAATATATAACTGCAAGGTAATGTGCTCAAGGAACTAGATAAAATTTCTGGTTGAATGGTGTCACAAAAATGCTTAAATCTCACTGATTGAATGTGTTAGTAAGTGAGTGTGTGTGTGTGTGTGTATATATATATATCCATAGCTAAGCCAAGTAGATACACATGTTGCCACTGTGGGAAGGACTGTTTTTTTTTTTCTCGCGAAGATGGTGCAAGCCAATGATTGTACGAAGTCTACTGTACATCTTACCTCTATGAATGTACCTTCTCTTACTGCTGGAAAATTACATGTAAAACAGTGTTGCTACTGTGGAAAGATCTTCAGCCAAAGATACCATGCTCCTCGACAAGAAAAACGCCAATTTTTAAAAGGACCGAGCTCCAAATCACTATCATGTGCCAACTGTTGTTCAACATTTGGCAGAAACGATAATTTAAGGAGACACACTAGTATGTATAAAGTTATCGTGCCTTTTCTTGACTCGAGACAGCATGTGATGACTTTGTTACCTCGTCTTAATACACTACATAAAATGTTCGCAGGCGACGAGGCAACTCGCACGATGAAGCGTTACGACAATGGGTATATGCAGTTTATGCAAGGTGAAGAAGAACTACATCAAGAACTGCAAAGATTCGTATTTTGAGGGCCAGCAGGTGTTGCCGTCAATACCTCTTGCTGCATTGGTGGGTAGAGATTCGTCAGGCGATAATGACAAGACAGTCAATGCTACCTACGGAATGAGAAACCTACGAGGCATGGTAGGATGGTTGGATGGTGAGGGGGGACAAAGTATGGTGAATTACTGGGTGGGGTGGAGGGGGACGTTACGTCTTGTAGTGTCATGGTGGCTTGCATGGATGTTTATGGCGGCTGAACTGGGGTAAGTAAATGACGAGGAAAGTGGAGCGACGAAATGTGTGATGGCCTGGGGCATGGGTGGGGGTGGAAGGTATGTGAGTTATATAAATTAAATCATTCGTTTTGTGGGTCTGAAGATTTATCAGCTATATAAACAATGAAATATATACGTGGGGGTTCAGTCAGCTGCTGATTGTCGCACTAGAGAGTGGCTGTACTCTGCCATCTTTCTGAGAATGAAACCCTCGCTGTCACACACATCTAACTTGGTTTGTTGTAACAGGTATGTAATTTTTTCCTCGATAATTTTTCACATTTTTAAAGATTTTTTGCGATTTTTCGAGTATAAGGTCAATGGAGTTAAGTTAACGACCGGCAACATTCAACATGGGTGTCGGAGTAAGTGATGCAATATGTTCCTAAACTATTATTAGTCTGGTTAGATTTATAAAAATTTTTTTCTCGATTTCTAGTTTTCAAGGTTACTATAGCCAATGTACATGTCGTCAACAACCAACCTGTAGGTCCGTGGTCATCAATGTAAGATTTTCTTTGATATTTAGAATATTTTTTTTGCAATCTTCTCAATATTTTTATTATTGGAAGATGGGAAGGTAGAGGTAGGGGTTGATGGTTAAGGTGTTGAGGTTGAGTCAGTGAACAGGAGGGGGGGGGGGGGCTGAGGAAGCGTGTGAGGTAACATTATATGTTCTTCGAGTTTTACAATTTTTCTGCAATCTTTCTCGATTTTAAAACAATTGTTAGAGGTGAGGGTTGGAGAGGAGCGAGTTGAGTTTCGGGGGATGATTTTGAGGTTAAAGTGATATTTCTTAAATTTTTGAATCAATTTTTCGATTTTTTTTTTTGCGATCATTCTCGAATTTTTGTGACTGGGTGGATTGTGTTGTGGGAAGGGCGGGGGAGGGGGGTTGGTCAGGGTTGTAGGGTGAGTGTGAGGTTAACGTTATATAATTCTCGATTTTTAGACATTTTTTCAATTTTTTTTTATCGTATAAGCATTGCCAGAAGTTGTGGTGTGTAAAGGGGGTTAGGGGATAGTGTTGGAAGGGTAGCAATGGAAGGGTGCGTAATGTTATACGTTACTCTATTGTTAAGAATTTTCTTTTAGATTTTTTGCTATTTTATAATAATTTCTAGGGGTAGGGGATGAGATAGGAGTAGGTTAACGTTATATGTTCTTCGATTTTCTAGATTTATTATTTTTTGTGAATTTTTATAATAATTTCAAGGGGTGGTGATGGAAAGGAGCTGAAGTGAGATTGACTAGGGGTTGGGTGAGGGGGTGGAGTCCTGTAGGTTATAAGAGAGCCCCCCGAAATCTTTCAAATGGCTCGAAAATTGCCTTTCGGGAACTCGCTATTACATATTCAAGAGGCATAGACTTTTTGAGGCAAAAACGCGACATTTTGAGGGAAAACGGAACATTTTAAGGCAAAAACTGGAAAATTCGTAATGTCATCCAAGATGGCGGACTTCTCCTGGCGCCTGATGTACTATGCCATTTCCCATAATCGGCTATACCCTATAATAGGCATACTCTGAAATATTCTATATAATTCATACCTTCCTTGCATTACATTTTATTTATCATCGGAAATGTCCGTAAAATATCTTCAAGGAGCCATCTCTATAAGGCACTTAACAATTGTTTGCATTGAAATCCTTAAACATTGCTTGGTTTCAGCAATATTTTTATCACACACTGTTACTGACAATTACAGGAAATAAAATGGACATGTAAAAAAAAAAAAAAAAAAAAAAAAAAAGATAAATTTCTTATGTAGTACAAATGCTAAAAAAATTTGCTAAACCTACAAACCCACAAACATAATTAATAATATCGCACATTCTTATTCCTAGTCAACGTAAGCAGACCAATTTCCAACATCTTCATACGCGACCGTCGCGAATAAGAACGTATTTAGACTTTTCGAAGTAATCGATTTTTGGTTCCGCTTCACGAGCAAATGTCAAGCGGAAGATCATGCACGCGGTGGAAGATAGCGCACCGTCAGGAAATGAAAGAAACAACAGGCTGTATGCATTTCCGTGGAGTAGCACGTACTTGGAAAGCGCACTGAAACCACGAGATATTCATGAGACGTCTAGAAGTTGTTCGAAAGCAACGTCGGATGCGGTAAACCATAGAGAATATTATGAAGGAGTACATAACGAACTCTCTACGTGCATATCGCACGTGTGTGAAGCTCCCAGTCCGGTGCCGCCGGTCGCGGAACCAGTTTCATGGCGGTCGGCGACTGCTTCCAAGTGTTCTTCGTTCATCCCTCCCGAGGTCTTTCTTTCTCGTGTTTTGTTTTGTTCCGGGGTGTACCTCAATAAATCTCGGCAACACGCACTCGCAGCCCGGGAATAAAAGAAGAAACCGTGGTACGAGCGGGCACAATAGGAAGCTAGCCACGCCACCGGCGCGAATCGCAGTTCAGCGAGATCTGTTCGTCTCGCATTCAAGCGTGCAGAAGTCCAGCACGCAACAGGAACACCGCGGGCTTGCGCGGTCAAGAGCCTGTGGTCAGTCTGGCTACTGTGCATGCATGTGTGGAAACGACCCACTTATCCACCAACTGTCTGCAAGTTAGCTTAAGACTGCAACACTTAGTCAATTAGTGTTATAGGGTATAGACTATTCACGGTAAAGTGAGCACTTTTGAAAAACCTCTCATTTGGAATACATTTTATTTTAGCCTTTGATGTTAACTTCCGTGTGGGGTGGAATACACACAGTCTTCATTACTTACGCGGCAATACTTATTTTAAAACGTGGTTAAAGGACAAGAAACAGCTTAAAGTAAAAGTAACTAGGGCCTCAAAATTCCTCTCTTAACCCTGAACAGCCTATAGATTAGGTTATATTTCTTTAAACTTCAAAAACACGTATTCAACAGTTATCCTAGATTCGTTTAGTTGGTCCTGTTAGGTTGGGATACAGTGTTGAAAGAAAACACACATGCGGATTATTATGGCCTCTCCCATTTACAGCTGTCTACTGAAGACATGGGATAGTGCAAGCCCAATTGCGTATTACCCCCTCCAACTGGGGAATGGTAGCACCCCTTCCCCTTCTTGGTTACAAACAATAAAATGCCAGCGCAACCATGGAAATTAAAGCCCCCTCTACCGATCTTTCTTTCTAGTGTTCCAAACGTCCTACTAATAAAGATTATACTTTCCCATCTTATATTCTAGTAGAATTGTTTTTCTCCATAAAATGCATGAAAATTTGCAATTATTTTCTGCCTAGGGGTTTTTACGGCGTCTGAACCAGTTTTTCTTCTCCCTTTTTAGTTCAATTTAGGTTAGAATGGGAGGTAACCATAGCCCCAATGGCCGCCATGTTTGTCCAATCCCAGTAAAACCGCGAGAATATGTCCTTGTATAGTACATTGACGGTTACTTTCAACTTTTCTAAGGGCACTGCTAAAGTTCCACTTCCAGAATATTCCTCCACTTCATGCAAACAAAGCTTGACAGATTCTATAAAATTACATTTAAGGGACAATGCACCACATTCATGCGCCCTCGGTGTAACATAATTTTGTATGATTTATTACTAGGCATTACCAACACAGCTATTTTCTACCTATTTTTGTTAATTTAATTACTAATGTAATATTACAATTTACACATAAAATTTAAGTCGAATTCAACCAAAAATAAAATAACTGTTAAAAACCTTGTGAAACCAAACTTTTCGTTACAAATTCCCTAAAAAGAGAAAAGTAATTATAGTATTTAAATAATTTGTAGAACTTATAAGACGTGGTCGAACGGCCGTAATAAATTTTACTGCAAATTGTTATATTTATATCAATTTATATTTAGTAAATAAAAGCGTGGCGCAATATAGAACGTATAACTCTTTAGCGTAATCGCAGTAAGCATATATCGTGCTTAAGTGTGTTAACTGTTCGCAATATAAAGCCTATAACTAATTTGCGCAAGTTTAGGGAGCACATATATTGTGTATGGCGGTTAAATAATCGCTATTTAGAAAATATAACTCATTTGTGCCGGTGTGGTAAGCACATAACTTGAGTAAGAATGTAAACGTTTTAGAATGTAGAATACCTCATTTACGTAATCGTAGTAAGGCTGTTAACTATTCGCAATATAGAACGTATAACTTATTTGCGCAAGCGTAGTAACGGGCATATATTGTGTAAGGCAATTAACTGTTATCGCCAAGCGTTTATAAACATAATATAAATTGATATAAACATAACAATTTGTGGTAAAGTTGAGACGGCAACGTCGCATAATGCGCGGTAAAAGTACCAGCCCGTCTACACGTCCCTAGTTGACTACCTTTGCCACGACACCGCCCTGTTGCGTCAGCCGCCAGTCCGCGCCGGCTTGCTAAAGTGCACGACGCAAAATCATCTATTCATGGCGAAATTACTGCAAGAGTTACATATGAAAGACTAATTACACACATAAACTAACAGTTACTTGCTGTGTACATGGTCTATTAGTGTGAAATCTATGAACGGTAACGAATACGTGAAGTTCGCCTGCAAATTCCGGCACGGATGCCCGACCAGCATGACAGCTGGAACAAGACTGGGAAACATGGAGGCTATCCTTAGTTCGACGTGTCCGCGCTTAGGAGTACCAGCGTCACCGAGCTCGTAGGAAGAGCGCGCCGTAATTTTAATTATAATAGAAGGCATTTCACTCACAATTTCTGAGAATTACACGACTTCTGGAACTTGTCACATCATCATTGGTTAAGGTAAAAATATCACCCCCTTTATGGCTTAACACCTAGTTTTGATTCAGTATTTAAGTCCCCGCAGCGGCTTGGGTTAGCAGAGACAGGAGGCTGCTGGGGGACGACACCATTCCTCAGATAAGTAAAAAATTGAAGATGTAGGGCTCTTTAAGGCCAGTATATAGAATTGGACATTGCTGTCCAAAATTACTTGTATTTTTGTCTTTAAACTTGGATTTTGAAGTTAGACCGGAATAAAACCCAAATTGTTAAAATGTTGAATTTTAATCAGGTAAAGCTAATAACATCACATGTCATTTTCATGAAAGAAGGACATAAATTTTGATATGTTAAGTACCAGTATTCGAAAAATACGTAAAGTATTGTGGAATATAAAGGAAAAAAAAACACATTTTGAGAAAAGGTCAAATTAAGGCTGTTGGAAAGTCTCGCTGTTTGACAACCTGTAATTTTTTAACTTAAATGCGTAATATAGAAAAATGGTTTGGTAAAAACCACAGTTTGAAAAATTTTCAAGTACCTCACAATGTCAAGATGATTTTCACCGAAAATGTACTTGAGAATTTGGATTTCTGAAAGAATAGTGTCGTGATAGGGTTTAGAAAAACAGCCAAACTTTAAAGGCTGTTCTTTTCGAAAATGATATTTTGAAAATATCAGCCTTTTAAAAAGGAATATCCGAGAATGCAATGCCAAACTTTTAAGGCTGTTCTCTTCAAAATATTATTTTAAAATACCACCCTTTTCAACGCAGTGTCTCTTTATCTATTGCGAATCATAAGGTGTCCTTTTGTGACAGATCTCAACTAAATAATTCTAACAAAAATGTACCTGGGTTATATAAATGTCAGAAAATAAAATGTAATTTTTTATTTTTTAATGAAATTGCCAATTATAGCGTGTCTTTTGAGACAGCTCTTTAACAAAAATGTACCTGATTTATGCAAGGAGGAATGTAGTACATGTAGATTTTCTCTGTACTCTGGTTTGAACCATGCGGATTGTAGCATTGATTAAAAAATATAGTGAACCTTTTTCAAAGAACTTGTGTGTGTGTGTGTGTGTGTGAGTGAGTGTGTTTGTGTGTGTATGAGTGTGAGTGTGTTTGTGTGTGTGTGTGTGTGGTTTGTGTGTGTGTATATATATTTGGTAGTTTGCTAAGCCATTTACTGCTTCAATTTAAGGTGTTTGATATACGAGAGTTTGGTCGTGGGGTTTTAGAAAAGAGACTGTATGTCGCCCTACAGTGTAGGATAAGGGAAGGGCCTCCAACTGCGTAGCACGCTGCTTCCTTTTGACGGAGGGGTGTATTGGTTAGTTAATTTGTCTCAGTTCCCACCTTATAGTATTCAGCTGAAAATACTGAAAACATACAAGTTGTTTAAGGAAAGAGTAATTTTGAGAATTAGAGTTTTTCTTGTCCAGCGGCAGATTTCTTTTAGGAAACTTGGGTAGTATATTAAAAATTAACCATGTCGACCAGACGGGCACAATCATTAAGCAAGCGTGTTTTACAGCAAATGCTGTGTGAGGCAGTAGAATAAGTTAATGATGCCGAGGGTATCGCAGAATTGGGAGTGAAAGCACGTGCAATTGTCAAAATAGAGGATGCTGGTGATGGAACTACTGTGGCAGGAACTAGTGGCGACGTGGATAGTTCCTGCCCTGTTCTACAGGCGTTTAAATATTTGACTCCGGGTTTAGTAGAAAAAACTCCCGTGTTGAAGGACACAAATCTATCTTCTGTAGTTGCTTTTTGCGTAGCCTTAAATGCTGTACTGATGTTAATCTTTTACTCAAAACAACTAGTTTACGCGGCTGCCGTTTTTAAAGTTCCGGAGGACTTACAGCTTATTTTCGAGTTAGATCGGGACGAGAATTGGAACAGAACACAAGTCGTTTATATAGCTCTATATTTCAGACAGTAGCTAGTGAAGTTGCTATTTCAAAATTAAGGTTAAATTTTGTTAGAAGGCATCAATTGCCGTATCAATCTATGAGAAAATTCGTAGCGGGAATTATCGGGACTGTTGAAGTGTTGTGGTTAACTTGTCCTGAAAATTATTTTACACAACTAATGTTTCTGAAACTTTTGCCCCAAAATAGTTGATTTTTTACTTTTGTTTCACGGCCTACTACTTTGTATCAGTTGTTAAATTTGGTGACTGAAGTGGAAAGCACCATGCAGGACAGTGCTGCAGTTCCAACCTCAAAAAATGTTAAGAAAAATTTAGATGAAGAAATGGAAGTTGAATTTCGGGCGTATTTTATCTGCGGTCGTAAAAGTAATTTAGCTAAGGCTGGTTTTTATCGCAAGTCAGCTTTTAGTGTTATTCACACTGGTAAATATGCCAGTAAATTAGGCGACACAAATAATAGAGCAGCATGTACTCAAACAGAGGAAGTGAGTGTAGAGCGAAGACCATATAGTGATAGGGTGAAAGACTTACAGTGCTTATATCGCAAAAAGGACACATTAGATCCAATGTCCACAGAGGGAAAAGGAAATGTGGAAGCATAACATAAATACCCTTTTAATTGAACGAAATTATAGGCTGTTATATGTGCCTATATTAACAGCCGATAAAGTTACTGTTGCTGCTTTGTTAGATTCAGGTGCCACATGTTCCCTGATTAACCACGAATTTTGTAGTTTTTTATTGCCATATTACCCAAAGGAGTAATCAGAGTTCATAAAAAGCAAACCCTAGGATTTTCATTGGAAAATGGTGGATTCATAGAGTAAAGTTGTGTAGCTAATGTAAAAATTAAAATTTATAAATTTTTATGGAATATAGACTTTAGGATACTGCCATTACTCACTCATGAGGTTTTATTAGCGGTTGATTTCCTAGATAAAATAAAGGTCTGCTTAAATGTGCACACAAGAAAATATATTTTTGGCTTTTGCCAACAGTTGCCTGTTTCAATTTTATCTAAAATTATTATTTTCAAAAGGTTTCTAATACAGAAAACATTGAAAAAGAGAGACAGATAACAGCATTATGTAATGAATTTGCTCATGTAATTTCTGTTAATCTTGGCCATCATGTTAAACAACCAATAGTGTTGCAATTAAAGGATATAGAAGCTGTATCATGAGTTCCATACAGGGAGGGTGGCACCATCAAAATTAAAAAATTTTACGCCCTTAATATCCTAATTACGGTTTCAGGATATAGTGGAACCTTCTAGCAGTCTTAATTCCAGTCCAGAATTCTTGTTGCCCAAAAAGGTGCCAGGGCAATACAGAATAATTTGTGATTGCCATAAAGTTAATAAGAAAACATATGTAGACCTTCACCCCTTACCAACCACAGAGTCAGTATTTCAACATGTGGGCCAGGCTAAAAATATTTTCTATTTTTGATTTAATCTCTGCCTTCTTGCAATGCGACCTGCATCCTGCTTCTCGCGAAATATTGGCATTTGTGACCCTGTGGGGCCAATCCCAGTGGAAACGCCTTCCTACTGGTGTAAATGGTGGTCCATTGGCTATGTCCAGGATTCTTTTTCAAGTTCTTGGTAAATATCAGTATGAGTTCTTGTTCACATATATTTATTATGTTTGTGTGTATAGTGAAACTTTTCAAAAACATTTGAAACATATTTATATTATTTTTGCTTTCTTTATGAGATGCTGGTTTGATTGTAAACCCAGAGAAAGTAACATGGGCTAAAACCTATGTAAAACACTTAGGACTTGTAATTAGTAAAGGGAAACTGTTGATGGATCCTGAAAAGGCACGCCCCTTAGTAAATTTCCCCGCCCCAAAGAATCTGTGTGGAGTACGCAGATTTTTAGGGATGTTGGGTTTTTATGCTAAGTTCATACCAAATTTTGCAAACATTGCTGAACATCTAAATGTGTTAAAACAGAAGGATGTAGCTTTTATTTGGGTAATCTAACAACAGAATGCTTTTAACCATCTTAAAGAGAAATTGACTACCCCTCTAGTTTTGCATCTCCCTCAAATTAGCAAACCCTTCACCCTTCAAGTTGATGTTAGCTCAAAAGCCTTAGGGGCAGTTCTATGTCAAACTGTAGATGAACATCTTGTGTCTGTAGCATATGCTAGCCGACGTTTAACTTCAGCAGATCTGAAATTTAGTGATTATCATAAAGAGGTACTTGTGGTTTTTTTGGCATGGAAAAGTATTCAGATTATTTAGACATAAATGAATTTGAGCTAAACAAGGACAATCAGGCCCATAGCAGGTTTCTCTCCATCAATAAGCTAGCTGGGAGATTAGCTCGTTAGCTAGTAAGACTGGCCAAATTTAGGTTTAGAGTCAAGCATATCAAAGTGGTGGACAACGGAGTTGCTGATGGTTTGTCGCGGATGTTTGACGAGGAGGAATTTGGTGAGGTACACCCATCTGTTTCAGTTGAGTGTGTGACCATCCCAGAGGTAAAAAAAAAAGTTAGATTTAGAGATCCTTAAGATTACCTATAAAAGTGATCAGGTTGAGGAGGCATGTGTGTTGAAGGATTTCCCTCAAGCATACACCAGTTTAAAACAACATCAGGAAAGTGACCCAGAGTGTATTGCCAAAAATTCTGACATAAGTGCTGAAAAGGCTGACCCTTATGAAGTAAGAAAAGGGTTAGTACGATACATCCATCCAAAACCAAAATGCTCTAACTTCTATGTTCCTAAGGCATTAAGGGGTCAAATTTTTCATTACTATCAGAACATCTTTTTGGCGGACATTTAGGGCAAGAAAAGACCATATCTAGAATACAGCAAATGTCTTTATAGCCAGGTTTAGTTAAGGGGTTAGAAACTTTGGTCAAAGATTGCGAAGCCTGTCAGCATTTAAAACCACAGAATGTAAAAATAGTAAGCCTCTGTAGTGCTGGTGTAGCCAAGTTTCCATGGGAATGAATTTATTTGGATGTTTTCGGACCATTACCTAGGACAGTTTCGGGATTTACTTCGATCCCTGTAGCAATCGATAGTTTTATTAAATTTGTGTTTTTTATTTCCACTGGGAACAATGACGTATTCAGAAATCTGCAGAAATTTGAGTAAACGCCTTTTCCTCTTATTTGGGTTACTCATGAATCTTGTGACCGATAATGCAACTTATTTCGTTTCAGTGGAAATGAGGAATTTGGATTTTTCTTGGAGCATCAAAATGGTCCCAAAGGCAAATCTTGTGGACAGGTACAACAGGAACCTAAGATAGTGTATGGTATTTTCAGGTGGGGATTAATAAAGAGTGGGATGTACCCTTATACAAGATAAACCATTCTTTTAATAACGCTGTAAGTTATCCCACAAAGAAAGTACCAGCAGAGATTTTGTTTGGTCGTAAGTTACTACACCCTCTTATTAATGCATGGGGATTAAACGATCTTGATAGGGATTCTGCAAAGCAGATAAAAGATGTAGAAGTGATGTGATATGAGGTCACAAATAATTTAAAAGGTACCATTCTAAACTTGCTGCAGGGTATAATAAAACCAAGGTACTGAGTCAGCTAAGGTAGGCGACCAGGCGATGTTAGAAACTCACTACCTGTGTAACAAGGCCGCTAATTTCAGCACAAAATTAGCACCCAAATATGCTGGGCCATTTGTTATTCGTAAGTTTTTAACACCAGTCGCGATGATGCTTGAGAATGTAAAAGACCCTAGGAGTGTTGCTAAAGCAAATTTTTCTCAAATTAAATCAATTCTAATTGCTGAATTGGACAAGAATCGTTCTATCTTGTAGTTTTTAATAATAAGTGTTTTTGATTAGTTTGTTAGAGTAAGGAATGATGGGTCATGTATTCATCTTGTTTGTTGTGTAAGGATTTTTATTATGTGATTTGTTTTTAAAATAATTTTGTTTGTTCTGGCTTCCAGCACCACAGTACTCTCAGTTCATGCTCATTATCATAAGGGTTATATCTTCATTTAGATTTTAAGATGTTTTTGTTTTGTAAAACAAAAGTTGTGAAAGTCTAGCCTCAACATCTGAATATAAGAATTAAAGAGAGGGACACAAGTTTAGGGATCGAGTACCTGGGTGTGAGTTTCAAATTTGGTTCTCGTGAGATGGACCGGAGTAGATGTCATTGCTACATTTAAGCTGTAGCTGATGGATTTTGGAACAGCAGGACAGTGATATGTGATTGTTTTTTGTTCGAAACATTGGAGGCTGGAGGAGAGCATCCTGTGACTGGAGAGGTATTTTGGGTGTGTGAGAGAGTTTGTGTTATTCTTTGTAAAGGTGCATGTGTGTGTGTGCACACATGGGAGTGTGTTTTGTTATTGCATGATGAAATGTATTATCAGAGTAATTAATTGGAAATATTCTGTTTGTGGGTGCTGGTACATGCTGAAGCCGCATATACAATTGATTTTCCTGTTAGGGTTCATTGACCTGACAGGAATATAGCATGAAATGTTCTCACTTGAAAATATCCTATGGACGATATATTTATGGTAGGGCTTTAGCTTTGAACTGACATTCCTCGGGGGTATACATATTTCTCTCTACATGTAATGTGCATACTTGATAAGTGCGTAAAGTGAATGCTGACATAGAGTAAGTGCAATACCTGCCACCCCTAATAAAAATAATAATACTAATGCAAATTCTGAAACAAATGAAGAGGTATATGACAGTTGAATCTGTCTGGTACATTGAGAGGATATATTTCATTGATGAATGTTTAGTTGTTAATCGTGTGTAGACATGCATACCTAGTAAATATTCATTGCATGTTCTTCAACGGTTGACATCGAACAATAACATGTTAGTTGATTAGTAGACACAGATCAGGTAATATGATAGACATCGAGCATATGAGAATGCTTAAGATTGTGTTTCCCAGATTTTTTAAAATATTTAATGATTCGCCTGGGAATGTATCTCAATAATCCAAAAATATTATTACATTAATTAATATAAGCAGGAATACAAAGTAACACAAACTTTTTGTTAAATTCAGATATAAAATAATATTAGCTGTTGTGGCAAAGACTCCAACTTGATAAACCAAAACTACTATTACATTAATTGCTCTAAGCAGGTATCCAACTCACAAATGAAATATGTTTAAAATTTAAAATAAAATAAATATTAGGTGGGTAAATATGTCTTTGAAGAGTATGCATTTGATAAATTTATGCTTAACTATGCTTACAAAAGGTTTTAAGTTGTGTTTGCCCTTGCAGTATTGTTTGTTGTTGGGGTTGATGAGTCTTATGAATTTGATTATTGTAGCATCAACTGTTCAGAAATTATGAATAACTATGTTTATAAAATGTTTTTAGGTGTGTTTAACCTCGTCAGAAAGGGTTTAGGTCTTAAATGACCTTACCATTATGGTGTATGTCAGGTGCAATGACTACGTTAAGAATTTGATGACCATATCCTCAATGTTCGTAAATTATGAGTATGTCTATAAAAGGGCATAAATTCATAATTAGCATTGCTGGAAAGTGTTTAGGACCTAAATGAGCTAAGCGCCATGTAGAATATTGGAAATGATGCCTATGTAATGCCTATGTTTGATTCCCATAGCTCCAATTGTTCGGAAATTATGATTACATTTATAAAAGGGTTTTAATGTCTGATTTATTTTTATAGAAAGACGTTAGCATCTAAATAACCTTAGCATTATGGTGTATGTAAGGTATAGTGCCTATGTTATGATTTTGATGACCATAGCATTAATGGTTCGGAAATTATGTGTGTATTTATAAAGGGCTTAACTCAAAATTGATTATGCTAGAAATTGTTTAGGACTTACTTAATGACTTGTTGAAAGGTATGTGGTACATTGTGATTGATGCTTGGAGTGGTTGCATAATTAATTTAAAAAATATTGATTCTATGCTTACTTAAATTCAAGATGGCGAAGGTTATAGTTGCATAATAATGTTTTATGATGAATATTATCATCTATCTAGTAAAAACGAATCTTTTCATACGTCATATGGTATGATGTTTTGATAACAAATCAATAACTATATTTTTAATTGAAAGATATGTATAATTTTTCTTTAATAAAAATATTACATTTTGAATATTTGGTTGTTGTGTCCCCATAACCTAAATCTCCTTTAAAATACGAGTTCGTTAACATGTAGTTTCATATATTTATGTTGACAATTTTAAAGTTTTATTGACATATATTAATATAAATTCCTAATTTTTTTGTAAAATAATTATGATTTACTTATTTATTACAACTCCTTTTTGACTTTTCGAGTCATAAGGTATTTCTTTCTTTTCACATATACAACATTTAAAATTTTTTTCTACTAATGACTCAATAGGCGAGTGGATAACGGCATCAGTAAAAAATCTGGCGCTTTAAGGGTTTGTGGTTGAAAACCATCCGAAAACTGTTTTTTTTTTTTGTTATATTGCACTAACATATTGCACATGTGATGAAGAAATCGTGTTAAGATTCCAGTCAATCAAAGCGTACATGGTAACAGATAATAACACTTAACAACATTGGCTCTTAGAGAGACAGCGACTCGCGTGCTTACTGACACGCATTGCGAGAACTTGCGCGCTTCCTAGTGGCCAATGACGGCATCAAGAGACATCAGCACTCCTGGCAGTCAACAATTCAACTTGGCTGACGGCCTGTGATGATGACAGTAGTGCTGCCTAAGAAGCCAGCTTGGATCTTAACACTATATATTTCGTCAGAAAATAAATGGGCATTGACCGGGGGGGGGGGGAGCGGTTGAGTAGTAGGGGCTAGCAGGTATCACTTCACTTTGGATTAATCGGATTAACCTTTTGATATCAGATTTATTGAAAGCATTAATCAAATTAATTGAAAGGGTTAATCCCTAATCCGATTTTAATCCCATCAAAAAATTAATCCGGTGTGATTAATTCTCTAACCGATATAAATCCAATCCAAATTTTGTGTGAATTGATAAATGTACAGGTTTGTGCAAAGATGTGCTGAGGGACAAATTTATTATTTTCTTTCTTTATTTTTGGGTGGGGGTGGGGAGCATCTCTGGAAAATTTTCACCCTCTGAGCTCTGGCACTCGACTGAGGTGGGTCATGTTGGGGACAGGGAATATATGTGGTGAGTTTTGTGTAAGAGTGTCATAAGTGTTGATTTTTGGGTTTGTTGTGATATTGCTTGTAGACACTGAAGCAGCATAGTATGTTAAGAAACATACACAAGTAAATACAGGATGTTGCGAAACATAGCAAACATTATCTCACATTAAAATATTAAGAATTTATCGGGTTTGATACAATTTTGTTATTTTTATGTACTTTTAATAGATGTTTAAGGATGGATTGTAGTGTGTATGAGGTATGAATTGTGTAACTGTTAGAAAAATGGAAGAACTAACCTGGATACACCTCATGTAATCAGGAGGTAAATAACCTCAGCTTCCAAGCTTGTTCTGTATGAGCTGTCTGAGAAGTATGTGTGTGATGATGATAAATATGTGAACCTTGAGTACTTATACCAAATGGAATGTTTTTGGTGTGTATTTAATAGTATGTATTGGGTATCTAAGTTAATTTTAAGAGTTTTCTTTTCATTTTCAAACTTGTTTGGGTAAATGCGAGTGTGAGTGTGAGTGCAGTGGAAAAGTGTTTCAGTAAATTCTAGGTGGGTTGTTGATGTATATTTGAGAGGAATTTAATAGAGTTTTGAGGGAGTTACTGAATGACCATGATTATATATAATGGACCTAAGGCGAGACAATATCTTAATTCAGGCGCTATCTACACTTTAAAAATAATCGGAAAAGTATGTTAAAATCATTTGGATTAAAATACCAAATACTCCGAGAAAAATATTAAAAAAAAAATGCGTAGGACTGCGAGTGTGAGTGCAGGGGAGCGATAATGCATTTTTTTTTTCAATTTAGTTAGTGTACATAGTTTTCAATATATGTTTAAGGGTGGGTTGTTGTGTGTATAAGGTATGAATTACGGAACAGTTAAAACAAGGGCGAACTAAGCTGGATATGCCTCGTGTATTCAGGAGGTGCATAACCTCAGCTCCCAAGCTCGTACTAAGTGAGTTGGTTGGCAACGAATGTTTCTGTGATTGATAAATGAGCCTTGAGTACTTCTAATGAATGAAATATTTTTAATGTGTATGTGATGGGATGGATTGGATAACTAAATGAATTTTATGAATTTTTATTTAATTTTCCAAAGCAGTTGCAAAATCACAAGTAGTTTTCTTTAAATAAAATGTCAGAAAATTTCCTAGGTACATGGTTAGTTCTGAGAGTGTTTGTTTAGTTATTATAATTATTATAGAGTGTTACTCCCTTGCTAAAATGTTTAAATGAAATTCATTATTAAGTTTACCAAAATTTTTTGCCGGTATAAACAATATTTTACTCTGTTTCCTACAATGAATTTTTTGATAGTTTTAAATAACATACATTTTTTATTGTGCAATATTCATAAATTTTTTAATGGTGTATATAAGTTTTAGTTTTAACGATGTATACCAGTTTTGACAGTGTCGAGTAACTCATGATACTTTTAAAAAGCACATTTAAGATGTAAAGTTTTTTAAAGCTGGTCGTAAACTCCAATGCAATAGTGTAAGTATAAATTTTAATAAAGTAAACCAAGTCCGCTTGCCCCTAAAAAACACAAATGATGTGAAAGACAGACGAGGACAAGCTAAGTAAAGGAAACTCATTGTATAGTGGCTAGAGCTGTGTGGCTGAAATTCACGCTGCAAAGAGGTTATCGGAGAGTTGGGGGGGGGAGGGGAAGTAACCACTCTCCCTCCCATTGATGCACATGTGTGCCCAAGGGTTTGTGTGATGAGCGCTAGCGGGGTGGAAGAGGAGGTTGTCAGGTGGGCTGGTGGAGTGTGCCTGGAGGGTGGCGCATGCTGCGGGCAGCAGCAGTTTGCTGAAACATCTTTTCATTCTCTCTTCCGCTCAGCATGTGGCCCAAACTCCCAGACCACGCCCTTTTGTTCATGTCTTACACTGCTCCACATGCATCACCCACATCAGCTCTTGATATGTAAGTTTCGCTCGCTCTTAATGCAATCAATTCTCGTCCATCGGCTGCTTGCCTTCTCGCCGTATATTTGCAGAAACAAATCGCTATAGTCAACTGCCTTTCACAAATAAACAGAACTTCCCTCATCAAATTTTATTTATATTAAAGAATCTACTCTTTTATGTTAGTATTATAATAATTATTTCAACTATGTCGTGGTGAGGGAATATACTGTGCTTATTTTTCCCTGTTTTTAGAATGACGAGGCACTCCTGTTTAATTTATTGTGGTGTTCTAACTATTATAACCAGGAAACTAAAAAAACTATTACTTAGTTAAAATGGGTGAGCATAAGCAGCATAGTATTGCCAGTTTGCTTGAAGATCTTTACATAAGCGATTCAGATTCTGAATCGCAGAAACAAAGGTAGTCTACAGCAAGCTGTCGAGAATGTGTCCCTTCGCCTAAGCGGACACGAGTTGATCTATTGGAGGATGTTCTCTACTTAAGCGATTCGAGCATGGTATCACTTACAGAGAGATCATCAGCAACAAAATATCGAAACTTGTCTGCTTCCCCCAAACATGACAAGGTTGATCTTCTGAATGATGACTTATTTCTGTCACTCTGAAAATTATGGTAATTCGGAGAGTTCTCCATTCATATCACAACCGTCTTATGTGTCGATTAGAGATATTTCATTGAGGGAGCCAGAAAATAATTCGTTTTCCGATTCCCAATGTCTCAGTGGAAGCTTTGCCAGACCTGGCATACAAGCTCATGGCTACGGTGTTCGCAGGAAGACTAAATGGCGTGCGGATAGTTAATGATAGGCTTAAGAGTGATGCTGACTTTTCTCATTTTTCCAGAGGTGTAAGGTCTCTCTATCAAACTAAATAATGGCATCACCCTGACCAGTTAGAGTAAGAGTTTAAGCGAGTAAGTACTTAAATTCCCTCACAGTGGAAGAAGGCGCTACAGAAACCTGTTTTCAAAGGAAAGACCTCCCTGTCCTACACTCATCCGAAGTGCCTTTAATCTATGCTGTTATCGTAACTTATTTTACTAACAGACTTGAATTTAGTGCATGTGGATCAGGCTAGAATATGCAAATATTGACATACATCGATGTACATGTGTCTTAATACCAGCCATTCACCACCAGTGCTGCACACACTAAATTAGCAAAGTATATTTCCAATCATCTTTCTTGTGTCGATGTAGACTGCCTGGAGGAAATGTGTTTCCACTATGCCATCATAGCATCTTGGTATCCTGCTACACAACATGCACACAAAACTACTTCATATTCAAAACCTCACCAGATTTTGACTACTGAAGATCTGTCGACACCTGTAGTCATTCAGGATATTCGTAAGTTCGAGGAGAACAATTCTATTTCTATCATTGTCTACTGTATGGTGGTCAAAGATACAATTGACGAAACTTGCGAAATGGGTGAGGATGTAGTTCCCATGCGTATTTATCCTGTAAGTCATGACAATCTTGTGAATATTTTGGAAATTCGTGTGAGTGGAAATGCTGATCATTTGCATTTTGTCTGTATTCTAAATTTAAAAAGCTGGTTGACAGTCAGCTGAGTAAGAGGAAAAACAGGAAATTTATTTATGAGTGTTGACTCCAGTACTTTGTTAGTGAGGAGAAACTCGCAAGTCACACTATTCTTTGCCAGCAACAAAAGGCTATTCACAGTATTTTCCCCAATGGGAACAAGTACTTGGAATTTAAAGATAAAGATTACAGCAAACAGCAGAGATTGGATTTCGTCACCTATTGCGACATAGAAAGTTGCTTGAAACCCATGTACATTTGCTTGCCTAATGATGAAACGAGTAATGCAACTACCATCAACCAACATATTCCATATGCGTGTAGCATTAAGTTGGTTTGTTCATACAATCTGGCTTTATCTCAGTATTTCGAGTTTGTGGGTGCTGATTCCATGTACCAATTAGTTGATAAATTAGTTGAACTTACAAAGTGGATGGCAGGAATCTACAGCGTGATTGTTCAGACGAAACCAAAAACCCCTGCTGATGAAGCTACTTTGGTGGCTGAAACTTGCTGTCACATATGTAAAGAACTGTTCTGTACAGATCCTTTTGTGGTCGATCATGACCATCTGACAGGCAAAATCAGAGGTCGTGCACATAACAACTGCAACTTAAACATCAGACTACCCAAGACACAACTTGGCGCTGTTTTTCACAACCTGCTGAATTATGATGCTCACTTTCTCATAAAGCCCTTGGTTGAACGTCATGTACCACAAACCAACGGAGCCGTGGTAATCGAAAACACTGGTAAAATTCAAGTGATTGGAATGACCCTTGAAAAATACAAATGCATTACAAAACCAATTCCCCATGGGATTGATTTCAATGGAAAGATGCAGTATTTCAAGTTAAGCTTATATTGATTTATTCCAATTCATGAAACTTTGGCAGGTAACTTATTACCTGCGCGTATTACCCGCTCGATGTTTCCGGACAACACCGAATTCGAATTGGCAAAACAGAAGCGAGTTTTTCCTTATGACATTGTTAAATCGCCAGACAGTCTAATGGCAAGCCACTCCCAAAAAAGGACACAAATTCATTATTTGATGAGAGGTGAAATCATTATCAATGAGGATTATACTAGTTCCCAAGCCACATGGGATGCGCCCAACTGCATAACTTTAGTGCAGTATGCCATTTAATACTTATGTGTACTCTTGTTTGCTGGCAGATATTTTTGAGAGTTTCAGGACCATATGTTTGGCTCATTACAGTCTTGACCCAGTCATGTATATCACAGCTTTCATGGGATGCTTTGTTGTAAATGACACGTGCACAGTTAGAGCTGTTGACTGACCCAGACATGTATATTTTTGTAGAACGCGGGCTAAGAGGCGGCATTTCCCAAGTTTCAAAAAGAAGTGCAGAAGCAAACAACATTTATATGGGTGAGGATTATGACCTCAGTGTGGCATTGAAATATATATATATATATATGCTATTTCGATGTTAACAGACTGTACAGTCATACGATGCGATCTAAGCTTCCAATTGGTAATTTTGATTGGGTGTTGGGGCTGACACTTTCAACATGCGAATTTCAAACACGGTGAATGATGGTGACACTTGTTTTTTCACGTAAGTGGATCTGCCTTTTCCAGACGAGTGTCTACTACACAATCCGATCAGCCTCTGGCCCCAGAAAATGGCGTTCCCCGAATGGCTCACATGAGAAACTTCTTATAAAACTCATGCCGCGAAATAAATATGTTATACACGGGGTAACACTGAGGCAATACTTGATGAATGCAGCCACACTGGACTCTGTTCATCGCATTATGCGCTTTGAGCAGAAGTCTTGGATGGCTCCTTACATCGAGTTTAACATTGTGAAACGTGCCCAGGCTGTAAACGAATTCGAAAAATCGATTTTTACATTTATGAAAAATTTGCGTTTATGGAATAACCTTGCAGAATGTCTGCCAGGAAATGGACATAAGAGTCATTCTGAGGTATGACATGACCTACAGGGCTGCAGAGCTGATAGGACACCCAACATTCCAGGCAAGGCAGATTATCGATGAAAACTTGGTCCTTATCGAGATGTCAAAGAGTTCTGTTGTGTTCAACAAATCTTTGTACACTGGTGTTGCCATTATTGATCTATCTATAAGCAGTACATTGAGTCAGATGGACTACCAACCTTACCTTGGGGGCACTACAGATTACCTAAGTAAAATGTATTTATTTTCCTCCCTGTAATAGTTATAACACCACAATAAATACAGCCCACTCACAACACCACAACTGCTAGCACCGCACCGCCGATGACGTCCGTTTGCTTCCACAACACGCACCTCCTGTTCCACAACCAACTTCACATCTATCTACAAATGTGTACAACATCTACAGATATCTACAGCTGTTTACAACATATCTTGCATCACCAGCAATGCTGCTGCTACCTGTTTGCCTGTAATAAGACTACAACTCTATTCGATGATATTTTACTATTCACATTTTCCAAAAAAAAAAAAGAAAATCGGTGTGACATAGCAATTACCTGGAAACTGTGTGTGTGTGTGTGTTGCACCAAGTCATTTGGTGTGTGTGTGTGTGTGGAAAATACCCCAGATGTGACACAAAGAAAGAATGCTCCTCATTTAGTGTCTTTATAACCTCTTCAAGAGTCGTTAAATATGATGCATATACACATAGTTTTAGGTAAAAATTACGATCTTCAAATTGCTGTATTATATTTGTGAATATTTTGTTAATCGTTTTTTGTATATATATTTTTTGTTCTTGTGATCTATTTAAGAAGATTTGGGAATTTTGTATTAGTAGTAGTAAACCGAAACAGTGTTAGGAAGTACATAACTTCGATGAAATGTTTGGTATTTTAATTCTTAAATTGTCATTGATAAAATGTCTTATTTTTGATAAAATATAAAAAAAAAGTTTGAAAATGTAGTTTGTAACATGATTCTTGTATATTCATTCTCGTGATATGTTTGTTTTAAAGTATGTGAAAACAATGGTTTTTATATATATTTATTTCATATGGTAAAACATAATGTTACTGGAAACATGTTTGATGTAAGGCTATTTTGTATGAACATTGTAAATATTTAGTTTAAAGGATTGGTTTTGAAGGAAAAAAAAGAATTTTGAATACAATTTTTCTATTTATATGGAATATTGTGACTTGTTATTTATTAGTTTGAAAATTCATCATGTCCTTATATCTGTTGTGAATGATTGGAGATGAGTTGTGTCTGAAGACAAAGTACTTGTATATGACTGGATATTAAATGTTTAAATGAAAAATGATCGATAAACCTCAGATGAGTAGGTGATGGTAAGTTACGGGTTTTAATTTAAAATCATGTAACTGGAAAATTTTTCACGAAATAACAAACAAGATATTCATTTCCTTCTTGATGAGAGAGAAAAATATATTAAACATTAAAACTATAATTTCCATTAAGGAAATATAATAAAAATACTTTGAAGGGAGAAATTTCAAAAATGTTGGGGAGAATCTAACAGATTTGAATGAATTTGAAACGAAACGAGAGGGAACAGACTAGTTTCTTCAGAAAACCTCTTTTGGCCGATTGGTCAACTTGAAGAACCCTGGGGACTTAATAAAACCGAGAGTCAAGTGACACAAATACCTTTTTCAGGGCCAGGTGAAAGACCTCTTAGCAATCCACCACAGCTCCAAGAACATTCTCCCGCTGCCCTTCTACACTACAGCAAGCAGTGGCAAAATACAGCGAACTTTGAAATAAAAATATTTTTGTCTCATAAAAACAGATTACTACTATAGCTGCTGAATATTCAACACGAAGATGTCTGCTGGTAAAAACACACTCATACTTTAAACAAATTCAGAAAACATTATTGAAAGCTTTAAAAAAATAAAATTCAACAATTTCACAAACATGCATTCTTCTTACAATTGTGAAACCTTCATAAAATATCTAGGTAAATTTTTTTAAATTATTGTTTCGCTGTCTGTAATTTGTTTAGTCAGTCGTATTCATAGTTTTTCCATCATTTCAACTTAGTTGCCAATTGGCTACACTCCATGTATATAACAGCTTAAAAGCCGGCGCACATCATACACACTAGTAATTTAATGAATAGCCTTCCAGGCAAACGGATGTGTTTTGGGGGAGCTCCTGGTGCAATTTCATTTATAAAAGAAACAGGATAGCTGGGTTCCGTAATTCGTTAGTATTGTCACGTACTTGTGTTTGTTAGCCATTTAATTTATTTGCAAACATTTGTTTTGTAATTTCGTTTATTTCCGAGTTTTCCACCTCAGTCTATAATTAAACGTAGGCCATTGCAGGTTATATTTGCTCTCAACACAGCTTGTAAGTTGATGTAAGTGCTATATCCAAGTTAGAGCTGCAGCGACCTCCCAATTGAATGGACGTATATTAAACATTTTCTTTTTTATATGTGTTATAAATTAATTTCTTTCTTAATAATCATAATTTAATGTATGGATTGCATTTCAAAAGTTCCTCACCAGTCTCACAGGTGGACAGATGTGTTTTAAATTAATTTCAGGTATGTGTGAGAGGTGTCAAGTAGTGTAATTTTTCAAATACCTTGTTATTGTGTACATAAGTCGTTTAATTTATAGGGACATTTTTGCTTCGTTGTAGATCATTAATTTTCTTTAGAGTGCCAGGTTATTCACATAGTTAAAATTCTCTCTCGTGTTATTTATTCATAAGTAGAACTTGTTTGAAATATATTTCAGTTAAACACTCCAAAATTCCTCTCGTGTGTTAAGTATACATAACATTTTCTCTTTCTTTTTAATTACTATTACCAAAAAATCGCCCATCTCCCAACACCGTCTCCAAGCAATATAACTACCAACCCAAAAATTTTACATGTATGACACTATTGCACAAAACTCACCACATATATACCCTGTCCCCAACACGTCACACATCAGGCGAGTGCCAGAGCTCAAAGGGTGAATATCTACCAGAGCTGCTTCCTGCACCCCACCCAAAAAGAAAGAAAGAAAATAATGAATTTGTCCCTTAGCACATCTTTGCACACAAAACTATAAACCTATCAATTCACACAGAAATTGAAAATTCATTAAAAGTTTCTGTCGGATTAAGATCGGATTAAGAATTAATCCCATAGTATTAAAAATAAATTGATCGGATTAAAATGGGATTAATCATTAATCATTTTTATCCATTTAGCAGGTACCCGATCTAACCCAACCTAATTACATAATACGCCGTTGTGAAGGAGGTAGGTAAGGGGAGGGGATGAGTGGTGGTGTAGGTCGGTGAAGGGGTGGAGACGGGTGTTAGTGTATCAGACATCACGTGTAGATAACCACAATATAGTTCGTTGTTGAGGTGGTAAGTTAGGTGGGTGTAGGTAGTTCAAGGGCAGGAGAGGGGTGTTAGCGTAACATATCAGGTGTAGATAGGCATATGAGAAGAGGTTGGAGAGCTTAGAATCTTGTAGCATACATCCAATCAATTACAGAAGTATTCATAACAGAGCTCTGGGAGAGGAGGAGTTAGGGGTGGGTGTGGTGTTGCCTCAGGATGTGGTGCTAGTGTGGTGCTATGTGGTGCTAATATGGTGCTAGGTTAATCTTATGGGACTATGCCTGCCTTTTTCCCCGCCTACTGCAGTGAAAGTCCTACGCCCTTACTACTATCGCAGTATAGGCAATGTCGGCATTTCGGCGATGAAGGTATTGGTCCCGATTCCATTTTCATCAGAGCCAACCATACTCCTTTGTATGCACAAATAAGATTGAGTACAAGGAGAGTGATCACTTCAAATCGATGCTCGATGAAGAATGATCTCCTATCATTGCTGTTAATGATGAGGAATGACATACTAGCAAAGATGGAACCACACGTCTCTTTTTTTTTCGTGAAAAAATAAAAATGGTTCCCAACACTCATGTAAATAAACCACGATGTGTATTTTGCACATAGCCAAAACTTTCGCGTTTTCGATCACGTTGGGTGAATGCAAACAGCATGTCACAGTAGCGACATGAGTACCGAAATATCACCTTTGCAAAAGATATCGATGTCCGAGATATAAATTTGGAATTCATACGATGTTCCAGTGCTGTATTTTATGAGGTTTAATATAACTCCAGACGCTAGATGGCGAGAACAGAAAGTCCATATTTAAGCAGTTTTTTTTTTATTTCGCGGGAAAACATGCATATTACGGGCAATCCCGATAATAAACTGCGACCTAATGTAAGATAATTTATGAACCTAAAATAACATACTAGTCTGAATGCAAAAAATATGAAGTACGAGAGAGTTATCTGTCACCTCTTGAACAGACAAGGAGCTGTGGCGAGGGGTGACTTTGTTCGCATTAACTACTTTCCCAACACTAGCGCACTCTGGCGGACAATGGTGAATGGCGAGGGATTAAGCGAGTGTGAATAATTGGTCGGACTATATTGCTGGGGTGAGTGGTAACAGAGTAAATAGCCATTGAAGAAAAGGCTAAATTGATAGAAGAGCGGCGAGTAGTCGCCTTGAATGGAGGGGGATAGGGGAGGAAGAGGCATGCGTAGCGAAAGTATCAGCGAATGGCGAGAGTGCGACGAGAGGTAGGCGGTCGGATGTTATATAAAACCAATAAAATGTATGAATCGGTGGAGGAGAAATGAAAATAATTAAATTAATAATATAAATTGGCAGTAATTGGGTGGTGAATCGAAGAGAGTCAATAAAATGTGGGGTTAGAGGAGGGAGTAGAAGGAATGGGGTATATAGAAGTCAAGCGAACACAAGCAAACAGCTAGTAAAAATGTGTGGTGGGGTTGGATAGGTTACCTATAACCTCGACTAATCAGTCGTGCTATGGTTTGGAGGGGAGAGGTGTGATGTGTTAACCAATAAAAAATGTTGGTGGGGTTTAGTCGTCTGCTAGTCTTCGTGCCAGGAAGATATGTGCTCCGCCATATTGTTTTCTAACCCCAGACCTCGTGCATGTATGTCTTAAATTTTTGTTTAGTTTGGTTTTTAGATAATTTAAGGTTATGGACATGAGGTCAAGATCACGGAAATGGAGTTAAGATGACATGTCAAGGTCACCCAGATAGGATATGGCGGTTGGGTGACGCCACAACATGGGGGCCAGCCATCTCTGGCTTAAGGTGCCTTTGTACTTGACTCAGCTATACTATTCTACTAAGATGAATCATTTTGATATGACTCGAATTATTTTGATGTTTTCGTGTCACAGCTGCAAATTAGTCTCAACAAAAGGTTTTAGTCAGTTCTACTTTATGTTTTCTTGTTTTAAATGATGCGGATTTTTTGGTTCGTCATACTTTGTCGATCAATAGGGTATAAGTTTACAGCTATTGTATATATTTGTTATGTATTTCAAGCAAAATTTTTGTTTTGACTTATTTTGTCTACTTCTTTGTGTGCTTAGACAAAATTATTACTGCGTTGAACCCTGTATAGTCTAACCTACCTGAGTTTTCACAGTTTTATGTTTTTGTTTATGACAGAGTAATCCCGGAATTTTTAATAAATATTTGTAATCAAACTTTATGATGGGGCATTAAAAATCAAAGCTTTACACGGCGTAGAGGATTGTTAGGCAGAACTTTTGAAGTATTTACAGTTTCAGTTATTTTTGTATTTTCCGTGTGAGACAAAAATTATTGAATAAAGAGGGAACCCTTGGTTAAGGATATAGATGTGGAATGATGTGTAACGGAAGAAAACGAAATACGTTTTCTACATATCTGTTACGATGATCGTCTTTACAAAATTTGTTTTTTAAATAGTAGTATAAAATGTCCTAATACTGAATACGTACGTAATATCGAATACCTGTTTAGAAAATATGTATGCAGCTGCCATCTGTTGGTAGTTGTGGGAAGTCTTAGAAGTGGTTCCCCATAGTGTATGTAGACACAGATCGGAAATGTTTTGTGCGTAGTTTTGTCTTTGTCACGTAAAAAAGGTTTTTTTTTTAGTGCAAGTGCAGGAGTTGTAGTGTTGATAAGGTATGTGATCCGTGCATTATATTTTTGCAAATGATAGTTCAAACCATGTACTCACTCTACGAAAAATTGCAATATCTCAAATTTAATGGAAGTTTGGCTAACAGCAAGAAAAGAGAATGGATTCAATGTGTGTAATATCAAATACTAGTAATTCCCAAATGTTGAATATTCCATATTAAGAACACGGAATATATAATTGATATAAAGTTGGGTTAGGGATATTTGCTGAGCAAAGGAACGTTATGCAGGTTTTTGATATTACTTTTTCACTAAGTAAGTAATATTTTTCACGACTTCCCTTTTATAATTTTATTTAATAAATTGATAACAAGTCGTTTAAACAGTAAGGTATTTTTATCTCGTAAATTTGGAAAAATCCAACACATTTAATAACGATATATTTTGTATTTTCGAGTAAGCATACTAACTTATGTGTGTTTAAGGCCGCCGTCACAAAGTTCTCTAAACATGTTGATTATTTTGTTGTTTCTACTACAAAAAAACAGCATGCATATTTCAGTTTCGTAAGTAACGATATTCTGACCGCAATTGTATGATGAAAATCGCTATTCGACCTGATAGTTTATTATAGTCCATTATAGGCTGACAATCCCACCTCCTTATTTATGACTTAACAGCCAATGAAAGCGTAGAACAGGAGATTTACACAACCTGTTTACTTTAAAGGAGAATCTACTGCGATCGGAACACGTTCGGAGCAATTGCTTACATAGTTAAACTTGTTTAAAGTGAAGTATTTCTGTGTGAAGTATGGCCGTGGCCTTAAATAACGAACTATGTCGGGTGTTTATCAAGATAAAAGTTGAGCACTACAATCACTCTCTAAGTTTCAGTGGAAAGAAAATTTTAACTTAAAAAAATAAATAGCTATTAAATACAAAGAAAATAATCGTGTAAAAACGCCTAAATATCAGCGTGTTTGACAACTCAAGAAATGTCATCTTCCTAACATTCTCTTCTTTTTTTATTCCTTTACCTCGATAGTAGTCTACCATAAAATTAATTCTGTTTACATCCCTGAACAATGGTTTGTGGTCTATAAAATATGAATGTGATGGCTGCTGTTTTGAAATATGCTACTGTAGTTGTGTAGCAATACATTCATATTTTGGTTTACAGATGTCTCCGATACCTCGGTGTCGTTGGGATGGTGTCAATAGGAAGCTGCTATATTGGCCGTTCAGTCTAAGGAGATGGGATTTTTTAAGGCACTTACCAAGTTCCCAGAGGATCATTGTTTCGCTTAGTTAAGTTTTTGAAGGACGACCCAAGACTTACTGTTGACAACGTCGTCTCCATTCCATTAGGTCGTAAGTCAGTATTTCACCCAACTTTAGAATCACAGCTGGCCAACCATTGCTTGGAAATGGAGAAACGGTATTTTGGTCTCTCAGCAGGCGATGTCAGGAGATTAGCTTACCAACTAGCCACTGCTAACAACATCCCCAGTCCTTTCAATAACGATGGCAAAAGTGCTGGCAGAAAATTGTTCAAACCATTTCTGGTACACAATCCACAGCTGTCTCTTCGAATGCATCAAGGCACATCACAGAACCGTGTTAAGGTCATCGAGAAAATGTTGAGAAGTTCTTTAAAATTCTCGAAAATGAGTATGACAAGCACAGTTACCCAGCACGTCGTGTTTTCAACTGCGACGAGACAGGTTTGAATGCTGTAGACTCAAAGCAGATAGAAGTACTGTCGACAAAAGGGAAGAAAGAAATTGGTGCACTCACGTCTGCTGAAAGGGGAAGTCCTGTTACAGTTGTCACGTGCATGAGTGCCGGTGGAACATTAATTCCCCCCTTAGTTAATTTCCACGCAAATATATGAAAATATAACTGATGGACGATGCCTCTCCAGGGTCGATTTTCGACTGCCATAAATCAGGCTGGATTCAGATGGATATGTTTATGAAGTGGTTTAGGCATTTCGTTTCCATAACAAAACCAAGTGCTGATGACCCTGTTCTTTTAGTGCTTGACGGCCACTATTCTCATTCTCGGAATCTACATGTCATAGAATATGCTCGTGAGAACCATATTGTTATTGTTTGTTTGCCCCCGCACAATTCTCATAAATTGCAGCCTCTTAATTTGTCATTCTATAATTCGGAAATTCGAAAGTGGCTAGCTAATCGCAATAACCCAAAAAGACGAGTTACACAGTACCAAGTTTCAGAACTAATTGGCAAAGCCTATGCAAGGGCTGCTACAATTGAGACAGCAATGAATTGCTTCCGATTATCCGGTATCTACCCATTAGAAAAAGTCAAATTTCGTGATTACGAATTCCCAAACGAAGACACTGGTATTGTTACACAAAAAAACGAACAGAGCAGATGATGTGAAGTCCAAATATTGTGATGTGGGTGTGGAAAACTTATTTTCCATACATCATTAAATGTCGCAGCTACAAGCAATCGGTGACCAAAACGAGGATCAGACATGGTTCTAACAAGCACTCCAAACAAAAATGAGCTAAAACCCAAGGGAAATCTGTGAAATGTGTTTAATCACCAGCTTTGAATTCACTTTAATTAAGTAACAAATGCAAGAAACAAAGGAAAATTAACCCATCCCTAGTGGAGAGTGAAGATTTTTCTTCAGAACTCGATAATAACCTGGAAGAAAATTCTGGAATGATCAGGACACTGAGAATGAATACCCATCAGAAGAAGATGATGCACAGTGCATCTACTGCAGCCAGTTGTGGTCTCGGAGCAGCAGGGAATGGATCCAGTGCCAGAAGTGTAAAAACTTGGCTCACATCAACTGCGCAGGAAACCCTAAAAAACTATTCTTGTACTGCAATTGCAAATGTAAATAATATTTACACTCATATTATAATAGTGGCAACTGTTTTAGTTGCTGCGATATATAAACTATGAGAAGAATCTGCATTTAAAACATAACACTTCAGTTTCGTTGTGGAACGATAGCGATGGAAATTATTAATTAGTCTTGTAGTAATTGTAGTATTGTTTTGTAAGTTGTGGTAAATGTTTTACAAGCATAACTGATAGCACTAAGATTCAGTAACGTAAAATAAAAAGGAAAGTGTTACTCCATATTAGGCACTCTATTACATATAGGGTAGAATATGTATTCCATATTAGGAACATCATGTACCTAATTTGGAATAATGGTAAACCTATAGAAAAGTCATAATTACGTTTACTTCCACTCCATAGAAAATACTGAAAAAATTATACACTACTTGCGAAATACTAATTAATAGTGTCTGTTAACCATAAACTGATAACATTATTAATTACATAGTTATTTGGGAAAACATAAAAAGTATTCCATATTCGGGTCCTTTACTATAAATCTGGAAATGAAACTGCAGGTGAATATTTTTTGGTGGAAAAGGGAGGGGGGAGAGAGAAAATCGCTATAAAATAAGACATACGAATGGTGACCTACAGAGCGTGTATCCTTGTCTTTCTATGCAGGAAAACATTTAACTGCAATGTTAAAGATTTAGCAGTAACTAAGCTTATTTCATGACAAAATCACGTGTGTTCTTCTGACACTATTATTGAAAATGTGGGATTCTCGGGAGAGGCGTTGGCTTGCACTGGCGGATCAGTAAGAAGAACATTCACAGGAATGCTGTCAGATATCCTGTGGCGTCACTAGCGTGTGGGAACAGCAGTAGCTGGGGAACAGACGAGACGAGGCCGGGCGGCGACCGCTGGAGCCGACTGGTGCTGTTGTCCTCCCAGCAGCTGCCGAGAAACGTCTCCTCCAGGTACGCAGTTTAACGGTCGCACGCGACCCGCTGCACAAAGGCGACAGACACGGGCGGCGGACGCGTGCCCCTGCTCGCAGACGGGTCTATTGAGGCCGGGGTTTTGGGGCGGAGACCCCACCGTCTTGCAAGGAGTGCCTGCCCCACTCCCTTCTCAATAGTTCCAGTCTCTCTGGCTGCCCACCTGGGGTGCACGAGTGAGCATCTCCGAGGTCGGAACCTGATTACTTCGCTTCCTCTCTGCTGGCCCGCCAACTACACTGACAGAAACCTACAGAGGACCATTTACACAACAGTCATGTAGGCGGTTTCTAAGGTGACAGCCGCAAAAACTCAACATAAACTTCACAATTTGTTGGCAGAAACAAATTCTGCAATGGGTACTATAATCACAGATATAAATTCAATGTGGCCCGAGAAAGATTTTTTGTTGTGGCAGTAAGTGATTAACTGAACCATTTATTTTGACATACACCGTCGTTTAATGTTATTGTTAAGTCCCGATTTTTCAAAGTTTTTGGGTTTCTCTGACTTACAACAAAAGCGTTGCCAGGGCGTTATTGCCGATATATGAATAGACAGGACGAAGATACACTTGTGTTTGGGTAATATCAACAACATTTAGGCGGTACTAACGAACCCACTGATTACTGTCCCGCAATGGTACTAGAGGTCTTTAGGTATTGAATTTTGGTTCCTGCTACCATATGGTCTTCTCACTATACAATCTACCTATGTAGTGTTCTTAAACGGTTCAGATCAAATCGATCGAAGTGCTAATAGGGAAAAATTCATCAGCATATCGTTTCCTCACGACACGGGGTCGACACTAATACAGCGAAGTCGGAGTTAAATCGGGTTGTTTGCGGTAACTAGCAGAAAGATAGATATACGTTCCCGTTCAATCCTGAAGATAGCAAAATGCGAAGATGTCAATAAACGCTACTCCCTTGGCCGCTCCACAGTGTTTTTTACAGGAGTCCTCTACGACCGTGCAAGATGAGTCACTTTCATGTGGCGAGGAGATCGGACTGATGGTGGTTCAATCCCAACATCCGGCATGGCCCATGGTCTGAGCATCGAGGAGGTATTAGAGTGTTTTCGAGTCCGCAGTCATATGCAGGGCCCCTCGTCTTCAGTTAAGTCGTTTATTACTTAAAAAAACGACCTAGTTGGGTGAAAAACAACGCACCCTTTTCATATAAACCACATGGTAGGTAGGTGTTAACCGCAAAGCTTCGAGTTTATATTTTGCTTATCATCTTCAAGGCAAATCTCAAGGACTAGTCTTGATTCTCTATTTTTTTTTTTTGCTTTTAAATTTTATTAAAACTACGATGATGATCTACCTAACACTAAGTTAACTACATCAGTCGAAAGTCGAAAACAGAATCATTGTATCGAAAGTTTACGAATTACCATGTGCAACGCACACAGTAAAAGCATTTCTTTTACCAAAAAAGTTTGGATTCTTTTTTTTTTTTTTTGAAGCCCTGCAAGTAAAAATTGCCATTTAAACCACAAATATTTTAATTTGCAACATTTTTTTTACCAAACTGTTATTAGGAAACTTGCTGCAAATATTATTTTTGTTGCAATACAAATACATTAGAATATATTTTACAACACTTTGTTGTAGAATACACTGTGTGTAAAGCATTTTTATTAGGCCTATACAGCTGGAGATATATGATTAATTTGTATGGTCCACATGATACAATTTGTTATAAAAATCAATACTTCACATTCTATGTTACAAATACTGTCTCATAGTTGCAAAATATTCTTTTTTTTTATCTTTCAAAAATTTTTGTTGTGCGTGCGCGCTGTCCAAAACTGTAAATTATAGTATGTGGGCCTATTGCAATGCTATGTCTATCAGATAAAAGTATTTCGCAAGCTATGTCAAAGTACCAATTTCGCTGTCATCGTAGGTCGGAAGAACCTGTCTGTGAAAGACGGAATATCATTTGGTAAAACGTCCAAACATTAACACATACAATCCCCTGCACTCTATCACAGCAATTTAAATGATTTAATTTTCAATCAGGTTGTTCTCTGCAGAGCTATAACATATCTTTAAACTATCCTACAAAATATAAGAGTTCTCCAAAAATATTATTTCCGATGTTATTTCTAAAATTTCCCTATAATCTGTCAGACTACAAGAACATATTCACTTTCATTTACCGCGGGGGTTTTTTTTTTTTTTTTTCCCCCCAAAATACTACAAACGAGAGTTATTTTATCAGGTACGTTTACTTTTGTTTTCAAAAATAGTGCCATGAATCATTTAATGAGTAATTGACTAAAGATACTTTATGAGATGTTGCGGACGAGTCTAAGATAAACTTAATATATTTCTTTCTAACTTATTTGGTTACAAGAAGCAGTTATATACCAACGTAATGGCAGTCATAACTTTATTGCTACACCACCTGTATGCTCATATAAACCTTTTTAAAACATGCATAATTATTTTCCCCTTAAATAATTAAAGTTCTCTGAAACATTGCACAAATTCTCAAGACATCTTAAAAATAATTATGTTAAGTTTTCAGTAAGTAACAAAGCGAAAATTTACATAGTACCGATTGCTGTTTACTGTAATTGGCACGTGCCGTTTGAAAGTATTCAATGTTCTTACTCGTCGCCCACTAACATCTTCGTCGTTTGAAGTTTTCCCGGCAACTGAGAAATAAACGGAAAATACTCGTATTATATTTTCCTCCCAACAAACGCACCTTTCATGAATTCGAACATGAAGCGGCTTGTCTCTTAACTGAAGCACTTTAATATTCTTCAGTCACTGTCACGGAATAATTTAATTATTAAAATTGTTATCAAAAATTGCACTGTAAAATATTTTCTGGGAAACTTCGTAAACTGTAATGGAAGTTTTTAAGCTATTCACTGTATGGAAATAATACCATATATCTGGCTGTAAATATCGGGATGTTGAACACCGCTACAATACAAAATTGGTAACTTCTCCATGTATTTAACTGTTTCCCAAGGAAATGCAGGAACGCTACCATGGATGTATGGGAAAAAATTTTACCACCCTCTCTTTCTCACTATAAGCTATTAACGGTAAAATGAACACTTTTGAAAGCCATGCTTACTATCTACTTACATACATATTATGTATTCTTCCCCATATGTAAAATTAACATTGCCATGAGCCTCGTCACTTTATTCATGCGTCGGTCAAGAAAAACTGTGAAATTATTAGAAAAGTAAATATTTTACAAATAGGCTCATTTTTACACTTTGATGCATAAAAAACAAAGTGAAAGAAATAATTATATGTTAATACAAATGTTTACCTAACACTTTTTATTCGACGTTAAGATATGGAACTACTTTCCCTCCATAGTTACCGACTTTACTGGACGCATGTCTCAGTGCGCTCGTTAAAGTACATGCAGGTAACAGCAGTGACTTTTTTCTAAAGTTGATTTCAAAAGTGCTCACTTTATCGTGAACCATCTTTATACGTATGTATTCACTGGTGTGGTATATTTGCGAACTATTTCCTAGTGTGTAATTATCACGATGTATATAACGTTAAATAATTTTATTTTGATCATTCATTTCAGTAGCAGAATTATTTCCACTGTTTAAAATCAAATGCATAACGGAAATTCAACGAGTAGTTGTAAATTGTTTGCGTTTGTGTGTGGTGGAATTTTTTCTAACATACGTTGCTATAGTTTTCACAGTGGCTTAGTTTCCATTATTTGCACGTAATAAAATCACTTCCTGTGCTTTTTATAGGACTAATCGGGAGCACAAAGTTTGCATCGATTTTCGGAAGATTACATTACGCGTGATTTCTACAAACTGACTGGCTATCGACAAAAATTTCGACGCGTCAGTGTACTCATTGCTAACTACACAAACAGGACAGCGTATGTATGTTTTGAAATATATTCCATTCGTTGTGCAACTGTGAAAATTCTGAAGAGCTCGTTATTTCTGCTAATGGAGATGTATGCTTGTTGCCCGCACGACGTGGCATCAGTGGAAGAGGAAGATGGCGGCATCGGTTCTTAAAAATACGTTCTCAAATCGTTCTTTCACGCGTGACGTGTCAGGCGCTGTATGAATGAAGCCTTTAGAAACACTAGTCAAACGGCAGGGGTCCCTTCCGTGCTCTGGGGAGGAGGTACAACCGTGGTTTACGTCAGAGGGTTAAAGGGGGTGCCTAGACAAAGACGCCGCCTAGAAGGCCAGGACAGGAAAAAAGAGAAAATTCCAACCCCTACCGACGTGTACTCGTCCAGCCTTTGAAGGAAGCGGAGGTGTGTCTTTGTACGACGTCACTAATTGCAGCAATGAGCCATTGGCCCCCCGGCCGCCCGTCCTGCCCTCGGATAGGGGGGTGAATAAAGGATTCGGCGGGTGATTGTTGTGGTTGTCGTAGGAGGCGAGCCCCCGCTCTCGAGTTGACCGCGTCACAATGGGCCGTCTTCGTGAGTCTTTGCCCCAGCCCCGCCCTCCGTCTTGGCACGTGGCGCGGAGACGTACAGCACTGTGCTTCCTGGCTGGTGACCTCTCCCACGGTCATGTGACGAGGAGGGTCCCACGAACACACCGACGCCATGACACGCAGTTTTAACATCATGTAGTTTGGCGTCGCACTTTAGCTCAGGAAGGTCCGTCACCTTTCTCAAGGTGTCTTCTCAACTCTAAGCTTCGAGGCAACTGCACGACACACTTACCGTAATAGTTAACACGTTTCGACCTTACATACAAATGTCTCCACTCCGCCGAACGAATCACATTCATCGGGCGGGTTTTTCTTCAGTTTTTCTGGTGAACATTTATTTTCCCACAGAATTTCACAGTTTGGGCAAACTTGAAACCTGTATACATGTTTGGTACCTCAGTCTTCCACCAGGAGTACTGCTTTCACTCCAACCAGAGAGAGACATACCTTTTAGTTGAAGGTTCGTCTACCAGCAGTGCTGCACAAATTATTATTTTTTTTTTTGCGAGCCTTGTAGGAATGACCTGTTATCGAACCCGAACATAATCGATATCACGGAATAAACTTCAACTCGATGATACTGATACATTTAACGATTCGGGTACTACGGTATCTGGGAATGAAGATCTTGAATTTATACATGAAAACAAAAAGTTTTTCTAAAAAAATTTCTTATAAATTTCAAATTTGCACATAACCTTTGTATCTTATGAGATGCAGTACCAAATAGACGTCTGATCAAACAGCGTCACCTCTACGACGACGGCACTTGACTAGAGTGCAGGTCAGCAATAGTGCAACACGTCAATGCGAGGCATAAAGTAAGTTTATTATATATGAAATAAAATTTTAACATAAATTTAAATACCCCAGATTTACATTAGCTTACATATATTAATTATTTGTGCCATATAATTAACCCCGTAAATAATTCTTAATTGAGAAAATCCATTTTTAGTTTTCTCTGATATTAAAAAAAAAGAGAACAATCTAGGCACAGACTGAGTAATCTGAACTCTACGTATTTAAAATGGTTGTTATAGTCCATCCACGGTTAATTCTAATTTTCCTGAAGGTCGGCTAAAGTTCTACTTCCAGGATGTTCCTCCACTCCATACAAACAAATTTTAAACAAGTCAAAAAAAATTCCAATAAAAGGACATCGCATGCATTTATGAGCACTCAGTGTAATAATATTTTGCATTATGAGTTATTTCTTACTAGGCATTAACAACAGGTTTTTATTTTACCCTGTCTTTATTCACAAAATCTATAAACGAAATAATATAATTTACCAATAACATATAATTTAAAGTTCAATATAACCAAAAATAAGGTACTTTTATGTTAACACAAGCATTACAAAATTGTGATACAAGTAGTGATCTTATGGAGTTGCGGGAACACAGGGTTCAGGGATCGGAGTTGTGCGTTATCTGCCATGACGTCACAGGCGTTACCGGCGGCCATGTTAGTCGGTGCCATCCGCCATATTGGTAGACGTCACGACCAGGGCTCCATACCATGATGTATGTTAATAACCTCCCCCCCCCCCCCTTTTTCCAATCATACCCAAGAACATACTTTAATAAAATAATATTTTAGTAACAAATATTTAAATAAGAAATTATAAAAATTAAAAAGTATTGGCCTGCCACCTTGGTTTCTTAATAATCATATCGGTTTAAAGTGTCGTTGTAGACCATAATTCCATTAAATAAAAAAAAGTTTACATTTTTCGGCCTGCCACTTCGGTACATAGTGCAATCTGGGACATCCACCCCAAAAAAATATAAACAAAACATTTTGAAAAATTAGCACACACAACCACTGATCCCCTCACCTGACACCAACACCCAGCCCATCGCCACATCGCACTCCCCCTCCTCTTCAAATCTTACCCTCACCAACCACACCACAACTAACGCCCCCTCAAGCCCCACAACATCCATCACCCACCTCAACCCCCTCCGCCACCCTCAACACCCGCTACCACCCCCCTCATCAACTCCTTACCAACCGCACTGCCCTACACTACCCTCACCCCCTCCTTCCATCAAGAATCGCCTCACCACTCACGCACACTATACCATCCCTCACACCCTCAACACCCAACACCTAACCCCTGCAACCCACCCCTGACCACCCGCACCGCACCACAATCCCCTTTAACCACTTTAACACTCCTCACTGCCAAAATACACTTCACCATAACTCACTCTCCCCTCAAAACCCGTCAACTTCCCTTTTCATCCCTAACCACAACCCAAGTCCTCACCCGCCCTCACCTATTCTTAACCACCCTCGCCCCCTTCGCTCACCTCACTAACTCCTTGGCCCACAAAATTCCAAAAATGAGGATCATGTAATGTAAACCCTTCTCACCCTGCCGTCAAGTCATAAAAATTCATCATAGCACATTTCCTCATACCAATATTTAATTTTGTATTTGTGTATTTTAAACATGCCACATGTATATTTACTTTTACCTGTAACTATTGTATTATTAGTTAAGTGTATGCCCTCAATCATGATAATTTCAAGAACCATTCCGAATATGATACTTTGTTTATAATAATTTTTAGCAAATTTATGATTGTATGCATTTAAGTACATTTAAAGGTAAGCGATGTATCATAGAGCTCGTATTTGTTTGTTCAGTTGGGTCTGTATCTTAAATCATTGTACACCCACATTATCGCAAGTTAGGTTGTATGAAAGCGAATATTCATAGGCATATGCAATTATAAATTGCGATTTCTTTGGCCAAAACCCGTGAAATTCACTTTGAAACCATAATTTCTAGCTCCAGGAAAGTATACATGTTTAAGCACTACAACCATTTATAGAGATATGAATTAGCAAATTTAAAACAATATTTGCATCATAGGGCTCTTTTATCAAAATCAGCTTATAACAAGGTAAGTGAAGATTTAGTATTAAAATATAGAAATTATTTGGTTTTTTAAATTTATGAAAATTAAATCTTACAAAATTATTTATATTCGTTTGCATCCGTATGAACAACCCCTTCAGTTATAATTCCTTAAATACGAAACCAACTATTCGAACACTTGTGAACTTTGTGATACAGTGCAGTAAGTAAAAGACAAAGTACTTGCATCAGAAGCGACACCGATATGTTACTAAAAGTTACATAGATGATACGTTAGCCATCCCATATGATTCGACTGTCATCACGTCGGAAGGAGCAGAAACCATGGATGGAGATGTCTTTGTGGAAATAGATGTTGCTCCTGGTGGTGAGGGGCCAGTTTCATCCTTCATACTGGTTGCAGTAGATTTTGTAGCCATATGATCGAAGTCAACATTCATCACTCTGCCGACGGAGGCCACAAGAATTCCGGCACCGAGGCATCGATGAGGCCTGAAGTTTAACTTTACATGACCTTACATGTTTACAGTAAGTATAAATGTAGTCGAAAAGTGACCCACACTGTAAGCACAGATATTCAATGTGGTTGGGATTGATGTTAGAGCCACGAAATTCATGATGCCATGCTGTGTGTTGATCCGAAAATACCTTGTTGTAGTAGCTGCAGGGATAAGTTTTCTCTGGTGGTGGCGATACAGGCGACCTCTCGAACTCTGCAGGTGGCAGGTCAGCCAGAGAACTGGATGGTACAGCTGAAAAAAAGTTGCAGTAAAAATGGTGCTGTCAGTTCGTCCGAAGTTGCAGTCGACCCCACTGAAGACATCTCAACCAAATAAGTCTATGGTGCTCCGGACTTCATTCCTGAAGATGGTGATGGTGGTGTTATTGCTTCACAAGTTCCATCTGAAGAACTCGATGATACTTTAGTAGGCCCAGGATCGACGTCTCCATAATATTTATGCCATGTACCGTTGTCTGCTATGACGATCTGCCACTCACCAAGACCTCTATCCAACTAAGCTTCATAAAATTAAGCTACCTATATATCCACACATGACGTCATGGAATTACTGTCGGTCATCATGTGAGGCGAAGGCGCAATTACTGTTGCACCTGGTGATGAGTTGACAAGTGTACAATTCGTTCTAGTCGTAGGCATTGACAATGTGGAGAGGTGTAGGTACGACATAATGTTGCTTTTGTCAGTCGCATCAACATCGTATGTCACAGCAAAACCCAGATACCAACTTCTTCCCTGCATTGCGGGTGCCTTGAAGGCATAACTATCGTCAATCCGTAGACTTCTCACATGCAGAGTACCCTTTACATATATGCACTCTATGAAAACAGAATGTGAATTTTGATACCACAAATTGTGGATAATATTTAATGCATGTAATCGACATAGAGTATGGGTGGACAGATCCCATTTGTTCTCAGCGGCAGATGATCCACCAAATCAAATGTTCAGCCAGAGCTTTAAATATCATTTCTTCCCCCTCGCAGCATACCTTCTTGATGCTCTTTTGATCATTGGCTTCGATGTCATCTGCATTACACTCAGGTAAGTTCGAGGTCTTGAGTGCTTTCTTTTTGTATATATCAGGTTTACTATAGCTACATTAAACACATATATTATATTTCATGGCTCTGTATTTGCCCACCTCCTCTGTTAGTTGTAATATTAAATTTGATTTAATACAAGTCAAAAATGAACAAACATCTTCCGCCGTAGTTATCAGAATCCTGACTCCTGTATTATTCAATCAGCTAACCTTCCTACTCAACTCTTATTAATCACCTTGACTTGCAAAAGGAGATAAGGGGTGTCACAGGGTGTGCTCATAATGGTAGTTAAATAAGAAGGCTCATTTATAAAAATATATAATTTAATATTACTAACTTTAAGTATACACAACAATGGGAATACAGTTACATTTCTCAGGCATACAAACCGTGATCTTACAATATTCACAATATATCATAGCTAATTCCCTAACCTTGCCATAATTATATTACAGAGGGGGAAGGGGATGACGGCTCATTACAAGAATGAATCCCTACCAAAAATACATTTATGTTTACCCAAAGTCAGTGGATCAGATTGCCCTCAGAGCTCATCTGGGTCTAGGGTCGTCTGCTGCCTTCGTCTTCATCCTACAATCTCACTCACTAGTATACTGCGTCGATTAATGGTGGCGACTGGGGGATGGCACCACCATGGAGGGGCACTTTTATAACTGGCCTATCTGGGACATGTGTACTAAATACTTGCACTCCACCACCAGCTATAACCCATGCAAGTTTAGGTGGTGTAGCAATGCCAGGTTATTGCTACAGTGCAAATAACATGCTAATATTCAATTTACAATTTGATTTCTGTATGCATGAGTATGTGATTTCATTGTATTATTGATTCATATTTACGAAATATTGGTTTACATAAAACCAAATACCATATATACTAAATTTCACATGTTAGTTCACAAACATTAATATGTCCTGTTAATGTTATGGTTCCACTAATAATATGAAGAGAGAGAGAAATATTTACTCTTTAATATTACATTGAATAGTGCTTACACCTTGAGGTCTGGTGAGCTGATAGGAGATTAGTATATTGCGAGTCACCTACTTTATTGATACTTTCTGTCATCATGGATAGTGACAATAATTATAGTATTAGCCATGTATCATTAATCAGAGGCTCCACTTCATCTTCATCTTCATCCACTTGACCCCAGTCAGTCATTATTGCCCAAGCTAGCATTTATTTAGTTTTTCTCTGCAGAGAAGAATGTCGATTCATATCCATGTGTTTTACATAATTGTTTAAACGATGGACAATTGTATTTTTTGAATATATGTTATTTTCCCATTCCACACACTTTTTAATATGTTTTTGCTTGACTCCACTTACGTATACCTCACACTTATTTAAGTAGTTCTTGCAAATATATTCTATATTCTCATACTCCATACATCCACCCTCCCATTTTAAGCTATGGTTCTGTTTGGTAACCCATCTAATAGTTTTCTTGTATTTGAGACTTAGATTTTTCCAGTTGTATGGTGGTTTTGAAGCTTATCTCGAACATCATAGCTTATTAATCTAGCATGAATTATCAAAGCATAAGCTTGTGTATTTGTTGGAATGGGTGTATTTCCATTTATTTCAATTCGAGAATCAATAACATTATTGCTAATGGTGTCATTTTGTTTGCTTACATCAAATACAAATATTGTTCCTCTGGTTTTATATGCATCAGGTTCCAATATTTGTGAGCTGATAATGTTACAATATGTTTACTGGAACATCCTATACATATTGTAACAAATAAGGAATTTGCCACAACCAAAGTTTATATTAAAATTAACATATGTATAAGCTTGACTGTTTAGATACAGTTTAATATTATGCATATGACAATTATCGAATAGTAAACTGTCTGAAAGTTAAATTGTTTTGTCAGTTTGTTTGATGACAAATGACAACATACATTGGTTTTTCGAACAAAAACTTGGTTTCACATTCCACATGACTTATTGTGATGTTGGTAATGTTGGAAAAGTCGCCAATACCTATGATCTGAATGCAATGTCTTAATTCTTCCCCTTTTCGATATACTTTAGGAACTTTACGCATTCAAAAGTGTTAATTTCAACATGTGGAATTAACCATTCGACACTGTTTAATTCAAATGTTACACCTTCCTCATTATTAGTTGTATCATATATGGTGTTCAAATGCTTGTTAGAAAATAGAATAATTTATTTGTGTTTAGCATTTGATATGTGTTTATAGTCTTCAGCAAAGACAAGTACCATTCTTAATGATATAACAACTTAATTTTTTCTGCCTGGGTCTATTTGTAGTGAAAATCGCTAGCATTGTTCTACCCAGCCATAAGCCATCTATAAAGATTGTTTACAGTTTGAGATAGATAGTATTTATTGTGGAAGTAATTCCAACATCTTGTGTTTGGTCTATTTCAACATCATTGAGCAGATATGCAATTCTGTCGATTAACTGAAGTATTCCATTTCTCACAATTCCTGTTACTCGATTTATTGCATTGGATGTCTTTTTAATTGTTCCTCAAACCTTAAACTTTATTTTGGTGGTAACGTGTAAATATTGTTGTTTTGTATAGAAATCATTATTTCCGATGGATAAACCTACGGACCTGCTCGGAATGGTTCATACACATGTATTTCCGCATTGGTGATTGCATCTTCATAACTTATTGGTTCTTCAATATTAAGTATTTCTTCCATTTCTATTAACCATATATCATAATTCCTTTAAAAACAATTCGCTGCCACATGTTAACTTTAAGGGTATCTTATTTGGAGTGAGCATTTCATGTTTGTGTTTACATCTTTTTATAGTTACAATAGAGTCCTGTTAATCCGGACCCTGCTCGTCTGGACATCCGGTTAATTTGGATGGGATTTTAAAAAACATGTGCATAGTCAAAAAAGTAGAATTTACTAATTTTTGACATCCTCAGTTGGCTACGATGAGAAAGTGCAAACAAAGTCGTCGGTGCATGCATCCTATTATCCAGGTACTGTATGAATCACTCCCTAAAGCTGTTTTAGAAAGTCTCTTTCGTTTCCTTTTGTTTCCTTCGCTTCAGTTGTCAGTCGATACTCCTACACTATTAATCAAGAGTCAGTTGTGGCTGTGTTTTGTTGTTGTTATGTACTGTTCAGTGCGAGTGTTTGTGTGTGGAAATGGCAACTTAACAGAAGAAAGTGACTGTGACAATGGAGCAAAAACTCCAAGCTTTGTTTCGTATTGATGCATGGGAATCACTAACTAAAATCGCAAATGATTTAGGAGTGGGAAAACAAGCTGTTTCTGAATGGAAAAAAAACCTGGAAAGAAATTGAAGATTTTTTTGCCAAGATAGTTAGCAAAGACAGTTTAGGCAACTGAATCACATTAAAAAACAAACAAAAAATGAAACTTTAGACGAGGCTTTGTTCATTTGGTTTTGCCAACAATGTGAACAGGATATTCTGCTATCGGGTGTAATATTACAAGCAATCGTGCTCATATAGAAAGAAAAATTAGAAGGGGACCCTGCTTTTACTGCTAGTGTGGGGTGGTTGTCTCAGTGGAAGTATTGATTTGGCGTTAATGAACTCAGTGCAAGTGGTGAAATTTTATCAGGTGACAATGTTGCCAGTGAAGATTTCAAAGTTAAATTTGAGAAGTTTGTTACAGATGAAAACTTATAGTCTTGATAATTATTTAGTGCCGATGAAATAGGTTTAAATTACCAAATGCTTAAAAACAAACATTAGCCTCAAAACTAGATTCTGTAGCCAAAGGTCATAAGGTAAAGAAATAATGGCTTCCTTGCAGTAATGATTCTGGAGATTTAAAACTTCCACTTTTGGTGATTGGGAAATCAGCCAAGCCCAGAGCCCTTAAAAATATAAACCCGAATGTTCTCCCAGCCCAGTACAAATCACAAATATCTGCATGGATGAATGGACCAATTTTTAAAGATCGGTTTTTTTGAAAATTTTGTGCCTTCATCAAAAAAGTTTTTGAAAGAGAAATGACTTCCAGAAAAAGCTGTGTTGTTCATAGACAATGCACCAGGCCGCCCTACTGAAGAAGAATTGTGAGATGGGGACATTTTTGTGAAATTCCTGCCACCGAACGTCACAGCTTTAATTCAACCAATGGACCAAGTTGTGATTGAAGCACCAACATAGCGATATACGAAAAATTTGATCTTGTCTCTTTTAGAACAACAATATGCGGACCCTTAAGCTAACTTAATTGATTTTCTTTAAAATGTGACAATAAATACTGTCATTTATTTGGCCGCAGAAGCATGGGAAGAAATTAAGCCGTCAACTCTTCAAAAAAGATGAGAAGAATGTGACCTAGCATCCCACAAGAAAACCAAGAACAAGACGAAAATCAACCAACTGCAAATTATGATGCTGACTTCTTTGAAGTTTTTCAACAGTTTGAGGGTTGTACCGATGTGGAAGAAAATTACATTTCTGAGTGGATGAACAGTGACAGTGATATTGGTCATCAAGTACCAAGCGAAGATGAAATTGTGGAAGCGTGCATTGCAAGCACGGCAACAGAGAATGACAGTTCGGAAGATGACGACGATACGGAGGAACCAGTTGGCCTAATGGTGAAGTGACTACAATGCTAGAGCAGTTGATGATATACTTCGACAAACAAAAGTGATACACCATCTGCTGAGCTACTGACCTTGAGGCACCTACGATATCGCACAGAAAAATGACGTCAGTCTTCTTTAAAGCAAAAGAACATTATGGACTTTTTCCAGTGAGTCGAAAAACGTTATTCTCGGTTTTCAGTACAATAATGTAGTTTTATTTTATAGTCCTGTTTAGAATTGAATGATTATATCTTTTTTTAAATTCTTAAGTACTAACAATATTGTACTGTGATTTTCATTTGTTCTGTACAATCAATAAATTTTGAATTTTAATCACAAAGATGTTTTGTTAATCCTACATCATTTCGTAGCTTAAAAACTTTGGTCTACGTATACAGTAGTATTAAAACTAAAATTAAGCTGTAGGAAAAACTTGTATTTATAATTTAAAAAAACAATGGTTTTTTAAATAGTTTTACCCATTTGAAACTTGTATCCCGTGCATTTTATGACAAATCCCGTTTAATCCGGACTTTCGGTGATCCGGACAGGGTCTGATCCCATATAGTCCGTATTAGCAGGACTCTACTGTACTTTATTCGAAGTACGTTCCTTAGAAAGACAGTTCTTAAAAGAACCATCCATCTTACGGCCGTATTGACTATTATAAGCAATACCCACTATGATTGCAATGCGCACAAAATACAAGTGTTTATATACCTTTTTTAATGTAACGAAACAGTTATTTGTTTTGTTTCTAAAATTAATAAGTTTATTGTCTTGATCGACAATTGTAACAACCATTTCATTAATATGATTGACTCTTACTGCAAGATATATCAAGGTATTCGGCTTTTCAATTATTTTATATCCCGGAGCCACCACACACATGAATTCATGTAATGTATTTGTCGGTTTTCCATTCAAATGTGAACCGCCTACAATTTAACATTTATACGGCATACATTTACCGACAATATATTAACCTGTTTTGATGATTCATGCAATCCCATTGAGCAGGGTCCTTTTCGGGCCAAACTAGCTTGATTTTGGTCTTAATTTGCTTGATTTTGGCTTTAATTTGCATGATTTTTAGTTCAGTGGTTCGAATTTTATGGGTGATTTTGTTTTCAAGGTAATGCACTTATAATATTTGTTGTCCATAATAAATCTTTTTTTGCCGTAATAATCGGTTTATGTTTTGTTATTGCACCTGTTCCTTTTTTTCAACTAACCCATAGATAACATTTATTCGTAGTAGGATGTTGGTGGTATTATAAAATATATATATCGTTTGTGTCATAAAGGAAGCCTGATTAACTTACCTGCCACAACCCTTGCACCAAACGACCCAAAAAAAAATGAAATTACAACTGCACCTATAAATACACACATACGTGACTGACAGTTGACAATGAAATTACAGTTCATGAAGGGAACTAATTAGGAGTAAATTTGGCCTCTTTGACATGGAAAAGGCGCCCGCTCAAAAATAATTGTAAAAAAAAAAAACTGTTTGATTTAGATTAAATATGACCCTAAAAGAACATTAAAATTTTTTTTGTAAAAAAAATAGTTTCATTTGGCTTACAGATAAGGTTTAAAAACCCTGCTCAAAACTTTTTGTAAAAAAATTAGCTTGATTTAGCTTAAATTTTACTAAAAAAAAAAAACCTGTTCAATGGGTTTTCTTTAAAAAAAGTGTATTTGATTTATATTGCAGATTTGGATGAAATTCGCTTGATTTTGGTTTTGATTTGCTTGATTTTGGGAGTAAAATTGAACAGATGAACCATGTCACCAGAAGATTTTGAAAAAGTTACTTGAAAGTGAGAAATTTGCTTGAATTTTAGCCTAATTATTGGGTTGCGCTTGGATCTGCAATAGACATCTATAAATTTTATTTTAAAAATGTATTTTAAGCAATAGTTAATTTTTTTATTCTTTTTTTAATTTCAATGGTTGGTGTGATAAAATTTCAGCACAATTATTTTCTCCCTTTTAATAAATTTTTCTCTTTATAAATAAACGAAAATGGAGTCTCTGCTCAACAAGTTAAAAAATTCGTTTGACATCACTAAACTGTAAGATCTAGGAAAAAAATGAATGGTTTACTGCACCGGATTTTGAAATATATGAATCTAATTTTGGCAAATAATAATAATGGTGTTCTAGATGGTAAGTATTAAATTTCATTGCCAGAGCGCAATGTGAAAATATTAGATAAAAGTACCTTGAAACTAATAAATGAGTAGGAAGTTTTATAGCATATAGAGGCTTAAAAGAAATTAAAAATGAAAGATTTATACATGATCTAGAGTTCTCTTAAGAATTTTGATCAAATTTTGTGATATTTTTAATAAATTTATTCATTCATAAATAAACAGGACGTCGCCTATCTTTCCTTGGAGCCTGACTAACATTTTAAAAGATGGCGCTGGTTTAAGGCCGCTTTCTTATATATTAGATAGTGCATCTGAAGATCTTAAAATTATAGTTCACAAATTTCATTCAAATTTATAAAACTTACAATTATCACTCTTAGAAATCATTGACGATAAATATGAACTTCGAGATATTGGTGAAAATCTAAAGCAAATAGAAGAAGTTTTAAAAAAACTAGTATATCATCTAATATAATCATTTTATTTGTGTCAATTTTATTTGTGCCAAAATTATTCATTAATAAATCTGATTTATATCAAATTTTTTGCAGTTTGTTGACTGTGCTTATTTGTCTTTATCCTAATAAAATTTATCTCTTTACAAATAAAAACGGAATTTCTGCTCAACGAAATGGAAAATAATAGCATAAGCATTGTAAAAATTGCGGCGAAGTAAAACACATAAGTAGTTTTCCTTCACACAAACACACAAAACATAAGCACATTAACAGCTGTAAAAAATGTTACAATGGATATTCTAGAAGTCGTTACAAGTTAAATAAAGAGAAAGTACAATGTGAATGTGGAAAATATGTTTGCAAGGCAAATCTGGAAAAGCATAAAAATACTAAATTTCTTTAAATTTTACAAGGCCATCATTCAACCTAGACATGCTCTATATGCAGTGTGAATAAACCTATCGATTCTTTTGCATCTCATAAAGACACAATAGATAAGCATTTGAACACCTGCAAAAACTGTTATAGTGAATATGCTATAAGTCGATACGAGTTCAAAAAGAGAAAGTACAATGCGAATGCGGAAAACACCTATATTATCATTCTATAAAAAAACATAAAAGTAGCAAAACACACAATACAGCAATATATATTCTAAATGAAATTCTGCATGAAAATTATTCGCCGACCTTATAAAATTTTATTATATTTTATTATATATCAATGACGACGCTCAACTCAATAAGTGATCTGAGATTGCGCGAGTTTAGAGTTATCGGTAGAGATTTAAAAATCTAATATTGATATAATATAAGAAAAGCAGATTTAATTTCAACTCTTATACCAGTAATTAAAAATGAACAAAGAAAAAGAAACTTTGCAAATGTACCTTTTACAAATGGCGGATTAATATATAAAAAAGCCAAAAACGATTTAAAAGAAATATTCCCCTTTTCTACTAATGTATATGTAAACAATAAAATAAAAAACCAATAAAACCTACGCAGTTGGAAAAGCTTTTAAATGTAGGTTATCAACATATAACATCGGCAATAATTTTAATTTAGTGTTGGCCAGAAATTTTTTAACTTCAGTAAAACAACAAGTATTAAAAATAATATGCGATCACCTTATAAAACTTAGAGCGGTGAAATCTAACATTAAATTTGTCGCCCATTTTCGAAGCCGGAAACCTATGAAATACGACTATTAGACGACATTCAATCCCATACATTTACAATATTGAGGGGGAAAAAAAAAAAAAAATCGCACCAATACAAAACATTAAAAAAGTAATTCAGATTGGACTTTACATATCATAGTTAGGATTCAATAAGCTATAAATAACTATAATCCATTAATTGGAGCATCTTATATTGAACTATCAGAAGCAATTAAGAACAAAAAAGCATGCATTTATATGAAAAATTATGATCAAAATAGTTTTCTTTGGGCAATAAAGTCTGTATTGTTTCCAGCAGAAAATATCCACGAAGCACTAGATAAGTATGAATATCCTATTAAAATTGACGATATACAAAAATTAGAAAATCAAATTGATATATCTATAAATGTATACTCCATTGATGATAAGAAGTTCAAGGTATATCCACTAAAAGTTACAAAACACAAAAAGGAAAAACATATAAATTTACTTTTTCTCAAAAATGATACAAACTCACATTACTGTTGGATTAAAGATTTATCTAAACTGCGTTCAGGAGAAAAAAAATAGATGCAAAGGGAAAACTTATATATGCGATGTGTGCCTTCAATTTTCTTTACTCTCAAGAAAGATTAAATAAACATACAAATAACTGCTCTAAAAATGAACCAGTAAAAATTCAGTTATTGATGGAAGGAGAGCAAAAAAAATTAAAAAACTACAAACATACAACAAAAATTATTTTTGCAGTATATGCAGATTTCGAATCAATTCTAAAGAAGATATCAATATCTAAGCTAAATCCAAGAGAAATAGGAAAATTTAAATTGCTCCAAAAATATCCAGTTTTAACAGAGGATGATATTGTTAATGGCTTTTATAAGGAGATACTTAAAGAAAGATATAAACTTACAATTGCACAAATAAATACAACTGATTTAAAGTTGAATAATGAATCATACATAATGAAGCATCCGTTACACGAAGTTTCTGGTTTTTGTAATTATATTGTATCTAGCTATGGTGATTATCAACCTCCAGTTGTATACGAAGGTCCATTTGCACATCAGCATTTTATAGAGGCAATGAAAAAAGAAGTAGAAGAAATTAGGGAAACATATTCGCAAATTGATGCAATACATCCACGAACAAAAGAAGAAAAAAAACATGCAATAAATCTAGAAAATGTACTGTATGCGATTGCGAATATACGGAGCTAAATAAAAAAGTACGCCACCACGATCATATAACTGAAAAAAATCATTAAACCAATATGCAACAATTGTAATCTACAATTAAAATTACCATTTTTGATCCAATTTATTTTCATAACTTTGCTGTTTATGATGCTGATGCGTTTATTAAAGAGCTAGGATATAATGAAAAATATAGATTTACTTGCGAATAACGAAGAAAAGTTGATTTCATTTGGGAAACAAACAGAAAATTTAAAGATGCGATTTGTAAACACTTTTAAATTTAATGCAAGTAGTTTAGACAAATGATCGTCTAATTTAACTAAAGAACAAATGAAACATACACAAAAACATTTTCCAGAAGATAAAATAGATTTAGTTATTAGAAAAGGTGTTTATCCATATGATTATACTGATAGTTTTAAAAAATTTCACGATACTCAACTTCCACCAAAAAGCGAATTTTATAACAAATTAAATGAATCTGACATATCTGACGATGATTAGGAGCAAGAAAAAAAAATGGAATCAATTTAATATTAAAAATCTAGGAGAATACCATTATTTATATTTAAAAAGTGATATTAATGATCGAAAAAGTATTTAGAGGTGGAATATTGCAATGTTGTAAGCTATATGTTAGAGCCAATAACAAATATTTAGAAGATTTTATTCCAAATAAACAGTCTTACTATTTAGCTTACCTCTATGCAAAGGTGTCTCACACAGTTTCAAAATTGAGTGAGCAATTACGGTTCAAATTTAGAGAGAGAAAACAGTATTTTGGATCTACAATACGCTTGTAGAACTACAAGAAAAATCATTTCGAGGTCGCTAAATATTTTTGCGGACAAAATTTAATCAATATTTCGCTTATTTCTTGTATGTTTGACATAACAAACACACATATTGTCGGCTAAGCGATATATTGTAAAAAACTTTATACTTACTCTTATATCGACTTGTATCGATTAATTCCTTTTACTGCGTACATTGTAAACGTTTGAGTGAGTGATATAACTAGTAGGCTATTTAATTTTATTTGGTACCCTCTAACATATATTTTGTAAGATTAAATACTTTTTTTTTCTCTAGACGATATACACACTAGTTTTATAGCAACCTGCCAAAAAATGTGCATACTGGTGAATTTTTATACTATATATAAGCCTATATTATGTGTATTGTTTAATTGCATGCTGACACGAACAGTTGGTATATTTTGTTCAAATAGGCACACAGTTTTAGGAAGCGAAAATATCCATCCTTGCGACCGAGTTAGTCAATACGATCTTCTGTTTATCAACCATGAGTTCGATTCCCTTAGTAAATATTTACATAGCATCTTGACGGTGTTATCAGTTCACTTGGTTTATCAGTTAATATGTTGAAACCAAGCAGCAGGAACTACTGTATATAAAGAACGACGACTTAAGAAGTTAGGTAAATTGAGCAGTGATTTTTGATATCAACTACACTCGTCACTTATTCTACGGAAATAAAATGTGTAAACTGGGTTCTGAGTAATTCCAGATGTTCTTGATGTGGACAACTCAAACAATCACATCAAAAGCATTTAAAAACATCGATATTTAAAGAAACTGAAACATACACCACGGAACAAACAGTTGCACAGAAGTGAGCTGTGCGACGGTTTTCTAAATGTAGGAAGAAGATATTCGCTAATTGATCGCGCTTGTTCTTCAAACTGGCCTCGTATCTGATTGGCCACCTCTGGTTGCGGAAGGGTGGCGGTTGGTTCCGCAGGCGACTCGGTAGTTGCTCTCAAGACTCTCACTGATTGATAACCTTCTGCTACAGCTCAGAAAGAGAAGCCATTTTCTTTGCTCGTTCAGGTGAAATTTTAAGTACTCACCTCCGATCACCACCTCTGACCTTGGTTATAGTATGGCGATACTGCACGAGCTTGGTATATTACACTTTTTAAAGTTCTCTGGGAGGTTTTTTTTATAATTTCGCTGCATCTATATCACTTATTTAAGAATCAAACATTCGGTATTTTGATTGCGCTGTAGTTATAGACTCGGACTTCATTGGGGAAATTCGTCCTTGCACTTATCACGTTTCGCAAATCTTTGCAAATTTCTTTTGTTGTTGGCGATTACCTTTGGCGGACGATATTTTTGTAATGTGAAAACATAAATGAACATTTTATGTATAACGTACTAAACTCAATATATGTGGTAGGTTATGAAAAAAAAAAAAGCCATGTCAAATTTGTGTCAAGTTAACTGTATATGCGGTAAGTATATGCATTGTGTTACAAAAAAAATCATGCAAAAATATACTTTCACGTTTTTTAAACAACAGCATATTCAACCTAAAAAAATTATATATATATATACACACACACACACGCACATATATATATATATATATATATATATATATATATATATATATATATATATATATATATATATATATATACACCCAGACGGTTTATGCTAGCACAAAATCTTTTAGTGTTGTTAATTAAATGAAATTATAATGAACGGCAGCTGACTGTATAAGTGTTAGCATTTGATGAATGAAAATTAAATATAAATTTTCGCTTTACGTTGCAGAGTTATGCAGAGATAGGTTCAGGGCGTTTGAACCTTCCCTTTTTATTGGACTCCTAACCAAATGTTTGGGGTCAGACGCAAACCATCACCGCATCCTCGCCACTGCAAGTCACATTTAGTGATGACATTCACAGAGAAATTTCGCATGAAGTTCGTACCAAAAAGTCATTTATTTTCTTTCACAACGGTAAGCATGTTTCGCTTCAGAGTAACTGCCGGAGCTTGCAAGACACGCATTCAAAATCTTTGTAGGTTACGTAATATTTAGTAGGAAACATTTAGCTGGCGTGACTGTTGCCTTCAACAGCTGGTGTGATAAAATGTCCAGCGGTGCTGTGTGTGTTGTGTGGGGCCGGACCCCTTCAGTTTCATAGCGCAACCCCAAATGTCAGTTTCGCCCCCTTCACAATTACACCCCTCACCCCTCTACAGCCGTTTTATTTATATCGCCTCCCGGTTACATCGCGATAGCAGGCCACATGTTCCGGGTTCACTTCCTGCCGGCCCTTGAACGAGCTGTTGGTCGCCGCGCCGCCAGACGCGGAACAAGTGTCCAGGCCATTCACACTTGGGGGTCGCGTTCCCTTAGTTAACAGGTCTGCTGTAACTACGGTGCCGTCTCTACGTGCTGGTTGCTGCTTGAATTAATTCCTGGAAACCGGGACAGTTCGCGAAGTCCGTTGGCGACAGCCAAGAATTTTTACAACAGGTGCAGCTGAGCAGTCTGCTATCGGCTATAACAGAATTGTGGGGGTTGGCAACGCAACAAACTGAAACCTCTAGACCTGGAAGCTCTTTGCCATTTCAAGGGGCAATTGCCAATAAAATTAAGCCATTATATTTAGGCCCACTACTACTTACAAAAAAATATTAGTTTAAACTTAAAAAGAGTGCAAGAAATGTTGGAACTACTTATTAACATAACTGCCGTATATTACTGAAAAGATTACTGTATAAACTGATGAAATATTTATTTAGTATTTTTAGTTTTTTAAAGTTATTTTCAATAGTAAATTCGAAGTAGTAACGAAGACTGATTAATACGAAAGTTCTCATTGAGCAAAGAATTCATAGGCTTCTACAATTAAAAATATTGTTAAGCGCAATCAGCTTTGGCCCGGTGAGGGCTGACTCGCCACGACCCGCCTATCCTCCAGGCAGACCCTGCCGCCGCTACGTTGTCAGACCAGCTGCAGGAATGATTGACGTCCGACCTGGACCGACGTCACTGTTCCACCCTGCTGGAGAAGTCGACGACTTGAGAGCATATGCTAGAACCTTCAAGGTGTCCCGATGTGTGAAGAAGGTTCTGGGTCAAGGGGCTCACAATATAAATATGGCTGCAGCCGATGAGTCGGCCGTATGTGACAGCCACCTTGATTTAGGTGCGACCGACGAATGTCTAGCGAAGATCGAGGGATTGTGCGACTTAAAAAAAGAGGACCGGTGGCGGACGAGTGTGTGTGCGGAGGACGAGGTATCGTACAAAAAGGGGGGGGGGGGGGATACTGAGTATGGGAGGCCTACTGTGTATAGGAGCGCTCGGTGAGATCCAGAACATTCAGGGTAGGAAAGACTGGTGATATCTGGAGCTAAACATCGGACTGAATTGACAAGTGAAACAGACTTTATTTTAAATACTGAAACTGCAAGATTTTAAATATTCAATTTTAACAGTATTTGAACGGGTGTTAATAAACTGTTTACAGCGACTGCTTTGAACTATTTTTCTGACAGAAAATAATAAAGTTAAGTAGTTCAAATCAGTCGCTGTAAACAGTTTATTAACACCCGTTCAAATACTTTTAAAATTGAATATTTAAAATCTTACAGTTATATATATATATATATGCGGCGAAGAACAAGTGATAGCAATTGATGTCAAGATACTAAGTTTTGAGATTTCCTTTGTAAATTTCCTATAAATTAAATTGGAAATTAATACTAGTTCTTTTATTTAACTAAGACCTCCATCCCTTAAAGAAACTGGCTACGCTTAGAGGAGTTGAAAAGTTGACACAACATTTCATCACTCAGTAACTGATAGTTTAAGCAAGCACTTATTAAACGCCCGCTTTATGTAAATGGGCTAGTCTGGAGGGAGGAGGTATTAATGTATATAATATCCTAAAGTTACATATAAATATTGACACCCACGGTTTACACGTGACTGAAATCCGGAACTTGTTGGAACTGATGTGATTCCTTATCTATTTTCGCCATGAATGTTACCTATGACGTTTCATGCATATTAAAAAAAAAAAAGGCTCCATAGAAATACATCGAAATAACAAGCGAAACCCATATGGAAATTTACGAAACAGAATCAGTTAAAATAACCATGAATTAGTCTAGCTTAATTTATTTCATTAAGCACGTATCTCTGAAGTAACTTAATCTCACAGAACAATAGATATGAGTGCGCAATAAAATATAATATTAATTAATTAATCATAACTGCTTCGGTTGGCCCAATTTCTGGCACCTGGCGACTATCAACTGTCAGGTAAATGTGTGTGGGAGCTACACTGAAGGATGTCAGGAGGTTCTACAGTGACGAACGCGTCTCTAGGCCGGGAGTTGAAGTATGCAAAAAAGCAGAGAAACGGAAGTAAAGTATTCTGAGTGAACCTGCCCCCTCCATTATCTACATCTGGGTGGCTGGCTTCCAACCGCCGACCCCAGTGGTATAAGACCATCGTGTATCGACGAAAGTGATGCGGTGATAACACACTGACTTCTTTAATGGAAGAACCCTGGTGCGATTCCTCGTCCAACCATCTTGATTTCGGTTTCTCGTGATTTTTTTGTTAATCACTCCAAGGGATTTCTGGGGGATGTCGTTACTACAGGCCTCTAATCATCTGTCAAGGTATATAATGACTCGCTGTAGATGATATGTTAAACCATCAATAAAAAAGTTAGACCTGTGTTACGGACTGAGTCATGGAGCGTCGCGGTGATAGTACGGCGCATAGCCGATATTTGAGGCACCTTCATTCTCACAGTTAAAGGGGGAAAAAAAAAAAAACAATTATTTGCGCTCTTTGTACTCCCGGGCTATTAATCAGCTCTTTTCAGAAACTATTTTTTGAGAAATAAATGTTTTTCTTCAAATAAAATGTAAAAGTACTCCTGGCGAATAACGTTCAGAATAGGAACACAACGTCACACTAAGCGACGTCTTATGTTGCATTAATCTCTTGGACGGACAGTAGCAGTAATTGGTACCTGTGCAGACGAAACACGGATATTCCTAATGGCTGATGTACCCAACACGAAGCGACAGGTTTTCCAGGCAGCGTCAGACTTGGGCTTCGTTCCGAGTTAAATAGCGGGTCACTGCGCTGTTCCGGCGTATCTCAGGCCGTGTCTCAACTCGAAAGTGTGCTCACTCTCACTCGCCACTTTCACTCTGGCACACCCTGGCTCACTTTATCGAATTGATACTTGTGCACTCTGCAAATCTTCGGCATTATTTCTGTGACATAAAAGGTAATAAATAGTGAACAAGAACACATTGTTGGACTTTCACTTTCGTCGTATAAATGTACAGTATTTTATGAAATAGTAAACTATTTTAATTTGTTGCATTTTTGCGTGATAAAGAACATAATTATTATGTGGAAATCACAGTATTTAATAATATCCACACAATTAACTTAAATGAAACGTGAACATAATATCAAAAATTATGTTCCATATCAAACGGAATATTGTTGAAATTACACATTTCACAATCGCAATGATTAAGTTAAGTCGATAAAATATTTCTAACACTGCTCTAGAAACAATAAAATATACATATGTCTGGATATTTGAGGTTAGACTTGAAAAACATGGCTGCCATAGAGGTAGTGAGAGTGAGCACCGAATGTATGTAGGCCCTACTTTGTCGTTCACTCTCCATCTCGCAGAAAGGACTCTCTGTGACGTCAAGAGTGAGCGAGAGAGTACTCTCTTGGCGAATTGGGACACGGCCTCAGTCCCTTGTCCGCGAGAGTCGTGTCAGATTTTAGCTCTAACGGAATCGAATACCGTTTGTTTATCACTGCGTGTTGCACATGACGATAAATAACTTAATAATTACATAACCTTGTTTGTTTAGCAATGAGTACCAGTTGTGTGTTTACTAAAAATAAATTCGTTATCAAGACAAGGTATTTTTTCTTTTTCATGGTTTAATATCTCAGAGAGAGAGAGAGAGAGAGAGAGAGAGAGAGAGAGAGAGAGATGGCAGGAGATGGAGCCATTTGTTCGGACAGCCAAGATACAGAGTAGGGCCTACCTAATTAAGAAAATACAGGAGTGAAATAGCAGCTGCACGCGCCAGCAAAATGACGTCGCTAACTAGCAACCTGGTGGAACACCGATCGTCATAACTTACTCAGCAGCCGGCAACCCAGCAAGTATAGAACCTTTCGCGGCACACTGTAGTCAAATCAGACGCAAGGCCTGCTCCCAGAGCCCTGCACAGCCAATCAGCGTATAGTACGTACAAATCAAAGGAACGCCATGCCATTTTGTCTCTGTTCTATTTATCTGCTATGTGATTACCAGGAACAGGGAAAGAATTGATCATGGCGCCTGTATTACGGCAATTTCTAGACCGCCACTAACCCCCAGTGGTGTCGGAAAACCAAGAAAAACTGGAACCAGGATGGCTTGTTCAGTAATCGAACCCGAGTCTTCCTAAACGCGAGTTCATGGTGTTACGGCTGCGCCACCTCGCTCGATATGAATAAAAGGTATACTGCACAATATCCGCTGTTTTACATCACTGGGACGCTACTGCCTCAGCGCGGAGGTAGATCGGTCCCTTGTGAGGGACCCTGACCATCCAGTCGGTTTTCATTTAGTATGTCGAGGTAAGGAGAAGCTAGTCTCCCCCATCCCGCCACACCCCTCATAATTTAATATTTTTCTAGTTAGCATACAAATTTACAGTTATCGCAGGGTAGCGCCTGGGATCTGCTTCTATTGCTGTGATTTACATGCCTTTCCCCTGCCTGTACGGGATAAAGGTAGGTGGTGAAGTAAAATTAAAATTAATTTAATCTACGCGAAAATGTTGAAATTCGGGACTTTTGAAGACTGTTTCTAACCCCTGTGAAGAGGGCTAGTGACAGTTAAAAGAATTAAAACGGAATTTACTGCCAAAAGAATATACAATAAACAATTAAAGTTGCTTTCCATGGCTGGAGTGGCGTAGATAATTTAATTAATAAGTATATGTGTAGTGGTGAAGTTCAATTGCGCGAATTTTATGTTATATATAGTTGCTGTGGTATTAAATTATTATCTAATAGTTAAGAAATAATGCAGGAATGAGAATATGATATATTTAAGTTACATTGTGTATACTGTGTGTGTGGACGAGTGTGTGTGTGTGTGTGTGTTTATATATATATATATATATATATATATATATATATATATATATATATATATATATATATATATATATATATATATATATATATATATATATATATATATACTGTGACGGGTAAAAAAGGGGGCAGTAATTCAAAGTGGAAATCTGAATAGCTCGGGGTCTACATGTAGCATGACTTGAGCAATACTAGCGCGAACTAGTTTTGTTAAAAGTGGGGAGATTTTGTCCCGGACCGATCGGAGAAATCCGACCAGATTCGGGGTTTAATTTTGATGAATTTATACTATTACTTGCGCTGAAGGCGTGATATAACTGTTTGGAAGTCGTTTTGGTATAATAATCTATATTGTTTGATTACAAAACCCGTAGAATTCGAAAATAGAGCCAGAAAAACGAGTCGAGAAGGTGCAGTTAGTCTGTTACTTGGCCAGAGGGCTCTGATAGGCCGAGAGTTCTTAGTGGGGCGGAGCTTACGGAGTTGTTCAAGAGATGGCAGCACTGTCGTTATTTACCGTGAACAGCTTTTATTTTGTATCGGCAAAATTAAAGTATTATATTTTAGGTTGTAAATAATAGTAAACAATTGGTTTTTATGTATAATTGATACTACAAAATCTAATCATTGTGATCTGGCCATATAAGGGGCAAAATAAATTGTTGAAATTTCTGGATTACTAATGCTATTCTGTGCTGTTTGACAAGTGATTTAAATTTAATTTAATTCATATATGCAACTAATTAATAAAATATGGCCAATAATAATTATTGCATTCTAATTTGATTTCTGAATTTTATTTTGCATGCTGAAGGCAGTAAATTTTTTATGAAATTATTTGCAAAAACCAGGTGCTGTAATCTGTTGATTTTAGTAATAAAATTTCGCGTCTGTCGCTCGGCAAAGTGTCGTGTGGCTGTGAATGGAATTCGCAGTCGCTCCAGAACAAAATGTGGCTGGGGGAATTTACACGGGGCATGAAAGCGATAAGGGCCCTGCATACGAGATAATGGCTTCTAGAATAAGTATGCCTTTCTCATGCTTGTCGGAGAGGTTGCGGGCAACGGAGATGTAAGGGAAAAAGTGCGCCGGAAGGAATTTGAAGTCACACTCCCTCAAGAACTCCATGAACTCACGGAGCTCCTGCAGAGTGTCTTTCATCCCTCCCAGTGAACTTTGCGGGATGTGGCGAAAAGGGAATGCAGTTTGTGTTGTGTTTGTTGTAGCAAGGGGTTGTTGTTCAGAGCGTTGTTCGTGTGTGCCCTAGAGAAGTGCCTGCGCGTATGAAACATTGTGTTGTGGTTATCTGAGTTGTGGGAAGTTCACAGTGTTCTTGGACGGTGCAGGAGCTGATTTGAAAGATGTTGTTTTTATTTTGGCAGCTTGGCGCTTTTCCATCAGGTCCAGGAACCTGGGGCAGTCCTTTGAGAGGGCAGAGTGTGGTCCAGAGCAATTATTGCATTTAGGGGATTGTTCTGCTTGAATGCAGGCACTCTCTGTGTGTGGTCCGGCGCAGTGTGGACAAACAGCTGGCATTGAACAGAAGTTCCGGGTGTGGCCGAGGGCTTGACAGTTCCGGCATCTATCTACGTCTGTTGTTCTGTTCTGATAGAGTCTGAAGTGAACTACTGTCATATTGACTTTGGTGACTGACTTGGGGGGGGGGGGGGAGTTTTTCTGCGCCGTAGGGGCAAAGAAAAATCTTGTGGGTTCTAGCGTGTGTTGTGGGGGATCATTTGTTTTTACAATCTTTTTACTGAATTGGTAGATGTGTTTGACTTCATAGCCAGCGCATTCTGGATCTGTTTTGATGTCCTGCATGTTTGTAGTGGGGGTGAGGTCGAAAAACACCTTTTGTGGTTTGTGTGCATTTGCACAGAAGGTGAAATGGGAGATGTCGTTTCCAGAGATCATTGTTTTGGCTGCCTGAAAGTGTTGGAGGTTTGCAGTGATTATGTGTAAGCCCTGGGAAGTTGGAAGTATCGAAAAGCTGTCCCTGCTAATTCCGCGCCGTTTTTGCAATAAAATGTTGTATTTCGTGGCATCAGGGAGCACGTTACGTAATGTCTGAGATTGTTGTTTTTGTGGGAGGTCGGCTTGAAGAGCCAGGATGTGGTACAGTGGAAGTTGGGTCCCCGGCTTCCTGCAACACGGAGAACCGGTTTTCAATCGGAATGTTTGGGATTGTCGCCTCTGAGGACGAGTTGTTGAGACGTTTGTTCTCTTTGGCAGTAGGTTCTGTATCGGAGTTGTGTTTCCCTTTTCTCTTCACTGTTTCAAATTCAATTTCCATTTGCTGTTGTTCGTGGTGTTGTTGAAGGGAAAGGGAGTTTTGGTAGTCGTGAGCCATCTGTTTCGCTAGAACGCGAAGTTCTGGAGCTGCACGTTTGACAATTTGGTTGTAGAGATCGGGCAATATGATCGAAAGGTCAGGGTGCTCAAGCAGAAAGTAATGTATCAGAATGGGATCGGCTCCCTCAACCGCAACCTCGTACCCTTTTCTCCCCGCCACCGTCATGACCCACGAATGGGGAAGGGGGGGGGGGGGAGAAGGTAAGTCTGGTTGGAGCGACTGCGATATGTTGTTATTCAAAGTGCGAACTAATGTTGTAAAATAGTACCTAGTTCGGTGCTGCACACTGTGGCCGCTGACCCACTAGGAGCTAGGCTCGAGCTGGCTTGTTTCCAGGCCGACGGTGTATGCCACGAGCTAAATAGTTGTATTCATTGGGGAACGGCAGAACGCACCCTCCTTGGTCGGAGGTCAAGGTAGAAGTTGTGAGAGCATATGAGGACTGCACGATGTCTTTTTTTTTACAGAAAGATTGTTTTTTGCGGTTATTACAAGATTTTTGTTGAAACATATCGTGCAGATAATTTCAACAAAAATCTTGTAATAACTGCAAAAAAAAAAAACAATTTTTATAAAAAAGTTTATATAGGTACATTTGAAATTCAACAATGAATATATCTATTTCTACATAAAACAAAATACGCTCACTTAGTTTCCAGTGAGTCAGGCTGGTGATGATTAGAAATTGCTGTCCGGCCTATTATTTCATTGTTCGAAATAACGCCTGTCTCACTCAACCAACAGCTGGTCATTTTAAACCTTCAGCACAAAAATTGTTTTTCATATCTTACTATACAGTTGTTACAAAGCACGTAAAAAGAGTAAATATGCTGCCTACATACGTGGAGCAAACCATAATTAAATTCTTATCGCATGCTCTTCATTTACATATACGACCATACGGCACCTGCTGTTCACATGCATAAATCCGGAACATGTTAATTTAGCACAGCCAAGCTCATCTGGCGCATGTAATAGGGCCATGGACACACACTGAATGTTTGGCATACCTCATCAACTCGTGCTAATTTTAACTTGTTACATAGCATGCGGTTTCGTAATACTAACTTTATATCATATTTTCTGAAAACAAAATTGAGAAAAATTGCTTAATGGAAAAAGAGTCAAAAGTCTGTGTTGTAGCCACGATAAAAATTACCATTTTATCCAGGCAGTTTCTTTGCTGAGTAGCTATTCATAAATATTCCTTCTAGTATTAGTGTATTTATTAATTTGCAAAATATGTGAAGAACAAACGTGTTGCTAACTGCAAATATTTACAGGTAATCAGCGGTGTTTCAACAATAGTGGGGCGTTGGTTTAGCCAATAGTGCAATGGGAACTACATCTATGACTTGTTCACATGTAAGCCGATCACAACAGCCAGAGCAGAAAACTATAACAGCCAATCAGAAGCTGTCGTCGGTTTCTGCGCAATTGGCGCGGAAACCGCTGATGGCTTCTGATTGACTGTTCTAGATTTCCGCTCTGTCTGTTCGGCGTGATCGGCGTACATGTGAACCAGGCTTTGCAAACAATTTCTTTCACTATTACAATATATCATTTACTTCCTTATAAAACACTAGCGACCCGCCCCGGCTTCGCACGGGTGCAATTAAAATAAAAAAACTGCTTAACCCAGCGTTAATTAGGTTGGGTAAACTCTCCTAAAGCATTAAAAAAAAGCACATTATAATTAAATAATTTATAATTTAAAGTTTTTTTCTATTTTTATTTGATATTTTTTTACTTTTTTATAATTTTTCATATTAATATACATTATATTACAATGCAATTTTTCTGAGATAGAAGTATTTAATATGTTATTGGCTAAGACATTCTCTGTAGATAATTTTTGACGTCCTGTTATTGTTTGTTAGCAAAATGTACTGTTTCTTGTGACTTCCAACTCGTAATAAACCAACAGATAGTTGGCCATGGGAAAAACACTCTTTTCGTAGGTCGATTCCAACCAAAGAGAAAGTTTGACCCATTGGACTTATTAATAGTAATCGCGAACGATGTTTTTACGGGAAATTGCAACCGTTTGAAAGATATTGGCAAATCCGTGGGAATCATGGGAATCCTCGCGATGTTTGCCAGCTGGCCGGCTGCTGGACCGGTGAGGATGGTGGCGACAATCAAATTTTCTTTCAAGTCTTTAATGAGTAATCTTGTGCCATTACACATGTTAGGAGGGCTTATATTCCTCAAAAGCATGATAGGAGTACCGACTTTTAATGATAGTTCGTGAGGTGGCAAGCCAGAAGGATTAAGCGAATTTAGAAAATCTTGAGGAAAGTGGACGACATCGTCAACATTGGTGACTGTGTCAATCGACCTATAGGTTTTGACTTGGCCGGGAACTCTTTGTATAATGAGATTGTTGATTTCATTGACAGTGTCGTTCCTAGGCGATACTATTACCTGGAACACATCCAGTGAAAGTCTCTTTCTAGTAAATTTTCGAGGTCCGGATATACTGCTTCTATAAGATGCTGCAGACTGTGGACTATCTGACCTAATGTCTCATTTAAAATGATTTCAGCAGAATTAGTGCCCAAATTTAGATAAGGAAAAACTCCTCCAAGTCTGAGCAATTGTTGTGGGAAATCTTTATGCTTGTCTCCACCAAGATAGGCTCTCATATTCGTTCGCAAATTTAGGTGTTGAATAGAACTCCATAACGGAGATGATTTAAGACATGCTTTGATGATATCTTTACGCGTTCCTTTTGTAACTACAGGGAGTGTCTGCCGAAAATCCCCAGCAAACACAAAAGTAACTCCCCCCATAATGGCAGTAGAGCTTCTAAGGTTGGCGCCGTACGCAGCACACAGCACGTTTTATTTTCCGAATCTGTCCGTCCTGCAAAGACGTAGTACATTATTTTATTCTATTATCGATAGTTTTCGCAGCGCGCGCAATGTAAGGAATTTTATAGGTCATTTATTTACACTTTGGGTTACATTATTGGAGTTTTAGTAGGGATCCCTATTGATTTTTAAAATAAAATATAGCCTACGACACTCAGTGATAACGTAGCATTCTACTGGCGAAAGAATTTTTAAAATCGGATGAGTAGTTTCGAAGATTACCTCCTACATCCAAACACACAAACACACAAAGTTACAAACACTACCTCTTTATATATTAGTATAGATTTACGCGCCTCGTTAAAATTTTATTTGATAACTGTGCAAGTTAGTGAACACGCACATCAAAAAATAATAGGCGAATCAATAAAAATACTTTTTTCGAGAATTATCCCAATAGATGGAATCATAAAAGTTAGCCTCCGTTATTTTCTTGAGCTTAAGTGTTGCCAATAAACAGATAACTCTTAATAAGGCTATACCAGGTACATACAATATGTGATTCTCTACAGAATTAGCCAACTACATATGCGTATTGGCTATTCACGGTAAAGTGAACACTTTTGATTGCTCTCTCACTTGGATTGTAGTCAATAAATACATAGTTATTGTAGCCTTAGAATTTAACTTCCAAGTGCGGTCGAATATACTCACTGCATTTATTACTTACACGTCAATATTTATTTTAAAAGGTATGTAAATGATAAGAAATGGCTGAAAGAAAAAGTAGCCTAACTTACGAATGGGAACTGTTATGATGCCTGCGGTGGTTTCTTATGGAACCCGTCACAATTTTCCATCAGTCTCTGTGCTCTCAGCTTAATATCGATTCTGCGTAATAGTATAAGACATTGCGTGGCTAATAAAGTTATGCTTCTTTTTCATATTTTGCAAAATCGCTTAAGATTTAAAACATAATGTTAGAAGAATATTGCCCACTTTGAACGATATTTAAAAAGAAATAGTTTTTTTTTTTTTGCAAATACCGGACTTTGTTGGTTTTCTTATCGTTATTGCACCTTAAGATGACAGGAACAATGTGAAAGATATTTTTGGAAAAAAAAAATTAGGGGTAGTCCCAAAATTTTAGATAAATGCTGCTGATTGATGCGATGATTTTATGTTTATGCATTACTCCAAGGTCGCTTAAAACCGCTGGATCCGTTAAAATGTGTTCAAGGAGTTGCGCACGCGTACGTACATACACATACGACAGCTGGAACTGAAGCTTGCGAAAACTGCCCGCATGCGTCCTTAGAAGCTGTTACAAAACCAATCATTCAAGGAGTTTTTTTACTAAACCCCTATTCTGTTGACCCACCGGCCTCCCGAAAGAGGCCCCACGCGTGCTTCGAGCAGGTGTGTGTGTGTGTGTGTGTGTGTGTGTGTGTGTGTGTGTGTGTGTGTGTGTGTGTGTGTGTGTATGAAGGGGGGGGGGGGAGGAGAGAGAGAGAGAGAGAGAGAGAGGAGAGAGAGAGAGAGAGAGAGAGAGAGAGAGAGAATGTGCGGCCGGCCCGCTTGCGCTAAACATGGCGTTGGGGGAGATGCACTCTGGTTTGGCGACATTCCAAGGTCGCGCTAACGTTCCTCGGAGCTTCAGTCATTCCCTTTCGATAGTTATTCCCAACACATTCAAACTTCTTTTTCCTCTCTCTGCACTCTTCGATCATTCTTCACTGTCTCGAATCTTTCTGGTTTATCTCTTTATTATGTTTGCTTCCGAGTCGCGAAATAAACATAATTCTTCGGAGAAAACGGCAAAGTTGGGGAAAATCAATAATTTAAGGTTTCTTCGACCTCCCGTGGCGCAGTCGGTTGATGAGCCATCGATGTGGGCTGCGGGAGGCTCTGGGTTCGAGTCCCAGGCAAAGCATGGGCGTTACATTAAGTTAGGTTATACGTTAGTCTGTAAGCCGAACCCTTTTAAGCTTTCAAGTATAAAGCTGGGGGGACGTTAAATACTTTTTGCAATACAAGTTAAGGTTTTTATCCCACGCTCTTTAACATGCAGATAATTATTTAAGGAAATTTAGAGGCAACACCGTAATGTTTTCTTTGTATAGTTTTACATGATTACACCTCGACACCACTTTGTTGATGCTAATGTCTAAAAATAAACTGCAGAATTCTAAAGCACAAACATTACATTTTTATGGTTTCCTTTTTTCAGGCATGCTAAAACAAAATGTATCTATGGTTTAGGCCTGTGATGTCCGCTGAATTTCTCTAACGTAATGAACTTGCGCGCAATATCTTCTTTGCAGTGAAAGTTAATGTCCCATTAATTTTATTCGTGGAAATTATGTATTAAAGCTCATAACAGTCCCATAAGTCTCTATATCAATTTTGCACTTTTTCACGTAGATTAGTCTTAAAAGAAATTTTCGTTTAAGTTGAAGGAGTTAAAAATAATGCTTGCAATACGGAAGATATTTCTTGATCTTTGAGTTCTTAGCAAATGTTGATTTATTATATTAAAGTTTGTCCCAAACACACTGCACCTCATTTTAACTTATGTACAGGGAAGGCGCGTGCATGTACACCGAAAAATAGTTATCTCAAAGGAACAGCTGCCAAGTACTACAACCCGCGTAATATAAAAATTACGTATATTTATCGCTGCCTTAATTGGAGGTTATGGGAGTTGAACGGACGTGGCTGCCATTAAAATTGCAGATTTCAGTTCTCAGTAAGCACAACTTCCTAGATATTTATCTAATCGAGCCCTAGGCATTTGCTTATTGCTGTTTGTTAGAATCCAGTAGTACAGTACTTTCACTTCTCGCTAATTAAAACATTATTTCGATTCAGGCTCAAGAGTTTTCAGGACGTTAAAGTCTCTACTCTTGTGTCCAAGATAATTTGCTCGTTTTTATCTCTGCCTTCACAAACATCACTAAAATGAACTGTTATAAAACAAAGTATTTTTCATCACTTCACAATAAAATTGAAATTCTGAAAATGGAGTCAGTGACAGTTTCCTAATTAATACGGTATTTTAATTTATCGATCTACAAAGTCGCTGTAGACTTGGAGACTGTTTTCATTTTAGTAGTAAGGCATAGTTCCTTCTAGACAATGGTCCGGGGTCCGGGATCCGGCCACCATGCCGGAATTTTTTTTTAAATCGCTCATTTTCACACAAAATAGTACGTTATATCCCAAAAATAACTAAAAATATCCCTTTTTCCGTAAAATGTTTATTTTTTCTTAAACATTTTTCTTTTTCCTTAAAAATTCACTTTTTCACTAAAAATTCACTTTTCCCTAAAAATTACCCCTTTTCCTTAAAATTTTCCCTTTTTACCCCGGAAATGTCCCGATTTTCCTATTTTGCAAAAAATAATTTCCCAGAAAAGTACATTTTCAGTTATTTTCTCTAACAGGGATCAGTGACTCGACTTGGAGCCAGGAGAACAGGATTTAGAACTTTTTTGCATGATTTAGCCCAAAAACCCTCGAAATCAAGCCTTTTTACAGGAATAGGGTCCAGGGTGGGGATCCGGATTCAAGGCCCCCATATTGGATCCCGGACTTCCTGCTCTGTCATTCCGGTCACGCGTGTGCCATCTTGGGAAACAGTAACCTTAACCTTGACCTTTAACCTTTGACATAAAAATAAAAAAATATCAAAATCCATAAAATTCCTAAAAATAAAAAAATAAATAAAAAAAGAGGTAAAGAATAATCTTAGAAGATGTTACTTCAACCTCACACTCATCCCACCACCCTAAAGATGAACGCCCCTCCATTACTTACCCACATTCTAATATTACAAAATAATGAAAAATCACAACAAATGTAGAAAAAATCTAAGGTATTTAAGAATATATCACGTTAATCTCACACTCATCCCACCACCCTAAACATTGACCCTCCCAACCTTGCCAACCCAACTTCTAATACTACAAAAACCAAGAAAAATTACAAAATTTATGAAAATATATACCAAAAAAATCGTAACTCCAGTATGACTCGCAGGTTAACATTACCATCAGACACCAGCCAAATATCATACCACCCATCAAACAAACCACCTGATTGTACCAGTCATCCATACAAATAAAAATGCTGACCACCACACCTCAGATATGCGAAACAAAGTAAATACAAAAAATTACAAAACATTAAAAAAAAATTAAAAATCTAAAAACATATCACGTTTACCTCACACTCAACCCAGCACCCTAAACATCATCCCGTACTCTTGCCTACCCACATATCAATTCTACAAAATATACTAAAATAAAAAAATTGAGAAAATTATAGCAAAAATCATAACTCCAACATGTCTGTCACATCACCAATGCCATCAGACACCAGCCATTTTACTTGTTCTACCAACCAAAACCTCTTATAGCTACCAACCATGCCACCCACTATAAAATCAGCATACCTCAAACATTCGTCCAAGCAAACCATATGAAGCAAACATACAGCCGCATACCAGTGACACAATCAACTTCTTCTTCTCATACCATCCACCATAACTCCGTAGCTCCATCTGCTCCATCGTTCCATCTGCTCCACCCGCTCCATCTGCTCCAGATGCTCGACTCTGAATATTTTTCCCCCATATACGTAGATCTTGTAAATTTTTCCCCTGGTGTAGAACTTATATTAATTAGCCTGCGCCATGTGTAAAGACTTAGAAAAATATTTCAATATTTTTAGTCACAGGTGAATATTAATTGCTATATCTTAGGACCAGGCTCGTGAAATTCAATTTTCAAGAATTATTTCTAGCCTGAGAATTTGTTTGTTTAAGCCCTACATAACAATGATAGTGATTAGCTTAAAATATCCGTTTTTTACGAGATCTAAGTATAACAGACATGGGTATGATACAGGATTAAAATAAGAGAATAAAAAAATTGTATTCATTATTCGATTAAAAATTTATTTAATTTTTAATTTATACTGAAATGTCAAGTAGAGTGCAGCAAATAGGTTATCTCAGCTTCATTTTCAGGTCTCTTATGTTGAAGACTAAATACTACACTACGTAGATTATTTATTATCTCAACTGATTTTCGTAGGCATAACTATCCTAATCGGATTTTATTCAATATATGTATATTTGAATAAACCAAGCACCGTCATTTTCTTTATATATCAGGCAGGATACAACACCAGCGAGAAATTAAATGCTCTCTTTTATTTATATCATATATATTTACATACTTCAGACCACAAACATAAAAAGAGATATCTTAGATTTTTCCACACCATTCACATAGTGTCTTTACAGCAGAATACTAATTTTTCACATAACTAATATAATACGTTTATACACAGCTCAAGACAGTATATGCTAGCAAGCATCCATCCAGAACCCTTGACCATTTATTCTTCTTCATCACGACAAAATTTAATTACTGTCACTGTCATACTAAGCTTCCTAACTGAAACCTTGCTACTTATATACTCGCAAGCCGGCACCTTAACATGCATTGTTCTACCCACCATAACTCAAGTTTACCGAAACTATAGAGTTCAGACCAGCCGAAAAATAAACATCCCTGCCATCTGCTCTACCAACCAACACCAGAAGTATACTCATCGTTCATACCTCTTGCTATAACTCAAGCATACCTCAACCATTCGTCCACACGCAGACCATACAAAGCAAACATACGCCGACCTCTTACAAGACTGAACAATTGACCCACAATAATGACCCCATGACCCCATAGACCTCATAATTACCCTACAATGTCCCCATAAAGACCCCATAAATACCCCATAATGACCTATGCAGACCCCATAACATCCCCATGACCCCATAAAGACCCATAAACAAACCATGAGCCGATAATGACCTCATAAATACCCCATAAGTACCCAATGACCCTATAAAGACCCCATAAATATCCCACCATGACCCCATAATGACCCATAAAGAACACATGGCCTCATAAAGACCCCTTTAAGAGCCATAAAAACCCCATGGCACCATAATGACAGCATAAAGACCCCATGACCAATTGACTTCATGACCCAATGACCCCATAGCCCATTGCCCCATGACCCAATTACCCATTTACCCATTGGCTCATTGACCATTGACCATTGACCCATTGACACATTGACCCATAACCCATTGACCCATAGACCCATAATGAACTATTTGAGGAGGAAAATGACCAAATATTTTAGACAATTTTCAAATCTAAGAAAAAATCGTAAGACTATGGCAGCTGAAGTCTTCAGCTTCGTTGAAGACGAAGCCGCCACCATGGTATTACAATTTTTTCTTAGAATAAAAATGTTTCTAAAAAATTGGTCATTATGCTATTCAAATGGTTCCATGGGTCATTGGGTCAATGGGCCATGGGTCATGGGTCAATGAGGTTATGGGGTCATGGGGTTATGGTGTCAATGCATCATAGAGTCATGGGGTCTTTATAGGGTCATTATGGGGTCGTGGGGTTTTTATGGGGTCTTTTAGGGTCTTTATGGGTCTCTATGAGGCCATTATGGGTGATTTTGGGGTATTTATGGGACATTCGCGGGGTTTTTATTGGGTCATGAGGTCGTGGGGTCATTATGGGGCATTTATGCGTCTTTATGGGGTCATTGGGACTTAATGGGTCTTTATGGAGCCATTAGGGGTCATGGAGTCTTTATGGGGTTTTCATGGTGTCTTAATGGGGTCATTATGTGTCATGGAGTCTTAGATGTATCATTGTGGGGTTTCTATGGGGTCTTAATAATATATTTATGGTGTCAATAGGGTTATGGGGTCATTATGGGGTCATTATGCATCTGTGGGTCAATGGAGCAATGGGTCAATGGGTTAGTCTTGTGATGGGTCGGTGTATGTTTGCTTTGTATGGCCTGTGTGTGGACGAATGGTTGAGGTATGGTTGAATTAAAGCAAGAGGTATGAACGATGAGTATACTTCGTCTGGTGTTGGTTGGTAGAGCAGATGGCAGTGATGTTTATTTTTCTGCTGGTCTGAACACTATAGTTTCTGTAAACTTGAGTTATGGTGGGTGGAACAATGAATGTTAAGGTGCCTGCTTGCGAGTATATAGTAGCCAGGTTTCAGTTAAGAAGCTTAATTTGACAGTGACAGTCATGAAATTTAGTCTGAAGAATAAGAATAAATGGTCAAGGGTTCTGGATGGATGCTTGCTAGCATAGACTGTCTTTAGCAGTGTATAAGCGGATTCTATTGGTTATGTGAAAAATTTGTATTCTGCTGTAAAGACACTATGTGAATGGAGTGGAAAATCAATGATATCTGCTTTTATGTTTGTGGTCTGAAGTATGTAAATGTGTATATATGATATAACTAGAAGAGAGTATTTAATTTTTCGCTTGTGTCGTATCCTGCCTGATATATAAAGATAATGACGGTGCTTGGTTTATTCAGATAGACATACATTGAATAAAATCCGAGTATGATAGTTATGCATACGAAAATTAGTCGAGATAATAAATAATATACATATTATATATTTAATATTAGAAGACCTGAAAATTAAGCTGAGATAACGTTTTTGCTGCACTCCATATAACATTTCAGTATAACTTAAAAAATTAAATAAATTATAAAATATAATATTAAATGCAATTTTTTATTCTCTTATTTTAATCCTGTATCATACCCATATCTGTTATACACAGATCTCGTTAAAAAAAAGCAAATGAATAATTTATGGTAATCACTATCATTGTTATATAGAGCTAAAAAAAATGTATTCCCAGGATTAGAAATAATTCTTACAAATTGAATTTCACGAGCCTGGTCCGAAGATATCGCAATTTATATTCACCCGTGACTAAAATTATTGAAATTTTTTTCCAAGTCTTTACACTAGTGCAAGCAAATATAAACCCTACACCAGCGGAAAAATTTATAAGATCTACATGAGTTGGGGAAAATATTTAGAGTCGAACAAGAGGAGCAGATGGAGCATATAGAGCATATGGGGCAGATGGAACAGATGGAGCAGACGAAGAAGATGGAGAAGATGGAGAAGATGGAGCTATGGAGCTATGGCGGATGGTATGAGAAAAAGAAGTTTATTGTGTCACTAGTATGTGGCTGTATGTTTACTTCATATCGTCTGCGTGGACGTATGTTTGGGGTATGCTAATTTTACAGTGAGTGGTATGGTTGGTAGCTATAAGAGGTTTTGGTTGGTAGAACAAGTAAAATAAGTGGTGTCTGATGACAATGGTGACATGGCAGACATGCTGGAGTTATGATTTTTGGTATATTTTTTCCCAATTTTCTTATTTTAGTTTGTTTTGTAGTATTGGTATGTGGGTAGGCAAGGGTAGGGGATGATATTTAGTATGCTTGGATGAATGTGAGATTAACGTGACATGTTATTAGATTTTTTACATCTTTTTTGGAATTGTTGGGATTTTTAGGAATTTTGTTATTTTTTGTTATTTTTTTTTTCGGGCAAAGGTTAAAGGTTGAGGTCAAGGCCACTGGTTTCCAAGATGGTGGACGCGTGACCAGGATGACGGGGCAGGAAGCCCGGGATATAAAATGGTGGCATGGATTCGGATGCGGATCCGGCTCCTTGGTCCTGTCCCTGTAAAAAGGCGTGATTTCGAGGGTTTTTTTTGGGCTAAATCATACACGAGAAGTCCTAAATCCTGCTCCCCTGCCTTCAAGTCCACCTGAGTCACTGATACCTGTTAGATAAAATAACTGAAAATGTTCTTTTCTGGGGAGCCTCTTTTTTTTTGCAAAATGAAAAAAACGGGAAATTGTTAGGGAAAAAAGTGAAATTTTTTTAGGAAAAGTGAATTTTTAGAGAAAAAGTGAATTTTTAAGGAAAAAGAGAAATGTTTAGGAAAAAATCAACTTTTTTAGGGAAAAAGAGATATTTCGAGATATTTTTGGAATAAAACGTACTATTTTGTGTGAAAATGAGCGATTTTTGATAAAAAAAATTTCATCATGACGGTTGGATCCCGGATCCCGGAACCTTGTCTAGTAGGAACTATGCCTTATATTGTTGTAAAATGGCGGTTTCTGTGAACAGCGATTACCTCATATATTAATACCACAGGGTTTGTAATTTTAAGCATATACACTTTTCTTAAGTTATTCTAGTTTGTTCTAAAGGCGGTTGCCTTAAAAGTTTATATCTTCTTTCATATCCTGAATACTCATGTCGAGCAGTGGTTGCCATAAAATCGTTTGCCCTAAAGGCGTTTACCCAACAGACGTTTGCCCTAAAGGCGTTTACCCAACAGACGTATGACCTAAAGACGTTTGCCCTAAATCTTTACTCTGCTTTTTTTTTTTTTGCAACAGTTGCCTTGGTATTTGCGTCGCTCCTGTTAAAAAATTCTCCACATTTTGGTAGAGTGTAACGCCCATGAAAATAGGGTTTTTATGCCTACAATTAACGTTTATTTTTTTCCTGTTCTTATTGCTACACGTATTGTCATGCAAGATTTAATGTAATATTTTTTCACACATGTCACTTATATGATTTCAACTGCCTATGTAAATCTTATTTATTTTTATTAATTTAATTTTTCTTAACACGTAAAATTTTTAAAACATAGATGTATGGTGGCAATAATAACTATGCGTAATTTTGATAGGCTAGTTCATTTTTCATTGTGTATTTATTTTTATAAAATTATTATTTATTTTTGGTGTGATCTCAATTTTGTAAGTCTTTCTACTTTTCATAGTATTATATTTCAGTTCGTAGATCACGTATTCTTTGGTTTTTCTTCATTTAGGTTGTTCGAAGTGGTTCATGTGGGTGGTTTGAATAGTTTCGATCCCCATTGGCCCGCAGGTCTAAATCCTGATTGTTGATTGGCTGGTGCTATAGGCCCCCTTAAGCTAGCATCAGCCTGCAGAGACTAACGTTCTCTTCGCTAGCAGCCTCCAACTACGTCAGACGTAGGGCAGGACCTCCCGCCTGAAGTGGACGGAGAGGTAGGACTTTAAAATTAGTTTTAGGGTGTGTAGACGGGTCCCTGAACCAGCGTTTAAGTAAATTTGTAACCAACAATGGAGCTTGTGTCAATGGTCGCCCATTCGCAAGGTTAAGTGGTCAGGAGCTAGATAGTTTAAACACGGCATCTACGTACGTGTAGAGCGGAGCTCCATGTATCTCCATCTTAATCCTGCTACGCCAAATCCTGCAAGAGCACCCTACCTTCAATCCGCTTGGTGATTAAATGATAAGTCCTACCAAAAGATCTGACATTTTCATCTGAACCTAATTTTATTTACATTTTGATTCAGCTCGATGTCCGTTAGCATCAGTACACAAGCGACGCCATCTTGTACGTAAATTTCCAGCACACATACGCCCACTGCAAAACCTGCGATAAGAGTAGTTTCTATCAGAGCTAGACTGTTAAGTGAGAACACAATTTGTTTTAACGTAATATTTACTACAGAGAACAGTTTAATTAATTTGATTTTGAAACCAGTATATTCAGACTCTGGCAAGCTATGTCACGTAACCGTAAAAGGGTTCAAGTAGGCTAAGCATGACCATTTTAAGCATTTTTAGGATAGTGTGTTGTCTTCATAGTTTTTCTCATATTGCCATGAGGGTTTTAATTATTTCTGATTTAAACAATTACAATACAAAAGGAAATGAAAAGTATAATAAATTTAATTTATTCGAAGGGCATAGCTGTTTTGTCGTTTTCTCTACTGTAGTGTCAATTTAACTTATTTCCTACCCAGGGTCTTACACATGCGTTTACTAGAGTTTTCAATTGTCGGCCATATTTTGACGTACGTACATAAATGGTGTACGTGCCAATTGCTAGTTTCTAGAGGGTTCTAAATGTAATAAACTTGTTCCCTTACCGGCCCAGGACTGCACTGGGCAATTATACAGAGGCAGCCTAGGTAAGATCCCCTTTCCCACTGATTTATTGCAAATCATCTGTGTAGCCTGGCCACTCAAGTGTTAAATGTGTTGTCCCATTGTTGCGTATGCTAATTCTACACCTTACACAGCATATACATACGAATATAATATGATTATATCTCATATTGGCTATCGCAACGAGAAGGCCTTGCGTGTGTTCTTCACAGCTTCATACACACTATATTACATATTTATATGAAATATAAGCTATATTTCAAGAGCAAGCAATTAATTTTCATTGGTTAACAGTGAGGTACGATATTTCTGCCAGAGGACTTGTGGGGGCAATTCTTCTTTGAATGAACAGTGGCAGTTGAAAGTTACGATACCATGTTGCAGGAAAACACTGTGCCAGCTGTTCAGCAACTCTACACAAATGATTGCTTTTTCCAACAGAACAGTGGACCGACACATTACCTCGGTAAAGTACAGCTCCTGGATAATACATTTTTTTGGGAGTTGGATGGGCTTACAAGTGAGTGTTAAGTATCCACTCAGATCTCCAGATTTGACGCCATTGGATTTTTATCGGTTTGGAGCTCTGAAGAACACTATGAACGCCACAAAGTCGCGGACACTGGTTGCCATGAGAGATGCGATTGTGACCGTGTTTGCGAATCCACTCCCTCGGAAACCATAGCTACTGTTTATCGTTCTTTACTTTAGCATTGCAGGCAGTGTCTTGTTACTGATGGCGGCCATTTTAAAACATCTGTAACTATTATTAATATTCGCACACACCAAACGTTCTCCTTATTGCGTCACTTATAAGCAGTCCCATGAGATTACCATTAATGATTTTTCTGTTACAAACGTTAAAAAAGGTTAAACATTAAATTTGGCCCTCATATTTATAATATGTGTGTAATGAATGGTATACGTTTTCCATTGTAAATGTAACAATGATACTAAGGCGTGCTAGAGAGATGAGTACGTAAATATACTCCTATGGATATATGTTAGCCTATACTGAAAGTGTTGTGAGGAGGTTTAGCTCCCCATAAATAATTCTACAAAATTTTTTTCAGTTAATTTCGTTAATATTGATAGCATTTACTTCCGCGTAGTGTTTATATAATGTACAAATTATCGCAGTTTCCACATCAAGCCTAGTAAATTACGGGAAGAAAACAGGAATGACGTCGTATCTCAAAGACATAAGTCCAAGAGATTGGTTCCCGGATCATTCGACTTACTCAGCAATGTGTAACAGAATCTTAACTGAACGTCACTGACCGATCCGCGCGGGTTTAGAGCGTTGTTTACGATGTCGTCTGTCACACAGCCCTCATCCTAACGCTGACACTCTGGATAAAACAATTAAATACTGCTCACTGGAAACGCCTTTCTTTGCCATCTAAAAGTTATGTAACACTGGATTTCTCAATATGACGACGCCGCAAGATGACAGAATATAAAATTATTTGAAAATCAGCTGAACTAACTGGTAATCAAGTGATTTCAAGTCACTTAAATAAATCAGTAGTATATCTTTTCTTTCAGAGTAGCTATTTCCGCTTGAATTTCAAGAATCTGGATTTAACTAGTTTAAATGCATTAGCTAATGAAACGTCGCTTCTCGCGACTCAATAAATTGTAATTCACTCACTTATTAGCATGACTGTTAATAAACTTTGCTTCAGTAACCTGGTAAACTATAAAAATAGTTTCCACACATAAATAGAACAAATTCACATACTAAGTAATTGTTGGCTATACACACAGACGTTTTCCATACCAGCAATATAAAGAAAATAAGATACTAATATCTGCCACACTGTTAGTAGTTCATAAAAATGTGCACGCGGAAAGATGATAAAAAATATCTACCAAAGCGCAATACTTTGAGGCGTGTAGAAGGTTGAGCGATGTTAACAGTATAAATCGGATTATCTAGCAAGAACAAGCGTGAATAAGTGGTCGAACTTATCCAGGATGGATGACTACACTGTATTATCATTAGTGACGTGCGTCAGCCAGTAATGAGCTCTAGACATTAAATTAATGAATAAGAGCTGTATCTTAAATGCCTGTCTCATATTAACTTCAAAGAAAAATAAATCATTGCAGAAAACACAAAACAGTTATAGTTAGTAACGAATAAATGCGGCTCTACGTCACGACCGACATTCGTTTTAATAACTCTGTAGCTAATGTATAGATAAACATCTGGTACCTAGCTCTACGTAATTTTTCCTTGCTTGTGAAGAACGGAAGAGGCAAAAGTTCATTAGTTATTTGAAGTTATTTCTTTATTTTATTTTATTAACTTCTCTGCTTTCGATGAGTAGTGGAAGTTCAAAATGTTCCAAGTATGTCAGTTTCTTATCTTTTCATTTTTCTACTTCGAAAAATCACATTACGCCTGCCTGGTCTTGAGACAATTACCGTATGTTTAATTGTTGTAGCAATAACTTCGATAATATGTGTCTAACGGAGAATAAGCGATAATTTCGTAATGCTTATTAAAGGGTTTAATGTGATTTCTTGATACTGAAATACCAAACCAATAAATGTTATCGTAGAGAACATTGTAATGAACATTTATTGAGAATTAAATTATCTAATGCATTTCTTTTCACCAGGAATCAGCATTAAATTTATGTTGAACAATTGTTCGAAATCTTCACCACGGCCAGATTAAACGTTTCGAAGTTCCATGAGCCCGGTAAATTACAATAGAACCATAAAGATTACGTATTCTGTTGACTGGAACGTTTGTACATTACGGATGAGCCATACACTGCAATTAAACAAAATTTCTACTCACATAACTCATAATTAACTGTCCTCTGCTAAAACAAATTACGCAGAGCCGAAATAAATATGCAATCTTCTTTACATGTAACATAAGCCTATTAAAAAAAAAACAATCCGAAACATTAACAACGAAAAATTATGTATAATTTCACATATTTTTTTCCATTTACTTTCGCAGAGCAATGGACTTTCAAAGAAAAAACTTAACTGATAAAACTTATGTAAACACGTTTGCATAAAATATGCTACAACCCCGGTAACGACTGAAGTCTAGTCATGGTTGGCCTACAAACTAGTCCAACATATCGGAAGAAATAATGATATGAACACTTATAAATATATAAAGACGAATAGAAGAGCCTCTTAAAAAATAACATCGCCATGTACGGGAGTAAAAGCACCGTTTCTCTTTCAAAGTTTAGGCCGGTTTTTGTAACGATTTCAGCAGCTGAGCTGAAGATGAGGGACTAATAGAAAATAAAAGAGTTCAGCCCGCATACATGTTGTATTCTTATAGGTTCAGTTCTATCGGTTTGTGAAACAGCATTTTCAGCTACTTAAAGAAACAACAAATCTTTATAAGTGCTGTACTAGAGGCAAAAATACACTTTCAGAGCAAAATTTGATTGCTTTTAAGTACTATATTATATATATATATATATATATATATATATATATATATATATATATATATATATATATATTACACTAAAATATTTGCCTTTTTAAGGTTTACAACTGGTTGCCGTTTCTGCTGGGCAATGTTCGTTAATAATATATTAAGCTGTCCCCTCTTCCCACCGTTGCTGCATTACATAATACGAAATTATGGAAAAATACTTTATTCGATGTTATCGTTTGATATCATCATCATATGTAATCACTGAATAGACAGGACAAAAAATAATTAATTTGCGTGGATCATAAATTAAGTTGTGTAATTATATTCTGAAGACTATTTTCCCCTATCATTTTTATTTAGTAGCACCCATTTCCCCTGGTTTTTAAATCTCGGTGTTTTCCTCCTATAGATACAGTGCAATCAATGTTTCTTTTGGTCAGTTGTTTATGCAATATAATGAAGCGATGAAAAACACGTTAGGAACTGAATGGTTGTGCGAATATGACCTAAAGTAAATAACTATTTTATAAAAAATGTTGGGAACGTTCTTACACTAGGTATTTATGGGAAGGTCTTTCAAATCAGTTATGTTTATTGAGCATTGTATATATGCATCAATTCAGATACACATAGAGCCTCTCTAAAAAGTCGTTGAACTGAGAGTGATAATAACAAAACTTTATGCTTATCTGCTTGTCATTCACATTAGTGTGCTTTCTAATTATTAATTTATTTTATTTTGCTTTTAAAATTTGGTTTCTATCATTTCATGTAACATAACTGGTATATGTATTATGAAGAAACCAAATATGTTACAAAGAAAAAGAATATGAGATTCACAGTACATTCTAGTTATCACATATTTTAATTTTTTTTTTTCCGAATAGCAACACCATTTTAATTGCCCAACCTGTTCAATAGCAGCTACGTAAGATGAATACCAGATAAACTTTAGATATAAAAACTGATTTATTTTAATAAAACTATTTATTACTTGCGAACATTTTTCAAGTTATTCCCGTTAGTTTACTTGAGTAGCACACTTATCTAAAATTAAAACCATCATCAATAAACTTTAAAAACTAACTGCTTTTGCGCAAATAAAATGCGAATTCAGTTAACCTCGCTTAGCGGAATAACACATTTATTCTCTGTTACTATACTGTCTCATCATTAAGTGGGTTATTAATTTTTTTACTACTGACATGTTTATTTAGTACTGGCAGGCAGGTATGGCAATTAATATATACTGTTACGCTCTTTAGCTCTCACCAGCCACGAGCTCACTTTATGTGCGGTCCAACTGTGTGTGTGCGTGTGGAGGGGGGGGGGGACCCACCTCGACCATCCCCACCCCCAGGTAGTCCCGCTCTTCGCCTCGTCGCGCCCCTTCCCCCACCTCGGGGGAATGACTGGCAGCAGTAACGTAGCTGGTGTCACAGCCCACACCCCCCCCCCTGCTGGAGAAGCTGACAAGTGTAGAAGAAGCGCAAGGATATTCTGCTAATTAGGGCCCTCGGTGCAACGCGGCATTTAGAGAAAGTTCTGGGCGATGGCCTACGACCGTATAAATATTGCAGCGATCCAACGGCTGGCAGTTTTTTGGCGAAGGCTATCTGGCTGAGTGTGGTGGCGAAGAGGGATGTGGTGAGGGATGGAAGACGACGGGAGATTGCGAGGCAGCGGCGGACAAGGTGTTTGTGGTGTAAATGGAAGAGAGGGCGTGAAACCCGACGAGTGAAGGCTACTGTGCGTGAGGGTGCTTAGAGAACTCTAGAACATTGCGGACTGGTGGGACATGGACTAAACTGAGGTGGGATTGAATGAACATGCAATACGGATTTTGTTGTGAATACTGGAACTGTCAAAATAGGACACAATTGATGAAATAATTGAATAATTTGTGATACACTTTCTATTAAGAATGATTCTTATTTATTTAATTACATAAATTTTTTGAGGTAATTGTACATTGTATTGATTGAAATCATTAATTGTAAACAGCAAGTGATAGCTCTTCCATCATCTTGAATATTCAGTGTGAAAAATTGTCTACTAACTTGATGTCCGTTTGGTCGTGAAACGAATTAGTGCGTGAATTTTCTGGGGAAAAAAATACGCCAAAATAAATAAAATAGAAATATGAATTATGAATTCAAAATTTGACTCAAAACTCTTTTTATTTAGGGTACATCCACTAAAGTGCACTAAACAATTCAAATACAGTTTATAGCATGTGTTCCTATATTACGGTGATACGATATTATAATGCACCCTGTGTAGCTCATGTAACACGCTGCTGTTACACCACTTATTGTTCATTAAAATCTATCATAAACATAACCCATGCTGCCTTTGAACTTACTGAAATCATTTTGTTTGAGTGATGAGTGGCCTTCAATAAAATGCAGATTGCTGCATGTTCCATGTTTTATTAATATCTTCCTTCGGATTAAAAAAAAAAACGTAGTAACAGGACCACTTCACTGAAGTGGTTTAACCCGTTTGGCAACGTGTTGATTTGTGACAGAAGGGACTGATTTATTGCGAAAATATTTCCATTGAGAGAGTCCGAAACCCAATAGTCTAAGTGAATTATTGCCGCTATTGCTAGTTATGTTATGTATGTTTCTCGACAAGCCATTTATCTATTTGCAACAATCGACCAAAATCTAGGCACTTTGGTTAACAAATGTTCGTTGTTTGACTACAAAATGGCATGGTATGTTCGAAATGGTTAGGAGAAGATTGTATAATCACTTAATAAAATAATTTTGAGTGTATAAGTGTCTTGAAATGGCAAAGAAATTTTTATATAAGTAAAACATGTTTGCTTAATGGAGGAACAGTTTTCTGACACTAGACATTTCTCGCGTCATGTGGTTAGAATTAATTTCCAAATAGTACGTATCGTGGATAAAACTCATATGTGGCTGAAGTTTCGTCGCTGCAAAATAACGTGTCCGTGTAATTTTGTAATTTTTTCTATATTTTTGAACGGGCGATATACTTTGTTTTTTGTTATATATGTATGCTGTCTGCTGACGTGAATTGCAATAATTCTGAGTAAAGCCATTTTACCCCAACAAATTTCCACAATATAAGAGTATTATTCCAGAAGTCATTTCATACATTCATTTGCAAAAAAAAATTATCACGCTGAAGGTGTTATTTCAGGGGTACAGTGACAGGACACAGTAGTACTCAGTACACAGAAAATATCAAAATATTATACCACATCAAGTATGGAATGCAGGGGAGCAACACTTGCAGGATGCACTTAGTATGGTGTAGGACCCCCAATAGCACGGAGACAGGTGGCGATACGGTCGAACATGGGGGCATACAGACGTAGGATGTTCTCCTGAGGAAGATCCTGTTACAGCCGGCGAAACTCTACCATCCAAATCTCCCGTAGTTGTTTCCGCGGCTGACGTTGCAGTCCAATCTGGTCCCAAGCGTACTCTACGGTCGTGAGATATGGGGACCTTGCTGGCCAAGGAAGAGCGTTGACATCGCGAAAGGCAGACCATAGATGCTAATGCTCTGCGAGGCCGGGAATTATCCTGCTGAATGGGATTGTCAAGCTGCACCAAGAACTGGAGCGCATGTGGTCGCAGAATTTCCTGGACGTATCGACGCGCCATCAAGGTTCCTTCAGTCTCCACCAGTGGGGTGCGGGAATCGTCGGAAATGGCATTCCAACACCACGAAACCTCTTGTTGGGGCGGTGTAGCACTTTACAATGAAGCATAGATCACGACGCTAGGCAGAAATCTCTAGAATCAAATTCGGCGGTCGTCTGTATCCAGAAAGAACCGTTATTCGTAGTTGAACATCACTCGTTGCAAGTCCACAAACTGCAATGCTGTCCGTTCCCGGCATAAGGTCACACGTGCTCGGCGATGCTCAGGTCGTGATGGTAGACGTTGCAAGGAACGTCACCGCGAAAGCATATACTGCACTGCTAGCCGCCTGGATATGGCACTGGTGGACACAGGCGTATCTCCAGCTGCCATGACATGTCTCTGGATGGTGTGCAGCGACGCACGTGGAGTGCATACAGCCTGTCGCATTATCTAACGATCCTCCCTGCTGGTGATCCGCCGGGGTCAACCAGAGCCTTCTCGACGTGTGTGTGTTACCCGCCTGTTCTCACTGCGTCCAATGCCAATTCACAGTGTAGGCAGAAGTGTTCAAGTAGCGAGCAATAAGCCGAAACATCCAGTCTGTCTCTCGGAGGCCGGGGCTGCGCGTTCTCTCACTCTCGTCCAGTTATGGGCAAATTCTAGTCGAAGTCGACATCGGGGCATGATGCGTGTTCACTGAGCGTGACTCTGCGACTCACACCGCTACCAAGGCCGAATAACGGCGTCTTGCCGCTGCATGATGGACGGACACGCATGGCCCCCTGCGGCACATCCGCGCAAGCAAGCCTAATTAAATGCAAATGGGTCACATGTTGGGCTATGACGATAATGTGTGGCAACCTTCGTTGAACTCGCGCGATTAGTTATTGGTGATCAATGCATTATTGCAAATGAGTTCATTTCGCAATGGATCTTATAACTGTGTATTTTGAACACTTTTGGCTTTTCATTTTCAAGTGTTGCAACTAAGTAGGTACTATTTTGACATGGCCTTTAACATGTGCTAGACAACTATACAACAGTTTGCTTGGGGCTCAATGTTTATTTTCACGAAGTATTCCTGAACAGTGGGAGCCACGGTTAGATCAGTTGGCTGGTCACTGGCCTTCCACTTCCGGTGTCCTCGGTTCGAGTCCAGTCCGCAGCTGGCGGGAATTGGGGGGGGGGGGAGTTATGGAGGAGCCTGCTGGTTGGGGGGTTTTCTCGGGTATGTCCTGTTTTATGCTCCATCTTCGTTCCGCTTCTTCGCCACCCTCATCTCGTTTCATCTCATCCATTCTTCGGGCTGGCCGGGGCGACAGGTCTGTTCCTCAGGTAGGGCAGCCGGCTGCGATTACCTTCAGCCTCAATTCATCTCTACGTGATCAGTCATGAGAAAGTTCTGTAGCAACGCTCACTAATCACATAACTGCAGCTGACCTCCCGTAGCGCAGTCGGTCGGTGCGCCGCCAGTCTGGGATGCGGAAGATTCTGGGTTCGATTACCAGGCAAGGTATGGGTGTAAGTTTAAGTAAGTTCATAAGTTAGTTTTTCAGCCGTCCTCTGATAAGCCTTCAGGCATAATACCGGGGGCACCTCAATAAGTCCTTTCCTATGCAATCAATATAAACTACATGAAAGACAGTGATTGTATTAGTTCGTCGAATCTTCGCTATAAAAAGAACCGGAAATATTAGTGTACAACACGTCCACAAAGGTGAACTCAGTGACATAATTGATTGCTTTTTTAATTAGTAAAAGTAGCGTAACTTCACGTTGAAAGAACAGATACGGATAAAATAGTGACAATTAATTGTGTTAAAAATTAAGTTGGGCTCATTGTACCGCAAAAAGAGTAAGATGTAGACATTCTATCGCAAAAGAATATACTGTAGATTCTCATTTTCCAAATCTTAAGTTTTTACGTTTAAGCTTTTTGCGAAGATTCGTGTAAGAATTGCACTTTACCAATACCTCTTTGAAGGAAAATACCCACTGAAAATATAGTGAAAATTCATTCTTCAGTACTTTAATCACAGAGTAATGTAAGGTATCGTAGCTCAAAATTGCTACGAAATTAGTGAATGTATGTCAAGGAAGAAAAATATTATTTCAAACCTACGAATAAAGTTCAAAAAGATTGCAGTTTGTTTTCGTGCACTTACTGTATTCGACAGAAATGAACAAGATTTTTCAACTATATTTTTACTATAACTGTCTTTAAAGACGTAAAGCATTTCGGTTGCTTCGTGATGCTATTTGTTGAGTATACAACTAACTGTCCACCCAGCTCCTCGTGAAATATGCACTCTCACAGGTTATTTGGCTAATTATTACTGATACCTCGTTTACAGCGTCAAGAATACCCATTATCCCCGTCAATTTTTAAAAAAGAAATTCAGTGTTTTGTTTCTCGGTCCTTTGTCCCACATCGTATTTATGATGAACGGATTACCTGCTCGCAGGCTTTCCGATCCGCCGCACAAATTTAACACATCAATGCCGTGCACCTAACCGAGCCACGACGTGGAAAAAATAAATAAAAAGATTAAAATGCGCGTCCTTCGCTTTGGCAATGTGCATTCAAAACAACCGGCTGCACGCATAAAAAAAAAGTAAGGGTTAAAAGGGGAGACAGTGAATTCAGCGACTAGCTAAACCTGCGTGTTCTATAACGGATGGCTCGGCAAGACGGCGTTGCGATGTAAATGTCGTTTTGTTCACTTCCCCTCCCTGCAACTACCTGACTGCTCGCTATCCACTCGCCCCTTCCCCAAGCCGCTATCAGCCTCCCCTCTCCAGACTTAGGGGGGGGGGGGCGAATTCCCACCTGGCAGGACGAAGGTGAAGGTTGGCTGCCTGGCCGGCACTGTGCTCAGGTAGGAGCTGGCCAAGTGAGAGAGCGCGCCATTCGTTCAGTCCTTGGCCGGTGCGGTGCGGTGCAGTAGAACTCTGTGCGCGAACCGTTTGTGAACCGAACATGACCGAGGACGCCCGACAAGCTGTTTCGGATTAACCGACAACAGGTACGTAGACTCAGCGTGGATCCCTAACCCCCAAATGATTAACCTCTCGAGTTAAGTTGTCAAGTCTTCAGTTTGAAATGTTGCAACGGAAGACTTCTTTCTACAGCTGACAAATGCTAAACGGGACCAGTGAAATGAGTTTCTGCTGTTGGATTTTACTGACAGCCCGATTCTAAAGCCAGCTGCGGTCAGTCGCATAATCCACAGGTTGTTGATGGCGTTTTATTTTGCACACGAGATTTTTTGTAGCATGCCAAAATCAAACACAAAGTTAATTCGAGATTTCATTTTTCAAAACGGCAATTCGTCGTGCTATATCGCATGGTAAACGAGAGAGTTATAACTGTAATGGACAACACTAGTTAGCTAGTACGATATATAAACATTTTTGGCAGCCAAACATAAGCCCTTGGTTACGTAAGAATTTAAATTTATTTTATGTTGTTGATTAACCACTTGCCGTCAGGTTTTAATGACACGGTCGCTGATCATGCTTTGAATCGGATAACCCCCCACCCATGAATCGGATAACAAAAATATTTACAACAGCTGATATTTGGTGAAGGTCTGGAAAGACTTAGAGGCCTCGTAGGTCTTACAACGTGGAGTGAATTATTTTCAGAATGTCCGTCTTCTGTGAGCTGATATTAGCGATTGATCAGCTGAAAGTTCAATTACATCTCGTCCACTCAGATTACGATATAGCCTTATGCAACTGCGGTAGAAATAAACATTGAATGACTAAAGCAGTTTGCCGAAAGCTATGGCTAATTGCTTTAAGAGTTGAGAATACACTGATGAGTAAAACTATAGCTTGTTCATAAAGTTTTCTGAGAGATTAACAGTGCAAGAGAAATTTCAAGCAAATCAGTAATATTATTTTAAGTTTAATGAAGGCAAAATTAAACTTTTTCTAAAACGGTTAGCTGCTGAGCTTAACGAAAATTATATAAACTGTAAAGTCTTAAGTGTTACAAGCAAGAGCCATGAAAATTATATTTAAAAAAAAGGGGGGGAAGACGCCCTGAATATGGTTACATCTAGTTTCCGTTGATTGGCCTCTTTGAAATATACATTTGAATAAAATGCTTTCCTTTAATTGCATTTATTTTTGCTCAAAAACTCACCGTAGGGCCTGCTACTATAAGGCTTCACTGTAAAGTGAGTACTTTAAAAATAATATTACTTCCCAATAACTAAATCTATAAGCTGTTTTTACGGTAAAATGGGTACTTTTCATGCCCTAGGTACATTTTTATTTCAGCCATTCTTTATCCTTTAACAACTATTTAAAATCAATATTGCCACATAAGTAATAAACCTATTGTGTATATTCCACCGCACTAGGAAGTTAGCGTCCAAGTCTAAAATGAAATATATTTATTGACTATTATTCCAAATGAGAAGGCTTTCAAAAGCGCTCACTTTATCGTGAATAGCCTATATACTACAGTACATGCCGGCGTGCAGCTCCCACCTGGCAGTGAAATATTGAAAATAGTACTGATGCATGACGTTATATTGCGAGTGTAATGTTCAAAACTATGGCCCCTGGAATTAGTGTTTCTTTTTCACATGCATTTATATACTTATTCGCACATTTCTAACATATTTACTTTGCTGACGATTCCAATTTTCACTTGTATTACGCATAAATAAAGCGATCAGGCCCATGGTAATGTTAATTTTACAAATGGCAGAGAAGACGAGAATTCAGAACAAAAGTAGATCTTAATTAAGCAGGTCTTTCAAAAGTGCTAACAGTTCAATGTGGGCAGCTTATACTTGGAATTATGTTGGCAGCGAATGAGGCAGTTTAATTTCTTTAATCACCCTCTCATAAATGTGAAGTGATTAAACAGGTGGTTATAAAAATTGGATTCGTTTTAATTCATTCACACTGCAGAAGATCTGGAGTAAGTGTAACGTAATTACGTTTCTAAAATTTCACATCCTCACTTGAAATACGCATGAATACCAGGCATTAGGCCTACATGGCGGATGGATACATAACGTATGGCAACAAAAGAAGATAAGTATACAGAAGTGAAGCAGCGTGGCGGTTACTTCGACATGGGTCTACCCACTCGCTAATTGGACTGCGCAGTATTGTGGAACGAGCCTGTGCTTGATTTGCTGCTGCGTGTTACTATCGAGTCCCTATTGGCTGGACTGCTAGGTCTCGAGTCATTTACCACCCATTGATTGGCAAACAGCGTTCCGACACCTTGCTGCCAAGTTCCGCCATTTACCTGGCGTGTGCGGCTGGGATTCGCGTTGCAAGATGCTGTTTCTGTGTGAAGTATTCTGTGACAGAACTGATATGAGAAACTGAGCAAGGACTTCCAAAGTATTCCGTTGACAGCGAAGAAACTATAGTTTGATATGTGTACAGGGCAAGTGCCAAGTTCTCCATTTAGGCCGTTCGGTCCCGAATTAATTTCCATTTCCGGTCTCAAGTGTTGCCGTCGTGAAACATTTCAGTGTGCTCTGTACTTGTGTTGGGCTTGTTTCTCACAACCAGTGTACAACGGGCTGCGTGCTCAGTGTCATCAGTATTATCGATTCGTAAATGAGAGAGGCGCAAAAGCTATGGAAAATCAGATTACTCAGAAGAAAGACGCCCAACTCACCGGCCACTTATTTCTTGCTGTGTACAGTGGCGGCTATAAAGATAATTCATTTGCAACATGTCCAGGATAGTGGTCATGGATACTGGACGAAGCCAACTCAATTTGATATACTGATAAGCAAGACGGATGGTTTTGTGGCTTAACTTCTCGTCAACACTGATTTCATTAGAGATTAGCCACTGAATCAGCCAGGATAGGGAAATAAAAAGGTCATGTCCTCTAGGAAGCATTCGTCTGGAGCGATTTTGGAGAAACTTGGACAAGATTATTCAGGAGGGTAGGACCGGGAATCGAACCCCCCGTCCTGCCGAACACGATTTGAGTGAGTTACTGCTACGCCACCTCGCTTCAGTGCTAATGCAGTATGCAGCAGCTAATAAAGCCGTACGCTTTTCACTAAGTTCGCCCTCATCTCGGTGCCCCTAAAATTTGAGGTATATCAAGTTTTCGGCAATCATACCGTTTCGACCTCGCTGTAGGAACCACCATGCCTGCAGGGGACATCTCCCCTTCTCGAGGCTATGGGACGTAATGCACCCATTGTTTAAGAGACACGGTAGTAACAACCACTGAATAAAACACATGCCCGTTACTATATATGTATAAACGTAACAGTTATGAGGCGAGGCCAACTGAAAGTAATATTAACACCAAATTAGGGTGTTGGGGGGAGAGTTGTATGAATTTATCGCGTCTTAAAATTGCAGTGCTTAAAAAATCGACATATATAGTCTAATCGATCTATGTTTACTTTGTACACGTTACGGTGATGTAGGTGCATATTTCCACTATTACGTGTTATTTTTTTTTAAGGCGGAGTATTACTGGCCATTAAAATTCCAAGAGAATTACAATTTGCACCCATGGCGGAACGACGCACGCTCAGAAAAGCCTGGAAAACAAAGCCGTAGAATGTCCAAGTGTGACGACCTCAAACACGACTTCCAAAACTGTTTAGTTATAGTTTATTCATGGCAACTTATCGGATATCATACCGTCACACGTAAACAAAATGTACACGAGTCAAGAAAAAACACCAAAGAGGAAATTATGCACCATATAATGTGTGGTGGACTGCCAATAAAAAAAACTACTTATCAGTGAAGTGTACTTGTTATGGTTTTACATGAGAATCTTAATTTTACACTTTACAAATTATGCAACAAAATTCAATTTAATAATAATATTTTACATTAGATAGGCACATAGGTAGGTAGTTAGGCTTAACGACTCATCGACAGCGAGGTTATTAAAAATGGTGCAAGTTGCACATGGAAGAGGTATTGGGAAGGAATTTGAAGGAATCGGCCATGGCCTTTGTTAGTGACCCATCCCAGGATTCGCCTGAAGTGATTCCTGAAAATTGAAATCAGACTGGACCCGGAATCGAACCCGGGGCTTTCCGAATGCGAGTCCAGTGTTACCACAGCAACACCTCGCTCGGTCTTAATACTTTGGGAGTCTTCCTTATGGCTGATCAGAATTGTGGACGTTTCTACATCTCATTCACGTGAATGGTTAGAGCCAAAATCATCGAACTCACAGCATGTTGCTCACTGTCTGTGAAACAAGTGCTGAGCGCAAGTGCAAGTGATTGCAACAATCGAACTCACGTAATAATGTATGACGGAAAGCGGTTGTTAACGGAATAAGACGGCAGTAGTTTCCTAGCAGCTGCAGCACTGGAGCAGGGAACGGAAGACGGTCTCGGCCAGTGCGAGCGCTGCATCCTAGCAGTTGTGCGCTGCGAGTGAGCGGCTCTGGCAGCGCGGTAAGCCACCGGCACGCCGACATTCAAATCGCAGCGCCGCGCCGGTCGTAGCTGCCAGAGCCGGTCCCGCCCGACAGTGCCCCGCCCCTCTGTCCTCGTCGGGCCATCCGGCGCCACGCCGCGGCCAGTGGCGGCTCGCTGCATCTTGCTGGGAGATGGCTTCGCTGCCGGCCACGGTGCACCCGAGTGATAGGTCGTTCGCGATCAAGAAAGCATTTGTGAAGCAAACTTTTGAGAAACTGTCTCTAATTACATACATATTCGCTAAAGTGCACACTGGCATGCAGGTAAGTTGGCAGCGACGTAATAAACATAGCTATAATAGTTGACGACGTGGTGCAACTGCTACGGTTAAGTTTATGATCACTTAAGTTGGGGTTCTTGTTTCATACACATTAGAATATGAATTTGAATATTAGTTAGGCTACACATTTACATGTCTAACCAATCAGTGGCGTTTATTTCATAAACGCAAGGTAAGCAATGCTTACCCTATACATATTTGAAATGTTTGGCCTTTATAGTTTTCGCCGTAAATTTAAACATATTTAATTCTGAGTTTCCGTTTCCGATTCGAGAAACAGAGTTTTCGTAACTCCCTTACTGTACACGCTTAGTGCTACTATCTAGTATTTATTTCCACAAACGGGAGCGACTAGCGATGAATCGAACTCACAAGCAACAATACGCCATATGCTCGACCACGTTCCTTCGGCAGGGTAAGCAGTCGTTCTGTTTGCGTCCTCTAGTCCATTCCCCCTGGAAAGTGGACAAAAGTGTTCGGGAAAACGGGAGTTTTCCTATAATTTGTAATATTTCTCAAAGTAATATTAAGTTTAATTATTATTACATTCATTTTGTTTCCTTTTTTAATAACTAATGTTAGGTATTATAGAATGGAAATACACGTGGAGGGTAAGCAAAGTTGGAAGTTACTTTTGTTAGTAGAAATTGCTTATCCTGTAATAAAACTCACTACACGTTAATGCTAACCATTCTTCGAATTTACTTGGATGACTTATGAATAAAGTGAACAGGCCAATTTCAATTTTATTTTTCCTTAGGCAGAAGTGTTCATTATGAGATGAGAAGTAGGTCCTATGCAGGATATTCCCAGGTGCTCAGTTCGAAAAAAAAAAAAAAAAAATACGATTATGTCGCGTGTTATACAGAAAGTGAGAGGTGTATTCTTAGAGACCGGAAAAATTCGCGATATCAGTGATTGGTAGACTTGTCTACACAGATGTCTGCATACTCAAGCAGAGATGTCAACTTCTCCTTAGTCGTTTGTTTCCTCAGCTGAAGAGTACCATTGAGCTCTCATATTTAATATGTTCGTTACTGACACAGTTTTCCAGGAGGTATTAAATAAGTCAAGGACCAAAAGCTGGAACACTCACAGCTCCCCTAGGAGTACCCCAATGCAACCCAGGAAATAATTAAAACACAGGCAGCTCTGATTAATATCTGGTGTAATTTTCTCCGAAATGGTACTATCGTCTTATCCTCTTTTCCACCGGACATACCTAATATTTTAGTTAAATTTCCCTGAGTGTGGTCGTAAGCAGGTTAGGCCACCTTTCCCGAAAGCAAATCCAAGTCAGAATAAACAAAGAAATGTAAAAAAAACTGTCAAAATCGTTAACCATCAACATGTATTGACCTCTTAATTTAAATAGTCTTAGGTTTCAGAAGAAACATTAAAACTAAAATCGAAAGCCATATAAAAAAAAAATTTTTTTAGAATTTTATTTTTGGGTGGACCTTTACTTACATATGTAATTTTTTCTCTTCATGTCCTTAAAATCCTCTTCAGATGTAATAAAATATTTGCCATTAATTATTTAAAAGCTTTTACAAGATATTACAAAAAATGTTGATATAAAATTCAACGTAAAAAATATTTAAAAAATATTAAATCTGTTGACAATAAATCATTGTATACTTCATAATTACTCCCAAATGGTTTTTATTCGAAATTTAAAAAATCTCATAGCCATTAAAAAACTGTCTACTTTAGACCTATCCAAGTAGCTAGATACTTATCTCTTCAGTACGCACAGGCCGCCTTCGTCAGATCGGCCATTCTGCACACTCTATTTATAAGTAGTTTCTCTTTCGCCCTCCTCCCCCCCCCCCCCCCATGTTTCAGGCACAATTTCTAGAACAGTCTCGTACAACACTGGCTAGATGTTCTTTGACCTTCAGTGTCACTTCTGGAGCAGTCTCTCGTAATACTTCATATACCTACGCGGAACTTCTTGGTCAGTTCCGGCGAATCAGGCACTGCTGACGTCACCAGTGGTTGGTCGTGCAGGAGGGGAAGGCGGGGAAGGCGAGCACATAGCGGAAGCCACGACTGGTCATTCCACGCCTTCAACTACCTAGCTGCAGTAAACATATCCCGCACCGTCTCGTCGAACTGGCTCTTGTGGAGACGAAACCAGCCATCCAGGCAAGGCGCCCAGTTGCTCTGCCAGCCAGCGTTACTTCTCCCAAGATGACCTTTGACCTATGCCGGCGAGAACTTGTGACAATCCGTCATAACCAATTGCAAAAGAAACAAAAATTCAAGGGCGCTTGTATTCTATTTTGTACCTCAAATGAAATGGCGAAATTTTTAATGCATTTGGCTCTAAGTATTGTTTACTGTAACTAGAAATGGGAAAAGTGGTTCGGAGGCTTAGCGGTTGGACTGCTCGTTTCCCACAAAGGCGAACCGGGTTCGATCCCCTGCCCGCTCACTCCCGGATTTTCTCAATTGGAAATCGTGCTGGACGATGCCACTGGTCGGTGGGTTTTCTCGGTTTTTTTTCCCGTTTCTCTGTCCTTCCATTCCGGCACTGCTCCATACTTACCTCGCTTCACAATCATCGGCTCTCAAGACCTCGATGTTAAGAGACACCAAATTTTCTCCGCTCCACTACTTACTAACGCAAGGTTGCTGGTTAAAAACTATTTGGGATATTGCCTTCAAATACAGCTTTTTAAGTCGTCAAGCTAATCAGGAGGCAATATATAAGCTAAACTTAAAATAATTTTACACAGAAAAACTATTTTACCCGGGATTCCAACAGAGAACCTATCGCACGGTATGTTGGCGTTCCAACCAACCACGCCACATAGCTGAACTGAATAACATAATAAGAAAATAGGCTTAGAATGACGTCTGATAACTACGATCTCTGTGTAAGACCTCTGGCAGAACTGCTGGTGCTGGCGGTAGTGTGGGTCCCTGGTGTATTCTCATTGGCAGTAAATTAACCAATGGAGAAGTGCAGGTGGTGGTTCCCGAAAACACCTGTCTCCATAGCAGGTGTGATTGTGTGTGGACAAATACAAAAAGCTAACTGCTTGTGCCAGTAAATTCATGGGCAATGTCCATGATTTTGTTCTTAATATTTAAAAGTGTATCGAGCATTGTGTCTAATTACTAGGGCCACCTATTTTTCGCAAAAATAATTACGCGTAGGCTAGACTTCAATAGCATATGTGCACACTTGCAGCCTTCCTTTGTGTGACGACTGTCTGTAACATGGAAGAACCAAAAAAATTTAGGTTTCTCCGATACTGACCTTCCGTGTTTTGCGGGTAAACAGACAAGACGCATAACAATTCCAATGATACAATCACTAAATAGGCTGTGACATTAAGTGTTTTTGAACGACTACTTGTCCTGACATACTTTCGCGAAAAACAGGAGTAGTGGGTGCAGGGCGATTCCAAAACTTCAGAGCAACAATGACACATTTTGCGATAAATCAACTTAAAATCGTTGTCCCATAATATTAACCTAGCATCACAACTAGCACCACATTAGCATCACATTAACACCACAATAGCACCACAATCAGCACCACATCCTGAGACAGAACCGAAATCTGCACCACATCCTGAGGCAGCACCACATCCAGCACCACAATCAGCACCACAATCGTTCCAAATCCTCCACCTGCTCCTTCTCCTCCTCCACCTCCTCCACAATCGGCTCTTTCTCCTTCTCCGCACTCAACAACCCACTCAGCTCCACCTGCTCCACCCCCACCCCTCCACCATCCACTACCTGAGCTGCATTGTGACTACTTCTGAAATTTATTGGGTCCCTGCTGCGAGATTCTAGGCTCTCTTCTCCAATTATTTACTCTGAAGGCCTGTTACAGTATCACACACCCTCCCCTTTGCTGTCCAGTGATTGCTTAACCACTCCACCAACCCCCTCCCACATACACCCCATCCCAGCGAGGTAGGCTATTATCAGTTCCAAATTTGCTTGTTAGAACTGTCTTGCTAGGTCTGTTTTAGCCATCGGCCACCATCTTAGTTGTAGAGTTGACCACGAGGAGCACTAATGTCTGTTGGTGCCATCGTTGGCTGCTAGGGAGTGTGCAAGCTCGATGAATCGTTTACATTGATTTCTCGCATTGTCTGCCAGGGAGCACGCGAGTCGCTCGCCTGTCACAGCCAATGGTGTTCGATATTATTATCTGTTACTACCAGCTCTGAGATCGGCTGGAAGCTTACGACAATTTTCTGCATACCAAATGCAATGTGTTAGAGCACTATAAAAATCTTTGCCTTCTGGTGATTTTGAACACCGGACCCTCAGATGGCCAGATTATCTAACACTCCAGTTGATTGAGCCACCAAGACATTAGTGAGAGTGATTCTTTTAATCATATATATATAAAAAGAACCAACTGTATGTATAATATTATATTCAAGATGGTTTTCTACTATTTGATAGTGCAAATATTGTTTATGAATAATCATAATTTTTTTAAAGGAAATTTATGGGTTTAAAATAAAATATGTGTTTATTAATTTTTTACAAAGCAAAAATAGCCAGCACTATCTTGAATTTTAGTAAACATAGAACCAATAATTTTATTTTATTTTTAAAATAATAGATTATGTAACCACTCTAAGACTCAAATACAATGCATTGCCTACCTTACAACAGGGAATTTGTTTGTCTTATGCCCTTTCTTACAAGGCCAATTATGCATTCATTAAAGCCATTTTGTAAATGTACACATTATTTCTGAACCGTTCATGCCATAAGGATCAAATCCATAAAATAGACACCATATCCGACATATATCATGGTGGTAAGGGCATTTAATCCCTAAGGTCTTTCTGGGAAGGTCAATTTTGAGTTAAGCCCTTTATATAGTCATAATTTCGGAACCATTGATGCAATGGTCTTCAAATTCATAACATAGACATAATACCCGACATACAACAATATGGTCGGTCATTTTGGCCCTAAACCCTTTCTGGCTAAAGTTTAATTTGAGTTAAGCCCTTATGTAAATATAAACATAATTTGCGAACCATCGAAAGCTATAGTGATCAAATTCATGACATAGGAATCATACCCGATATCCAGCGTAATGGTAATGTCATTTAGGTTCTAAATCCTTTCTGACCAAATCAAACATAACTAAAAACATTTATAAACATTCGTACTTTACTTTCCCATCTATCAAAGCTATACTCATCAAATTTATAACATACACATCAACACCTAGGTAGATAAGAGCAATAGAGTCAATCACACCTACAATAATTTTATAAGCATAGTTACTCATAAAACACCCATATACCAAAGCTATGCACAACCAATTTATAACACACACATCAACATCAAAAACAAACAAGGCTACAAAGGCAAACACAACTTAAAACCTTTTGCAAATATAGTTAAGCATAAAATTATCAAATGCATTCTCAACAAAAACATATTTACGCACATAATATTTATTTCATTTCCGATTTTAACCAAATTTTATTTGGAAGTTGGCTTGGAGCTCGGTTTACTTCATGTAATGGTAATTTCGGATTATGGAGTTCGATTCTCAGTCAGGGCACATAATATTATTTCATTTCTGGTTTTTACCAAATTTTATTTGTGACTTGGGTAGGCGTTAAGCTTACTTAATATAATCGTAAAATTGGATTTGGGTTCGATCCTCAAACAGGGCATGTAATATAATTTAATTTCCGATTTTAACCAAATTTTATTTATGAGTTGGGTAGGTGCTAGGGGTAATTGAAGTAATGTCAATTTAGGATTTGGGTCATTTCTCAGTAAGGTCACTTAATATTATTTCATTTCCGAATTTAACATCATTTTATTCATGAGTTGTATATGTGCTACGGGTCGTTAATGTAATGTTAATTTTGGATTACAGAGATCGATTCTCGGTCAGGGCACGTAATATAATTTTATTTCTGATATTGATCAAAGTTTATTTGTGAATTGGTTAAGTGCTATGCTTACTTAATGTAATGTTAGTATTGTATTTGGGTTAAATCCTCGGTCAGGGCACATATTATTATTTTATTTCCGATTTTAACAAGATTTTATTTTGGAATTGGATACGTGCTAGGCTTACTTAATTTAATGTTTATATAGGATTTGGGTTTGATACTCGGCCAGGGAACGCAATATTATTTCATTTCCGATTTTAACATAATTTTATTTGTGTGTTGCGTATTGGGTAGATGCTAGGGGTAAATAAGGTAATGTTAATTTCAGATTATGGAGTTCGATTCTCGATCAGTGCATGTAATATTATTTCATTTCCGATTTTAACCATATTTTATTTGTTATTTGGGTAGGTGCTAGGCTTGCTTAATGAAATGTTAATATTGGATTTGGGTTTGATTCTCAGTCAGGACATGAAATATTATTTCATTTCCAATTTTAACCAAATTTTATTTGTGAGTTGGGCAGGAGCTAGGGTTAGTTAGTGTAATTTTAATTTTGTACTATGGAGTTCGATTCTCGGTCAGAGCATAAAATATTATTTCGTTTCCAATTTTAACCAAATTTCATTTATGATTTGGGAAGGTGCTATGCTTACTTAATTTAATGAAAATCTCGGATTATCGAGTTCGAATCTTGGTCACAACACTTGTTGTTATTATTTTAATTTTGAAGTTAACAAGAATATATTTTTGCTTGATATCCCTGCTTATAGTAATTAATGTAATGTTATTTTTGATTACCGAGATCGATTCTCAGGGTCTCACTTTATTTTCTAACAATTTCAGATATATACAATTTTATGCATCCACTTACGCTTGCTATCATATTACCTGATTGGTGTCTTCTGCTCAACTGACATGTTATATGTTTGATTTCAACTGTCCGATGTTGAGGATGGTGGATGGGAATATTATTATATGATGTAATCGGATAATTAACATAGTCATGCAAATCCATAAATGCATAAACATACATTAAATTTTTATTAGATATGCACATCTATGCTTGAATAATTAACAATTAAACATTCAGCAAAATAATGTGCCCTCTCAGCAAAACAGCCAGACGTTAACTGCCATATACCTTTTTAGTTGATTCAGCAATTGTAATTAACATTATCATTAGTATGGGTTGAAGATATTACACTTACACTAGGCTACCATTCGCTATACACTTATATAGTATGTAAATTATGTGTAGAGAGACATATGTATGCTCCCGAAGAACGACAGCTCAAGACTGAAGCCTTATCGTGAACATGATGTCCATAGCGCTGTCAAGCGAGAACACTTTCTGCTTTATTCCTGTCAGGTCAACGAACCCTAACAGCAAAAACAATCATATGTGCGGCTTCAAGAGACACCAACACCCATAGATGGTATATTTCCAATGAATTATTGTGATAAAATATTTCATCATGTAATTACAAAACACACCCATACACGCACATACACACATGCACACACTCACACAACTCATATGCACGTACTATAACAGACAATTGCAAGACCCCATACCACAAAACTTTACAAACAAAACTAGATACTTGAAAATATATCACCACGTCATTCAACTCATATGAACAAAGCATGCAAAAACAGACACAATTGTATTATGGAACTACTTCACACTATATTACTAACAACATACCACCCAATTGCAAAACCCCTAACATCAAACTTTACAAGCGCAAATAAATACTTGGAAAATATATCAACATATTCAACACAAATGAACAAATCTCCATTATATGTCTTCCGATACACATTATCACACATATTTAATTAAAAGTATAAATATATACAAAAAATAAAAAATCTTTTCAATACTTCATTTCCTAATGAACTATATAACATAATCTAAAACAAAAATAAGATCCAAATAAATCTTTAATTTCACTCAAATTGTGTTATCCCATACTACATATAGCAATCAAAACATGTTTATTTCATCAAATTCCCATCATCAAAGAATGTTTGTCAAGATCTACTCTTTTTAACTGTTGTTTCGATCCTTCTAGATTACTTAGATCTTATCTGCATAACAAATATTTGCAGAATTAAATATTTTTTTTATCGCACAAGAATCTTAAATGTTGTTTAAATGTAACTATATTTATCTACTTCGAAAAACGTCAAAATTCAAGCATACATACTGACTTAACTTCAAACTAAACACAGTCATGTACAGTTATACTAACATATTCTTTATTTTGACTCCCAATGAGCTAAATAAGTGTATATGAATTACTATGTGCGATATTTGTTTAAACCCACTCATCTTATAAGTTAAATATTAAATAATCCTTTAAAATTATTGTTCTTTTTATCTATCTTTAAATAAAAGACATGTTAACTTACTATGGTGTAATAACACAAATTCTCATTACACAACAAACATCAACATCAAATAATGCAAGTCGATGCATTACCTAACATACCCTCTCATAACCAATGCCATTTAAATCTTTTTATTTATTCTAAGAAGATCGTTTTTTTAATTTCTTACGAATTCTCGCAAACTTTCGATGAATACCATGTTTATTTGTTATCGACACAGCATTACATTTTGAGAAAATTTATAAGATCGTATCGATCATGTTAGGTTAGGCTTGCATCGGAAGAGTTGAGCACACACGTTATCATTTATCAAGAGTAAAATATGTATATACGCATAACAAAAATACATATTTAGCAAGAATATTTAAATATAAGTAGTATATACATAGCGATTGGTAAAGAATGATAAAGATTGGCAAAGTTTGATGAAATATTGGTAAGGATTGATGGACAGATTGGTAAGGGTTGATGCAAAAATTGTTAAAGATTAATGATTGATGGAAAGTTTGTTAAATATTAGTAGAGATTGATGGAAATAATGTTAAAGATTGGTGTGTGTTTTTTATTAGAACTTATTTTTTCGGTCAATTATGAGTTGATTTGGGTTATTTATTTAGAAATATTTTGTGTTGAATTGGGTTATTTTGGATTGTTTTGGGTTAATTTGGATCAAATTGCTTCATTAGGAGCAAGTCTTTGGTGGAGCAGGTTTGCCAATTTTAAAATTTTAGGTTCTCTCTGTGTGTGTGTTGTCGCTGAGCTGTGACAGGTTGGTGTAGAGAGTTGATGAATGCTGTGTGAGAGTTGAATATATAGTGAGACAGTTAATGGAAAGGCTTATTGTTTAGATGTTTGTTGTGTATTGTAATACAAGGTGGATTGTATATAAGTTATGTTTAATATCATACAAACGTTAATCAGAAGTAAGCTTTCATTATGTTAAAATGTGTATTTAGAGTGAAATTAATCATGTTAGATAATCAGTACATAAATACTACTTATAAGTGTTCTTGACTTGCAATGAAGCAATGAGTATGTTCTCAAACCCAAAAATGAATTCCATTCTTGTGTTTTGGTTTTTCATTGGTCGGTAGGTATTTGATTTCAGATCAATACATACATAGTAGTTGCAGTTGGATATTCATTATGCCAATACTTTGGTTAATTTACTTGATACGTGATCTAAAGTAATATCTACTTAACCTGTATGGTCCTTGAATCACAATGTATGCACTACTTATATCTAAATATTCTCGCTAAATACATATTTGTTATGCGAATATACATATTTTACTCTCGATGATTGATAACATGTGTATTTAACTCTCCCGATATAAGGCTAACCTAACATTATCGGTATAATCTTTTAAATTTTCTCAAAACTTTAAGCTTCATAGATAACAATTAAACATAGTGTTCATCGGAAGTTTACAAGAATTCGTTAGACATTCACAAAACATTCTTCCTAGAATAATTATAAAGATTAAAATGTCTTTGGTTATGATACGGTATGTTAGGAAATGCATCGACCTGCATTATGTAATGTTGATGTTTGTTGTGCAATGAGTACTTAGCATTTGTGTTATTACATCATATTAAATTAGCATGTCTTTATAATGAAAAATAGATAAAAATAACAAAAATTGTACAGGATTATTTAATATTCAATGGTTAAGATGAGTGGGTTTAAACAAATATCGCACATAATAATTCATATACATGTATTTAGCTAATTGGGAGTCCAAACAAAGAATTTGTTAGTATAACTGTACATGACTGTGTTTATGTTAAAGTTTTGACTAAGTCAGTATGTATGCTTGAATTTTGAAGTTTTTCGGAGTAGATAAATATAGTTACATTTAATCAACATTTAAGATTCTTGTGTGATGAAAAAATATTTAATTGTGCAAATATTTGTTGTGCAGATAAGATCTAAGTAATCTATAAGGATGGAAACAACAGCTAAAAAGAGTAGATCTTAACAAACATTCTTTGATGATGGGAATTTCATGAAATAAACGTGTTTTGATTGCTATATGTAGTAGGAGAGGGGAGCAATAAGATGCAGTGGGTAATGGTATGCATGCAGATATTACATCATTGTAAAGTGCTAGCGATCAGGAAACATGATGCGATCTAGCGGATGCCCCAGGAAGTTAACTTCAGTTATCGGGTAGTTCGAGAGTATCGTGGTTGTTGAAGTAAGTAGAATTTTTTTTTCTTCAACATTTTCTTTTTAATTTTTGCTATTTCGTCCTTATCAAAATAAACAAATCATTAGTTATATGCCACAGGAAATAAACGGTGTTATTGGCCTGCTTTTAAAGTACTAGTTCAATGTTTTCATTTATAAATACTAACACACAGAATGTCAGTACGGCCCTCGTTTAATAAATGGCGTGTATTGGGGTAATTGTACTCAGCCCTGCATCCGAATACCCTCTCATGCATCCAAATAAACCGTGCGTACGTACCATTGCCCCTAATATTCTATAATGGTAAAATTTATTTCTTTAAATCAGAGACATGATTCCCGAACATAATATGTATTTATTTAATGATATTCATTGACATATTCTCGAAAACATTTTTATGTTGTTTTTAAAGACCCAGATATTTGCATATAATAGCCCATATAAATTTATTTCCACAGGTGGTTCGCAAGCACAAACGCCTCACCTATAAATCAATATGGACAAAGGAGAGTTTAGCAGCAGCTATAGAAGATTTAAGAACTGGAATGAGTATTTAAGCTGCTGGCAAAACTCACGGCATTCATGAAGCAACGCTCCGGAAAAGACTTAAAACAGGACTTTTTGGCGGGCCTAGCATGAGAAGAAAGCAAGTTTTAAGTGTAGAACAAGAAATCAATTGTGTTCTCACCTTCTGAAACTCTGTGAACTGTTTTGTGGCATGACTAGTAGAATCGCTACAAATCACATTTGAATTTACTGAACGAAATGGTATCAACCATACATTTAATGTGACTACTAGGCTAGCAGGGAAAGACTGGGCTCAAGGTTTTCTGAGGCGACACCCAATATTATGTCTGCGAAACCTGAAAAACATCTCTGAGCAGTATTCTTGGTTTAAATAAAGCTGAAGTTGGCATATTTGTTAAGAACCTATCAGATGTGTACGAATAACACAAATTTCCACACAACTGTATATTCAATGTCGACAAGATGGGAATAATAACTCTCTAGAGGCCGCCATCTGTTATTGCTCAAAACTACCTAACACAAGTCGGCAACTAGTCTAGAGAGAGGAAGAAACATCACAATTATGTGTTCTATGAGTGCAACTGGGTTTGGCATTACTCCCATGCTTGTATATCCAGGTGCATGTTATATACTGGCTTAAGATGTGGAGGGCCTTCAAAGAAGTGTGTACAAGATGTCCAAGTCCGAGTGAATAAATGAAGTTATTTTCTGAGTGGCTCCAACATTTTCAACAGCAAATGAATTCATCGGCAGATAATCCTACTCTTCTTCTTTTGGATAACCATTCAAATTCAAGCCAGAAATCATTAGCTGCATACAACTTCTGTAAAATTAATGGAATCATAGTTCTGTTCTTCCCGCCTCACACATCCCATCGGCTTCAACCTTTGGATGTGTCGTTTTACGGTCTCCTAAAAAATGCTTATCACTCTGAGTGTTCACTTTTCATGAGGAATAATCGATACCAAAAAATTTAGAAGGAAGACATCCTACGAATATTTAAATCTGCTTATGAAAAAGTTGCCAGTGTTGGTAAAGCAGTTTCGGGCTTTGAAAAGACTGGAATATTTCTACTGCATTTTTTGTGATGAAAATTTCGCATACAAAGGCTGAAATTACTTCAGCTAGACATTATGACGGACAAGTGAGGACTGAAGACTGCAGCAGTGGGGAAGTGTCTCGGTAGATATGTTTTACCAAGAACCCATTAAAGTAGTGTTTCTACAAATTTTATACAGAAGAAACCAAGTTCTGGGAGTCACGATAATATCCAAAAAGGCTGCATATAAAATGAAGAACTTCGAGTAGCAGCAAATGGAGTTACATTTTTTCAGCAAATATCACCCGTTCCAATATTGAAAGTGTTATATCCACAAGTTAAACAAAGTTCGAGGCTTAAAGAACGTTCTGAATTGTTGACAGCCACTCCCAGAAAGGACATTTTGGAAAATAAGGACGAAAAACGGAAACTAAAGTTTATTAAATGTAGCACACCGATGAAACAAAAAAATCCACCAAAAGAAGAAACGAAAAATTGCAGATCTAAAGGCAGTAAGAAATTTTTAAAAGGAAAAAGAAAAATATTTATTGAGGACAGTTCCCGCTTTTCAGAAGAAAATAACACATCTGAAAAATACTGCTCTGTCAGTGATAGTGATGAACTAAGTGACATATATTGTTTGTTAACGATTAATAAAACAAATTAAGTTTATATTTTTTGCGGCGAGTTTGGCTGGGAGAAAGAACTTTGGTATCGATGTGTTGTTTGTTCAGGCTGGGTTCACTCAGAATGCAGTGCTGTAGTTTCTGCCCACAACTTTACCTGTGAATTCTGTTCAAAAAAGTAAGCCTACAGTAATTAATTTGGAGCAGTTAGCTTTGGCTTAACTTAGGCTATAATTTATCCAATATTCTTTCAAGTGATTTTTGTTTTACAGAAATCAAACAAACAAAGAATGCTTCTGCTGCTGTTTTCATTGTTTCCAAAATAATAGATTCTAAGCTGTTAGATTTCTTAGACAAAAAATGTAACAAGAATTTAACTAAATTTTTAACTCATTATTTTCATGTTTTTTTTTTTAATTTTATAGTGTTTATAACCTTTATTACCTGTCTGAACTCATATCAAATTCTCTAAGTATTGTTTGTGTGTGTGGTGAGTAAGGTATGAATTTAATTCATTTTCTTATTTGTAGTTGCTTTTCTTTACATTTGTTCACGTGCATACTGTTGCCCCAAATGTGCGGGTAATGGCATGCACTACACAATTTCATTAAACAATGAAAATTCTAGAACAGGCTATACTTTGAATACAGCATTCTTAAATATATTTGCTATATATTTGTTATATTAAAAATCAAATTAACAATGGTAATACATTTTACACACATTTGAAATAATGGCGTGCTATTGCCCCACTATCCCCTACAACTAAGATGGCGACCGATGGCTACAGCAGTGCTGTCTAACAAGCAAGTTTGGAACTGAACTCAGCCTCCCTCGCTGGGATGGGGTTTATGGGGGAGGGGGTTGGGGAAGTGGTTAAGCAATCATGGGACAGCAGAGGGTAGGGTGGGTGATAGTGTAGCAGACCTTCAGAATAAAGAACCGGAGGAGAAGAGAGCTTAGAATATCGCAGCAGGGGTCCAATAAATTCCAGAAGTAATCACAATTCAGCTCAGGTAGTGGATGGTGGAGGGGTGGGGATGGAGCAGGTGGAGCTAAGTGGGTTGTTGATTGCGAAGGAGGAGGAGAAAGAACCGATTGTGGTGGAGGAGAGAAGGAGCATGTGGAGCATTTGGAGCGATTGTGGTACTGATTGTGGTGATGGATGTGGTGCTGCCTCAGGATGTGGTGCTGATTGTGATGCTGTCTCAGAATGAGGTGCTGATTGTGGTTCTATTGTGATGCTAGGTTCATCTTATGGGACTACTATTTGAAGTTGACCTATCGCGACACGTGTCGGTGTTGCACTGAAGATTTGGAACCTCCCTGCGCCTACTACTTACAGTTGGCCCTGTTCAGTGGCTGATGCTCCAGTATTACCCCTGGCTAGGTAGAACAGGATTCGGTTGTTTTTAACTTGCTGATTTGTTGTTCTCAAAAATTCGTCGAAGGCGTGGTTAACAAACTGCGATCCAATTGAAAAGGAAGTCAAATGTGCATGTATTTGAAGTCTAGCTTGTCCTCAAATGAATTCGCAAAATTTGCGGGTCCGTACGGACGCTTTCCTTAAGTATATTGCATACCAGATTCACAATTCATTTTCGCAAAAGCTGTTTCACTTTTAGTTTTAGTCAACGTTATCCCAGTGGGTTAAGAGTTCTTTCGATTTAATATATTTTTCCTTCGAGTTTTAAATCTACGATCACAATTTTACTGTTTCCGAACCAAACAAAAACAAATCTACCGACAGCAGTTCAGTAATCCGCGTGTATTCCAAGAAGTAAATAAAATTATATCTGCACAACCCCTTAAATTCTTGCAAAAGCAATTATATGTACTTAGAGTGCCTTAAATTTAATTGAAGGTGATATATTAATTTTTTGTGTTCCATAAGTCTTTGTAATTCTTGTATTGTAACTGCAGCGATAACACGATTGCGAAGTTGATTCATGCCATTTCGATTAAGTTTTAACAGCTCTTAAAGGTTTGTATTGCAGTAATAGACGTGCTTGCAAAATTAACCACTTACTATGATTAATATTGGCACAATTCGCCTAGTATAAATTTAAATAATCTATTTTTTCCGCAACTTTGGTCATAAATAGTTTGAAAGTCATTATGTAGTGAGTTCAGGTCCACGCGATTTTGGGTTTTAGTCCCTGCAAGGTGTTTGCTATAATTGTTGTTTTTAGATACCTGAAGATTATTTTAGGGTATATGTCCTGCTTCCGCACTCCATTTTCTAAGTTTTCTAGAAGCACAAAACTGCCACAGTAAATAAATTACTATTAATAATAATGTCACGCGTTTTCAGGGGAGGGGGGATGAGAAAATTTTGTTTTAGCTTGTTTCAGATAACGTAAGGAATAATTGTTATGCAAAAAAAAAACTGACGAATAAAAAACTACATATCTACTTTGGGCGTGAAAGCTGTGATAAATGGTTTCCTGCCTAAAAAAAAAGGTGTTTAAGTCGACCACCTTTTGTAAATTAATTACGTGCACAGTCTCCATTACAATAGCTTTCCTTGATTTACGTGAGCCACGAACGAATTACACATGTAGTGGGAATCCACAATGTGTTCACATGTTTCTGTTGTATGATGGTCTGAAGTTCATTCGTATTATTGTTATCAAAGCTACAGCGAAAAAAAATCGTAATTTGATATGAGTAGATATTTCTATCACTTTGACGTCTGCACACATTTGCTGGACATTCCGGACGAGATACAAGTGAGTCACCTGTCGCCAGCCTTTTAGAATCACTGGTTTTATTAGTTTTTCTGTTTTGCCACTTACGACCATCCTACTGGTTCACGTGACGTCGGCCACGTCTACTGTACACAAGAATGTTCCTTATTGGCTGGTCATTGGCCAATGGGATGGCAATTTGATTTTACCCCAATCAAGTGTCACTTACAACGTGAAAGAATTTGCATTCAAACGTGTCCTTTCGAGTCGGTATATGCAAGTATTATTTAGTGGTCCAGAAAATCATTATTGCTGGGCTAAAATGTTCTTGTCAGCTTTGGTTGCTTACAAGTATAACAAAGAATCTAAATCCGTGCGTGTTTTGTTTTGAAACAATAATTAAAATATGAAACTGGTGTTGCATGAGCTAAATTCGAGCGTAGTCCTCAAAGGGTTATACGACGACCACTAAAATTCTCTACAGAGAAATGGTGCTGATCTCTATACTTTAATGCACGTGCAGTAGAACTAAAGTATTGCAGATTCCATGAAGTACGCTGCTGCACACGAGTTTAGCGTGGTTGACATCATGGAAGCGAAAGTGCGTGCCATACACATGCAGCTTGTAATTCACAAAACACTGCGCCTATTTATATTGTAGACTTGCACAAATTTTAATAATATAAGTTTTGATACGATTTTGTTCAGTCATTTTTGGGGGGGAATGTATTTAAAAAGAGCATATTAAAAAGGTTTTCGCCAGCATTAATAGTTTTAGCAAAAAATGTTTAACGAACATTGTTAGAAGGATGTTATTACTTCCAATAATTCCTGGCAGTTATGTACGTGTCATCATTGCCCTTAACATTAATTTGCTTCAGGAAGGTTTCCAAAGTCATTTTATATTTAAATGAAAATTGCTGAATTAATAAAACATTTTGGAATATTCGAGATACGGTATGAAATTAAAAACTGTACATAATTAGAGAAACATTAGAGTAATTATTTATCCGTTGTGAATAATTTATGTATATGTCTAACATAGTATTAGAATAACACAGGTATCGAACGCACGCGAAAGGTTGTTTGTTGGTGTTTTTCTTGGTGTTACAGAGATTAAAACGTGTGTTTAATTTGAGGTTCATAGTTTGATTTCAATTAATTCATCGATCAATCACTTCTGTTTCACAGTCTAACCAATGCAATATCTACCAGCGGATGACGCACCCTACCCCGTCACAGCTACAGTCAAATGCATACACCTATGACCACCCCCTTATGGCTCAAAATGTGCTCGTCGGATTTTCAAAATAATAACGTCATTGAACTTGCCACTTAATAACATGTTATGCTAATGGGAAAATGAGTATATTCCCATTTTAATAACCAAAGTTGATATATTTATCTCAGTGATTAATTATATCTCGAAACAAACATAGACGGTATCTTATGAGTACCGTAGTGCCATTTACGAATTTGAAATATTCGATGCATAGGCGGTTCGAAATATCTTTGGGGTGAAAATCCCAGCTGAATAATCCCGTATATAACGTGGTTTTTCAGGTGCTACGGTAGGATGTTTCAAGTAACTTCGTGTACTGAATAAACATGCCAGGGAAAAGAGTCATTGCGTGAGTGAAGAGATTTGGGCGGCTATTAACACAGAGGTCTTTAGAGCCGATGTGTGTGTTCGAGGTGGGAATGGAGCTATGCCGGAATGAAAGGGCGGGGGAAGCGGGAAATCCCCGGGGAGCAGCGGCATCGTGCGGCACGATTCTCACATACAAAAATCCGGAGTGACCCTGCCGGGGATCGAACCCCATTCGCCTAGGTAGGAGGCGAACAGGCTAACTGCTGAGCCACTGCGGCCCGAAAAGAGTTAGACCCTATTGTTTTTAAGAGTTCAAATTCTAGAAATTAAAATTACAGGTGTATTTGTGTTATAAATTTGACGTTCCAATGAATAGATTGCGAAAGATTGTCCACAGGGTAGGCGGGTGAAATAGCTGCTTATTACACGAACTCTATATCTTTCTAACGCCAGCAATAATGGCGTCACTAGGCAGCCAAATATTGGAATGCCTTTCCCCAATCAGCGTCTGGTAGCCTCTCGCCAGCAGGTAGTAGTCCAGCTAATACAGACATTTCCTCAGTATGCAGTAGCCAGTCAGACTCTAGACACGTGCCCAAAGGCTCATTTAGCCTATCAGAGAATGGGTTCACCCACATCAAAGGTACCACTACGCCATGTAATTATCTACTCTGCGGTTTTGGCGTTCGTGATTTATACAATCTTTGAAAACAACTGAGATACGGCCATAACCTCTAAAATGAAATACCTAGAAGATACAAACATGTTTTTTTTTTTTTTTTTTTTTTCGTGTATACAAGAATAAATCGTTTGTAATAAACATTCAGATGCTTGAGAAAATCAAACTGAGTTTCTCGAAGTACTAACATTGCAAAAAAAATTGTATACGTTCTACAGTTTTGCAAGCATTTTTATACTGCTGCAAAAGGCAATTTTAAACTTCATCAATACTTACGATTAATACACAATATTCTCTTAACATTACCTCTATTATCCATTTAACTTTATTTCCGGGAGAAAATGATACATACCGTACAGTAAGTTAAATACGCAAGCAGACGACCTTGCTAAAAAAATAAAAAGCCATGAAAAGCAAAGGTGCCTGTGCCTGTAGTGATGGGCTTGTAATATTACATGATAGAATCACGCATCACGCAGATACAAGCTATTCGATAAGCTTTTATTTACGTGAATGTACTTGTTACGTTTCTTGAAACGAACGTGATCTTCTCATAGAAAAACACAAGTCAAGTTATAGCCTGCGCACGTAAACCTGTTACTTGTAACGTGTAACGTGAGAAATAAAACCATCATGATCCAGATATTTTCTTTCCTTAGGATATATCCCATCCCCTCCTTTCCACGCCGCATCTGTTAAGGCTGTTTTAAACATTAATGGATGTTTCACGAATTAGAAACTATAAACTAAACTAATTCAGTATACCTAAAGGCGATGCTAAAAATGACGGCTGTTGTGGTTTAATGCAGTCTTATATCTGGTGCTGGAACTGTGCTGCAGCGTAGTTGTAATACGAATTTTATGACGAAACTACTAAACGTGTCCCTTATGTGTTCACCTATGAAAAGAAAAAAATACGCCAAACGAGGACGGCATGGTATTGTCGGCGTTTCACGCATGCTATGAATTTTATTACTTAAACTGATCAATGTTAGTGGCAATAGCCAGGTTTTATAAGGAATGGAGTTATTAATTAAAGAAAAAGATTTAATAATAAATTGCTAGTGTGTTTAGAAAAACAACAAACAAAACACTCTCGATTTAATGTCTCACAATAATGGCTATAACTTGCTATTTACAATTAATATATATAGTAGTCCCTCCCCTAACAGAAATTTAATGCAATCAAATAATTAAAATCAGTACCAGTAAACAGTGAATGAAAACATAATATTGAATTATTCTATAAATATATGTTCAAATTTGACAGTTTCAGTATATACAATAAAGTCCGTATCACATGTTCATTCAGTCCCACCTTATTTCAGCCCAGGTTCCACCAGTCTGTAATGTTCTAGACCACTACGAACCACCCCCCCCCCCCCCATCCTCGCTCCAGCAGAGTAGCGCTGTACTGTTCGAGTGCTACACTCTCTAGTCCGTACACACAATTGCACACACTCGTCCGCCGTCGTATCGCTCTCTTACCGACGCCGACGCCCCCGTCCTCTCCGTTGATGTCCTTCGCCGCACAAGACTTTTCCCAATTACGACATTCCAGCCAGATGGCTTCCACAATTACTCCCGGTCCTCCGGCTGCGGCGGTATTCTCAGACCTTTCCAGAACCTTCTTTTCATGCCGCTTTACGCCGAGGAAACTGAATGCCAGAAGTTTCTTGTTCATCCTCACAAGTTGTCGACTCCTTTGTCAGATTGTAATATGATGTATCGATACGATTTTGTTCAATCCATTAAAATGCAATGTGCACAAAGTTGTGTACATTACGCACAGAAAGACAATTTTTTACTAGTAGCACAGAGTGCTTAAGAATACAGAAGTGAAATAGCCGCTAATTCCTTGAACTATAGCCATAAGTGCCAGCAACATGTCTTCACGTCTAGCAGAGATGTTGGATTACCGTTCGCCGATCAGCGCCTTGTAACATTCTCGCCAACCGGCAGCCCAACCAAGACAGACATTTCCTCCGTGTACAGTAGTTAGACTAAAGACCCGCTCCCAGAGACTGGCGTGGTCAATCAGAGAACGAGTTCGCCCACGTAAAAGGAACCGCCACGCCAGTTTTGTGTCTGTGTACTTACCTACTCTGCGCCAGCAGTCTACACTGTGGGGATCAATGCCAATGACCTTAACTTTGTATAAATTATTATTAAACTCTGTTACTATTCTAAGTAATGGATTAGTCACATTACTACAACCTACAAGGCTTACAAAGCATTGATTGTGGTAACAAAACAAGACTTGTGCTGTGTCGACTTTAAGTACAGCATGCATCAAAAAATTTCTTCTTCACGACACCTGAAATAAAAATTCAAAGTGGGTGTGTAAACGTTAAATTGTGGGTGACTAATTGTGGGCTGCGGATAACGTGTGAACCTAAAGTGGCATCTAATAACATCAAAACTTCATAAACTCAGGACTACAAAGTTGACGCCTTAGCGAGCGCGGCACTTGAAGCTTTCTTTTCACTTAAAAATTACTTGAAAGGTAATTATGATACACTACGTTATGATCGCATCTCTGGCCCCTTATACAAATTTAAAACAAAAATATCTGTAAAGGACTTCTATTTTCTTTGACATTTTTGGTATGTACTGGCGAACAAGCAGCCTGTCGAATCAAGTTAGCTGAGGCGTATTTAAGATCAGAAAGGTAACAACAGTTTAAAAGATCGCCGCGTTATATGAACTGCTCTCTATCATTAGTATACCGAGTTGTTTTGTGAAGCATCTGTTGGCCGCCAGGGATGGTCACAGTTCCTGGTAAAATTCTAAGTACGTCGAGTGGCCAGTTGAGGAATTTACGCAAAATATGAGGTAGTTTTGCATTGAAGTATATGTGTTGGTTTTTATTGATTAGCATATAATGCCACGACACACATTGTTCCAACTTGGGACCAGAAACTTGGAAAATCTCGCGAGTGTTTTGACCCGCGGGTGAGAGTTCACAATCTTCTGTATGCACTGACCGATGCCACGTGTTCAGCGGCTGCTGTTTTAACGAAAAGCAATTGTTACTCTGGACTGGGTTTGCGGTGAATTACACAGGCTAACGTAAAATTTGCAGCTACATTTTTTTTTAGCAATAATAGTTTTTTTTATCATGGTTCATATAAATTAATGTGTGTAATAACAATGACAATGACAATAATAACGGTGACAAGATTTTCAACGTGATTTTATCACTTGTGAAAGCTGGCTGAGAAAAGCAAAAAATTTAAATTCCATTGTTTAGGTACGATAATTCATTTGTGTATAGGCTGTTCACTGTAAAGTGAGCACTTTTTAAGGCCCTCCTAACAGGTATTAACCACTTATAAATGTACCTTATTGCAGCCTCAGACATTAAATTTCGAGGGTGGTGGAATGTATTCACTATGTTTATTCGTCATATTGCAATATTTATATTAAAAAGCAGCAGCAAGATGGAAATTTTTTGGAAGGAAAAATTTATAAGCGCCTTAAAAAGTGCTCACTTTACCGTGAACAGCCTATACCTGTTAACTGTTTCGCGTACATCAAGTAGCGAAAAGTTTTGCACAACTACTTGTTAACAGTGAAGTGGAGTACGAAGGAACCCCCTGGTGACAGCGCGTGGAATGCTCACTAGGCGGCATGGCGAGGGGGTAGCGGCGGGGCGGCCTAGGAAAGTCCCACTTACACGACTAGGCTAGCCCCTGCGGGCGCGGATAAAACACTCGCTGCGCACTGCCATTTGAATGACAATTGCCGTCGCGGTGACAGCCGGGCGACCTGTGGCGTACGCGAGCGCGGCGGACAACACTTTGCCGAACACCTGCTGCGGTCAAATCGAGCACAACAAACGTCGTCGTGGCCCCCGGCGAGCTACAGGAGGCATCAGCTCCTGACCTTGCAAACCGCACGCAGAGCAGGCAGTGCCCTCACTCACTCTCCATCTACGCGTCTGGATCATAGACTGAAAAACTACGTATAGGCTGTTCAAGGTAAAGTCGGCATTTCTCAGGCCCTAGTTACTTTTTTCCTTTCAGCCATGTTTTATCCTTTAACACATTGAGGTCTGCACACATTTACTGGCAGTTAAGAAAAATTACAAATAACCTATATCCACTACTACAAGAACACAGGTTCTGTTAGTGTCTGTGTTAGAACTCGCCATTGTCCTTTTGGTCCATCCTGCACCGGACACTACTCTGTACTTTACAGCGTTCATTATTGGCCGGTCATCAACCAATGGAGAGCAGAGGTGGTATTGACCAAATCAAATGTTCTTTATCGTATTAAATAATTTACAATCAATCATGTCCCTTTGAGTGACATTTAAAATAAATTCTATCGTTAGCAATATCATTGTTACTGCGCTGTCGTGTTCTTGTAAGGGCATGTTAAACACTAGCCGAACAAAAACTGCTTATCCATGCGAGTTTTGTTCAGAACAATAAAGACATTTTCAAATTATCTTTTTGCTCGAGCTACATTTGAGCATACTCTACAAAGTGTTAGCCACCTTTTTTAAATAAATATTGCCGTCTAAGTAATAAAAAGAGTGTGTATATTCCACCGCACTCGGAAGTTAACTTCTAAGGCTAAAATAAAATATATTTATCGACTATTATTTCAAATGAGAGGGCTTTCAAAACTGTTCACTTTACACCGAGTAACCTGTAGACCTATCGTCGTCTTCTGCGCATGTACCCAACACTGACCTATCCCAAACCAACACAACTGTCAAACGTCACGTAGTCGACAGTCATGACCGTGTATGTTTACATATCAATTATAAAAAAAAGATACAAACCCTTCTAGGTAGATAAAATACCTTTGCCTTCTTGAATTTAATATAATTGCTATAAAATTGATTACCGGAAGTATACAAACATCTAAAAAGCACGTGATTATATAGATGGCGTCCTAACATTAAATCTTATCCACGTCGTTTGTGATGTTGGCGGGAAAACAGTCCAGATTTGTGACACGATATGTCTTCTGCGCACTTCGGGAGCGCACTTTACTACACTTAACCTTCTACAATCTGTACCAACCTTTCCGTATCATTAACACAGTTGACGGAATACGCATGACAAAACTGTAGTTTCTACCATTTTCCTTCTCACAGCGCACAACGACTGCAGCCCTTGGACATGGCATTTATGAAGTCGTTCAAAATGTCAACAGGACTTGCAAAGGTGGCTTTCGTCTTACGTCGGTAGAGTGATCGTTCAGGTTCCTAGCACCTCAGCTGATGATCAATCTATTAATGCAAACCTGAGAGGAAAAAAATGGGTTTGGCTGTGTTGGGGACACGGCCGTTTGTTTTGCGTGAATACGTCTACGTTGACGCGCTCGGACGCCTTGATGTTTTTTTTTTTTTTACGTTCCCGGAACAGCTTCACTCGATCATATGGGGTTTAAGGGGTATCACTGGATTGCTTTTGAGATGCTCTTTCCAACCGTAAACTATTTCTGTATTTCGACTTGGGTTTTTGACGAGTATAGGCCGAAATTGTGTTAAGTTTTCTTATTTTTAAAAATTAATCTCATAAAATTTCACTATAACCACCCCACACAAATGTATTTATACGCACAATCCATTGACATTGACGAGAGCTGTCGATTGAAACTTAAACTAGCACCGTAGCTTCTCCAAGTCAAAAGTTATACTACGCGGAAGTTATGAGACGCGGCGAAACGAACTAAAAATTGTGGCGCCTCCCCCCCCTCCCGTTTTTTTTCCTCTTGCTATGCACGATGATTCGCAGTCCTCACTCAACCTAACATATATTCTTTGATCTTTGGCAATCGAGTGGTGTAATTTAAACACGTATTCACGTCAAAAAAGTTGGCGAAAGAGCTGTACTCACGAGCTCTCCGCATAGGCAGAAGATTAGTGAATGATTTCATTTTAACTCGCGGGGTCGCGGTGGCTAAGCGGCTAGTCTGCTCGCCTCCCACCATGGCGAACTGGGTTCAATCCCCGGCCGGGTCACCGGATGCCTCTATGTGGGAATCGCGCCATACGATACCGCCTGTCGGCAGGTTTTCTCGGGGATCTCCAGTTTCTCTTATTTTTTCGTTCCGGCGTTGCTCCATAGTCAAGTCACTCATCCTCATCGGCTCTCAAGACCTCGCTGTTAAGAGCCGACCAAATATCTTCCCTCAATCTTAACTCGCACGGCTCTGTTTACGCTCTGCGCAATTACTGAAGAAGTTAAAGGGAAGATAAATAATAAACTATAAAAATTGTTAATTTTACTGATGATTTCTTTGTACATTTCCGAGCCTTTGTATAAATATGATGGTATCCTTTGTAAATTTTATTCTTTGTAACCATACGAAGGCCGTGTTTGTAATACATATAGAAAAACGTCTGCAGGGACCAATAATCACTTGAAATCACGAAGACAAAGATACAAATTGTTATATTAATTGTATCTGTGTGCTAATAAGGCCCTATTTAATAATAACTGAATTTGGGGCGGGGGGAATTGCAATACTTAATTGCAATTAATTTTAACTTCTTAGGAAAGATAGGCTTATGCGATCATGCTGCTGTGTATTACACCTGGCCAATACATCTAGAAACGAGCCGTACAGTCTTTATAGGCCTATTTTGTAGATATTTAATGGAAATAACTGTTTTTCCGTCGCACGTTCATAAAACAATGTATTCTCCGCTCATAAAAATGTTACTGTACAAATGTCTATGTATACAGTTTGCACGCAAAAATTTAAGGGAATTATTAACCGCAGCAATTCTGTAAATCACTAAACTCAATTCTTCCCTGTACGTGAGATTATATTATTTTTACTTAAGTCTGTGCGCTCATTATCTTAAGTTAAAAGAAATTATCTCGAAAGTTAAGTTGATCGTGTGGATAATGGTATGAGGTTATAATGCAATATGGGTGAGTTTGCGTGCTGGTAGATTTTTTTATCCGTGAATAATAAAAAGTATACTATTGAACGTCATCTCTCTATTTTATTTGTCACAACTTACTGTTTTATAGAACAAAAACATTCTCCTCTTCACAATTATTTAAATAGAAATTAAAGCTTTTAATACATAATATTAAAGTATTGCAGATTTTATAATTTTACAAAAGAATTTTTGGCAACAGGATTTCCAAGAATTTTGCTTGCGCAACGAGGTTTCCAAGAAATTTGCTTGTACAGTTATATTAAAAATACAGTGTACGCGACTTAAAGTAAGGTACCTGAAAGAAATGCGTACGGCAGGCAGTCATCCCCTAGTGATGCATCTTTCGACCACTAAATAGGATAGATGATCGACCGCAGATAAGGAAATCAGTCTGTTTTTCAATTGGCAATTTTGGCCGGACAAATAATCACGTAACAGGAATGGAGAAGAGTAGCTCCGATGCGAAAACTGTTTTGATGGATTTACGCAATGTGTGAAGCGGCGAGCAAACAAAAATAAAATTGTTTTGCTCAGATAATTAGGCCGAAGTAGATTGAAGTAGAAATTATTACTTTAAATTATAGCTTTTTAGACTCTTACTAGAGGAAATAGCTTTTATTGTCATGCTTTCAACTTTACACCTAATCAACAAGAACCCTTTATTAAATTATTAAATCCAATTCCTTGGCATTGACATCCCCCTAAAATGGTAGAAATGTAGACAAATTGCGAAGCTGTGCAGGTTCATTATAGGTTAAGTGTAGTATACTACTCCCCTATTACTCCTCAATCGTAAATGTCGGTACTTGGCATATGAAAGTCTTGTATTCAAATGCAGTGTTGATGCGTGCAATGGCCATCATACGTTATGGTCGTTAGCTGGCTTTATCCCTTTCTCTTGAGAACAATCTCAGCACTTCATATAACTGTGTGGAGTGTGAAGGGGGACTCAGTATAGAGAGCATGGTCCCTTACAGACGCCGTCTAGACGACAGGCGAGCGCCTAGTTCAGCAAGAGGCGTGTATCCCCACCACCACCTTCCTCCCGTCATGTAATCCTCTTCTGTCCTGACGGCGACTCTGCACGCGTTGTCTTCCAGACGTACAGCGGCGCCTAGCACCTGGCCTCCAGCCTTACGTTAGAAGTCGTCCATGGTAAAGGAGGTGGTGGGGTGAGGCTTGTCACCTCTGACCCAATATACGGCACTTCAATAGCGCCCCTTCTTTCTCCCGTCTTCCTTTCTCTCCGCGTCATTCAACGGCCAGGTATTATGGGAAAGCATTGGTTGTGGGATGAAAAAGCGGAGGGGAGGAAAAGTAGAGCAATAGAGGCCGGCAAGAAAGGGAGAAGGAACCGGAATAATTTTCGTGGCGATGAAGGAGGAGTGGTGCAGTGGAGGGAGGGATGGCGGAACTGGAAAGGAAGGACGAGGTCGGGGGTTCCGTCCCGCTGCAGGCTGCCGGCACACCGTGCGTGTGAGCCGCGCCTAGCGCGCGATCTCACACTGCGGCCGAGCAGGGAACTAAACCTACCTGCGCACGCAGCTCGTCCCGACTGTCCTGCAGTTGAGCCGCGCGTCATTTTACGTACATTCGCGGGTTAATCGCACTTTTTGAATCGAACCTTTGATTAGTTGTTTCCTTAATATATCGTGTATCACAAGCATTTTATACTTTAACAATTAAAGTGCTTTATTTTCGATTAATTAAAATTTGTATATATATTTTATTTATATATTACGTATTATATTTCATTTATAATCAATATGAATAAAAACAGTGAAAAAATAGGTGTTGGCAATGCCCAGTAAAAATAGTTATTTTACAAAACATTATTAACAGAGAGTGCGCACGAATGCGATGCATTGTCCCTTTGGTGTAATTTTCTAGATTCGGTTAAGCTTTGTTTGCATGAGGCGGAGGAATATCCTGGAAGTAGAACTTTAGCAGCACTTCAGAAAAGTTGGAAGTAACCGTGAATGGACTACGCCTATAATGTTGGCATTTCCCTACAGTATTTTTCCTTTAGGGCCCGTTTATCTTACCGCCGTTTGAAAAAAAAAAAAAAAAAAAAAAGATGTCATAGATTTAATTTCATGTTATATTGACTGTAGGCCTTACAATAAGTTAATTTCATTTTATATATTTGTACTTAACAGTTATATAAACATAATAATAGTCAATCCAATATCACAGTTTCTAAAAGTTTCGTAACAGTCTTAAGTATGCACTCTCAAAACCACCATAAAACTGAATTATGTTTAAATTTTTAATTTATTTACGTATAGTCTATTTTATGTTGCGAACTGTTCAGAAAATTCTATTTTATGGTTTCAGCTATTCGCGTCAACGTCCAATAAGTGAACCGCCTCTGTATAAGTATGATGCAAGTCACCAGAACACAACATTATTTTACAGTATCACATATTGTAGTATCCCGGAATAAAACAAAAGACAAAATATTGAAGCGTTTTGTCAGTGTGAGCGACGTGTAGTATCCATGACACATGTCACGTCTTCACGTCTTTGAAAACAGTTTGTATTCCACAGCTACCAAAATTATAGTTACTAAAATTTCCACTATTTTATATGCTTTCAGTGAGTGCATTTACTTAAAGTTTTGATTGGATTTGTAAAGAAATGTAGAATAATATACATTAAAAACAATGCTGCAGTTTTTCATAAGTGCGTCGTCGTCTATTCTCTGAATATAATATATTACTTAACCGAACGAATTGCAACTTGTGGTACAGGTAGTGTAGAGTCTGCATTTTACGCTATCGTACGTGTAAGCGACCAGTTTCATACATCCAGATATCGCAGACGTCTGCAGTTTCGGCCAGTGGCGCGGTAGTTAAGTTTCATTAGGACTGGCACAGTTTTTTCCACCACTGGTAAATTCCCAGTTAAAACCGTCCTGGACTTTAATAGTTTCTGCCTGTATTTTGCATTAGATTGGAAAATTTGCCTGAAATCATTTAATGTTGAAGCAGTTTATAAAGCACATTTAAATTTTATTATAAAAAAAAAACATTATAAGAACCACAGTGTCTAATATTTTAAAATCATGTCTCAGGCATGGCTTATTTTTTATTATAGCGACTCGATTTTATGTAGGCCTCTTATAATATTTTAGAATACGTATTTGTAAGTAAAGTTATTTTTACTATATTGTACTCTATTAAAACACGGGAATTATCAGGCTTCCTTTTATAAGTACCTACTTGAATAATTATCATAGAATTACGTTCAAAATGTTGGTTTATGATTTTCAAACATAAATCTGTATACGTATAACAAATGTAAGAACAAATAATGGCACGGTAATTTATTTAATTGGTATTAATAATTAAAAGAAAATTTTCATTAAAAACAAATATCTTCAACAAATATTCTAATTTTGTTACACCCCAAGGCACATAATTTGCCGGTAAAAACAAGTACTTTCTGGGGGGGGGGGGGGGAACAATATTTTTGCCAGTGGCATGGAATTTACTGAACATTGGTGGCATTTTTCTAACCCCGCGTTTCATATCCTTTCCTCCGCGCACACACGGCACCCCAGTGCGCTCTTTTTTTATTCTGCTGTGTGTGTCGCATTGTTGTACGTCTTCCAGCCAGGACCACTTCCGTTTCCCTATCGATGCGTTATCCTTCTTTTCCATAACTTGAGCACTGTGTTCCTTCTTTGGGAATATGGAATTTCTCTCAGCCCACGCTGCTAACTTCGGCGAAGCCGGCGACAGACGAATCGTAAGCGAGGGATATTGGTTCTGAAGAGCACGAACAAGGCTTCAGAACTCGCCCTTATGGCCAAAACTGTGCCAGAAGATATTAAAGAAACAACGTGGAAAATATTCTCGATATTGCAATCGCAAAAATGCTTGCATATGCGGTAAGAGGCTACAATGGCTTTCTATTTCTTCCCAGGAATGCACTGGTGGGTCGATTTGGTGTCTTAGAAGAAGAGAGAACGAGAGAGAACGAGAGAGAGAGAGTGTGTAAGAGAGAGATAGAGAGAGAGAGAGAGAGGGGGGGGGGGGAGGGCTCTGTATTACATTTAACATCTTGCCAAATACTGAGAATATTTTCTTAAATTCCCACACCTCAGAAAATATTTTCGTGGTGGAGCACCGACTCTTAGCAGAATATTTGAGCAAGCACATACATAGCTTATGCTTAACAAGTATATATTATTTCTGTGATGATGACAATTGTATTTTTTACACATTTGTACCGCTTGTACGTCCACGGATTTTCTGCGGTAAAAAATTATGTTGTTTGGTAATGCATACGTTTGAATGACTATTGCTTTTTTTTTACGGGCTTGAGTTCAAGGAGACGCCAAGAACCAGACGCGAAACTTCAAAACAATAACTGGCGAGATTCAAGCGGAGAGCCTCGAAGCGTCGTAACCAAATAGCCAGATATAACTACGTCACGCAGCTGGGCTTCTGGTAGGTACTCTTCTTAAGGTCATTTTAAAGATAGATAGAGGAAATTATCAAGATATGTTACTGCACAGAAATAATTCTACAATAAATTTCTTTATGAAATATTTCATGATAATAACGCACTTAATTAGTCGTCAGAAAATGTTTAGATTGGCTGAAAAATGGAATATACCAACCCATAACCGGCTAATTTCATGTTGGAGAATTAAGTATAGCCAAGTTTCAAATTTTTGAAGACCCAGCCAGTAACGCATGTTTTTCTTTACATCGTACTGAAATACACAACAATAGAAGCAGAGTTGTTTGTGAACAATATGAGGAAGGCCGAATATGCGTTGTTCAAATTATAATGCAGAGGTAACCGAGAATCCTTTCAGTGCTACGGGTAATATGGAATCTAAAGTTCGTGCAACTATTTTTGGATAATTTTCTCTTCTGTGGACAAATTTAGAAGTCGTTTGTTTTCGTGATTTTCTTCACAAATATATCTTACCACATAAAAAAAATTACACGCGACTTAATATTGGACATTATTCAGAAAATACTGTGACACGAATATTTTTAAACGTCAAATTAATTATAGGAAATTACATATTTTTTAAAATCATTTAATGCATGGCGTTTATCTTGACTGGTAGACTAATTTTGCCAAGATATGAACGAAATATAGTTTACACCAGAGGTGAAAAACTAGCGAAAGTTTGCCAGAGGAACTAAGTTCGAGGTCCTCAGAGTACAATCAGCAAATTGAAACGCTTAGTCAAGATTTATCATAGGAAACAGTGAAATACACAAATTTCTAAAAGATGACTAAAAGAAAAACAAGTGCAGATTTTAGTGCCCTTAATAGACGAGTCGCTACAAAGTTGATACTATATCGTTATAGAAAATATACGTATCCTATATGTCAAAACTCTCACTTGCTTCTGTATTTTCGGCAACTTATTCACTTCCACTTTGTACATCCGATGCCATCTGTCAGTAAACCTCTGTGCTTGAGCTGAGAAAGCGAGTGATCGCACCATAGCGTAAGCTAGAAATATCTCGAGAGAAAAATGAAATAATCTACCAGAAATGTTTACTGTTATGAACAGTTCTATTTGTTAAATTACTGCCTGGAAATTTAAATAATGAAAAATGATTAAATGCATCACTATATACACAATAAATGTCAAAATCATTATAGCAGTGCAGTTTCGTGTCCAGTGTCACAATTTGAACTACATGATAGTTCAATAATCTCTTATAGCATAAATACCAAAACGAGCATTATAGACGTGTCCATGGTCTTATCAGATGGTTACAATAATTACTCATTTTTTTCTGAATTTCGTTAGGTTCTGCGCAGCGTATATTAAATGTGAGCTACGGTCGTATATCTACGTTGAAGTCTCTGTGGATGACCTTACTGCTGAATCGCGTCTCAAATGTTTATGTATAAACATCTTTATTTATAATATTATCAAATAATAACTTAATAATTTCAAGACATCATTTTTACTAGCCTCCGTGACTAAAAACTGTACGGGTTGTGGTTCCAGGTTTCAGTCCCTGATAATCCGTACGAGTTGAATACTAACTTGTTGAATTCATTATCAAGGTGGGTGCTATGATACATGTACGAACAACATAAAAATAAAATTGTATTTAATTCTATTAGAATATTGAATGCTTGGTAAGTAAACAAAACGAGAGCTTTCGCATTTATGTAAGGTTTGTAAACCTAGAGTATTTTCACAAGAAAAAAAAAATTGAACACTTTTGGTGTTCTGTTCAAATTTTAAGAAAGATTTAGAAAAAAATCCATTCTTTATGCTTAAAAAGTTGTTAGTAAACATTAGGCTATTTTACAAAGCTTCTCTAAATAACCTTTTTACGAGCTACGTCTGGAGTAATATATGTAAATCTGACAGTGGCCCGAGATTGACGGAAAAAATGCATAAACAAAAGTTATATAAAAGGCAGACGATATGTTAGAAAGTGTGTTTCAAGTATTGCTATCAAGTACAGCCAAAGATAGGTAGTTTGGTTATAGGCTGCTTACGGTGAAATGAGCAATTTTGAAAGTCCTGCTTAAGATCTACTTTGTATGTACGTTGTGTATTTCCTCATTATGTAAAATTAAAATTGTCATTGGCCTCAACACTTTATTCATGCATAGATCAGGAGAAAATGTGAAATTATCGGAAAAGAAAACATTTTACAATTCTGGTGATTTTTATACTGTGATCAATTTAAAAAAACAGAAAGCGAAAGAAATAAAATGGTTATCTAACGCCTTTTATTTGACGTTAAGATATAGAACTACTTTCCATCCATCGTTACCATCTTTACTGGGCACATGCCACTCACTGCATCCGTTAAAATATATGAAGTTAGGAGCAGTGAATTTTTTTCTAAGGTTGATTTCAAAAGTGCTCACTTTATCGCGAACAGCTTTTAGCTCAATGGTATTCTGACTGGCTGCTACACAATTTGAGCTATTTTTGAATGGTACATTACAGTTGATTGAATCGTTTATGTCGTAAAAATCATGCGGTAATTATGCATTACCTTCGTTTTTGAGGCACAGATCTATATCGCAATTTAGTTATGGAACATACTTTCAAAAAATTTATTTTTTATTTGACAATAACAGTATTCCCTATATACATTTTGAAAAGAAATTTTCTATTTATTGCACGTAAATTTCTGCTTCCTAAAACCTGTTCTGTAACTGTTGCATCACACTACCCAACAACGCGACAAATCCCAGTCAGATACAGAAACGCCCACAATTTCAGAAAGTGTTTTGCAAGACTTTATTGGCCCACAGGTCGCAGCTGAGCCGGATTATCGTGTTAGACACCCCAGAAACAGTTGCCGCAGTCGAAAAGGACCACGCAATACATATGTATCAAATACGGAAGTGCAGTTCACTCATCCGGAATTGCTTTAAAAGAGCGAAGCGTCTTGGATTCACGTATAGTCCTCAATAACATAATTTTAGAATTCAATATTAAGGAACACAGGCACAGGGACACACTGCAACAATAATTTCGAAATACAATTTCCTTTTCGCCCGTTTTACGCGTGGCACCTCAAATGTTGCCTCATTAGTAATTTTTGCCCCACGTGAAAAAAAAAAAAAAAAAAAAAACGGAAATAACTGAAAACTTACAAACTTCAAAAATTCTATAAAGTGATTCTGTATGTCATGTCAAGCTTCGACTTTTAATGTCTAGTCATGGAGTTTGGTTGCGAAGTGGTGACTGAAATGTATCTTATCTGAAACGGTCCTTTTCCGGATTTCTAAAAAGTGTGCATACTTGCCAACATCCTAATACGACCCCTTTCAGGATAAAAATAGTGAGATACTAAAATCCTGATAGGGCACCTTATAGGATTCCCTTAAACCTGCAGCACCCACCAAAATCATACACGAGAATAGGGTATTTTTCCACTTTCTTAATGCAATGTGCCAAACTTTCGTATCCTTAAAGTGTCCATACAGCAATTTCTGTCACTGTTTTACAGAAAAGCCCTCGTAGGATCCCTTTCAAAATAGTATACTATTAAGATTTTGGTAACGCACTTACTAGCGACCCAAAACCGTGAAATGGATAATTTCCAGATCTTTCCACTGAACATATTGCAGAAAGTATCCTGATATGCCTCACATCCAGATCTGCCTGTCTTTCTGATTTTATAGCTAAAGAATTTCGGAAAAGTGTCCTATCCTGAAAGTGTCTTTCAGGATTTGTTTAAAACTGAGCAATCAAGAAGAGTTCTGATAGGACACCTATCAGGGTAGCATACTTTTCCGGATTTTTTTTGTCCGAAAATAAGGAAGAGTGAGAAATCTGTAAACGGGTCGTATCAGAATGTTGGCAAGTGTGCACACTTGTTAGAAAGGTACCCTCAGATAGAATATTTTTCAGCGTCCACGTTGCGAACATTTGTAAAATAACGTCTATGATATATGGAGTCTGTCTCCCCTCACCATGGAAACCTCTTGTTGGACGTGGCTCGCTGTTCTTCCGAGTGGCGAGTCTGGAAAAAGGGCGAAGGGGCGAAAGGGCACCGTCTTTTGTCCGTTGTCGCGGTGCAGGAACTTGCAGCTAGCGAGTGCGAGGTCGGCGTCGCGAGGTCACGCATCGTCCCATGGGAACTCGCCGGCTCCTCGCCCTGTATCCAGATCGGATTTCAGTTGTTTCACGAGCCCTATCATAGCATCGCCGTGGAGGGAGGGAGGGCAGGGGTTTGGCGGTTTCATTGTTACTGCCCCGGCAACACACACCCTAGCTTGTCGGGTTTAGACGGGGGGATGGGGCACAAACGTGCGGTTTCACACTGACCATGTGTTCAGGGCAGTTTCCCCACAACGCCAGGAAGAAGAGCCTCAGTAACAATTTGTGGCACGAATCAAAACTCGGTGGCTGAAAGGAGAAAGAGGGAGGGAGCTCAATGCAGTGAGCATTGTTACGTCGTGCAAAGCGGGAAGTGAGCGAATTATTGTTAAAGGGTGCGTGTCGACATTTGCTGTTAATACCCCAAGGAGATCAGACGAGTGAGCTGCAGGCTCTTATGACATGTTCTCACAGACTGTTACGCTCTAGTCAGTCTGATTTTATTCACATCATGGCTAACGTAGATCGTAATGCAAGGCAAAAAGTGAAAAAATTATCATTTGCACGGAATGGATCTGAAATACTGCCGAAAATAAAAACACCCGTTCTCATTCACTGTGGCATGGATCACTTTGTTGCTTATATTTATTCACACCTTAATGAAATCGATTTTAATGTACTTACTCTAGTTACATATACATAAATAGTCCTAATTGGTATTCATGTAGTCTACCGATCTAGCTAAGTGGTGTTGTGGTAACATACTGTACTTATATTCGGAAGAAGCTTGTCTTGATTTCTGAGTCGCCCAATTCTATACTTTATTTCCCCTCCCTCCCCCTCTCCCAACCCGAAATAACTCGATGCCGGTTCTAATTGTTTGTGACATTCCATTGCAGATACCTTCCTGACTGTGTGAGCTGCTCGATTTCCTCCCGGTGCGTCTTCAAATATCTAAGCCTAATTGGTGATAAAAAGACAATAAGGGGACAATCTTACCATATTGTGGAATTTGAATTTGTATTTAGCTTAATTTACAAATACTAAAACATTACTTACGCCGTAAATGCTAGTCTACTAATTTAACGTAAAAATGCGTACAAAGGAATCAATGCCATAGAAAGTAGAAAGTTTTGGCTTTATTAAATTGTTTTGAAGCACTTTTGAATCTTGGATTATTAACTCGAATGTAATGTGATTAAATTCCTCCTCGTTCCAAAGATTTGTAAGAATTAAGGCATTTAAGAGTTCTATAATATTTTCTTGCTACAGTTTGAAATTCTTTTAAAATTTGGTTTTTGAAACTGAGCATAAGTTGTATTCATGAGTATTCCTGGGCAACAGTAAGGAACAGCAATATTTAACAATGCCCTAAAAGTACAGAAGAAAATAATTTTAGGTGTGTTTTTAAAATTTAATATTTTTCGGATATAATTTGTACGCTTAATAGGGTAGGAATCCACACATCCTAAAATAAAATAAATACAAGAGCTCAACTTGCAAATTCTTAGCCACAATTATAGAGCTTGTCTAATGAGTCAAATGAATACCACAAAATGCGTTCTCGAAAATAATGACATAGATAAAACTAAAATGCAAACAAGTTTCTCGTGATGGAGAGATTTTACATTGGCAAAAAGTGAGTAACCATTCATTGCCATAAAAATATCAGCAACAAGAACGAATGATCTAAAATGTATGCGGCACCACCACGGTCTATATTGCAGCTGATTAAAATTTGGCTGCGCTTGCAGCATATAACTGTCAGCAGGGGACGTTAGCTCCGCTCCCCATTTAATGTGAATGGTCGCAGGACGAAGTTGAGAGCAGTGCAATAAGTGCGCGTGCGGAGAAAACATCACTGATTAGCTAGCACTCATCGGCGATGCATTCTACAAATGTACGTACATCTGAACAACTTACAGCGTTTGAGAAAGAAAGAATCGTTAGAGGCCAGGAGACAGGGTGGTCGTCCCTTCGAAAAGTCCGCCACCTGGACTGTCGTGACCGAGTTGTGCTACAGTGTTGGGAGTAGTAGGAACACGAGATAACACACAAACACCACGGAATCTCTGGGCGACCCAGAAAACCACCTTAAGGGAGAAAGTTACATCACCGGCCAGGTGGGGACACTCCAGAGACACGCCACAGTATCATTAGTGACCCCTGTTTCCACCGCACTATTGCAAGGCTACTTGCAGAAGAAAACTTTCATTCTTGACGTCCCTTACGCCATCTTACATTGCAATTCCTATAACGGCGACTTCGTTTGCAGTTTGTAGTAATCGGGTGACGGGGTTGACTCATCTTTAATGACAGAGCCTGTTGTCTGGACACGAACGGAATGAAAACAGTACTGGAATCTGGAAGGAACTGGACGAAATCCGGACTTACTGGTTGCTGAGCGACACTACCGCCTGAAATGGTGGTGTCATGTTGTTTTGGGCGCAATCTTCTTTGATCTCGGTCTTCCCAGGTAGTGATCAATGTAACACTAACGGTTCAGCGGTACGCCCAGAAGATTCTGCGGCCTCATGGCACAACTTCAGTAGGTCGATATTGTAAGGATAGCATCAGTCATCTCTATGACTACATTGCTGGACTTTCTTGTCGCATGTATCCAAACAAGTGATGTTGCAAAATATTGTATTAAGAATAATTTCCAGCTGTATAATTTCGCAGTAACACACTGTCAATTTGTCTTGATGTTGCAATTAGTTCCTAGTTTCTTTGTATTCTCACTTCCTGTGCCAAGTTTCGTCCATTCAGATGTATTCATAGGGTCCACATTTTTATGGCAATGTGATTGTGTCGTATTATGTATATTTATACATTTAATTCAATTGTATACTAACATTTGTGAAAAATGCAACACTAAGAATGATACATGTGATTTAAATGAACTTAATACCATATATTAGGTAAATGACAATACACAGTTGATTAAGATTACAGAAATGTACATTATTTTTGTCTTTGAGAATCCAGTATGGTGTAAAGTTCCCTTGTGCTGCAATCAGAACCCCTAAACGTAGTGGCATGGAATCAAAGAGGACCTGGATACGTTCCTGGGGGGAATCTCCCTCTACGTGGTTTGTATGCTAGTCCATGAAGCATCAACAGTGGTTGCTAGAGGACTGTGACGAACAAGTCGCTGACCAATCATATCCCAGACATGTTCGATGGGCTATGTTAGGGGAACATGCAGGTCAGGGAAGCAGTGGTACCCGTCGTTAATTGAAGAACGCTAGCACATTCCTCGCCACATGTGGCCGGACATTATCCTATGGAAATATGTCATGTGGAGTTGCCTGAAGGAGGGGCAGTACCACAGGCTTCAAAACATCCCTGATGTAGCGGTTACTGTTCAGATTGCCCGTAGTACGCAGGAGTCGAGATCGCATGTTGTATCTAATGTCGCCACAAACCACCACACTTGGCGTTTGTCCACTATGCGGCTCCACAATGCAGGCTGCTAGATTGCGGTCACCATGGTAACGTATAACACGTATGCGGCCATCACTGTAAAACAGGTTGAAGCGTGACTCTTCTGAAAACACTACATTTTCCCACTCAGCAAGCCAGCGACCGCATTCACGTACCCATTGCACTCTGAGCCGTTTGTGAGTTATTTACTGTCGAAGCCGATGCAATCGTATGCGTGCCACTAGTCCAGCCCGCTTCAGACGGCGTCGAACCATCGATGTATACAGGTCCAACCCATTGCAGTGCTCTAGTGTCGAGGCAACACTATAGAGGTGGCTCTACTGTCCGTTACGGCCATGTGGACAAGATGGTGGTCATCCCGTGTTGTCACATTGCATGGTCCAGTACCCGCTCGTGGCTGCATACGACACTCTTCTATCCCCTGGTTACACACACGTATGCATCACTGTCGTAGCAGCATGCTCTGTACGAGCTGAAATGTCACGGTATGACAAACCTGTTTCCTGGAGACCGATCATACTGCTCTGCTCGAACTCACTCATGTGCTGAAATGGCGCTCTTTGACGTCGACAAGGCGTACTGGCACTTTCTTTCAATTCGTTTGATAGCTCTTCAAAGACTGTACTTGGCGTAACAGCGACCTTCCCTGTCACACGAGAGAAGGAGCTGCTGGGCCTATGTCTACACTATCTCTCTACAATTGTAATCACTTATTGCTGGTTCACTGTTCTACACGTCCTCCAAGTTTGGATTCATTCCAGACATTCTTTCTGGGTGCTGCAGTTTTCACAACTAGTAGTGTATATAAAATTGATTATTTGGTAGAGACACTGGAATTTCGCTATTTCAAGTGTTGCTAGGATAGATTTTAAACATTTTTGTACTGTGTTGTTACTTTTGTGACTGGGCCACTAGTCTCCTGACAGCCCCGGCAGAATGTGGATTAGTAATGCACACTCATTAGAAGTTAAAATTGAGACACACCGTGTTGGGCGAAATAGCGCTGTGGTCGCCCTGTCGAATGGAATAGTGCCCAATCACACATTACTGGGATGCCGTCAGAACTTACACTGTCTGTCTGAGTAACAGTCGAGCACAGAATGGAGATAAAAAACGATCTCAGCACATTTGATCGTGGCCGGATCGTTGGAGCCAGACGTATGGGGCACTCCATCTCCAACGCAGTGTAGACGCTGGGATTCCCACGGGCCGCCATTACAAGAGTGCACCGTGAGTTCATGAATTCCGGTAAAATCACCACCGCCAAGGACGACAGCCATGGCATACAACGTCTCGATGACAGAAGACGCCGTTGGCTAACTCTGTTGGTAACAGCAGATAGGCTAGGCACAGAGACCCGGATCGCTCGCCAATACAGTGTTGGACTACAACGACCCCAGAAGAGCCATACCAAACAGAATTATCTGCTCGCTCGCAATGGGGTATAGAATCTGCAGTCCCACTAGGGTACCTCTGCACATCACACATCACAGACTTAACGATTGATGTGATCACGGGAACATCGCTATTGGCCCTCGATGCCTGGAAAAAGTACGCCTGGATGGATTAGTTGGGGTACACGTTGGTAAATTCCGATAGCAGTGTAGGAGTACATCGTTAAGTACATGAAGCGATAGATCCTTCGTGTAAACAGGGTGCCGTTCAGGCCGCGATTATGGTTTCCTCGTATTAACACTGTGTGATTGGAGTAAAATGAGTCTCGTGGTGCAAATGCCATCATCTTTTACAAGCGAACGATACAGGGACCTGTTGGCAGGCCACATGCACCCACTTCTGAGTCTACAGCATCCTACAGAATACCTGTACATACAGCAAGGAAATGCACCAGCCCACCACTCCCGAAATGTGACAGAGTGATTGGATAGACACTCTACGAACTTGAGATTGCTTTCCTGACCTACCGAGGTCGCACGACCTCAATCTTATTTAACACATCTGTGATGCTGTCGAGAGAGATATGCGTGCCATGGATCCAGCTCCAACCAATCTCCGTGCATTGTGAGAGGCTGTGTAGCGATCATGCATCAGTATGGCTCCTGGCCACTTCTGGCGCCCCGTGGAGTCGATGCCATGCGACATCGCCGCCATCAGGGCAAAAGGGGGTACACGCTACCCGACAGAGACACCTTTAATTTAGCTACACATGCGTGTACATATAGAAAAAGGCCGAGGAAATCACATTCAACCTTGTACATAGGATAAAGGCTCATCATGGACAAGTTACAGTGACTGGGCGGTGTACAGAAGTGTCAAGTTTAGCCAGAAGAACTCGCGAAATTCGTAGTTCTCTATTTACTGGGAAAAGGTACAAAAATTCTTCACTGGCTAAATGTAACTTTCACTTAATTTTATTTAAGGAGGGTAGGGAAATTCCATTATTTTACAGACTTGCAGACGTATAAGAAATATCATCGTTACGATTAGAACTTGGTAAAATACCCTGATTCCTTCTTTCATTGACCTCTTAACATGCATATAAGCCAGATGGATTTTTTTTTGCTTCATTTCACAAATAACTTCCAGAACTTGGTGAAACATTACAAGAAACACCATTCACTGCTTAAATGACCGAACGGAGTCCAGTAATAAAACGAAATGCTACCTTGTCTTAAAATGCCATGTATTCTTCGTCCTCATGGTTAAAACCATTCATGGCGGAGTAGAATTTCTGCAGTTACAAAACACTTGGATTTAAAGTTACTTGGCCGGAATTCATTAAAGTAGTTTCACTTTATGGAGGAATGGACCGTGTTTGTGAGGCGCAGGGGATCATAAAATGTAGGTCTCTGGGAGATAGACACAACAGGTTGCCAGTTGAATTTCTCGCTCCCCACTTGGCGTGCAGGCCGTCGGGTGGCGACAGGTGCGCCGGCCCCCACCACGGTGTGACAAGTGTATACTCAAGGAAGTGTGGTCCGGATGGGTTGGGGAAGGGCAAGGGGATGGTAGAAACTCGAAGCGATGCGTTGTCCGTCGCCAATTATAAATGAGCGCCTTCCTCAATCGGCGTTCCAACAGGCTTGCCACATGACCCTTCCTGACCCTCGGAGAGAAACAGGTGCGTAACGTCTGCAGTAGGCAGTTCTATACAGGAAACTACGTCTCCGTAAAGTTTGGAGCTGTATTCCACCTATTCATTATTCAGTAAAATTTGAAATATTTATAAGTGTATCTCTAAATCTCGGTTATTATAATAACTCAAGTACGAAGGTACCTACGGGGAAAAAAATCTACATCCCAGATAAAATTTTTAAACGAAACAATTAATAATTACGTGCGTTGGTTGAATAATAACTCAAGTACGAAGGTACCTACGGGGAAAAAAATCTACATCCCAGATAAAATTTTTAAACGAAACAATTAATAATTACGTGCGTTGGTTTTCCTTGAGATTTTTTTTTTCGAAGTTTATGTCAAAGTATATCTGAACATAAACTATATATACACGTTAAAAAAAATTTAACCGTAATTAATAGACAGCGTTAAGGTATAAATGCGCTTGTAAACGACAGAGACAAATTGAGATACAAGCTTTCCAACAGTCACGATAAACTTTCCGTGTATTGTTGTTCGGCAAATTTAATGTTTCAGTAGGGCCATGACTGGTCCCTCTCTTTACTCAACATGAAATTTCTCACAGTTACTCCTACTTTAGAGGACAACCACGTGTTGAACGGCCCTTGGTTTCATTTTGTGAATGTATTTTATCACCTTCTAACTACTGCGTCCAGTTTCAATAAACAGGAATCTTCCCTCTCGTAAACTTCCGGAAATGATTTTACAAAGCAGTAGTTCGGACACATGTAATCAAGGTATCCTTAGGCGGTATAATCTTGCAAACCAGTTCAGTGAATAATTTTATTTACAGTATTTGCTCCTTTTGTTCAAATTCTGTATGATAATAACTGAGAAATTTGTGTTAATCATCACTTTCACACATACTGCAGCATCAAGGTTATAAGTAATTCCGTCCAACTCTGGACTGTTCTACAACGGGAAATTGCGGACCTTTATACCAATCAGTGCAAAATGTTGCTATGTCAGGCTGAGTAAGTGTTAGGTACCTGTGATTGCTGATGTTATTGTATTGATATTTTGCAGTTAAATATCTAGTAGTCTCGTATGTTTAAATTGGGTAGAAGTTTATGATGTGTGGTGTAGTTGTATCAAGTACATGCATGGTCAGCATTGCAAATAGTATTTACGAGCCATTTTTTTATATACATATTTTTATTCCTGAGGTTAAAAGGGCTATATATATTTTTGATATAAATGTTTTATTGTATATAATATACACACATATACACACACACACACACACACACACACGCATTATATTATATATATATATATATATTATATATATATATATATTATATGCGTGTGCGTGTGTGTGTAGGTGCGAGTATATTATAAAGCAAAGGTTTCTCAGCATCTGGTCCGTCAGTTAAAATATATAACCTTTAATAGTGTTGTAGTAATATTAGTTGCCTACTTTTCATAGAAAGTTATCGATTTGTGTATTTATTGGTTGTAATTATTAATTGTGATTATGTTTGCCAGCCTTCTGCTCTCGTGAAATATATAATAATATGTGATTCAGTTTGCCAGCCTTCAGCTAGGTTTAGAAGTTATACCTAACTAGTCATTTTGTTTAGCCAGATACTTCGCCCCTTTCTTGGCCAACGTAAAAAGGTTAAGCACTTAGCAAATGGTTCTTGCACTATGTCTAACAGTGGCTTAGCCGTGTGCGAGGAATTATACTCCTGCAAAAGAAGTACGATGCAACTTTTTTTTGTAAAACTATTACATGTGAATTATAAATAAATGAATACAGTTGTTTATACTGCTGTTCACGATCAAATAACCACTTTATAAAGCCTTGCTTAAGATCTACTTGTATACACGTTGTGTATTCTTCCACCTTATGTAAAATTAACATTGCCACGGGTCTCATCACTTTACTCATGCGTCTTTCAAGTAAAACTGTTGAATATTATTACTAAATTAAATTTTTTTACAAATTGACACATTTTTACATTTTGACGCATAAAATACTGTAAGCGAAATAGATGATTTAAGTTATCGCAAATGGTTACCTGACAATTTTTATTCGCCGTTAAGATATGTAACTACTTTCCTTCCATCGTTACCAACCTTAGTGGGTGCATGTCACTCAGTGCGTTAAAATATATGCACGCAGGAGCAGTGACTTTTTTTTCTAAGGTTGATTTCAAAGTGCTCACTTTACCGTGAACAATTCTATACGAATATTTACTTTAGTAGCTGTTCCTGTGCTACCGCCTTACTACCCTGGGCTAGGTGGTTTGATGTGCAGGTAGGTACTTGTGGTGAAGCAGCGAGGTAGACTGAGGTGCGACGGCTCAGTACTCACGAAGAAAGTAATGTCTAAGAATGTTATCTGCAGGAGAAAAGTGAGGTGCAGCTAAAACAACACGAAGGCAATCTCCTATTAACAGCATTTTACTCGTTTTAGGAATATAAGAGACGGAATTGTTACAAACGCCCCATCGCTAGGGCCACATCTTTTCGCGAATAGATTCCACGACTAGTTGTACCTACTGCAAAACACGTTAGTTATGAACCCATTTCGTGGTTAAATGATTTCAACTCTCATGCTTCTTAGTTGTCTGCCAGCCAGACACGGACGTTCAGCCAGAGTATATTAGCAAAACGAAGTTGAAGTTTAGCCTGAGCAAAAATCTTTTCGCGAAAAACAGGTGTGTCTACCCGTCGCCTATACGATTGAGTAAGAGTTATCTTTATTTTGTGTCTCATCTCTCTCTCTCTCTATCTATCTATCTCTCTCTCTCTTTCATACACACACCGCACTGAATTGGCAATAATTCTCCGTCTTGCTAGGCGAGATGCAACTATGGAATTAACAAAAATGGGCAACCGTGGAGTTTGCTTCCTTTCGCGTGAGTGTACTTATTTACTAATTGCCTGCGCAATATTCTGGAACGGTACATGTATCTGATTGGCTAATGCATGTTACGAAATCTTTCCTATAGATTGGACTACCGGCTGGCAAGTGAGGTACCGAGCGCTGAGTGGCTAACGGCGCTCCGATATGTTGATGACCAGGGTCGCCATTTTGCTGGCGCGTGTGACTGGAGTTCACTTTACAAGTGGTTGTTCCACTTCTGTACTCGTAAATATTGTGTGCTGAGGACAGGCGTACCGCGATTTGAGAAGAAGAATGGGCGAGGTTTGATGAAGATACAGGGGGTATGAAGTCGGTGTGTAGCAGTGGCGGAAGGATGGCAGAGGGTAGTGAATAAAGCAGGAGTGATTCATGCATGATGAGCAGTGCCACCGCGATGTACGCAGTTGTGTGGTGGCAATGTATGTTCGCCGTCTTCTCCTCATACCAGCTGTCCTTCAGTTTTTACCAGGGAAGAGCGTCATCTTCCCTGCACGCTCAAGAAAGTTAACTTGGTCGGGTAAAATCAGTGCATATTTGTGTACTGTTGTAAAATGCTTATGTGGTTGTACAGAGCGACAAACAGGAATATTTCCTTCTTCCATGCAGTGTCATGGCGATACTTTCAACGTACTGTACTCGCGCATCTCCTCGAAACTCTGGTGGAAAAAAAGGGTAGTTTTCTGCCTAGGAAATTATCTCATTCAGATCCCGTATACAAAGTTATGCACACAGCGCCCAAGATTATTTTTGGTTGGTAGGAACTATGAGTGGTTCTTATTTCTATAGCCGAATACAAAGCCTACAAATAATTGTGATAACGAATAATAGCTGTGTCACATTTAGTACAGTATACATAAAAAAATCTTACTTGCAACACCGGAAACCGTAAATTAAAATGGGCCAGAACGGATTAACCCATTTAGTCATCGCGTCCACAATCGTGGGCACGTTGCGTGTGAGAGATACTTATGGCCGGTATTGTACACACGAAGCCATAGTTGCCCAACACATTGAGAGTCTTCCTTATGACTAACCTGGATTGGGGACTTCTCTACATCTGTTTGACATGAGTGGTTTTTGCCAACATAACCGATTACGTAGTACGTTGTCCACTGGCTGCGAGGGAAAACGCTACAGCACAAGTACAGCGCATACAAAAAATTACGTGGCTGCAGTACTCCCAGGAATTAATGTGCGACCGAATGGTTTAAGAACGGAGTTATGGCTACTTTCATGATGGATCCCATTCGAACGGTCGCATTACCACCTGCACAAGTTCGCGAACCGTACTTGTGGCTTACAAATAGTCGAGGGGCCTTATGTTGAGACGACGGACGAGTAGCACGTCATGCAATTTAATATGCGGCGCGGAGTAACGCAATGCGTCTGTCGACACACAATTTTCTCGCGACGGCACTGAATGCATGGCTCGTTGATTCAACTTGCTATCCGATGGTTCGGATTGCGACATTTATGACGTTTTAAATAAAATTGTCGTTGTGAATCAAGAGAATGGCGCGTGAACAATCGCACAAGGCACAATTACAATGACTTTGGGTTTTCACACATTATTAGTTTTTACGCCACTTAAAAAATAGCAAACCTTAAGCAGAAATTAGTAACTGATTAAAAAGTATCTCAACAGTGCTCATCCAATATATGGAGAATGGAGGATATACCACTGATATAGGTCATTAATTAAAGTGACTTTGCGGTTATCGAAGAGGGGATGGACGTAATAAGGTATTACAGATATGTTTGAAATGTGAAGAAGCCTTCATGCATGTAATACCCTATTACAGGAAAACTAATTGAAGATTTTTGGAGGCGGGGGAGGGGGGGGGGACGGTTCCGGGTAAGTCAGAAAGTTAGCGCGGAATAATCTGGGACGATCTCACTAAACTGTCGATCGACGTAAACCGCCCTGTCAGTTTTCAGCCGTAGTTAAGTTACGCATCATCTGTAACCATCTACTTTTATCCGTAGGCTGTACCTCAGCTATAATGGGATTTTAATCACAGTACTCAGTGGAAAAACCATTCTTGTGCGCACTAAAAAAAAAAGGTTGTGTGCAATTTTCTTCGCATAAATCAGTTGTTTTTTTTTGGGGGGGGGGGGGGTCTGAGGGAAATGAGAAGGGAAGTAGAATGAAAAGGCAATAAAGTAATTATCCACAAAAATGTTATTTTACACCTGATAGTTTTTGTTCATACTCTCGTAGTTTGAAAGTGGAATTAACTAAGTAATGATCGACTCGACGGCGACTCCACTGTAGCAACGTTGGTAGGTAAGTTGGGTTTGTCTTGAGGACAGCAAGGTCATTAGAGACGGAGCTGCTGAGAGATGCCAGAAAGGGTCACTAACCGGCCATGGTCTGTTGTAAGGAACTATCCCAGCATTCACCCAAAGTGCTTTCAGAAAACTGTGAAAACAGAAATCAGGATGGTCGGACCGGGAATCTAACCCGGGTCCTCCCGAATGCGCGTCCAATGTAATACTACGTCGTCACCTCGCTCGGCGCAACATTGGTATAGCGACAATAGTTTAGGGCTAGAATGCCGCATTCAGTTAATACTGTTGCAGACGTCTTAGACGTGCCGAGTAGTGATTATCCAATTTCTTGTCAGTTTATAGCGAAACGTTACAAATTCTTGTGCGGTGTGATGCCAATTCTTCGAACAAAAGCGGCTTGGTGAAGTTGCGCGACCTTGAATAATATCATGACTGAGGAAACATACGTGATATTTTTTTCTTAATGCCTAGGCATCAACTTAAAAACACTTTGTTAATGGAAGCCAAAAAACGTAAATTTACTATTATTGACAAAAATGAAATAAATGTCCCAGATAGACTACCCTCTTGCCCTCGGTAGAAAACTGAAAACTACGTGTTATTTTGGGCCAAAAGCATGTGAATTTGAGGGCTTTGTCTCTGAACACAAATTATGAGCAGCATCGCCTTTGGGTCACTTTGTCCGCGAGAAAAATATTGAATTTTGTGTGCTGGTATTATTGAAGCGGACAAATGTTCTCCAACTTGAATTGAAATTATAAGTATCTGCAATTAAAATTTATAAATTAATATTAAAAATTTAATTTTATTATAATTTGTAAAACTAATTAATAATATATGTTAAGTTTGTAGGCCTATGAACTCCCTTGTATCCGTATTTTCTCAAAAGAGATACAAAATTAATAAATCACACTTCTGATGATACGTGCGAGTTCGTTTACCGACATAACATTAGCAGCTTAAAAACAAGGCGTATTTAAAACTAAGTGTTGAGGCATGCCTTCCCAGCTGCATTAGGAATTTTTCTTCCCGAATTGTGTTCCTTCACTCTCTAGGCCAATGCCGGTCGTAGTTCGGTAATACCACTAGCACCAATTACTCATGAGATTAGAATTCTGATTTCCATCTGAGTTAAGATGAAAAAGCGTAAAGGACGGCGCGAAACTGACCACACGGTCGAATGAGCGGAGTCATTTTCAACTCAGGCCCACGACCTCTGTGCTTCAGGTGGCGCCTCAGTCGTCACGAGGCTGGGTCAACCCCGTCCCAGCCGACATGACATGACGTCAGAAACAACTCAAGGGGTGGTCCTTAGAATCAAACCCGGGCTCCCTCAAGTGAGAGGGAGCGGCGACAATCACTACACCTTGGAGGACGACTTTCATGCTGTAATGAATCTAGACAAGTAGGTTGTAGAAAATTATTGACCTGTTCGGCCCCGAATTAATTTATGGTCTCAAGTGTTGCAGTCGTGAAATATTTTAGTGTACTCTGTACTTGTGTTTCTCACAACCAGTGACCAATGGGCTGCGTGTTCAGTGTCATCAGTATTAACAATTTATAAATGAGAGAGGTGCATAAGCTACGGAAAATACAAATTATCATGGAGCTATATGTTAAACTAAGAGAGTGTATGCTGGTTTGACTTATGCAATTGACCGACGGCTTGTGTGGCACATCCGAATGACGCTGTATGCCGATAATAATTGTTCAGCAGTTTAATAACCAATCTCGAGTAAAGCACACTGTAAAAAAAATTCTGGTAAACTTCCTAAACTGTATTCGAAGTTTTTAACCTATACAATGTATGGCAATATTACCATGCATCGAACTGCAAATGTAGGAACGTTTAGTATCACTGTTATAGAAAGTTGAGAACTTTTTTACGCATTTGACTGTTTCTTGAGTAAAGTTAGGAACGCTACCATGGACGTATGTGACATAACTTTACCATATGCGCTTCCCCGCTGTACATATACACTGATGTGGTAAATTTGCAAATAATTTTTTAGAGTGCAGTCAAACATGTAAATTACACCATATAGTTGCCAGTAGCCAGTGACTTCACAGTGCGACCAAATGACCACAGCACATCGAAGTCTAGCACGCTACCACACATTCTGCATGTGTCTCAACATCATTGGTCGAGCTATGTCGGGTTGAATACGCGTGCGGATGACTGCTTTGGCAGTTTCGGCGCGTCTGGGCGGTTGGTGCAGACCGCGGTCAGTTCGGTGACCCGGAGCTAAGGGAGTGGTCCCGAGCATATCGCCACCTGTCTATGCTAATTCCTCGTCGTCATGGCTACCGCATATGTTGTCCGCGGTCGGTTGGCCGTGGCCCCCATACTTGGCTGCTGCGAGGTACCACTTACCACTACTAGCCTCTCGCATCGTGTTTGTGTGCGTGATCTTTGTTAGACCCATGTGTAGGGACACCCGCATTTCGCGAAAAGATTTCACGACCAGTTGTATTTCATAACACTTTATCTCAGATCCACTTTTGTGATCGGGTGATCTAGGTGTTATGCGTCTTAGGTGCATGCCCACGAATCAGAGGCGTACAGTTTTGGAGTACATTAATTCTGATTGGCCAGTCGACTAAGAAAATATCTTCTTCCAGACATGCGTCGCCAATAATCAAAAGGAAACTGCTGGTACGCACGTAGGGCATTGAAATCTAGCATGTGCAGAAATATATGTTTGCGAAATTCGGGTGTCCCTACCCATGTGACACTATGGATGTTTCCTTGAGAGATTCCATGCAAGCTTGTATGGACGCTGGTATAGATTTTTCAATGGCAGGTTTAGCCGACTGCTGAACGTTTTCATTATTGGTCGTGTGCAATTTTCGGTGGATGGTTTCCTACAAGGTTGACATTTTAATCAGAGAAAAGGTGGTAAAAATGAAAGTGGTAATTTTGTTTAATTTGTTTTGATAATCAGCGATAAGACCACCAAACCAAATACAGTAAATAGTAAATAAAAAAATTTGCGAAAATTTTTCCAGTTGAAGTAAAATCAAAACATACGCACTCGTGTTAACGTGTGCACCAATCAGCAAATATCGAGTGACAGGTTATTACATAGAGTTCCATAGACACGTCCATACATGCTTGCATGTAGACTCAGATATCAGTAGAGCCCGTGATTTTTCGCATAAAAATCGGGGCACATAGTATACTTCAATACTACACATACACATCGGCTGTTGTATACTTCCATTGGCTGCTGGTCTCGTTTCCGCTCTTTACCGAGCCACTCAGGATTTTGTAACTCCGACGCTGAACCTTCGTGATTCGTACGCTAGCAGTTAGCACGAACCAGAACATTTTTTCAGCCAATCAAAAGAGGTGAACGACCCCACTGTACTTTGAACTATATCTTGCCTCGAAATCTCTTCGTGAAATATCGCTGCCCCTAGATATCAGGTCTCATTAGAAGCTTCTGCTAGAGCTTGTGCGGAACACAGCATCCTGGCACAGATGCTTGGCCGGTCAGTTCAGCGTTCAGTTGTTATGACTTGGCGAGTTTTTCCTTACTGTCCATCGCACGTCGTACCCGCGCTGTGAACATAGCTCCGCACACAATGGTGCGGGATGTATTGCGGTATGACATAGGCCTATACAACCACGCATGAAGGTGCACTGACTAGCGGAGTACTGTCACTTCATACGCGCGGTAGTACTGCGGTACGATTTGCCGCGGCGATTCTAACGCCGCTTGCGCGGTCGACCGAGAGTGAGTGAACAAATTTGGGTGGTTCTTAACATACAGGTTTTGCGAGCCCGATAAGGGTGAAGTGAGGTGAGTATGGAGTAATGCCGGAGTGAAAGGGCGGGGTAAACGGGAGATCCCCGAGAAAACCGGTGACCAGCGGTGTCGTCCGGCACGATTCCCACGTGCGAAAACCCAGGACCGTCCCGGCCGGAAATCGAATTGTTTCGCCTAGGTGGGAGGCGAGTTGTCTAACCACTTAAACACTGCGGCCCTGTTGACCGAGAGTCCCCCGCCTCTTTCTATGACTAACAATAGTTATATACAAGAAGTTCTGTTACTGCTGGCAGTGACTGAGGACGAAAATATGATTTAAAATTAAATACTATCAATTCTATTATCTCTTGATATTAAAAAATAAATCGAGTGAAATTTATAGGTTGCATTAAATATTGAAGTTATATATCCTACCAAAAAAATGTGCTTACTAAAATCATGCTTCACACCAGTATTGTCAAAGATTCGCTGTTTTCTGGTAGATTTGTATCTTTAAATTCATGTTGATTGTTCGTATTTCGCTATTATATATATATATATATATATATATATAAATATATATATATATATATTATATATATATATGTTGTAGCGACTTCGCCTGCAGACTTGGCGTGTGTATGTACACGAGCGGTGAAATACGATACTTGTTATAAAAATAAACATCATCATATTGCTACGCACATTCTAAGTTTGATGTATGCAGAACAAGAAGGACACAATTTTTGTCCATCTTATTCAAATAGTCGAAACTTTTTACAAAACATTGACTTACAGTTTCCGGTCAACTTATATCACCGTAGATTCGTTTGTCGGCGTTTCTGTTAAAATGCATGGAGTTAGAAACATTGGTTTGTTTCAGAGTTTGATTGCTTAAATGGTAAGCCTTCGTTTAGCAATCTAAACATAAATTTTATTAAATGATGTATTGCAGTTTTAATTCTAATCTGTGGGAAACCACTGATTCGCAGTGAAACTCAACTACTCAAATCAGTGAAAATGGCTCCATTTAAAATAAGTGGAAGGCCTCTGATTGTTTCAGTGAAAAAAATTTCACTGATATAATTAGGTGGAATTATTTCACCGATTGAATAAATCACGGTCGACTGCAGTGACGTATTAAATATTGTTTTTATTGAATGTAGCCGAATAATTACGCTAAATAAACATATTTGCGATAGTTTACTATTTATATTGCGCAATTTACTGTAATTAAAAAAAAGTAAAAAATATTCGGAGGTGGCCGGGATTGAATTCGCACACCTTTTCCTCTTCGATTTTAGGCCATTACCTTGCAATTTTTTCGTCGTCGTTGTTTTAATTGTATTGAAGTGAGGTTGTCGAGCTCAAGTTAAATTGACTTGCTGATAAATTCCTAGTGTGACAAGCGAATTGAAAATATGCTGTGGATGGACCGGGGCATGACCCCACGGTCCTCGACTACAAGTCGGCTACCCGACCCCTGAGCTATGGGGAGAGCGTTTCTATCTGCGCTATCACGCAAAGTTGAAATAATGAGAGAAAAATACATGGCTTCTAGTTCCGCCACGGAATCGAATTGTTTGTTCTTACTTTTTTTTTTTTTTTTTTTTGTTTAGAAACTATTTTGAATTGGTTTTATTAGTTTATTTGTGGTTATTTCATTTGATACACGTTATTTAACGGTCATTTTTAAACGTTGTTTGACGGCCATTTTTACACACCGTTTAACTGATTCATCAGTTTAAAATAACCCACTGAGTGAACAGTGGAAAAAATGACTGATGAAAATGTCACTGAATCAATAAGTGAAGTAAATGTGGCATTTTTTCACTAATTCGTCAGTTAAATTCACTGAAGTGACTGTTGAATCAGTCAGATACTTTTCACTGATTGAAGCAGTGGAATAATCATTGATTCAGATTTAGAGTGTGGGTGGGGTTTAGAGAATACTAAGGAGACGTAATAAAGAAGACGGAAATATCTAGCGACGGTAGGAAACTAATAGTCATTAAGAAATACGTGGATGAGCATGTGAAAAAAAATATCAAAGGCTCATGGATGCTCTCAACGTGATATTACGGGACAAAATATCACCAATAGAACGGAAGAGAGTTTCTGCAAGGCGATGATCAAAGTTTAGTTTTATAATATCGATTATAATTATTTTGAAAACATTCTGAATAACTAAAACCAGCCTAGAAGAAATGGAAATAGAAATATTTTTAAAAGTAAATAGTGAAAAATGGAAGGATAAAATGAATAGTTAGAATTAACCGAGGAAAAATCGAATAAAAAAAAAAATCAGCGTAGTCTGGACACATTAAAATATTGGTAGCAACAAGAAGATAGCAGGGAAGTCAATGGAACAGTAGCTTTGAGATAAAAGAAGACGTAGTTCGAGACCAGTATGGATTAACGGAATTAAAAAAAATCGTCTAATTTAGTGGAAGATGCTTCCTGAAGGATGGAAATTGAAGGTAATGGAGGGAAATATTAGCCAATGGAAGACCAAAGTAATGGCTATGAAAATAAAGAAGTAGTAATTTACCAAGTCAGCCATCAGTGAGATATCGCCATACTTGTCACTTAGTTTATAGTTTGACTTCTCTGTTACAGTTCACAGTTACGTGAGAACATTTAAAAGCCAGGTTTTGTTGGCTGTGGTGCAACTTCTCCCCCCCCCCCATGGAAAAGTTAACAAAGCCGCTGTGGTCTTAATGGTAACCACACACGCATAGTTCTCTGAAGGTGAAGAGGGGGAGGGGCAATAGAGCACGAGTGCTGCCTCCGCCTGAGCGATCCACTTAATGTGGCACTGGTGAGGGCGCGCACAGTGGGGTGGCTTGGCTTCAGTGGTACAAGGGGGTGCAGAGGACGAGGGGTGGCTATCACCCCCCTCCCTGCCTTCCGTGTTTACGTATCAGATCTGATTAGCGCCGGCCGATTCGGGATCACAACCCAGCCGGAACACGCCTGCAATCAAAGCGCGCACCTGGCCTTCCTCCAGCCCTTGCCCTAGCGCAGCCAACCTGAAAAAAAAAGTATCCGCAACGCCTGGCCAATAAAAAAAAATACATTAATAATATCAGCTTTTTAACGTTATTTTTATTTTCACTGGAAAATTCGACTAACATCTTTAAAGGCAACGTCATTATCGTATGCCGGACGGGCAATTATTTATTATTATTGCGACGAATTTACTACAAAATTACGCCGGGTGTTGAATATGTTATTATAAACTCCGGAATATATTCGGCTTCATTTTATAAAATGCTGCAAAGTAAGTAAGTCCTTGGCCTATACTGTACATGAAAAGAAATCGAATTTATTACGATGAATGACTTAGTGTTAATGATACTAGTGGACACTTCTAGAACACCGTAGTTTTGTAATTCACTTCTTCCAGTACAATACAGTAAAAAAAACTTTCTCAACTGGTTCCTTTGTGAAAGGCAGTGTATATAATTATAAAATTTGTACAATTTCCTTATGCTGCCACATACCTTGAACTAAAACATAGTTTACTTAAGGGGTTTGAAACCGCTTTGTTGCCAATCTTCTTCTGTACTCAATTTATGGATATTTTCTTCGTCTTTAGGTAATTTAAAAAATACCAGACAGTTAATACTTTCAAGGAAGACTGAAGAATTCTTGTTTTCACGTGTGTATAGTAAATTAATACTATAAATTAAAGCTTGTACCCGAGGGTGGAGTGTCATTCAAGAAATTGACAATACTTAAGTTGGGCATTCCACAACTAAAGGTCGTTATGAAAATTAAATCCCGAAATAGAGAAACAAAGAAATTAAACCTAATAGGAAAATGAGAAACCTGAGTATTGTGTCGGGAGAAAAAAATACCTCTGAACACTAAAAAGGCTTCATAAAATTTATTTAAGTAAACCTTTAATTTAAAAATTATTTATCGTAAAAAATGCATTAGCAACTGAATATGTGAAGGCACAACTAAATTAACTGAGACTGATTAAAGCAGAACAGTAGTTGAAATATAACCACAGCATGGCTGGATTTATTGGGTACTTTAAATTGCTTCTAATCCGTATGAATAGAGTAGACATGGGATAAGGAAGAATAATTAGCCTAATAAATGCGATCTTTTCTACAGCAGCGATACTTGTACTGGTGGGTTTAAGGGAACCGCCTACCGACTGGCAGCTGCGAAGTTTTAATGGGAAATCCCACGTTAATGAAATTTCGCCTCAGTGCGTTAATTTTGAAGATAGGCGTCTCAAAAAATATGTATTGTTCACAATTTTTTTAGAAGATCCCTAAGAGTGTATATTTTCAATATATATTATTAAGCAGTATGTACTTTTCTGTAAAACATAAATTTAAAAAATTCCTTGCAAACGGGAAACATCTCCGCTTTAGGGAACGTCTAACAAATTCGTGAAGAATACATCTTGTTTGGAACGCCTATCTTTATAATTAACTAACTTAGGCGAAATTTCCTAAACATAGAATTTCCTATTTAAATTTCGCAGCGGCCAGCTGGTAGGCTTAAGTAGAGTTCAACTCAGTGTTGATTTAACTCTGATAAGCCCCTCCCCTCCTTTAAACCCCTTATGCATCGAACCAAATATAATAAAATTCGAACATATTTTCCCGTAGCTCACGGCTGCTACTGTATTATTAGTGATATGCAGACATTACATTGTGACGTGGTCAAAGTGATATCGTACGTACTAAACTCAGCCAACATCAATTGCTATCTAAGAATAGAATGCTTCTCGCTTGCTGTCGCAAAGGATTTTTTTTAGAGATGTGTCTATCGATACTTGTTGACCTCGGTTCAGATAATCCATAGATATATTACGAACAGGTTGCAGTTGTTTTTATATGGTAAATGTGTGTTGAAGTAATCGTTCTAAACAGCGACGCTCTTTCTTTGCCTCGAGTACCAAAACATAAATTCAAACACTACTCATTACAAGAGATTCAAAACAGTTTTTAAAATAAATGATATTTAAAAATTAAATTGAACATTTCAAGAAAATAAAATGGCATAGTGTTTTTCAAATTCCGCCACTTTTGTCCGACGATTCAAGGAAACTTAACAAAAAACAAGTAAGATGTGTAAATGTTGTGCTGACGTGTGGCTGCAGGCTTAAATTCGAAGCCGTATGTGTGCTTATGCAAGCCAGCGCCATTTTTTAATGGTCAGTTTTGTGGTGAGATGACGCTTTCCATATGATTATAGAGTGCACATTATTCGATTAGCTCATGTGAAGCGTTCATTGGCAATGAATCACCGTATGATGATGTGTCAAATAAGTGGGCTAGAGTAGAAGAAATTCTAATGTAAACGTGATTCAACTTATGCCATGGCATTATTCGATAAAGGCAATTGATAGGAAGAAATATAATGTCTGTAGACGAACAACATTCCCGTTTCCTCGTGGAGGAGTTCACGAAATGCTCCTGTTTCACACTTGCCTCGAGTGTATTGTGTGTTGCCCACCTGCCGGCGTGTTTGGGCAACAGTTTATAACAACGACATGTTTCACAGTGGCTATAGATTTTTGTTCAGTTACACATTACATTCTGTCTGAAATACTTCCTGTAATATTTGCAATAAACTTGTGTTTCAGAAAATTCGTGAAATTCCAGCAAGAAACCAGAATGGAACGACCTGCTTCATGGCCAGTCGTACAACTGCTCTTTGTAGCAGCAGCCAATGAATAAACAGCTCTGGCTTGCTTACATAGATGACTTATGTATCTGGCTATAGAGCATGTCCAGTACAGTATTTTATTATATTCATTCACGTAGGCCTTTACGCCATTGAACAGTTAATTAAGTCGCTGCTTGTTAATAGTTACATTTTGAGCCAGGAGGCTCACCGAAAGCAGTTTGCATGTTAAAGTAACATTAACATACTTGTAGAAATCGCATACAAATTCGCGACTTACCGTAGCTTTGAAGTCAAACCTTGTGATAAAACAGCGCCTTTGAAGGTAAACTGTACTGTATAATATCACTGTAAATTTTTTTCTGGTAAACTTCCTAAACTGTAATGGAAGTTTCTAACCTACACATTGTATGGTAATAATACCACACATCAAGCTGCAGATATAGGAATGTTTAGTGTCACTACTGTACAACATTGGTAACTTCCCTACCCATTTGACTGTTTCCTGAGCAAATGCAGGAACGCTACAACGAATGTATAAGGGGAAAATTTTCCCTTTCTGCTTTCTCACTGAGCGTACACATTCGTATGGTAAATTTTTGAATAATTTCTTAGAGTGTTGTTACCCGGCTGTATTTCTTGTGTTGTAATGATAAGATGGTTCTCATTATCGTTACACTCTAAATCGGAATCGGTTAGAATTTCACTTTTTAATCAGTTGACAGCGCCTGGCTTATTCAATAGTCACTTCTGTCAGTTTCATTGACAAATTATTGACAATTTTCCACTTACGTGTTAACCAACTCTTGGTGATACAGTTTCTGACTGCTTTTTTAGTGATTGTACATGTGCAAATCAATATTTTCATTAACAGATAACAACGTAAATAACACATGAACTAATGAAACCCATAACAAATAAATTTTGTAATGCGGCGTTCGTCGTTAAAAATACAATTTTAAGAGTTGACATGAACATTCCGGCTTTCTTTTTGTTTTCACCTAACCATCATAGCGCTAAGTTTGTAATTGAGGTGAAGTGAGTGCATTCATACGTACTATTTGTATTAACAATCCTAATGTATATTGTAACAGGCGCCTCCAAGCCACATCTTATATTATTTCTACTGGGGAAGGAGGTAATTTTCCTTGTTGGCTTGGGCCAATAGATATATTTAATGCCCAAACAACTAGGCGAATCCTTGAACTATTTAACATTCATGCCGTTAAGATCCCACGCCAGAATTTCGATGTGAAGTAAGTAATTAATTTGACTATGGTAAAATAATTCAGTGTTGTACACCTCAAAGTGATATGTAATCTCACAATGGTGAGCGATCTATTAAGGCTGAACTCGTGTTGGCAATGGACGGAAAACAGCAAACGTATCATTTAGAACTTACAGGATCTCGAAGATTGCAGTTACATGTGGCCAAAACCAAGATATAGTGATCGATGGTTGGTCAATAAAACCACACTTCATTTTTCTCTTTTAAACCAAGAGTCCGTAATCCTAATTTCAAAACATCCTGATTATGTAAACATTAATGTTTTTGTATGTGTTTGTGCGCGTATGTTTAGTTACGTTTCCACTGCTTCCAACGCCATATCACAGTTCGATTGCAACGGTCCAGATTGCGAGTAATTGGACGGGACATCCTACCATCCGTACTCCAAATATTCGCCCCTTTTAAACTCTGTAAGTAGTTCATGTATTTGTCGAATATGTTACCGAGGCATGACATTCACATGCACACAGATTACACTCTACACAGCTTCGTCGTATGGCCGTTCACATTAAAGGCTGTTCACGGTAATCTGAGCACTTTTGAAATCCCTGCTTGAAATTTACTTGCATGCGCAATGTGTATTCGTACGCTATATGGAAAACTAGCAGCCCGACATCTTTAATTTAGATTGTGGTGAACGTGATATTTTATTTTCAAGTAGAGAATAATACTGTATTCTTTAAACTAAAATTAACTAATTATAAATAACTGATAGACATGCTATGGAAGCGCATCATTCAAATCAACGGTACCATCGTTCGCCTTGAAAATGTGAAACAATTTTATTACATGTCTTGGATATTTTTATTGCGGTTCGCACGTCTTTCAGTTTTAACTTTTGTGATAACATTTAAAGTAAAAATAGCGAGAAGTTTTTAACACTTATCACAGGGGAAATAACTGCCACATTAAAAATAAATTGCAACTCGCCACTCTTGAGACTTTAAGAAAATCTTTAAATGATACCAAACTTTAGGTTAGAATAAATTTTTGAAATTTTTACGAATCCGTATTTTTTACGAAATACAATTCTCATATTTGTACTTAAAAGGAAGGTGAATGCTATTTTCCGTCATTGATACCACGTCACGAAATCATAAAATTTAATCAAAAATAGAAAAATATATATAATTAGGCTCTTCACCAGAAGTAAGGTTCGTTTCCATCCTCCATGTTGAATTTTCAACGTATATGCCATAACTCTCTTTTCAACGAAATAATTAAAATTTGTGAAACGGCAAAAATATATAGATATTATAATGACGCTGCACTGATTACGTCGCAACTACTTAACATAGGTCCAAAACTTATACTTGTTCTACAGCAAAATTTATATTTCCAGAGGTATAGAGTCTCTAAACAACAGACATGACACAAACCAGTAATTCAAAGACGTGTGTGAGGTACAGCCTTAAAGCCTCAGTAATTCATTCACCATAGTGACACAACGACGCGCCTGTTGAGCATGCTCGTTTTATTGCATCGATTTAATCTCTTTTCCATACATAATGGTACATATATATATACCATTATGTATCTATAGATATTAGGCTAATGATGTAAATTACTACGAACGTCTATAGTGACATATATGCAAGTCGGGTTATACATATAGATGAATAATGTAAATTCAACATCTTTCTCTCTTCTTCTTCATGTCCGCGGTAGTCTACTAGTACCAAGAAACACATATCAATTTCTCTGAAATAATACAAAAAAAGAAGGTGCCGATATAACTAATGAGTAATGAGTATATTTTCCTTTACAAGGGCGCAAGTAATATTTAATGAAGTTCTTAAAAGCTTATATGTTAGGTAGGGCTTGATGTCTCAGTGAGAGCAATATTATTAGAGACGGAACCAGTAACTTGTGCAAAATTAGTGATATAATTACTAATACACACAACCAGTACTCTATCCGGGAAAATCTCGTACTATAAAGCTAGAGGGCAATCAACTGCATTGCGGAGATAGGATTTGGAACATCATCTAGGGATGTAATGTTTTGAATGACAGGGTTCAATACTCTGAAATATTCCAGGGCTCTCATTTTAAAAATAAGCATCTTGAGCCACTTTAATCCACGTAAGTTTAAATAGTATATCATAGCGCTGCTTGTGTGAAGACAATGGTGGAAATCGGTTTGATCGGTTCCCGAAATATCGAATAAAAACTTTATTTTATTTACGGTGCTATCTAACAATATTGCTTAAATTTTTTTTGTATGATGTTTCTGATTGCTACTATCAGCTTACAAGTTTTAGTTGAATTTGGTTAAATTTTTTAATATATATGACAAAATTTTACAAATTAATTATATAGCCGCCATTATAAAAATCCGTATCTGATCCCACTTAAATCAAGTAAGTTTATATATTCTTCTGTAGCAGTATTGCAGTGAGAAATTTGGTGTAAAATAGTTAAAGAAATATCGTTAAATCTTCCATTTTCACATCTGGCACTATCAAAAAAAGACCGGCACAAGAGGATCTCTGTATGCTTAATCCATGCTTATGATGAACACTGTTAAGCGTACAGAATTTGCTTGAATTCTGTCAAATATTTCAATAAATATAACATATAAGTCTAAGTAATTTGTATTCACATAAGTAGAAAAAAAAAGGCTTGCCACACATAAAACATGTCATGTAAATTTACATACACTAACATACTTGCGTGTAAAATTTGGTGGAAATCAGCTGATTGGTCCTCGAGATATGGCATGAAACCTCAATATTTTTCATGTAACTATTTTCATAAATGGAGAACACAAAATGTTATGTATTAGCACATTCGATGTTTATCGTAGATACTGCCAGTATAAAAAGTTAAGTTAAATTTGTTTTATTAGTGTTTATTTGGCCGCAATTTTGAAAATTATAGCCTGACCCATTAAAAACGTACCAGTTTACATGGTCTGCCGTAGTGCTAGGTTAACCCCAGATTTGGTAGAGATCAGTTCTTTTTTGCGGTTATATGACATACTTTTTCGTGCAGTACTATCTTACGAAATGGCAGACAAGAAAGTCTTTGTGGATACACATTTGTTATCTGTAATTTATACTGGCAGCATAGAAAGTTAAGTAGGAATTGATAAAATTTTCGACGATATAGCACAATAAGCTAAAATGGCTGTAAGACCACCATTTTTAAAATAAGTCCCTGGCCCAATGAAAACATACTAGTTTACATCACCTTCCGCAGTACTATATATTTGAAAAAAGTTGTTAGGAATAGATCAATTGTTTTCCGAGATGTGGCATAAAAACCTTATTAATCGTGCGGTCCAATCGTATAAAATGGCTGACAAAATTGGTAATGTTTCGGTTTATAAGATGCTCGTAAAAGATACTTTCATAATCCAAAATTTGGTTGAAATCGGTCGAACGGTGTGGTAGGTAAACCAATTAAACTTAAAATATTTATATTGCCATCATTATAAAAATAACTGCCTAGTCAATTAACATAGCAAACGTTTACTTGGTCTAACACAGTGTTACATGCCAAATTAGGCGAGAATTGTTTGATTACTTTTCGAGAAATATCGTAAAGGCTTCATTTCTTCATGTGGTTTTGTCTTCGAAAATGGCAGTTCAATAATAATATCCATACTAAATTTTATGCTTGCATGTTTGCACTAGCAACACAACATTTGGTTTAAGTCGGTTGAATGGTTCCCGAGGTATGCCATATCACCCTAAAATTGTAAAATGGCACTGATATTGGAAATAGAACCGATTTCAACATTTTGGATGCTATGTCATAGCTCAGAAAGCATTCAACCGTTTGAAACCCAATTTTATTTTTTAACAGTACATTATCTAAGCATTGATTTTATAAAATAAATAACATTGATATCACTAACATCTAACATTTAATAGTTAAACTTTTAAGTTATAACTCGGGAACTACTCAACGAATTCCCACCAAATTTGGCATATAAGTAACATATGTTTGGCCATGTAAATCTCTAAGATTTAAATGGATAAAGTACTTATTTTCAAAATGGTGGGCACATAAATATTTAACGTTAATTTACTATATGTACCATAACACTTGACCAGTTTCGATCGAACTTGGTATGCTGAAAGTATTTATTAAAAGCATTAAATACACAGCCTCTTTTAACTGCCATTTGTATGATAGAATTACATTAAAACATGAAGTTATGCCATATCTCGGGAAACAATAAACCGATTCCTCCCAAATTTGGCAAACAAATAATACTACGGCAGGCCATTTATATATAAGTATATGTTTAAAGTGTGCCAAGGACTTAATTTCAAAATGTTGAATATATAATTATTTTTCTTACCCTATATCTACAGAATTATGTAACAAATTTCAACTTAATTTTGTATGTTGGGTGTATCTATTACAACCATCAAATGTGTCTACTCAAAGCCTCTTTCCTGAGTCATTTATTGAATAGCGCCACATGAAAATATTCTATAAAGTTTTTACTCCATACCTCGGGAAATAATAAAATAATTCCACCCAAATTTGCACACAGTAGGCTATGCGAACTTAAATTTTTGAGTGGGCAGGTATTTGTTAAGTGGCGGAAATATAATTAATTTAGATAAATATGTTATATACATATTAAACAAGTTAATAAAATTCCACCAAACTTTGTACGCTGACAACATCCAACCGAAGCATCGAATAATTGTGTAAGAGCATCTCTTGCCCGCATTTTCGTATGATAGTGCTGGTGAAATAATGGAATATTTATGCCATATTTCGGGAATCAATCAACTGATTCCCTTCAAATTTTGCGCACAAGCAGAGCTGCAATTGCGGCCATGAAAACTTTCATGGTTTAAGTAACTCAAGTAATTTTGGAAGGACGGGCATGGAAATATTTCAGTTTACTGAACCTGTCTACCAAAATATTAGACTAATCGCAACCGAAGTTGATTCTCGTCATGCTACCTCCTTAATGCAATTTGTTGCATGCCAACTTACGGTACGAATAGTTCTAGGTTTGAGTCTTAGTCAAGGGACGTGTTTATTTGTAATGTTCTCACTAGTGTTGCGTATGTTTCTTGTTGCGTATTTAATGATATTTATGTCAACTAGACTTCAAGGCCTACCTACACTGTAAACAAGTTTCTGGTAAACTTCCTAAACTGCAATGGAAGTTTTTTACCTGTGCACTGTATGGTAATAATACCACACATCAAGCTGCAGTTAGATGAATGTTTAGCGTTGCTACTATACAAAATTAGGAATTTCCCTACGCAGTTTGACTGTTTCCTGAGAAAATGTTGGAACGCTACAATGAATGCTTAGGGAACCAAATTACCATTCCCACTTTCTCACTAAGCGTATACACTTGTATGGTAAATTTCCGAATAATTTCTTATAGTGTAACAATTCATACCTGTAATGGAATAACTTTTCGTAAATAGAATATTGTTTTTGGACTTGAACGTAAGTAAAGAATACGTATTGTCACGTGCAAATGGTAAAAGCTTTGTACTCTTGAAAAGGGGCCTGTATTAGTCTGACTGTTTTTAACCATTAATTGTTCTTACAGATTTATTTTGCTTGCTAAACTTTTCTTTACTCTCAGTGTATTTTCCCCAAAAAAATTATACCGTATGTCGTAATTGAGTGAAAATAAGCATAACAAAACATATTCATTATATCTTTCTATACGACCTCAGCAACACTGCGTACATCAGAACAGGCAGAACTAAGTTTTGGTAAAATATATTCAGTTTGAGATTTCCCGTTTAGTTGATTATCCACGTGTAGGCCAAGAACTTAGTTGATTCATTAGTTTTGTTTGAATTAGAGTCAATATTTACATCAATCATTTTACTGTTCCTTGTGGAAAATAAACTAATAATATTTATTTTGTCTAAGTAAAGACGTAATTTGCTAGCAGAAAACAATGGATTTTGTTCTGTAAATATACTGTTTACTATTTGTCTATAAGCTCATCTGCTGCATTTCCAGAGACTAGGATAAATGTATAATTTGTGTTTAAAACAGGAGTAGTGTCTAGGTTTGATGAACGTGGGAGATAATTTGTAGTATACATTAAAAGAACAGTGGGCCTAGAATTGAGAGTTGTGGGACTTCATGTTTAATTTTCTCGGCTTTAGAGTAAAATTAAGTTCCATTTGGTTTTTCTTTGATGTACACATTTTGCTTATTATCGGTTTGTTAGTTATACCCGTGACTCTATAAAATCTCAATTTGGCTAAAAGTAAATTATGATTTGCGCAGTAAACTGCTTTGATAATGTGTAAAAAAAATTCCAATATATTGTAGCTTTTCATAACAGTGCAATTAAGAGGTTATTTGTAAGTTCGAAAATGGAATAATTTGTTGATTTGTTTTCCCTAAAGCCTAGCTGGGAATTTGAAAAATTTTGCAGCAATATGCTGTATTTTAGTTTTTCAATGTCTTTTGAAAAATCGGAAAGTCTGTAATTGGCTACAATGGTGCTGTTACCTTTCTTAAATAGTGGTGTAACCAAAGCCAATTTAAGTCTGTCCGGAATTGATCCAGATTTGTAAATAGCACTGCAAAAATGGCTGGGTGGTGTGCTGAATTCAAAAGCACATTGCTTTGCTAATGTACAGCTAATACCATTATATCCACTTGATAATTTAGGTTGTAATGTCCTTACTGTTAGATTTTTTTTTGAGCTGTATATGTAAAAGTGATGGCAGGCTATTCTATACCCCGAAGAGAAGGAATATGGTTGTTATCGACTGGTGGTTTATTTAATTATTAGCACTATTACAATTAATAGTGCGAATTAAATGTAGGCCATCAGCAATTATTTGAGGACCAGAGGAAACCAAATTAACCACTTTTATTTTTACAACTGAACAATATTTTTTACAATATTCCATGCTGTTTTTATTTATTTTCTGATCTTTGAATTATATTATTGAAGTGTAATTCTTTTTTTGCGGCGTATATAACATTACTCAAAGTTTTGCAGTATTTTTTGTAGTGATTCACTGAATCACGATTGTTGTTGACTCTGCAATCTCGTACAGATTCCTTTCTTTTTCACAATAAATTTTTATTCCTTTTGTAAGCCGTGGATTGTTCTTTGATCTTGTATTAGACTATGGCGAATTAGTCTAGATGGAAACATTTTCACCAATAAAAAAAAAGAACTTGTCTTACAAAAGTGTTAAATTTTTCATTTGCTTCGTTACGGACATCTAGTGACGATTACTGGTATGTAGACAATATTTGTCCAGGCAAATTGAAAGATCGTAAATTTTGCTAGTTACACCTCTAAAGTTCTGATGAAACAGACATAACTGATTTGTATTAAGTTTTGTGGGTTTTTGATTGTCTGAGCAATTATGAAAGTTATATGGAGGTGAACGCGTAAATGCAACTTATTCATTACACAAATTTGGCCATAAGAGGACTATGTACCTGGAACTTGAACTGCGCTGAACTGTCTTCGAAATACACGTTTCTTACGAAACTGCTTTACATGCCTCGTATGCACTAATCGACGGGAAAAATAATAAATAAACCACGCGCACTACAAACGCTTTATCCGAGCTCTCCTACACAGCTAAAAACTGCATTTCCACCCTGCCTTACCCCAAAATGTTCTGATCAGAAACACTCGAAACGAGTACATGGCCACATAAAGAACTTTGCTATAGAATTTTCACTAATAAAATATACGAATGAAAAAAATTACAACGTAAACTAATGCCATAGCATGTATGTAAACACCAAATAATAGTTCATGCATTTTAAAAGATGTAAAAAATATGCAAAAATTTGTGTATATCATTTTTTTTTTCATATATACGGTCTGGTATTTGGTGATTACACAGCCCCTATGTGTCTTGTGGTAGCCCACACCATTAGTTCAATTTGTCAATTTTTCCATTTGTACAACTTAATTAATATCTCGAACTAGAAAATGTTGGATGTGGCATCAGATTGTTCAAAGAATATAAAGTGTAATTTTTTTTTCATTTTACAAAAATGGCATTACATACAATACGCACAAGTTTAGCAATGCTTGGTACAAATATAAAATTATTTCTATTTTTTTTTTTTGGTGTGCAACATCTGTAGAACGTAGATTGTTTTAGCGTAAAAATGTGCTTTGTTTCTGGTAGCGACCTGCTTGCTGGTGTGCAGGAGGCGGCGGCGGCCGATGCTGAAGTGGACGGTGGGGCAGCGACGCGGGGCGGCCGGGGACGGGCGCACGCCCTCGGCCGGGGGCGGGCCCTGCTACAGCATACGGCGGGCGGCGGCGCGCCTCTACCAGTCACGCAGGAGCCGGACGCCGTCCAGGGCGCGCGCCGGCAAGGAGAACCACCACATCCCAGCCACACACGGTGAGTTACTACATACATACTCCATACACGCTTACTTACAACTTCCTTGGTAAAGTTCTGCTTCCGCCTCATGAATTTCGGTATGCATGCAGGGCCGGATTTCCTTTGTAGCCGCCTGTAGGCCCATAAAAATGTGCCGCCCGTCCAGTAAAACTGATTTATTTTTCCTACCTCATATTTATTTGGTATTTTAAGATCCATGGAGAACATACGAGGTGCGACATTTTAATTTGAACAAACGTGTAAATGTAAGGTAATAAATAACAAAATTAAAAAAAAATTACAACCAGAACTGCAAATACTATGAAAATGATTGTAATGAAAACACTGACATGGTATCATTCAATAGTAAGGACAACATTTAGAAATTTAATTTGTTTTCCACGAAAGAAAAAAACTTTAACTTAAGCCTAATAAGATAACTCACGTCTTATCCGAAGCTCTTCTTTCTAGCCTTCATTTGGGCAAAGGAATTGATAATATCCTGGAAGTCCAGATCCCGCAGCATCTGTCCCTCGATATTCAGCAATACCACGGCCGATAACCTGTCTTATTTCATTGTTGACCTCAGGAATCTTTTCACACGTCGTAGAGTAGAGAAAGATCGTTCGCCTGAACAGTTTGTTACTGGAGCAGTGAGAATCATTCTGAGTGCTATGTTTACATTGGGATAGACTTCAACAAACCCTTTTTGGTTTAAAAATCTACTTAATTTTTTTTGGTTGAAATTTCCCTCGTCGTCAGGTGTTTGTGGCTTCACATAAACTCTAATGTGCAATGACTCTTCTACAATGGATGATTCAAGATGACTATTGTAGTAAGAGGCCAATTTACGTGCAGAGGTGCAGCTGAAGAAATATGTGCTGGTTCGTAAGTGCTGAAATGTTCTTAAAAGCCAAACCGCTCTTGAAGCTTATTGTAACGTGCACTTCGCACTTTCGGTTCTAATCTTAGTGTATTCTGAATTATACTGTATGTACCAACACGAAAATAATCTGACCCAGTCTTAAGAGTTATTTCTCCAGCCCCAGTCTCAACAGGCCCCAGAGTGCGCTTCCTTTTCTTTCCCTCGTCAAATTTGTAAATTTATATTCTGCTCAACGACTTTGCAAGGCATTCATAGTGGTCAAACATTTCTGCTTCTCTTAAATTTGTTACGAAGTCAGACAGCGAATTGTACATTTTCACAACTTGGCCCAAATCTATGTTTACTGGCTGCAGTTTAGCACTAACAGCATTAAACCGGCGAAGGATTGCAGTCCAGAAGACTGTCATAAATGAAGTTTCTAGTATATTTAATTTTTGTCTCAATGAAGATGCCTCATTCCTCGTTCGAGGTTTTTCTAAACTATCATTTTCTACAGTCTGCAAGGTCTCAAATAGTTCACACCAATTGTTCTCTAGTGCATATCATGCATATTTTCGAGTAGACCAAAGAGTCTTCGACATACTTTGTAGTGTCGGACCTCCTTCTCCTTTGAAGTTTTGAGCTAGGAGAGCCCAGAGGTATGTGGAAGCGGAGAGAAAATGGTACAGTTCTTGTAGCAGTCCAAAAAATGATACTGCGTCAGTGCAAGATTCCGCAGCACATGAACCCACAAGATTAAGAGAGTGTTCTGCACATGGCACATAGTCAGCAAAGAGACAACGTTCCTTCACCCTTGCTTGTATAGGCTGTGAGCACTTTTGAGGCCCTAGTTACTTTTTCCTTCAAGCCATAATTTTTATCCTTTTAAAATAAATATTGCCATGTAAGTAATAAGCACAGTTTGAATATTTCTCCACACACGGAAGTTAAAGTCTAAGTTAAAATAAAATACATTTAGTGACTATTATTCCAAATGGGAGAGCTTTCAAAAGTGCTCACATTACCGTGAATGGCCTATACGCCTGTATATGCTCCAGACATATTCGAGGCATTGTCATATGATTGGCCCCTGCAGTTTTTTATGTCGAACTCATATTTGCTCAAAATAGTAAAAACATAATTGGCTATTTCTTCTGACTTATTTCCTTCATTCGATGAAAATCAAATGATCTCTTTAACTGGCTCCCCAACTCCACCCTTCTTAACATAGCGTATAATAAATGTTAGTTGATCAGTGTGTGAAATATCTGGAGTCGGATCGACACTTATATCAAAGTATTTAGCTTCTTTCACTTCCTTCACTATTTCATCCCTTACTTTTTCTGCCGTCAAAATAATTACTTCTTCATAAGTGGCTTTGGAAAGATAAGATGTATGTCCCGAACCTCTGTCGCTATGTTTTTTTAGATGTTCTGCCATGAATGGATCAAACTCTGCAAGAAACGCTAGCGACCCTAGAAAATTGCCATTGTTTTTACTGCCAACGTGTTCATCAGTACCACGAAATGGTAACCCTCTAATAGCCAAATACTTTACTGCTGCGATGATACGTTTCAAAACATTTTTCCAGTAGTTGCATTCTTGCTCAAACTGTGCAACGAGCCTGTTATCAATTTGTGCCTTAGTATTTCCTCTCAGTTTAAGTGTTGCAATGCTATTTTTATGCTGAGGTAAATTCTCATGGCCTTATACTCTTTTATAACCATTTTTCCAATCATTAAACCCTGAAGTGAACATACCATTTACACCACCAAATAGCAAGCAAGTCGCACAAAAAACGCACTCCTTTGATGGCGAGTATACTAGCCAATGCCTGCCTAACTTGTGTCTTCCCATTATGCAGTTTCCGAGAAAAAATATGCCTTGAAACACGCCTTTCTTCATCAGGGTACTTATGTTTTGAAGCACTGAAGTCTGCATCTAAGTTTCGTTCGATTCCATGAACAGCCACACAGTCTCCTAGCTACTCATTAATTTCCCACTGGGCTGGATCTATACTGGGTTTAAAAACAAGCTTCTTAGGATTGCTAGTTGCATCTGGTTTCATCAAGTTCACACAGGTCGCTTCAGCATGGATATGTAGATGGACACTGCTACTATTCAGTGAATTATTGGTACTTGATGTTGGAATTCGCTGTTCTTGAGCAGAAAATATTTTTTATGGGAATGATGAAACACATGTATCGGTAGCCTCTAAGTCATCACTATCAAAGGAAGGACGATTTATAGAAGCACTGATGCTGTTGGTAGCATTATCACTTGCAGCCGTGTCTTCGGCGACATCTTCGTCCTGTCGGTTATCACTGTTACATACAAAAAAAGAAGAAATCTTAGGGATCTGCTTTAAAAGAGCACAACTCCTTTCTTCTTTAATTTTTTATTTTTTTTTTGTATTGAGCACCACTGAGTCTTACTCTTTGGGTACTTATTTTGTTCACGATTCACTGGCAGTTAAATTCGCAACACTTAAACACACGGATGCACACGTACCTATTTTACCCTTATAAGTTTGGAATTGTTCATAGTTTGACCGAACATTAATAAACAACATTGGTACGAAATGCGAGTATGATTGGGCATGATGTGGCCCGCTCTGCGCCGCCCGCATCACATCAGCACGACAACTAGTGCCAACTGGCAACTATACCATTTCAAAAACAGTTAGCAATGGTATTGAATCATACTGCCCTTATCGCCGTGATCAATCCTCTCACCGCGAGGGTGGTGAAGGTTCAAATTCCCTGCCCCCCCCTCCACCCCAAAATAATCTATGTGATAAAACTGCGGTAGAAATGGGTGGGACGGGAGTTTTGTGAAATTAAATACAAAGAATAATTTATCAAGCTAATTCCCGTGTGAACATAAAGGATGAAAATGGAAACAAGGTGTATCAAATATGCGCTGTATGCAGCTGTATCAACACCGCGTTCGCGCCTGTGTGTTGCATTTCACGGCGATAGCGAAGTAACGAAGCTGTCTTCAGCATCAATGATGACAATTTAAGGCAGACATGTCTTTCTCCATGCAGCCTCTTGGAAAAGTGCCGCTCTAGGCCCGGGCCTAGTCAGCCTAATGGGAAATCTGGCCCTGTACGTATGCACACAAATTGAAAATACCCCATTTCAGGAAAGTGTTCATGCGAGATAACTACCCACCAACACGAGAATTAAACGAGTGTTCCGTTATTAATGTGGATACAGAGAAAGGTGCTGGTATTCATTGAGCAGCATACGCAAAAGAGGCATGGCTACAGACTTCTACAACAGTTTCGGTAATTTGTGGCCTCCACCCCAACTGCGATGTTGTCTTTGTAGAATGCCCTCGTTGATGCATAACTACTAGTCGGAACAAGAGCCAAACACATGGAGATGTTGGTATTTGTGCCTATGATTTCTGGTAAGATCGATTAAGTATATTGAATAAAAATGTAAAACCCAGCAGAAATCATCAGTTATATCGATCCTTGATGGGACATAGCTCCGTTTTGCATCTGGTATACTTCCCGCCACTCGCTCTGGATGGGGAATAATGCATTGGTCTCGCCGATTTTCTAACATACGATATAAATATCGATAAGAAGATCTGCAAACAGTGCCACATGAAAAGCTATAATATCTCCCACAGAGTATAGTTTCCAATAGGCTCTTACAAAATAGACGATATGGCAAGGTACTTCTAAGATTGACTACCTCCTGACACAGAGTTGGAACTACTTGTAAATCCAAATACTCTGAAGAGTGTCGTCAGATGCAGTGAAAATATCGACTTTAGACAACCAGATACCATCGGACTGATGTTAGGGTTCGAGCAAAGAATTTATGATGCTGGCAAAACACAACAGAACGCGACCTGTAAATATATTTCTAGTTGATGTGCTACAGATAAACTGCAATTTGGCCAATAGTGCATTTCAACAGCAGGCCAAGTAATAATATTCTACATGAATTTTTGCCGATGGTTCCTCCCAGTTTAAACCAGCTGTCGCATAACAACGTATTATTTTCATTCTGGTAGTCGCGAAGAGAATTCAAAGGGTGGTCATATCTTCTGTCGACCAGCATATAGATTCAGTGAACTTCGAAACAAATAAATCACACCACACCTACACTTTACATTTTAGAGATAAGCTTTACAAATACTAAAAGTAATAAAACAAAGCACTGCATCAAACCATGTATCTGTACACCACAGATCAACAAGGTGTCAACACATGCTAACAAGATTTTTCTCCAAAAACTCGGCTTCGATGTCGACCAGCATGGACGATCACATAAATATGGCTAAGATGTAACTTCACATGTACAGTACCAGCATTTCTTGACCAGACCATGCATACTATCATTGAAAGTTCAGATCGCGGTCAAACACCACGTATCTGCCCCACAGTGTCGAGGTGAACTAGTCATAAAATGTCGGAATAACAACCATGATAAAAAAAACTACCTCGCACTCATGCCGAATGAGCGGTCTGCGGTTAATATGGCAGGCTGGGTAATCAAAGATGACAAAAGTCTTCCTATATACACTAAAGGCAAGTTAGAGGTGGGTATCCTACTCTCGATACTATTAGGATTCACTTAAGACTAGAAACACAATTATTGTCAATTAGAAGCTGGTGCTTCTAGTCTGTACACACATGGATATCGTTGTGGGTTTGGGAGGAAACCTGGAAGCTGTGGGACTGAAGCTGCAATATATCGAAAGCATGCTGTCTTCTGTTCAACTGAACACTTCCGGTTATATCAAGATAATGGGGAATGTGAAATATGGCGAAAACATATGAATATGAATATTTCATTTCATGGAGTCTCGAGACATACTCTGGATTGCCACTAAGCCAGCACATCAATTTGATGGTAAACCGAGCATTGCTACTGAGAAACCCAGGTACATTTTGTAGGGCTATAGACTAGACGACGGCACAATGTGAGAGTGAGCTATTCGCAGCTCGAAACACATCAATTAAAATATGCGCAAATACATTTGCATAGTAAAAGCTAGCTATACACGAAGATGAACATGGACTTTTACAGTGGCCATAACCTTATGGTATATCATATATTTAAGCAGTTCCAGTGTGTGTTTTGTGGATGTTCTCAGTCCCTGGTACTGAGTTATTTTTCTTTCAGGAGTATGACCTCCTCGTGGTTTTCGATGTGTGTTAACATGAGTGTTTTACTTCGAATGTAATCGATTGCAGGATTGAATTTTCTATTCGTGGACATATTCCTGCATACACATATGCTTTCTGCCCGATATTTCATGATTTGATCGTATTGTAGTACTATTAAGACAAGACAATCAAGCTACTGTCATGAATACTGCCGAGAATATAATAATATGATGGTTCAAACACAATATTTATTTAGTTGCCTTAAAGCATAGTAGTCACCATAAAAATATAATTGAATATGAATGGTGTACAGAGCCAAAACATATATGAACTCAAGAAGTTCATTATGACCTGTGAAAATGAGAGCAATATACGAATGCAGTACTTGGAATATCGTAGCCGAAAAGAGCAAGGAAACCAACAAATGGTTAACAAATCACTACCATGGTCTGGGGTGAGATGAAGTAAGATTCTCTACTATAATGTGGGGAATGTGCTCTGTGATCTGTTGACACAATACAAGAAGGCCTTAATTTATGTGGCGGGGACAGAGTATAAATAATGGCGAGTGAATTGTGTAAAGGTAAAGTAAACATCATCGATGTGCAGGCCGAGTACAGATGTCTTTCACTTTACAAACGCGTTAAAATGTATGATGAGCCACATCGTCACATTTACGACAGGTCAGAACCTGACAGGGACTGTGTATTGAAGAACTTGCAGCTAATGCACAAATGATGCACCCCGTCCTTGGGCCAAAGCTTATATGATATACAAATAGACACGAAATCGCCCGAATCGATCCAGTGTCCCGAGGCCGTCGACCATTCTTCTGGTGTATACATAGAAGCAAGGGTATTCACACACTATCAGTTGACTTTCAGACACAAGGCAAAGAAGTACACATTTTACCCTGCGAACATTCACAGGAGTCACTCTACAATCTACAGCCCAGTCACTCTACAATCGACTACAGCGACTGGAACACTGGCCGTCTACGCACATACACAGAAAGTCCAAACACACGACAGTAATGGCATCCAGCACTGGAAATTTTCGCACTTTTCCCTGTTGTACGAACCGAGTCAGCAGTTGGTGGCTGTTGTGAGCTTGAAAATTTTGCCACATTTCTTATGCATCCAGCAACATATTTTCCTGCCAGCATCGAAGATGTGAGGTCTTGTTTCACACAGATGAACACTCTCACAACTGACTGCACGAAATAGAACTCCAGTCACCAGTCGAGATTGGTGAAGCGTCGAGCCAAACGACCGGATGTCGGAAATGCTTCGTCAGCGCCATTAACCATCAGCAGTTCTACAAATGATGCTGCTGCACCTTTCCATGGACGTTCTTTCAGCTTCCAGGTGGAACCGGCGCCCACTCGCCCACATATAACACCGCCACCGCCCATTGTGTTTTCCCGGGGCTGCTGATGCTTTTCCTGTTGTCGTCGGACCTACTGTTGACAAACCAGATGCCAGTATTGTTGTCTTCGAGAGAGATGCTGTCAAGCCAGAAATCGTTGAGCCATCAATCAAAGAGAAGCCAGGTTTACACTGCAGTGACAATTCAACAGTTCATGAATAACAGACAAGAGCTGCTGCTTGTGTCAATGATATTCGTAGCGCTCCTGAGATCTGCGGGGCCCCTCACAGGACACTACTGCTTATGACCGCACATTTGCAGCCTTACGTTCTATGTAATAACCTAAAATCACAATTCAATATCAACATATAAAGAAACTATATGAATCTTCTTTGGCGATTTCACAGCCAGCACGCAGTTAAGGGAAAGTTTTAAAATTATGTTAAAAATGTAAACTTTGCCGCGTACCAACAATGAGCATCAAATTGTTTTGGTTGTGCTACAAATTGAATTTAAGTAGAGTTGAAATATTTCGGCGGCTCTTAACAACGAGGCCTTGACAGCCGATGAGGGCGAAGTGAGGTGAGAATGGAGCAGCGCCGGAACACAAGGCCGGGGGAAATTAGAGACTTCCGAGAAAACCCGCTGACCAGAGGCATCGTCCGGCACGATTCCTACTTGCGAATATCCGGGAGTGACCCGGATGGGGATTGAACCCGGTTCGTCTTAGTGGGAGGTGGGAGTCTAACCGCTCAGCCACCGCAGTTCCAGATAGAATTTAAGTAACTGTTATAAGTAAAATAGTGAGTGTTTGTGTGGAAAGAATTCCGAAAACTGCTGCAAATGTTGAGACAAATTTTGCTAGTGGGGATCGAACCAATCCCTGACTCTCCCTCATCCCGACATACGCCCAAGTATTTATATTATGCTTATTGGCTATTAAAAAACGCTGCGACGAGATATTAAGCACCCAATCGCGTAATCTTGAGAGTCTGCAGATCACAAGTTTCATCATCAGTGGGATCCTTCCTTAATATTTGGTAGCTAAGGTACTTCCTACAAAATATGTTCTGAAAAACCAGTGTTTGGGTGTATACACGGTCTCAGTAAATGAATCTTATAGGAAAATGATTCTAACCAGGAAAGCTGTAAGTCATTCTTTTGGGGTAGCAACTAATTATTATTGTTATATTAAATAAATTTTGAGTAAATTGTATACCAAAATGTTAATAATGCTATATCTGTACCAAATATTGTCCAAATTGTACGCGTTGTATACGATGTCATTTTCCTCGAATAAAAAAATTACACTATATAATTGTTTTTCTATTAATTTTAGGTAGGCTTACACTCCATTTTTGCTGCACTTATAATAACAAATACTAAGTTGTACAAATGAAAAAAATTACAGTGTTAACTACTGTCATCCGCTACCACGTTAACACATATGTAATCACCAAATAACCTCCCATCCATATACATAAAAAAAATGTTAAACACTGAAATGTTTTTTGCATATTTTTAACATTTATTTATTAAATGCATGAACAGTTATTTGGCTGTTACATATGTGTCAAGCGGCAGCCCACAGCAGGGACAGATCTAGGATTTCCTTCGCCCGGGGCAGAAATCGTGATTTGCGCTCCCCTCCTCCTCCACAACAACCCACTGCCCGTGTGCATGGCGCGCAAACCCACCTGACAAACCAAGTAATAAATATCTCCGTTGAAAACAAGATTACTGATAATGATTGAAAGTAAAAATAGTATTATATATAGTATAATTATTTTTTCTTTTCACTCGTCCGCTTTTTATTTCACAGTTTTAGGAGTCAAAAAAATAATTCTGCCCATCCGGCGCCTTCTATAAGATGAACTAGCACTTATAAATGTTATCTTGTAGTTTTTTTATGAATAGTAGAATTATATGTATATGGATATATGTCAGGTGTGTATACGGTTTTGTGTTTGCGTGTATGTTTAATTATAATCGTGTATTTTAACTATTAAGGCTAATTCTATTTTATGTAAGATTCCTTTATATATTTCACAGAAGCTTCTTTCTAAGTTTATGGTAGAAATTAAGTTTTGTCATAGTTTTTTTTTTTTTAAGTACGTGTTAAGTTATGTTTTACTATGCAAAGTGGTTAAGTGTAAAGAAGGTTATAAATACCTTAACTTCGCCACAAAAAAAAAGACGTTTTATTAATAATACAATATTATTATTATTATTATTATTATGTCGGTTGACGAGTAGAAGTATGGAGTAACGAATAGTTGGGCGAGCAGCGGCCTCACATGGTGGTTGTGGTGGACGGTGTTAGCAGGTGGGTCGGAGACGCAGATCCTGACGCCGAGGACGAGGGACAGCGTGTACATGCGGCTGGACGCGCTGCCCGCGGCCCTGCGTGACGTCAGCAACCACCTGCAAGAGGGCCGCCGCAGCTCGTCCGCCGAGTCTCCGGCCAAGAGAGGCCGCCGCTCCGCCAGCCGCCCCACGTAAGTACCAGTCTGTTCACGGTACCATGAGCACTTTTGAAAGCCCTGCTTAAGATCTACTTGTATACACGTTGTGTATTCCTCCGCTTATGTAAAATTAACATTGCTATCTGCCTCGCCACTTCATTCATGCGTCGGTCAAGTGAAACTGAAATTGTTAGAAGAGTAAATATTTTACAAATATGCTCATTTTCACACTTCGACCAAAAAAAAAAAAATAATGATCAGACCTACCACATTTTATTCGACGTTAAGATACGGAACTAATTCCCATCCCTTGTTACCAACTTTACCGGGTGCATGTCACTCGGGGCGTCCGTTGAAATATACGCAGGTAGGGGCAGTGACTTTTTCTAAGGTTGATTTCAGAATTGCTCGCTTTATCGTAAACAGCCTCTACCAGGCTATCAGGGACGGATTGAGACCTGTAGAGGCTTTAACACTTCAAACCCTATTCACGGTCAAGTGAGCACTTTTGAAAGCCCTCTCATTTTGAATAAAATTCCATAAATCGGTTTAATTTTAGCCTTATACGCTAATTTCCGAGTGTGGAGGATATTAACACTGTGTTTATTACTTACATGGTGATATTTATTTAAAAAGGTGGTACTAAGGATTAAAAAAATGGCTGAAAGGGTGCCTCAAAAGTGCTCACTTTACAGTGCGCAGCCTTTATCAGGGACGCCAAGGTGGTCGGACCACAGAAAGTTAATATTTTTGTATTCCATTGTTAAATTCAAAAATCGTATGCGATAACATTTTCCTAGAATAAAAAAAAAACTTTACACTTTATATTTTTAAAATAATTATATGTAAAGTACAAAATTCTTCTGTTTCGTTGTAACCGTAATAACAAATATTAACTAAGTTTCACAGATGAAAAAAATTTGAAATTTAACTAACCCTATGAGCTGCCATGGGACACGTGTTATCGCCAGATAACAAGCCATGTATATAAGAAAAAATGTTAAAAATAAAAAAAATTACAAATTTTTTACATAAAAAAAAAAATTAATGAACTGTTATTTGGTGATCACATATATGTCAAGCAGTAGCTCACGGCATTATTATATGTTGTAAAGTTTTTCATTTGCACAGCTTAGTATATATTATAACGGCTGCAACGAAACAGAAAAATTTTGTTTCTAACATCAAATTATAAAATATATATAAATTGTGGGATTTTTTTATTCGAGGAAAATTTTATCACATACAATGCGTATGAGCTGAACAATGGTTTGTACGATTATAAATTAATACATTTTTTGAGGTCGGACATTCTTACTAACACTTACGATTTTAGTTCCCCGATAGTCAACATACTATAATTAAAGATGTAAACATTAAAACTTAAATTAGAATTGTATTTGTCTAGATTCAACAAAACGTACACTTATATGGAAAATAATGTATATTTATGTATACCTCCACTTTATTTAGATATTTGAAAAGTTTTCTCCTACTTTTCGTATTTGCAAAGTATTTTATCAGATCCTAAAAACTAATCTTACCTAACAAATCTTTTTCTATACTTAGTAGATATAGATACCTAAGGGATCCATTTTTGTGGAACCTGTTTCAACTGCATCGGTTGAAGTTTTGCACCGTACAGTCCATAGGAAATTTGCATGTAATATTTCTTTGATGCTTCCCTTCCTATTGGTTCCTCAAGCACGTGCTTACATTGGATAATATGTAATCCAGACCTCGTAAGTATGCACGGTTCATAAGAAACTTAGCACTTTTGAAACCAACCTATGGAAATAAATCATTGGCCCTAACAGCACTTAATTTAACAGACCCGCTGTCTGGTATGTTCTAAGTAAATTTTAGAGCGAAAAACGAAAAAATATTCCCATATATTAACGTCGTATTTAAAGCGTAACTTTCACATTTGTAGCCACTGAATTTACTTAAAACATGTTGTGTCTGTTTTGCACGGGTTAGAGTAAGAAATGGCATGGCGTTTACACATGAACATTCTAAACGATTTCGCAGATTTCACATTTACACTTGGTCAGAGCATGAATAAAGAGGGCCAGTGATAATGCTGATGTTACACACCATGGAAAGTTCCGGAATGGGCAGGGAAGTAAATCTTAGGTAGGGCTTTCAAAAGTGATGGGATAAACCGTGAACAGCCTATAAAGCCCTTGTTGCGGAATACCACTGAACTCATTGATGAAGCATCAATGAGTTCAGTGGTATTCCGCAACAAGAGCTAGTGTTCGTCGGCAGTAAACAGCGAATATGTCTGCCAAGGACTGTTCGTGGTAAATTGAGCATGTTTGAAAGGCCGACTTAAGATTTAGATACAGGCACATGCCGTACATTTTATTCATAGGTCGGTCAATTGAAAATGTAAAATTATTTAAAGAAAAAATTTAAAAAAAAATGCTAATTCCTGCACTTACAGTCATTATTAAACCGGAAGGCATAGTATATAACTTTAGTATTCAGAAACGTTTGCCTAATAATTTTAATTCAACCTTAATACGTGAGACTACTTTTTCTCCGATTTTACCAACTTTGCCGTGAGTACACCATTCTGAATATCCGTTAAAACACACGGAGGTAAAGGCAATTACATTTCGTAAACGTTGATTCAAAAGCGCGTGCATAACCGTAAACAGTGCATAGTTTCGAACCGCTTGGTAGTGGTATTTGTTAAAATTAATGAAAAAGAACTAAACAATGAATTAAAGAATTGAATTTTACTTCTCTTTTATATTTCAAGACAACTTACGTACAAACAGACACATTAACACGTGTTTGAGCGAAGAAAACTAATTCTTACAACGTTGTAAATTAGGGTTTGAGTTAATTTTCGTGTTAATTATGTGCGGAATTTCAGTCAGGACTATTATGTATCAAATGACGTTATCGTCTGCACATCTGTAAATATCTCTAAAACGTACTACTTGCACTGGTGTGAATATTATGTCTCATTGGCACTGCGCGATCACTGCTATAGTCCGTCGCGGTAATTTTAAATATTTCTAAAGCTCTGCTAAAGTTCTACTTCCAGGACATTCCTCCGCTTCATGCAAACAAAGCTTAGCTGAATCTAGATAACTAAACAAAATGGACAACGCATCGCATTCGTGCGCACTCACTGTAATAACACTCTGCATAAGAAATATATCTTATTAGACATAACCAGCATACCTATTTTACCTCTTTTTAGTCTACTTGCGGAGGAAAGAAAACGATTATGAGATCACTTTCCTGTCTGTGCGTATGTGTGCGGATATGTGTTTGTTGTGTGTGTCTGTGCGAGTGTGTGCCCAACTTTCAATTTGTGAACGCGTGAACCGAATTTCATCAAACTGTGTACACATTTCCTATAGTCCATTCACGGTTTCTTCGGATGTTTTGAAACGAACCTTTGAAAAATCACCCTAGGTGTAACATGTCAACCTGTTTTTTCAATCAATTGTATACCACACATATATAACACTATGATTAACTTTAAAGTATTTTATTCTCGAATAAATGGAACTTTAACTTCGTATGTTATACAAATTGTTATATTTATTTAGTTTTTAATACGAATTAAAAACAGCGAGACCAGCGAGGTTTTGGAAACGGGTAGCAAGAAATAGTTCACAGTTAAATAATTGTTTTAACCATGTTTTTGTGTCCTATTTGTAAACTAAACGTTGCTTATTGAAATACTTACATATTAAGGTAGCCGTGATGGATACATATTTCATTGATACATTAAAAAATATTAGCGCAAAATATGGTGCTTAGGCCCCGAGTGACATGGTGTATTTTTTTTTTCGATCGAGAAAGAAAAACTTCAAATTGCCTGTCGGCGGAGCGGAGCTTGTCGCTTATTTAGCATATTTCATACTTACTACAGCAAAAATCATGTTTTTTAAATTAGTAATTTGCAACTGAAGAGATATTTTAATTTTTGAATATTTCTTATAATATATTTAGATGTGATCGTGGGAGGGTGACAAATAGTTAGCAGAAGTGGCGTCTGGCGAGTCACTGTTCAACGAAGCGTTAATTTTTCTTGATCCGAAAAATACTTCAAATAACCACATTAAGTTCGTATACTTGTGTTTTTAAACCTACCTAGGCAAGTTACGATGTTGTGATCAATCAGTGTTTCCATAGCAGTAATACATATATTGTAAAGTGTGTCGTGTCATTCGGTGTTATACAACTGTCCTTCGCCACAATGATCATAGTAGAGACATGATGATTCTCTTCTATTTTTGTAATCTGAACATCTAATTTTGCTGTTGTTCCACTGGCCTCATTACAGATGATCAGTAAGGTAATCAAAATTTCTCTCTAACATACCAAAAGTTATAAATAGGGTTTAAGTCCCAGTCGGACTGATTACTAGCAATAAAATGTCTCAAAAACTTTGTCAGCGTTCTATGCCCCCTTTCCAAGGCTCCGTTACTCTTCGGATGATACGCACTTCTTTTGACTTTTGAAATGTTTACCATTTTGCACACCCACTTGAATAAGCCTCTCATAATGTTACTCCTCTAATTGGCTAGCATTGTTTGCGGTATTCCGAATTTTAATATTTATTGACAGAAGCATGTGCAACTGACTCAGCTGTCTGATCTACTAATGGAATAGCCACCGTGTATTTGGACAAACAATCCTAAAATGTTAAGAGGTATTTGTGGCGATCTTTTGTTCCAACTAATGGACCTACAATATCAATAGAACATTTCTCCCAAACAATGTCAGATGTATCTGTTATCTCAAGAAACATTCTTATATATGGCCTACTTAATTTATTTGTCTGACATACGATGCTATGCCTGCTTTTATTCCCGGCCAGTTGTGTTGTTGCTTAATTCTCTCGTATGAACGCACCATTCCCTGATGACCACCTGTAGCCGAATCATGAAACTCCTTAATAATATCTTGTTTCTTTTCGGTCAGTATTTCTTTAACCCTTAGTCTTCACCCCTTGGGTGTTCTCCTACCTTCACTACATGTATCACTAACTCACCAGAATTTGTGCCTTCTCCTACATTGCATATTCTACTTAAGGCATCCGCATGTGTTATGGTTTTACCTGCTCTGTATTTTATTTCACACGAGAATTCCTCCAATTTCAGTCTCAATTTCATTGACCTAGAACTGGGATCCATGACACTAAAGACGTATTGCAATGGCTTGTGATCCGTTACAATGAAGAAATGTCTACCTAATAGGTATGGTCTAAAATGCTTAACCGCCCACACAATCGCTAACATATCGCGTTCGGTGGTCGAATAATTAGTTTCAGGCTTGCTTGATGATCTGCTAGCCAAAGCAACAGGCTTGTTCTTACCTAACTTGCCTTGTGGCAAAATAGCGCCTATGGCCGCTTGGCTGACGTCCATAGTCACGATAAATGATTGATTGAAATGTGAGTATTGTAACACTGGCTAAGAACACAAAATACTTTTCATTGTGGTAACTGTCAATTCTTGCTCTTTTTCCCAAGCAAAAAGAACGTCCTTTTTGACCAAACTGTATAAAGGTTTTGCTAGTTTACTAAAGTCTGGGATAAAACGTCTGTAATAAGGAGCTATCACATAACATCTTAATTTCTTTGGCAGTCGATGTCCTGGGGTATTCTCTAGCCTTTTGTACCTTTTGTGGGTCAGGCATAACACCTTCGTCACTGATTACATTAAATAAATATGTCACTTCCATTTTCAAAACGACTGGCCATATATCACAGCATCGTCTAAATATACTAGACATTTGATTCCTATCAAACCCGATAGTGCTGTATTCATCAATTTGGCCAAGTTAGCTGGTGCTTCCTGAAGACCAAACACCATTTGCTCCATTTCATAGTGTCCTGAAAGGGTACTGAAAGCTCTCTTAGGTTGATCGTCTTTGTTCATTCTCACCTGTAAATAGCCACTTGTTAAATATAACTTTGAGAAATATTTAGCCTGCCCTAATTGATCAAGAATGTCTGCTATATTAGGGATTGGACAGGCCGTGCCAATTGTAATTTCATACCGCTTACGATAATCCACGCATACGCGCAATTTCTGTTGCCCGGATGCATCCATTTTCTAAGGAAAGATCAGAATCGGGGCGTTCCACTGACTCTGGCAAGGTCGTATACATCTGTCCCTTAAAGTCATATTTTTCTGCTTCCTAACTTCTTCATGTGCGCTACCTCTTTATTTGTCGAAATAGTGTGTTCGACTGTTGTATATGTGAGATCATCTCACGGAAAATGGAATATATCATTAAATTCCCTGCATATTTCTAATAATTGTTCCTACTCTGTGTGATGCAAATGGTCTAACCTTGACACTGAGCCTAAAAACTCGATTATCTCTGACCTAGTTATGTGGTTATGAAATCATCGCGTTTCTAGCGGTAACTTTTCCAATTCTAAAACAGGAACCTCAGCTATCACCTCCTTTTCATCCGTGTTTACGATAGAACATACACCCCTACCATTTCTGGTCTCTATCCAGCTGTTTCCCAAGTACACACCCTTCATTAACTCATGGTTCTGTATTACGCCTACCCCTTCATTACGTGTGCGTATTTGTACTATTTTTTCGCATCTCGCAAGAACAATAATTCTTAAAGTTCCTGATTGTTTTATTTCTTCATAAAAAGGAATAACTTCTCTCTGTATCCATACAGACTGTGTTTCAAGCCTTCTGTATATTTAGAAAATTTTTCCTTAAAATACACTTATGTGGACACGTATCTACAATGTGGACGGCGCGACGTACGGAATAGCCTTTCTCTTGGGCAGTTTGAACTTCAGGTCCTAGTTGTGTTCGTAAAATGATACACGTGAATTTACCTGTAAATTGAATACCGGTTCTGGACGATCCCAACAGACCGCCACATGGCAGGACCGTCTGTCTGACTGTCAGTCACAGAGCCAGAAGTTTCCTTGTCCATCATCCGGCGACATGTGACAGCTTCAATAGAAAACCGCATCTCTGCCAGAATCATTTACGGATACAGGCATACTTGTATTCAATTACTTTCGTTTTCAGTGGTGTCAGCAGAGAGAAACTTGCAGTGCTGCGGCTGGCGTCCTGTTGTATATAGCAACTAATCACGTTTTAATTGGGAACGAATGACCCTCTTGCCTGGGTTTGGAGGACTGCGGGTTAGCACCACGGCGTCTTCGTCATTCACTTTACGGCATTACATGGTGGGTTATTTGCTTAAGTGTTAGGCGAAATGAAGAGCGCTATAGGGAATGTAAAAACAATAATTCGCCACCGTTTAAATTATTAAGATATTAAAAAAGGTGACGTGTCACTGAGACAACTATCTGTAATTGTGTGAGTGAGAATTAACAAGGGAAATTTGGGTGTAAATATACTGTCTTTCATTTTAAAGTTTGGTACGAGATTCCAAAGTATTTTCGTAAAAGTCCGAAAATCACTTTACTTAGGAGCATGTTTAGTCAGAGTGGCTCTCGTTGATGCTGACTATATAAAACATAAATTAAGTTCGAAAATGGGTATATTTTCTGTATTTTTAGTTCCCAATTCAAGTTTTGTGCATTTAGGAGTATGCCTTCATTTCACAGCACTAAACACCGTACGAACTTTTTAAAATCAGATTCTTTGGATTGGTAACAATACCAGGGTGAATAATTAAAAAGGAACGTCGCCCGAATTAAAAGTTTGTATAAAATACATTTGTGTTATATTTCACGTAATATGAACTACCAGCTTAACTAATTTTCAAGTACATATCATTCACACCGATATTCGGAATCCAGCAAGCTACCTTTAAAGTAGTGCAGTATTTACAAAACCATTGCTTTGTTAACTGTACATAACACGAGGAAATACAGTGCAGTCATAAAATGACTGAAATATGCATAAACACACATAAATATAGATATTTAAACGTATAGCGATTGAAAGCTTTTAATAAAATAAATTCAGTTATATTGGCATATGTAATATATTGCGTGATTCAAACAGTAACTGTCTTCACTTCTCGTCATTTGCAGTATTTTTTTGTCATAAACGCAAAATAAATCGTTGTTCTAGCACAGTTTTCTTCTCACGAAGAAATAAAATTTAATATTCCAATGTTCAAATAAAATTTAATATTCCAATGTTCGGAGTTGTTGTTATATGTGTAAGACGCTGTGAGGAGAACTCATTATCAATTATAGGCACATGTTTGATTGCAGGCGCATTAGTCGAGGACTGAAGCATACTGGCGATGGCACCCACGAAGCTACGACTCCACGCAGAAACATCAATCGCAGTGCCGGTGTGCCTTGCCCGATCCTCTCTCCCAATAATCGAGGCCCCAAGAGGACTCGCCTGTCTCAGGGTGAACTCTCCTTCGCTTGCTCAAATGACCAGTCCATGGTCACTCTGCAACCGGAGCCGCCCACCATGCAGATCGACTACTCGCCATGCCCACTGCGGACCACCAAGAGCCTGATCGCCCTCCGGCGTCGTCTGGAGGACACCTTCTCCCAGACACACCATAGTGTTGGCACGCTGCACCCAACGTCCTGCCATAGGCACGACAACCCCTTGTACTACACTCTCAGCGGGCGGACTTCTAATTTACCACAGTGCTCCGGTGACGACATTCCTGCTAAAATAAGGAGAAAAAACATAGCTTCCTACTCCAATGATTTCTCATGGAACATCACTCCTAGCAAGACATTAGATGTTGATGAAAGTGTCCCTCTACATCCTTGCTCCCGTGACGAACTGCGTAAAGTAAACAGTCCCCAGTTATCGGTTCTCGCGAATAATATGGCCAAGCTAAATTTGAACTCTGTTGCAGGAAATCCAGTCTGCCCTGTTACTTCGCCGCACCGTTCTCTGTTCTCCTTGACGACTCTGTCGTCTTCCGACAAAATCCGAGAAGCAGCAAATAAAAAAGGAAATGCCAGTTTGGACATTAACCATGATGTAACAGATCCGAGGTTCCTTAGTCACTTCTCCATCATGGAGTCGACAGTACCTGAGGCGTCTAACCCACGTGATCTTCCTGGAGCATCTCCCTGCATTCCAAGCCAGGAGAAAGGTAGTGGAACTGGAAACCTTGCTCGCAGTATTACAAGTCCTCATGAATTAGCTGATCGCAACACTAGCAGATATAGCCAGCACGAAGAATGCACCATCAAACAAAGCTGTTCAAGAAATTCAAGAACATTGAGGTCTATAGCTGTGATATCGTCAAGTGTAAAGGAGCCGTCTAATGAAATACAGTTTTTAAAGCCAAACAGCAGCCATGATAAAATGTGTACATCTCTAAAAGACTTTTCAAATATTCGTGACTGTAGTTTAGGAAATGTTCATCAGTCATCTTTTTCAGGAAATCGTGGTGAACAAGTTAGCGATAGAGAAATTATTGTGATTCCCCCCATCTTGCCTAAGAGAAACACTGTTGACAAGTCTGTCAAGGACAGTTCGTTTAAGTGTGACGGTGTCTGTGATATTTTAGTTAGTAAAAAAAATGAACTGTGTAAATTTGATAATAGCGCAGATAGCTTAGAGCGTTCGTTCAGTTTACGACGGCAGGGTGGATTTAGGAGACGACAGAGGCCACAAGTGCTAAGTGACGTGAAAGTAAACAGTTCTGCAATGAATTCTGCGACACCGAGGACACGCCTTTCTTGTTCATTGTTAGGAGTCATGGACACAAGCTCGCAGTGTACGAGCTTGAACACGTCACTGATCCCTAATGTGCCTTCATCTGTGGGCTCCAGATTTGGTAGCCCCAGATGTTCATTGTCGAGACAGAGTCGTGGTCAGGATGGTTCGGGTGGGAGCAAGGACCTGGCGCTGGCTGTGCCGAGGTCATCGTCGGGGGGGATAGCCAATTCGAAGAGGTTTGGGTTGACGCTGTCCCAGGGCATACCAAGTCCGCCGAGTCCAAACTGTTGCAGGCCCGAGGAGGACGACATCACGCAATCTCTGGGCGTGAAGCCCCTGGCGGAGTCCCCGCGGCACGAACCGGCGGCCACGGACACCACAGTCGCCGTGTGGAGGGGGAGGAGAGATCCCGACGACGGGCCTGTCTGGCGGAGGAACGAGCGCCTGCTGAACGCCTTGCGCGCCGACGGTAATCAGGCGTCTTCGCCGACGTCGTCGTCGGACGAGACGTGGAACTCTCACACGATGTGCTTCCTGAAGACTCCGCAGCTAACCAGTGGCCACATCCTGGAAGGCGCGACGTATACGACTCCTAGTAGCAGTGCCAACACGTCAGCCTCAAGGACTGACCAGGGTGAGACTGAATTTGTTATTAATTACATAGCCACGGTTCCCTTATTTTGACTTTCCAGTTCTGGCATGGAGGGTAAAATGCGTGCCTAACATCATCTAGCTTTAAGGTAGACATAATTTTTAAGTTTTTATAACTGTATGTGTGAAACTTCTTGCCAGATCTCTAAATACAGTAAGTACTTTGACAATAGTCCATTTCATATAAGCGGAGTAAATTTTGTCAGTTCTAGAAAAGTAGCACGCTACAATGTGTCCTTCCACCGCAGCTGTTTAGCCAATGAAGATAAAGTTGCTTGTAAGCAAATGTTTTGAGTCTAATGCACACTTGCATTTCCTCCCTTCCTCGTGTTCCCTTTCATGGCAGGCACTGAAAGTCTGACTGACTTTAGCTAACTTCCGTCCAGTAATTAACGTAGGATAGCTAGGTTGACATTACAACTTTATTTTTTAATTACAGAGTTAAATTTGTTAGGGTTCCGTTTATTTTATTTCTAGGGAAAAATGGGAATGTAGTGAAAAAAAAAAAGGGGGGGGGGGGGGAAATCTTTAGATTAACATATTTCGTGAGACGACATTATTTTAATGTTCTTATACGAATGTGTGATTTTGAGTTGCATATTTTGTCGATGGAGCAGTGGAAAATTTTACTCGTATGGAAATAACATTTAAATTATTTAACTTCAAAAATGTTTCCTTTAATGAAAAAAAATACACGATAGATACGTTGCTGTGCGTATTTATACGGATACAGCAATATATACACGCACACACTGAGCGAATTATACTTGTTAAATTTACGATATAGACGAATAAGCAAATATTATTCACTCACTACAAAAGTGTAGAAAGTGCAACTTTTTCAGGCCAAGTGCATTTGAATAATTATATTAATGGTTTACAAATGCATTTACAAAACACGCAAACTTACTGTTTGTAAAATTCGCAACCTCTTGAAAACTAAGGCAATCCTTGCAAGTTTACGCTAAAATCACGTTTGTTCGTCACTAGTGTTAAATAATTTATTTGCAGAATCATTGAGTAAAATCAACACTCCACACGTTTCCTGAAACCAACAAACTTAAACTTACATACATAAATTATATTCATGTCACTTCATTGCGGACGGCGGTAAGGAAAATGGCAGAACGAGCAGTTTTAACGAAACTGTAAACACGTGAGGATTAATATTACATTTCACTCAAGAAAACGCATTACAACAGTACCTACAACCAACTATGCGCGAAAAAAGCAAATAAAAAAATAATTAACAACTGATTAAGTATTCCGACAACGCCAACTAGATATTTGTGTAATAAATACGATGAGAAAAAAGAGCATACTCACAACTTCCTTCATCGGGCTGGAAACATAAACATGGCTAGCCATTGGCTGGAAACGTTTACTGTTCGTATGTGTCGACATACTCTGTCATAAATGCTAAACATGTTTTTCAAGTCCAGTCACTAATAGCCAAGAAAACTTAATATTGTTTTAAAAACATAATTTAAACCATAAATGTTGTAAGTATAATTAAGATTTTAAATTACAACTTTTAGTTCCGAGTACTATTTTCTTCCAAAGCCATCATCAAAATAGCCAACTTAACAACACTAATTTCGCAGCAGTTCATCAGCTGATACACTACTTTACGAACGAGAGCATTTACTGTTTACATAGAGTGTAAATTGGTCTCATTGTCTATCAGATTTTACCCCACTTATATGAAATTGACAATAGTGTCAATGTAGTATGACAATAGTGTAGTACTGAATAATTATAATCAGTTTTCACAAACACCATAAAATCATTACATTTTTGAAAAAGTTTTCATTTTGTTTACACAAGTTAGTATTCCTTAAAAATTACATAATGTCTTACAGAAAATTGAACTCAGTAGTACGCGTAAATATTTTAGTGTATATATTGTTACAATTCCCCATTTACCTTGGAAGCAGTACTAACTTTTTTCTTTTTAAACCAAACGTGAAAATTGAACTGTAATTATAATAAATGAAATTCTGAAATCATTTTTCATATATGACTCGCCTGTCAGTAAAGTTATTTTAAGAACATATTAAAATGGGACATAGGTTGAATGCATAATTGTAATCGTTAGGTTAAATCTCTGCATACAAGTGAACAAAAGTTATATTTTTATTTTTAGGCTGGGAGATGCTGTATGTTGGCTATAAGTGTTTATTAACAATACCATTACATGCAGTTATAGCTAATACAATGTAGTCTCTATATATAGTTTTCGAATAAACACTTTTTGACTATTTTTTCGAACAATAACATAGGCCTATAGCAACCACAAAATCAATACATACATATGTAAAATTAATTGTTTTAATGGCGTATGTAGACTATTATACTAGCGTAACTTCATAATAACAAAATAAAACAAATGAATTTTAATTTGTTAAAAGCTTCAGTTAACATTTTTTATTTAAAACAATTTTTTTTTATTTATGTCTACACAATCACAAAGTTTACTGATGTGGGCTATATCTCAAAATTCTCGCAAAAGTTAACAAATTTTAAATCAAACTACTTTAGACTGTCAACTGTTGCTGTATGTGATGGTTACGAGCATTTAGATATCTTGTCAATATATCTAACTCCATCAAAATATATTAAAGTAATTCAAATATGTCCATGATTATGTTTCGGGAATTCGTGCAGTGTGGTGCAAATTTGTTGCGGTGGGTGTGCAGACGTGTCGGCTAGTCCCGTGGCGCTCGTGGAGCAGCGCTCGCGTTCCCGCCGGTGCTTGATGTTCGCTTCGCCAGGTAGCAGCACAAAGCATAAGCGCTTGCTCGCGCTGCGGCGACCGAGCTCCAGGCGGCGCTCGCGAGACTGCCACTGCAGCCAACAGAAAGGTGAGTAAAAACCCTAGTTTTTACCAAGCTTTACCATTGGTGGCCTGCGTTTATTGCTGAGGCCGTGTTCCGAAGATAGAATTTTCATACAGGCCGTTCACGGTAATGTGAGCACTTTTTGAAGCTGTTTCATCATACATAATAACCAATAAATCAATAATTATAAAATATTGTTTCCATCTTCATACTTATCTTCATTCTATTTTGAAGATGTGCTGTACAAATTTTTTGCTTTCCGAATTTATTCAATTGTTTTATAAAGTATTAGGACATACAACAACAAGAAATCCACTTGTGTAGTAGGCCTTTTATTTGGAATTAATTGACAGTTTAACACAGCACTATGTAAACGCATTTCATATGTTTACATTCGTAAGTTCCCAGTGACTTCGACTTGCGTTCCAAAGCTAAGTGAACCGTACACATTTTTGCCACTATGAAAATACCTGGTATAGGCAGTTCACGGTAAAGTGAACACTTCTGAGGCCCTGGTTACTTTCTCTGGTAAGTTATTTTTATCCTGTAACCATCTTTTTACTAAAATATTGCCACGTAAGTAATAAACACAGTATGATTCCATCGAATTCGGAAGTTAACGTCTAAAGCTACAATAAAATATTTTTATTGAATATTATTCGAAATAAAAGGGCTTTCAAAAGTGCTCACTTTACCGTGAATAGCATTTACCGTTGACTTGTATACAATTTAAATATTACATACCTGCCGGAACCAGTCATACATTACATGCATGACTGATGCATATCCATACTCTGTGCCTGGCGCTCTTGGCCAGGTCTAAACCAATACACTCAACAATAATAATAAATTTATTTTTCACTAAAAATAAAATGATTGCTACGCTATATCTGACAATTCGAGATAACATACTACTAAAATATCCATCTGTGTGACTATTCACACAATTATTATTTTAGCAAAAATAAATGCTGAAAGTGTTTAAAGTTGCATTAATTTGCATAAGTATATAATATAAATTAATTTCATCTTAAATAGTATTCCGATTGTTTTGATAGAAATGTCAGCAAGAAACAAAATCATTAATGCTGGCAATGCTGCCAGTCTCTTGTTAAATTTATGGACTAAATATATAAACTGATCTTCATCTTCTCTTGTACCCAATATTGCCTTACGTTATACCCACAAACACTCACTCACACACACACACACACACACACACACACACACACACACACACACACAATACATATATATATACACACACATACATACATATATATATATACACAGGATGTTGAAATATTGCATATCAATACTTCGGGGGTACAGTCCTCACATCTGGAGGATAAAAAAAATGTTATAAGAACATAGGTCCGCAAACGCTTCGTTTCTGTACTACAGTCCATAATACATAACGTACAGCATATGGCCCGCGGGCTGGATCATGGTACTGTGAAATGCCATCTCAGCGTTCGTTTGCATGATACACGACACCTCACATTAAGACAGTACTCCTAGAAAAGCAGGAACTGCACAAGAAGTAGTTACACTGTGTGATGGCTTATCGTAGGCACTAAAGGAAATGTTCAAAATGCCCTCCATCAGCACGATTACATTCATGAACGCGCCATTGTATGGACACCCGGATGCGTTGATGAATCCCTGGAAAATTCCTGATTGTTTCGCAACCTGCCACAATATGGTTACGGAGGGCGCCCAAATCATCCACTGCGGTTGCGTACACACGTGCCTTTAAATGTCCCCACAAATAACAGTCTAGTGGATTCAAATCAGTGCTCCTCGGGGGCTGGTATGGGGCTGCCAATTACAGCTGCGATGGCATTCCACAGCTCCATGATCCAGCCCGCAAGCCATACACTGTACGTTATGTATTATGGTTTGTAGCGAAGAAACGAAGCGTTTGCGGACCTGTGTTCACATAACTTTTTTTCATCCTCCAGATGTGAGGAATGTTCCCCCACAGTATTGACATTGCAATATTGCAACAGCCTGCATATATTCAACTATTATAGCTTGACTACAAGAAGTGTACTGATATTTTAAAACACGCACTGGAATGTAGGGAACTTACAGGAGCCCCGACTCGTCTACGGGTGGCGATTAAATAAAAAGAATACATTCTATAGCAAAGGTGATTTACTCATGGTAGAGGCTAACTGTTAGATGAATCAAACATAAAATGTAGTGGAGTTTGTCAATAATCATACCGTTAATGCACTTCGCTAGCTAAGTATGAGTTCAATATATATTCATAGGGAGACAGTTGTAGACGAATAAAACTATCCGACAATGTAATTCTGATGTTATTTTATTGTCTACTTTGGAGCAATATAACAAAAAATAAATAACTCTCGGTCATTTGAAGAGGTAGCAGTAACGTGCACGTGACGGAAATTCACTTTAACCCTATCCTTAATAATTTTAGGAAAAAAAGCTTTAAAACGAAGGAAGTCCGTAACAGCACCATAGCAACTTGAAGACTCCCTAGACTGATATAAATGGAAGCAGCACTCCCTCGTCACACGTTATCGTGAAGGAAAGGTGCCTGGGCGGACTCTGGCGTAGGAGGATGTAGTCGCACCCTAGTAGGTATGGTGTGCCTGCCGTCACAGTAGGTACAGCAAGTCAATCATAGTCGACGTCACGTTGTTCTGGCAACTCTAGAGTCGGAAATGCAGTTCATTGTTACGACTGGGGAAGTATGGTTTACTGCGCACGCGTCATGCGCACTCTACGTCATGTTTTCACTGCGGTTTGATCCACATAGTCGAATGGTCCATGAACTGGCGACGAGGAGTTTCGCAGAGGGAAACTCAAATGTAACATTCAAGTTCCCTAAATTGAAGTAGAATGGATTGGACAGGTTTAGCTGGCTCGTAACGAGGTATTGAGAGCCGATATTAAAGCAAAGAGAGATGTGAAAGAAAATAGGCGCGTACTGAATGCAGTTTGTCGTATGCCATGGAGCCTAATCTTCATTTAAACGAATGGTAAAACAATTATTCTGTTATGCGTGTTGAGTAACTTTTAAACCGTATTTATGGACCTAATTTAATCCTGACCAACTTGAACGTTAAACACAAATTAAAAGTTTATTAGCCTGTGTAGTTTATTATTAATTTATGCCAAACTCGCATTTATTTGTTTTCAAGTGATTTACACATTATGTGGGGACGGAAAAATTTCGCGAGATCAATGATTTGTAGACCAGCCCTCATAGCTGTTTGCGTACTCACCCAGGTATCAGCTCCTCGTTTGTAGTTTGTTGCCTCACTCGAAAGTTATGATTTGGCCTACATGTGTTATTCGTTTTTTACGGGCTCATTATCTTCAGGCAATGTCAAACAAGACACGAACCAATCGCAAAGCAAACGTAAGTACAAAAGTGTCTGTATTCTCGCTTGTCCCCAAATAAAATCCCGAATTTTTTCACGTCTACTTGCCATTTTACAGGGCTTAAACATAGTGTTTATAAAAAAATGTTCTACATCCATTTTTATAGTGAATTTACTGATAATGTGTTTAAACACGCGAAGGATTTCCGTCAGCAGTGACACTCGTTATAAAATTAAGATTCGCTGTCAAGCTATTTCTCAGGTCATAAATTTGTAAATTTCATTGCGATGGAAAATATTTAGCTAAAGAAAAACATTACCCTAACAAAAAATATTCTTTCGTGTAGTCGACAAAAACTCCTATTCAGCATTGATATCTTTTACCTTTTCTAGCTTTGGCTTGCAAAAACCTGTAGACGTTTGTGCTACTATTATTTTATGTTCCGTTTAAATCATGTCGCCATTTTAGTGGCCCTATACCTTTCTGGAATTATTAAGTCTTAGATTACATTAATGGTAATGTCGTCACAAAAATATCAGGCATGTCTAATACGAAAATGTTGTTTCTACAGGCGAGTTGGAGTTGGCTGTTTACGCGAACAGCGGGCTGCTCACAATCCATGGTAAGTAGACATACTGTTGGATAACTGAATTTACCATCTTGTATTTTTCTACCTTATTGAGCACGGAATACATTAGGCATACCAAGTAGATATAGTTTGTCGTTTTCGTGTGCCCAAAGAAAAAAAAAACCTGCAGCCATCGAGTTTAAATGGACTATCAAAGTAAAACAAATGCCTACTACTTATAACAGTTTTAAAGATAGCAGCCTCTAACAAAAGTAATTCAACGCGACAGTAGAGTGACAGGGATGTTCCGAGATATAATTTATTCAAAATGGCGGCGATGCAATGGCACATGCACTACCCCTCTCCCTCCCTCGCCATCATGTAGGTGTGCCGTATCTCGGAACCCCCCGCTCACTCTGCTCGCGATCTTCTCAGAAAATACCGTTAAGTTAAAAAAAAAAAATTAAAATTAATTCAGTCACAATTTTTTTTGTGAAAAACAAATTTTAATGGAAATAAGAGACTAGTATTATACCGAATATTGGGCAAAGGTCCTTAACGTGCCCGCATTCCCTTAGAAATATCACGTATAATACATTAGTTATTTTAAAACAGTTATTTATGAAATTTATGCACTGAGAAGGAATTTCTCTAGATTCCCCGTTTAAACTGCTGTGGTTGCAGGTTTGGTAGGCAGCGCCATTAACGTCTCACCACTAATCATAATAAATAATGAAAGCGTCGAGGTCTAACTATGCTCGTCTCTCTCCTGCTGGTTAATTAGCTCTGCGCTCAAATTATGGGTCATGTCCGGGGGGTGTGTCTCGAAACATGATCGATTCTGTTCGTCACATGAGTCTTCGAGAATCTCTCTTCATTACCCAGTCACAGCCAACCGTACCACACATTTTCCAAGTTCAAATATCAGTGTTCTTAGTAAAGTACATCCAGTTGTCTGATGTGATATCTGGGAAATAAGGTGCTGATCATTACGATTTTATAGTTGTTTGATTTATTTACATACTGTGACAGTCACACATTCCTTTCCTTGCCACACGTAATACTTTTATAAGATAAAGTATAAGTCTTTAATACCGGCAAGTCTAGTTCTGGGATAGAGAAAATTGTAGTTAATCCCTCGTGAGTTGGTGTAAAATTCCTCAATTTACACTAATTGCCATAAAAAAGCCGCACCCAGAACGAATTATCCTTAAGATTTGATAATTGGTATATTCATGGGATAATGTTGCAACGGATTTAAGATGAGTAGTGTTTGACGGCATAGAGCTACCATAATGGGGTTCTAACACTACTATAACCTCGGTACCATAAATGGCCATCGAATGAAGCTGTGTGCACTGTGCAGCACAATCAGTGCGCGTGTGGAGTGAAAGTCAGTGAGTAGCTCTCGTGCTTCAGAGACGCATTCCACACAGGTGTAAACAACTTATAAAGTATGAAAGAGGGAGAATAGTTAGAGTACTGGAAAAAATGTGATCGTCCCATCAAAATTCCCGGCACCCAGACTGTAGCAACCGAACTGTGAGACAGTGCAGGGGGAAAATTAGGAAACGTGTATGGCCCAGGAAGGATTTGGGAGATTCAGAATGATCACCAAAAGAGTAGAATATCTCATCGTCCGACAGCGCGAACTCAACTAAATGTATCTTTTTCCTCTTTCCACCACCCAGAGACATGAATCGACATCACTAGTAAATCCCTGTTTCCACTCATGGTTAAAAAAAAAGGCCACTTTTAGAATAAGACTTGAATTCTCGACGTCCCTCATGCCATGTTTCATGGACAACCCGACGTTGGCACCTCGTTTTGCAGTTTTGTAGTAATCGGGTGGCATGGTGTACTGAGGAATGACCAGAACTGAAGTCATTATGGTATGAGGAGCGATCTTTCATAGTTCTTGGTCTTCCCAGTAGTGATCAGAGAAACACTGACGGCACAGCGATATATTCAAGAGATTATGCAGACTCACGTGCTCTTTTACATGGTGCCACTTCGACAGGTTTTACTGTCCGAAGGCAGGCACACCCTTCATCTTCCCACACTGTAACTGTACTCGAATGAGTAAGAAAGTGCATCACACCTTCTCCTCTTCTCTCTTTGGGCCATTCACTGCTCATTTTGCCATATGATGTATTCTACCGGTTTTCTCGGCAAAACTTGTCCTCGCCAATCAGAGGTATTTCGACTTCATGCTAAAGCCTTTACCCGAATACCTCCTTGTGAGTCATTGAAAATTTCTTCTTCATGCCAATTATTATATTCTTAAAGACTTCTGCCGATATTTGTGGCAACCTCGTTCCATATTCTGCGAAGAGCTTTGTCCTTTAATATATTATCCAATTGCAAGTGAATGCCCTTTCATTGTGTTATCTCTTGTAAACATTCACTGATATATTCTGTTTTCAGAGAGTTTATCAGCACATGTTCCAAGGTATCATCCACACTGCAGACATCACAGAGTGGTGATTACACCAGCTGTAGACTATGGAGTTTTGATTTGAAGTTTCCATGGCCAGTGAATGTTTGTCGCTATAGTGGTTCATGGTTACCCCTCTCCACTCCTGTCATGCTTCAACTTCTGGTATCAGCTCATATGTCACCCTTCCTTTGTCTAATGCTCTCCATCTCTCTTGTCACATCTGGAGAACTTCGTTCCAGGCTTCAAGCTTCTCCTATTTTGATAGTCGTCCAGCTGCCTCTCTCTCTCTGCTGTGATACCTTTGTAGCTCACTAACAGATCTACTGGTAAGACATCAGCAAAGACTGGGAGCGACTCATTGGACACTGTTCTATATGCTTTAGTCACTGTCAACAGTGCTGCTCGCTGAGCACTTATAGGCTTCCTCTTATAATTGACCAGTTGGGCCCTATTATGCCATATTATTACCCCTTACGAAATAATAGCCTCAAACACTGCTTTGTAGATTATTCTCCGTGTTTTAAAATTGATGCCCCAACTTGTGTTACCAATCCTCTCAAGTCTATAGAAGATCACCACTGCCTTCCTGGAAACATATTCTGTATACTTTAGAATGCTCATCTCGTAATCCATGATGACTCCCAGGTACTTTAACTCGTGTACATACTCCACTGGACTCCTACCAAATCGCTTCAACAAGTAAATTTCTTAAATGTTAATTCCTGCCCACATTTTCAGGCAGTTTTCCAGAACTACTTTCGTGCTTTGGACGCCCTTCTTTGGCCAGCCCGGTTTCCAGACTTATCGCTTATAGAACATGTGTACAGCTAACTGCGACTGCAGCTTCAGCCATCTACTGGTCTGCAGCATCTGGAGCAGCTGTCGCAACAACTATGTGACGATCTTACAAAGGCTTTAATTACATGTTTCAATGACTACATACCGGACCATATCGTCGCATGTAACCACTCTTGCAGTATGTAGCAATGCGCTTATTTTGCTAATGTAAGAATCCGTTCATTCAAGATTATACCTCCTATTTAATTGTGTAACACCAATATAACCATTTCACTGCAGTATTTTAATAACATATTAGTATGACCAACTGCTAGAAGTGTCATCTGTGGAGCATAGTCCATGATGTACCATATGGCCCATGATGTGGGCTGGTGAATAGGGCATATAATGCGACCGACAGGCTGGCTGTACACAGTGCGCTTCCTGCTGTCATGGGTTAGGGAAGCGATTTTACCGACTTGCAAAAAGGGATGATCATCGCCGTTCGGGCCAAGGGAGACATCATTTCGGAAACAGTGACGTTTGCGAACTGTTCCCGTGTCTCTGTGGTAAAGGTATATCGTGGGTGGACGAATGGTACCATTGGGAATAACCGTCGTGGAAACTGCAGAACTCCAAACGCTATTGATGTCAGAGGTGAACGTCTACTACGACGTTGCGTGAAAGCCAACCGAGAGGCAACAGTGAAACAGCTCACCATACAAATGAACCAGGGGGCATCCAGACATGTGTCTACCACACTAGTTAAGCAAACCCTTCTGAAAATGGGGCTCCGGAGTAGACGGAGGGTGACTGCACCCATGCTAACACAGGTGCATCGACGAAAACTACTGGAATTTGCTCGAGAGTATGGTGACTGGATCGCTGCCGATTGGCGATGGGTAGCCTTCTTCGAAAAGTCACGGTTTCAGCTGTAAAGAACGGATGGAGGTCAACGCATCCGGCGAGAAAAGTCGGAGAACCGACAGCCTGCATCAACTGCTGGACGAACATAAGGTGGTGAGGCAGTGATATGATCTGGGGAATGTTCTCGTGGTATTCTCTATGTCTCATTATCCGTGTGGAACGCACTCTTGATCGATTTGGTTATAAATCCATTCTCGGCGATAATGTCCACCCGTACATGATGATTGCCGTTCCACGGGAGGATGGGGTTTTCCAGCACGATAATGCGCCTTGCCAGACCGCTAGAAGAGTGCGCACGTGGCTGGAAGTGCACGATCAAGACTTCAAATTTCTACCGTAGCCCCCAAATAGCTCCGATCTCAATCCAATTGAACATCTGTGTGATCATCTCGATCGTCGTGTTCGTCGCCTGTCTCCTCCACCACGCACACTTCAACAGTTGTGGGACACACTGCAGACAGAATGGCTCCAGATATCCGTGGAGACCTACCAGCACCTGATTGAGTCACTGCCAGCTAGTCTGGCTGCTGTCCTTGCTGCGAAAGGCGGTTACTATGAATACTAACAGGTGGTCATAATAATGTGATTCGACTGTGTGTTTGTATCCTGACAAAGTAATTATCTGATTTCAATGTCTACTCCAGCGTAAAATAACTTGAAAACAGTAATCTGAAAGTAACCAAATCCACGGCACAACACATTCGTTATTACACCCAGAAGACATTTTATCATTATATTGTAGATCTAAACGATGAATTAATCTTTATCTTTCTATCGTTAACGATATACATAATAAAAGTAAAGTAGATTTCTGTAGAGAACAAAGTAACGAATTTTTGTTTTATTTATGATGCATTACGGTAGAAGAATAATCAAACATTAGAGTCTAAGGATGTTGGCTGTAGATATCTAAAATATTAATGAAGAATGGTTGCTTCGAGAATTACAAGTGTTATCTTTCGAACTGCAAATAAAACAGGGTTTGTGAAAGTGAATGTTTATAATGTGTACCCCATTTTGCTTGAACAGTTAGAAGACAAAAGACAAAGCGTTCTTTAAAGAATTTTGCTGTTTGCAACCTCCATACATAGCTTAAAATACAGCTTGACTTAACGTAATTCATTGCCACTGCTAACTTGGTTTTGGCAGACGTGAGATCTTACCGGCTCCAGGTAGCGGTAAATTTCAAAATGTAAATACAAAATGTTTAGATAAAAAAAAAAAAAAAATATTGTACAATAAACTGTAACCATGGTATTCTCTTTAAACACTAATTTAATCAACTTTCAAGTGCTTTAGGTCATCACTCCTGCCCGCTTTTCTAATACTTGACATTTTGGTTGCCTGAAGTGGCAAAATATTAAATGGAGCCACTGCTAAATAGCAATTACATCACTAGAGCCGTAGTCTGGAACTTATAGCTGCTGGGAATCAATATTTCCTATTTTGATCCTGTCAGAATTGCTGGGTAAATGCAGGACAGGAAGTGCTATTTCCCGGGGGAAAAAATAAAAAAAAACAATTACAAAAATTGCCAAAAGTTTCTGGCTTTTGTAACTTCATTTTTATAGTTACATTGGTTTCCAAATATAGATAAAAATAAGTTTATATAGTTTATTATATACATGAATTTTTAATATTTTCTACAGATAAATTGAAATTTTTCATGTTTTTAATACAATAGAAATAACCAACAGCATTAAGAAAGAAAAGTTAACCACGGAAAACTTTGGAAAAGTTTACGTAAGAGTACTTGAACGACTCCCTGTAGTTAGCTTTAACATCAGACGATTGGTACCCCACAAACGCTTTCATGTATTGGTTGTCATTGTCTGTGATGTTTTAAGCATAACTGAAATGTATATCGCCACAGGATATTAGTTTGTTATAATTGCAGTTTGCCGTTTTATCATTTAAAATATGTAACTTCAATCAACGTCACACATAATTGCACGGAATCAATATTATAGTTCCCGAGGCATATTTTGAATCAAATCTAAAGCTTCGGGTAGATTCCGGAAATACCCCTCATGCAATTAAATGATCGCCATTAGCGACATCTGGCGTGATGTTTCATGAGGTGTTCAGTGATGGCCGTTGTTGTGATTCCATCCTCTTGTGCTCGCAGCCCGGAGGAGAGATACACTTACACTGTGACTAACGGCAAAAATGCAAATAGAATACATTGCTTTGATTCTTCTGTGTGTAATGTTTGGTGAGGCCAAGAGTTACAAGCGAAAGCCTTTAACGATTTATTAGAGGCTGCGTAATTTACCTGCTAACGTGCGTTTTTTTTCGTTAAAAGAAACTACCTCGGATTAGTCGTTCTTGGGCTTGGTAAAAAAAGTCTCTTTGGTATGTTTTGCTACTCTGAAGGTTTCTTCATGTCCCATTAGGCATTTAGGTCGCTCATTTGTTCAAGGATACTGGATGGCTAAGAAATAAAACATAACTTTATATTGCATCCAAACACTTTTCAGCTGGCAGACATTATACATGTTGTCATTTAAAGTAATTTTTTTTTGTTCACAAGATAGAATGATACCCTTTTTTTACAGGTAAGTTATAAAAAGTAAATTAACTACAGAAACTAAAATAATTTCCGACTCTTGAATGGTGTTCTAAAGCATAGGCTACATACGATGAGACCATATCACGGAGCGGCGACAGAATGCGATGATGGGGTAAATGGCAGCACACCCAGTAAACCCTCGCCGGTGAACTGCAGCGTCCTGATGTGATCTCGTCGGAAAGTTTGTTCCGGTCGCCGCTCTGGGAGACCATCGGTGGCCACGCGGCATGTATGGCGTACACACATGCGTATTTGGAAATTTAACATACATACATACATTCCTTCATACGTACTTGCATAAACACGCGAGACTTCATGTGTATACACAATTTTATACCTAAATACATACATAAATACGCATGAACTCTTCGACTGTATGGTGTAATATATTACATATGCTGGCTGCAGGTTGTTACGAATATAACTCTATGGTCATATTCACACATGAATAGGTAAGGGGCGTAACAGAATAATAAAAGATTTCGTAGAGCACAACTGCGAATGATTGGGTTTATTAACATGATGAACACACAGTAACGTATTACATTAAAATTAATTACTCGGGGAGCTTATAATGAATTATTTATACAATTAATCTGTTAGGAGAGTTTAACACACATCACTACTATGACAAACTATCTGGAGTGTCTCCACTTTAATAATGGTTCCGGAGTGTATTTTGGTAGGCGGTTATCGACGATCGGACAGACCCATTTCTGGCGATCTTCTCTCGGCAATGGTCTGATGAGGAAAGGACGACGCGCGCCCAGCATGACGCTGGCCTATATCGGCACGTTGTTTGTCATACTCGTCCCCGATTGCTGGCCGATGGAGGGTATTTCTGTACCTGGCTTTTTCGCAATGAGTTGTGGCAATTACGCTGGAGACCTGGTTTAAGGTTTAAAGGTGTGATCAGGCAGGCCGTCTGCCTAATGCCTGATAACATCATAACAATGTACATACGCCGTCGTATATTCGCATGGAATTACATAAATAAATAAAAATGGTTGGAATCTGCAATAATGTCTGCTAAGGCCTCTTAATCCTAATGCCAGGACTTAAAAAAAATCTAGCACCATACGATCATTAGTACGCACTTATTTCTTTTCTTATAGTGTAGAACTCTTAAAGCCTGTTCACGATAAAGTGACCACTTTAGAAACGAACCTCAGAAAAAAATCACTGCCCCTGTATGCATATATTTAAATGGGCGCACTGAGTAACATGCGCTCAGTAAAGTTGGTAACGATGAATGGAAAGTTAGTTCTATATCTTAACGTCGAATAAAACGTGATGGGTAACCTTTTGTGATAACTTAAATTATTTCTTTCGATTTATATTATTTTTAACTCACCGAAGTGTAAAAATTAGCAGATTAGTAAAATATATATATTTTTTTTTACTTGACCGACGCATGAATAAAGTGATGAGACTCATGTCAGTGTTAATTTGACATAAGGCGGAACGTGCATACAAGCAGATCTTAAGCAGGGCTTTCAAAAGTGCTCATTTGACCGTGCACAGCTTATAATGATTAATGATTCCTACGGAGAGGAAACATGCCAATTGTTGGTCACGTTCCCACAAATTGTCCACCGGGAAGACGTAAAGAATTTGCTTGTCTGTGATTGAGATGGCTGCATGTACCTATGGGCTCCGCAGTTTCCGCTGTGGCTCGCGCCGTGGCTGGCGTTGTTATAAAGGACAATTACCTGGCCGTTCCCTCGTCGCATGCCCCTTATCGCGTTTCCCAGCCCAATTAGCGAGGCGTGCTCCCTGGTGTTTGGAGACACAACCACCATACACACGCAGATTGCCCTGTCGGGTGGCACAATTTGCATGGCAAACATCCGCGCGCAGTTTCTCATTTCCACGACTCAGTTATAGTCCGCTCGTGTTTGCTACTTCCAACTTTTCTGAAGCCCCGCTTAAGTTCTACTTTCAGGATATTCCTCCGCCTCATGCAAACACAGATTGACCAAGTTAATGTTTATTCTAGCCAGGTTAGGAGAAAAAGAATATTTCTTATGGTAGTATTTGGTGTAGGGTCAACTTCCGCTACAAGGTGTGCTAGTATTCCAAAATTTTGCTTCTAAGCTGGTGGCAAATAGATAAATTATATTTATTTGTGTGTAAACGTTCGTGTTTGGCTGTAATTGTGATATATACTTGCTCCAGCAAAAATGTTAAGTACCTATTAATATTATTTCGTAACTGTTATTCACGCCCTCTGATGATGTTTACAAGAGCAAACAGTAAAAATACAACTGCGTTTGGTAATGTGTGTTCGTAAGCAAGCTTATTTCAATGGAAAAACGTTACGAATTTAAGTACGAGTTGTCACAATAAGAAACTTTCAAATTGTGCAGGAAAGTTCCAAAAATGATATTCTTAACGATTTAAATATTTTTTATTCAGTCGTCATGTTTAAATTAATCAGTTGTGCCAGTCAAGGTTATGACAAACTCAGATTTAAGGTAGAATTTAAAAAAAAATTCTTGTGGGCATCATTTCTTTATATTTCCCATCTAATGCTGAGAACAAAGTTTATTCCTTAGTCAGGTTCTAAATCAATACAATTCGGAAGATTTATAGTTGACTGGCCTCTCATCAAGGTCTTGCAAGCCCGAATCCTGGCGCCTGTGGGAAACATTGCGGACAGTGCTGGTTGTCTCCCGATCTTGCATTCCACCTTTGCTACAACTGCGGGTTACATTCCATATCGCTCCACTTGGACAACGAACGGCTATTCGCTCTGAATCGAGAGTTCGTCGCTCGGTGGTTGTAGTCCTGACTTAGAGTGCACCTCAACTTCGTAATCACCTTACTATAGAAATACTTTTGATCAGATTAAACATTTACTTATTTAACTAGTATACGCCATCACAGAGAACAGAAATGCGCTTCATTACAGCACTAAGCGATTAGTTAAGTCACAGCAGGTCAAAGAAACAACATGAAGTTACCTATATAACTAATAAGTCTACTTTTCTCTGTATGAGCATATAAGTAAATTTAATGAAGTGGGCTTTAATCTCAGACTGAGATAAAACGAATAAATGTATTAAAATAAAATGTTTATATTGGCATAATTGTAAATAAAAGTATCTGATTCACTTAAAACACATAGGTTTACATGTTATACTGTTGTTTGTCAATTATTTTTTGCGGGATTTGGTTGATTGTTTACCAACATATGACATAAAAGTGGATGAATTGTACAAAATGAAAAAAATAAGTTGTATAGTCACATTTTTTATTTGGAATATTTGGAATATTAGCTACTGCCAGTTTACAAAATTTGATTGACTTACTTAAAAATATACAAATTTACCCTTAGTACTTCTTGTTTGCCGAATTTAATAGGGACAGTTTAATTGTTTCCCAAGATATGCCACAAGACCTTCAGATATTCAAATGATATTATATCTTACAAAATGGTGCACAGAAGAAGTTATGTGTCAGCATTTTTCATGCTTGAAGATGATACTTTCAGCGTACCGAGTTTCGTTAAAATCGGTTAAACTGTATGGAATACGGGAGGAATCATCCAAAAATTGCACCGCTGATATCTCGAAAATGAAAGGTGCTATTGATGTGCTGGTTTCACAGAAGTGAAGTTTAGACAAGGGCTCGTCATTTCAGTAAAGAGTCAGATTTTAATAAGTATTAGAATGAGTATTTCTTGAACAAAGATATATGTTTTCAAATTGAACAATGCTTATTCGCATCAAGAAAATAAAACTACAGGAAATTAGAATGTCAGTTGTTTGTTTTTAGGGATTATAGTGCAAGCAGTTTACGTGTTATCGTAAAATGACAATTTTAAATACCGAGTGTTATTTTTTCCAGTTAACTGCTTAAGGGCTGTTCACGATAAAGTGAGCACTTTTGAAATCAACCTCGAAAAAAGTCACTGGTCCTGCATGCATGTATTTTAACGGTGCACTGAGTGGCATGTGCCCAGTAAAGTTGGTAACAAAAGAGGAAAAGTAGTTCCATAACTTAATGGTCGAATAAATAGTGATTGGTAACCATTTGCGACAACTTAAATTATTTCTTTCATTTCTGGTTTTTATTATGCATCGAAGTGTACAACTGAGCAGATTTGTAAAATTTGTCTTTTTCTAACAATTTCGCAGTTTCATTTGACCGACGCATGAATAAAGTGATGAGGCACATGGCAATGTTAATTTAACATATGGCGGAAGAATACACAACGTGCATACAAGTAGATCTTAAGCAGGGCTTTCAAAAGTGCTCATTTTACCGTGAACAGCCTATAGTTACTAGGCTGCGATGTTCGTATCACAGCTGCCTGTTATAAAATGTCTGCTGGAATGCTACAACATGTGCAGCAATCATCACATGACAGACTGTAAGCTTGTATTGTAGTCGGTGGTATTCGTTTTAAACACAACTCTTGAAGGACAATTTCCCCTTTCTCCTTCAGAACGCGCAGAATTTGTTTATTTACTTTAGTATTTCTTAAGAGAAGGCTGCTACATGGCACAGTAAAATCACACAAATGTACAAGATGTAACACGTTTTTTCGTGCACATTCAGAAGAAACCACGCACACTTAATCAGTAAAGTAAACATAAGAGCATCATAGCACCGTAAAGTAGTTTAATGGAGCAGACAACTGTAGGTATATAAAATTGTCATAATATGAAAGCACGTAAACTACTTGCACTAGAATCCTGCAAATAACCCCATTGACATTATAATTTACTCTAGTTTCTTTTCTTTGATGTAAATAGGCGTTGTTCTGTATGAAAAAAAAATGTAACTTTGGTCAAGAAATACGCATTTAATAATTATTAGGATCTGTGTCTGGGCTGCATTTAAGCTCTCGTTTAAACTTCACTTCTGCAAAACCAGCACATAAATAGCACCTTCCATTTCAGAAATGTTTGCGGTGCAATATTTAGGTGATTCACCCGTCATATACCAAATTAACCTTAAAATATTTATTTAGATATCTGAGAAATTTGGTAGGAATACATTGGTTAGTTTCGGAGATATGATTTATATTCATTATTCTTTCAGGTGTTGCTATCTTCTAAAATGTCGTACCCAAAACAATATACTTATCTAAATTTAAAATTTATATAATAAACTGCTACAGTATAAATTTGACTTAAATTTGTTAAACTGTTCCCGACATATGAAACGTCGTTCTAAATATTGAAACTACATCAGTTTAGAAAATAAGCACACAGCGCGGTAGAAAATTATAAATGTAGTGTGATGTCCTTACTAAGTATTATAATGCATGTGTATATATACTAAATATAATATTATATGTGTAGTGTGATTTCACTGAGTTTGGTGAAATTAGTTTCACAAGTTCAAATGTTTTTAAGACATACACACAGACACACACGTCCACACACTAACACAGGAATTAAAGTAATCTCATAAGCCTAGCTTCCCTTCGGAAAATAGGATAGTGACACAAGGGACCAAAGATCACTCTTGATCGGGCGAAGACCATATTTTACTGAATTATGATCGATTTTAAGAGTAGTGATCATGTCCTGAGCATGGTCGTGGTAATCATATATGATCGGGTTCGTGTTTTGATTTTGACACTTATGGTACGTTCTAAAACAAGGCAAACGTCACATTATAAATCATTTGATCATTAGTAATGATGTAAAACATTTGTTATGAAGAATGATGGCCAATCTTGAGCATCGTGACCATTTAGAAAGGAATACATTATCAGAGAGTATTCGAAGTTAGGGTACACAATCTGTTAATATTCCAATATTTATTCCAACTGAGTGCATTACAGAAACTGAGTTGGAATTAAATGACAACAGCGCCAGGCTTTCTCGCAGAAATGCCCAAAATGTCTGTTGATTTATCTAGTAAATGCTGTTCACGATAAAGTGAGCACTTTTGAAATCAACGTTAGAAATAAGTCACTGCGCTGCCTGCATATATTTTAACGGGCGTACTGAGTGACATCGCCCAGTAAAGTTGGTAACAATGGATGGAAGTAGTTCCATATCTTAACGTAAAATAAAATGCGTTAAGTAACCATTTGTGTTAACTTATTTTATTTCTTTCGCTTTATGTTTTTTTTAAATGCTTAGGAGTGTAAAAATTGAACAAATTTGAAAAATATTTACTTTTCTAATAATTTCACAGTTTCACTTTACCGACGCATGAATAAAGTGATTAGGCCACGGCAATGTTAATTTTACATAAGGTGGAATAATACACAACGTGCATAAACTTAGATCTTAAGCAGGGCTTTCAAAAGTGCTCATTTTCCATGAATAACCTATAAGTATGCCAATACAACAATGGCAGAAAACTAATATCTTTTGTAATTAGTGTGATCTGAATATATTTTAAAAATATGTAATTTTATCATTGAAACTTTGCTACAAATAATGCGTACAGATAAGTACGTAGGTACCACGTAGTGATAATTGAGGTAAGCGATTGCAACGATGTGTCGATAATTACCGCACGTCACCATGTTATAAACGTTAAACACGGGGATCAATACATTGCGTATTTATGCATATAAACTCTTATTCCTACAATATTTTATGACAGTCTGTTTGGGGTTAAAGAGTTACTAGGAGGGAGAGGACATACTTCGAGATATACATTCGCACAATTGCATAAGCCGATTTTTTCAAGGAAAGTAGGTTAAATTGTTTAATATAAAAAATAAGTTCCGTAATAGATTTTAAAGGTTGCAGATACAAAATATTATTACTAACACTAGAATTTAGTGTAATTTACTAAAATTCCATTTGTCGCTAGAACATTCTCTGCTGTAGCACTTGCAAATCCTAGTAAGAAAATTTACAACAATGACAAGAGTAGCTACAATACTGTAAATAAAACTGTTTTATTCAAGTAATTAGTACAAAAGAACATTCTGTTTCGTTTACATATAACTTGGCTAAATAAGTGATTTAATTTTTTTGTCCAATGTTAACAGAATCTGATTTACCACATGTTTAATCGTTTTTAGACGAAACGAAGGACATAGTTCTATCCTTATGGCAACAGTACGAATGCGTTGGGAAGGGGGTGGAGGGTTCTAGTTAAATATGAAAACTTAGTCCCTACCGTGTATTTAATAGTGTTTCGTCACTACGAGAAAGAGAACTTGGCAGACCACGTGCGTTTGTGGTTTTTCAGATGCAGTTTTAGAATAAGAAGGTTTGTAAGAGCTCCGTTTCATCCGTCATCCTCACCAAACAAATGCAGGGGCATTTATAAGCCCATGCAGTAAAATAAACAAGCGCAATGTAAGTTTGTGGTTCAGCGTCCTGTTAATATGGAACTTCGTTTCCAGTGGCATTACTATGCGTAAAATAATCACCACGCCACGTATTTTGGTGCTGTAATAAAGATCCGATTAAGTTTACTTACTAAACAAACGCGACTTTAAGACGAGAGTGATTTTGCACATGTGGTGTCGTGGGTTATTACCGAAAGGAAAGTGTTGCTTCTTAAAAAAATAATTCACTGAATCGACATTTTTCTTGCGGGCATGAGCAAATATTTGGCTCGTGTTGTAAACTCAAAGATAAAATAAGTTTTACCTTCCAAATTTTCTTACCAATATAAAATCCATTCTGTAATGAGAGACCTCTCTGTCTACTAGAGGAAGCTCGCTATGAAAATTCAAATATGTTGATAAAATGGCAGTCTCACTTAGTTCTTGGCTAAGGAGGTACATTTAGAATCTATTGAGGTTTAAGTGTAGGTCAATAAAAATTATTTCAAAATAACCAAACATAGATTTAAAAACATGGCGTCAATTTTCTTCCACACTCCCAGTTATTTTCCGCTGTTCTTTTCAGAATGAAAATTAACGACTTCATCGCCGTTTACTTTTTATACTCTTTGAGTTCTCTATCCACAGCGCTTATGGTCCATTTTAGCTTCCAGGCTTGATCCTTCCAGCACCTTATTGGATTGGGATCAAAGGACGTGAGGAATGCCGCTATTGTATATCCCCTCCTCCTTCTGGTCTTAGCTTTCGCTCGCGTGGCATGCGCGATATGCGGACGGGATTAAACTGGTCAGCCGACAATGTGCGGTTTTGCAGTAATTACGCCATTACTCCTAGACGACATACACGTGAAACTGTACACGGTAATTATTAGTTCAACAACGGCAATGGTTTAGATAGCCTCTCTCTAGTGTGCACCGCGTATGCGTAAAGAGGGGCGATGTCTATTGGCGCTATGAGGAAGTGGGGACGTCCAAACATTTAATCAGGTGTGCAGAACATTTAATTGGCAGGCTCTTGGGTGCGAATTTTTCAGGTATATAGAATTTGAGGACTGAATGATGCGTTAGCGATTCTCGAAACGCGAGGCACAATGACAAAACAGCGCATAATAATACTGTATAGTACGCATCTGGCATTCAACCCGTAGAGGGAATATAGGTCAGAAAGAAAGAGGGGGAAAGAGAGAGAGAGAGAGAGAGAGAGAGAGAGAGAGAGAGAGAGAGAGAGAGAGGAGAGAGAGAGAGAGATCCCGGTGGGAAGGGGGGGGGGGGGGGTTGCAGTATGCTGTGGAGTTACAAATTTTTGAAGCCCAACTCTGGGAAAATTTTTGTTACTAGAACTGACTAAACCCCTTGGAATGGTGTAATTAATCAGCACACAATTACACTTATATGTGCTTAAAACTTTAGTACACTTGCTCTGAATGAAATTTAACACAATTAGAACATTTTCATTTAGGCTAAAAAATAGTTTACAAATTAATTGCTATTTACTGAAAAACCAAATTTAAAGAAAATGCCACGTAAATGTTAGTGTAAATAAACAGGGATATTGTTTGATCACCTGACTGGTAGTTCGTGAGCCGCTGCTGAGGACAACCGCAAAAGACTAAAACATGTCCACTTGTTCATTGTTCTGTAAATTAAAACGTATTTATGTCTAAACAGCCATGATTATCATCCTCACAGTCAGCATCAATAATCGTTAATCATGAGTCGCCTTCATAATAATTATCACCAAGTAAGTGGAAAAAGTAGACAATCCCAAACTCAGCTGCCTAATACCTTGGATGGTAACAAGGTAATGACTGCGAAGGAAACAGAATGAGTCACACCGCTACCTGGACTAAGCAAGGATTTATAAAATCCGCTCTTGCCTGTAGGCTACCTGTGACAAGACATTGGAACATCAACTGGACGAGTGGAATAAGTAACTGAGACGTCCATGGTTTAAGCCCAGTCAACACATGTACGTAATTTAGAAAGTCTGTTCCCATCTCCATGGGACTTGCGGTCTCCACGTGGATTACGGGAAGGAAAGGGTAATTTAGCTTTCTTATATACACAGAGAATACACAGTGTATCTACAGGATGATTGGAAACAACACCAAAAATTCCTAAAAATGACCTAAGTTCAAAATTGACAAAACTGTATTAATTGACCCATTGTCGGGACAACCGGCTGCCAACTATTTAGAAAAGCTGGGAGATTTTTGGGAATGCTGAGTGGACAATCCTCGAAACATTGTGTACATTCCTTACGCTACAACAAGAAAAATATATACTCATTGTCATGCGTCCGTAAATGTATTGCTTTGCCGTTGAAAAAATTGCTCCGGAAACTTCTAATACTTATGGGGGATAAATATAGCATTTATAATTTTTCACCCAAATTTTGATTACATTTAGTTACTAAAACCCCTTTTCTCTACATCAGGAAGGTATGTCAATAAGTATGAGCCCACTTACCCTGTTCTGTCCCCTTTAGCAAATGTCAATTTTGTGTGCAGTCATTATAATACTGCAGTGATATGGTTTTTAACAGCTAATTGAATTTTGCTTGCAGTTATTCGTGGATGGAACCTCCACAAAGCTGGAGGGAAGTCATGCAACGCCTACGTTAAGGTAAGGCATTTCCAGTAGATGTACGTAGTTACGTTTTTTGTTCGGGGTATTTGGTGTGTTTAAGCTTAATAAGGGAATGCATATAGTAAGCAGTCTTTTGCTTGATTTTAAATGAAACTACTAGGCACATGCGCGTGCCAAATGACTGCGACGCACGTGCGATGTTATTTTTGAAGGAAAATTGAATTCATGACGTCATTTGAGGTAGAATAAAAGTGTCGCGTTCCTCACGGAACTGGAGTGGCAGTCTCTCCGTATAAAAGCGAAAACATCCCCATTACGTATTTGCCCAGATCCTAAGTAAAGTGCGTGTGTGGGAGAAAGAGAGTGGGATGAAAGTTAGTGACGAGTTGGTAAAATATATCTCATCTCAACAAAAATAAATGCAGTCAGAGGATGTGATGGGGGAAAAGGAACACTGTATAAAAAGTTTTAAAGCGCAAATGTTTTAACGAGTTCCGGAGCTTTCAGTCCTATTTTTCTCTTACGTCAGCTCTAGATGAGATATCATGGTAGCTCTCCATTCTTGTCAATGTTCCACTGCGAAATCACGGAGATGGAAGTGAGTAAATAAAATTGGCATTCATTGTCTTGATGGATCTGTAAAGACGTAAGGAATTAAATCGCAACCTAAGGAGTGTTAAAAATTTCACCTAAATTACGAAAGCTTTCCCGCTTTTACCAAATGGTATACCTGTACGCAGTTGTCTGTTTCTAATGATTACTCTTTTTTCTAGCTTCGTCACAAACTTTAAATTGAAAATTAAAGTTCAGTTAGTATGTTATCTAATTGTACAAAACTGGCGTATCAGTAATCTGAAACATTCCGTTACTGCGGAATGTACATACAGAAGACCAATTTCCTCAGATGAGATGTCAGCAGGTAATTGTTAGAAAGCACAGATATTACAACACTAGTCAGTGAGGTGTGTGCTACTATGTGTTACTTTGAATTGTTACCCAACGATTACACCCGAATTTCACTATTATATTGTAAGTTAGGTCAGCAGCAATAACTTTGTTATCAGTTTACATACAGTTCTGAACCTTGTACTAACAGACAGCTCGTGTGATGCAGAGGGTAATGCGTAGGACTGTGACACAAATCCCTATAGATCATTGTCCTGGGTAATTTTATATTATAGTTTTTAAAAAAAAGTTAAGCTGAAAATTATGAAGTATACAAAAGAACCGAAACTACTACAGGTTGATAGGACTGGTGAATGCATAGCAGCCCACAACGTGGTGAAGCCCACCTGGACCATGTACAGTTTTCCTTTCCTCCAAGAAAATAGAGCTTTTAACATTTGAGAGATTAAACTCAGGTATACACATCTACAATGATATAAACGAATTGTTGAAGTGTTACCCAAATTAATTTTTTGACGTTAATATGGGAATAATGAAATAACAGAACAATGATAATCATATTAGTAGCGCGGCGTGTTGAATGAAGAGCGTAGTTACGGAGTCCGCCGCTTCGTTCTTTAACTGCATCACATAGTGTTTGAAATACGATCTTTTAAACTAAACTATTGAATGTCCAACCAGTATGCTGATAGAACACACACTTCTGACTATGCGTGTCGATTACTTTCAAGACATCACGCGCATTAGAATCACCACTTAAGAGCACTCCAGCACAGCTAAAAACAACTTTTTTAAACCACAGTATCTCGAAATGTTCTTGTCAGATACTTATAAACGTTCCCGAAGCACCTACATTGAACCGTGCTACAAACTTTCCACCCAGAAAATTATAGTATCACCGCTTAGAGTTCCATAGGTACATGCAGCATAACGAGAAGACACCACGCTAGTCTAGAGCCTTGTACGTAGCGATAATTGCGCACTTGATGCACGTTGCATTGTCACCCCTTATTGATATTGCGCTTCTCTCCCTCAAGCCCCAGGTAGGCAGACCCCTTAAAACTGCGTAATCTTACGTCGCGACATCTCTACTTATGCAGCCTGATGTGACGGTGGTCGGGATAAAATATGTCAAAATATTGTAAAGGTTGTTTACGGTAAAGTAAACATTTCTTAAAAGACCTTTGCAAAAAATTCAGTGCACTACACACATTTCACAGTACGTGCTGGTATGCGGGCTTCTAGTTACGTTGGCAGCGAACTACGAAAAACAGTAACGCTTAAATTTTAGGCCAGTGAAGTCAGTGTTTCTTGATTTAAACTCACTAAAGCACGTATCTGCATATTATCGACATATCATTTCTTGACAAAGTCCACAGTTTCGCCTGAATGACACACGGAGAGAGTGAGACAGTCCAAAGCAGTGTTAATTTTACATGCCTAAACTGGGCTTTCCAAATCGCTCAGGTAACGGTGAACAGTCGCCTGTAACAAAATTCACCCCATACGTTTGTCTTCGCCTGTCTCCACATGCGTATTAATTCATGCTTGCACTTTTCAAACGTAATATCAAACATTTGGCGTGCAGGGAAAAAATTTGCAAAATATAAGTACCAGTTTTGGGCGTTCGTTTTACAAACTTCAAATAATAAATGTTTATCGGATAAGCACTATGGGTAAAAAAAAAAAGACTGGATTAGATTAGCACTTATATATACTGAGCTGTCCATGGCAAAAAAAGCTGGACTTCGGAAGTAGAGATAGAAAACTTTGACAAGATGGAGATTTTTGGACATTCGCCGTTGCGATACAGATGTCTGTCATGGAAAAAGCAGGACTGAGCACGAAAAAATACTTAAAAAAGACAAGCAACTTATGGACGAGGAAAATATATATGTATACAGCACTGGAAAATTCTAAGGGGGAATAGAATCAAAAACAGAACAGCAACTAATTACGAAAAATATATGTATATATACACGACCAACAAATAACACATAGAAACCAACACAGGCTAGAAACCTGTTGACAAAGTTAGGACAACACTGGCAAAATAAGTAAGAACAAAATAGGACAACACAACAAAGAAACGCATTAAAACCCAGCAGTTTAACCAGACACGACAGAATATAAGCCAGGAATGCTGTAGTCAAGTATATAAAGGCAAAAAAGCCAGAAAATTCCATGAAGGAATCGAGTCAAATAAAACAGGACAGCAAGCTTAATGCGAAAATCTAATTTAATATATATGTATACGAGAAAAACTATATACCAACCAAGAGACAACACAACAAAGACGAGACACAGGCTAGATATCTACTTTCACAAATGAAACAAACACAACGAGGAAACTCGCACAAGAACAAACAGTAGTTTTCCCACGACTGACAGAATGCGACGTTTCGGGAAATGCAATCTGTTTCTTATTCAGGCAGCGACACACAGGGTCCGAGAACACAATTGCGACTGACGAGTTGCTGTTCTGTTTGTCTTTTTATTCATTTTTTCGTGCTCAGTCCTTTTTTTTCCATGACAGACATCTGCATCGCAATGGCGAATGTCCAAAAATCTCCATCTTGTCATTCACCCTCATTGCTCTTTTAATTCGAAGATAGATAATTTTGTCATAGTCAAAGTTTAAATATATATATATATATATAACATAAATGTAGAAATTAATTCTAAATGTTTGGCAAATCAGTTGTATTTAGATCTGCGTATTTATTATATGTGAATTATAAAGGAAATTCAATGAAAATAAGTTATATATTAGTGATATATTATTAGCCATTAGGTTCATCATAATATGGGCGAATGGAACTATTATAAATGATTTCCAGGGTCCTGTAAGTCTCTAGTTGCACTACTGTGAGTTTTCTGTTTTCCTATAGCATTAAACGAAGTATTTTTATTTTGAACCGTAAATAAATATTATGTGACAGTGACCAATCAGAGCGTGGCAGTATGTTTTACTGGCGTAAAGTGGTATTTACACTTATCAGCATGCATTAAAATATTAAAAGAGCCAATTTATAAAACATTATGATAATATTTGTGAATTTAATTCACAATAAGAACAGTTTCTGCCAGAAAATATTCTCCTTGAATAACGATGTGACTAAATGCTGGTTGGTATGTGATATTAGGTATGAAGTTGTAAAAAAAAAAGCAAAGAGAACACACTTATCGCGAGTGTTCGTCTGCTATAATTGAAAATTATCATTTGAATAGTGAATTGTAAATACAGGAGATGTGTTTCGTTGTGCACGACTGGAGGGTCTACATAATATCTCAAGTCATAAAGTTTTCAATTGTAAAGATATAAGGGGAAATAACACTATTTTTTTTTAGCATTGCTTATAATATAAAAAGAAAATTTTATCTTTATTTATTTTAAGAAAAATTAGCTATTCCCTTAATCTTGCTTTTATTCTCTGTACAAGTTTGATGCGTCTAACGGGACAATATTACAGATGAGGCACTGGATGAATGAATAAAACCAACTAATACCGGAATTACAACATAATATACCACTGTGTAATCTAAATCAGTGTTTTAAATAAAATACATGAATAACTATACATTTATGTTCATTATGAATTGGAGTCCTAAATAACTAAGATTATATTAAGAGATGTACTTTTGATGAAACAAAATAAAAGTTTTCACCATATTTGTTGGTACTAACGAAATCGCACATATTTCAGTGAAAGAATAGTGTGTATTTAAATAGAAATTTAATATTTTTGCAACAAGTTCATCTTATTTTACCGAACATTAAAATAGTTTTTCTGTGGTTTTACAGGAACAATATTCTCAATTTTTGTCATCTTCGTGTTATATTGAGGCATAGTAAATCATTAGGTAAAAATTAAAATCCACAAACTGTTCAACCGCTATTCAAACCCAACGTTCCTACTTGAAAGTCTGACGCCCTGCCTACCGTCCTACCATACACTTACAATTTGTTGAACAGAATATGATATGTATTTGTAACTTGTATACACGTTTGGTTCCATATATTGTCTTTTTGCTTTCACTTGAAATGTTCTGAGGAAGAGTGCCTGATTTTAAGCAGTTTCTCTCTTTTCATCTCGCTTAACACCTTGAAAAATTCCACTCGGAAAAATTTGGTATGTTTATGGTCTGCAAGTTGTGATTTCTGGTCATCAATGGCTATTGTTTATTAATCTAGGGGCTCATGTGTACTTATATATATTTGTTTACGTCATATTTGTTATTGCTTTCTGAAGGTTTATTATGTTAAAATCTGGACAACAATTGCAAGTGTGAACCAGATATATTCCCCTAGGACACAACACCTCGCAACGTCTGAAATTGAAAGAAAGAAATTTTGTTAGGGAACACTTTTTCATAAACCATTATGTAAAATAGTAACAAGTTTCGTTATAGTAACAAGTTTCGTTATGCTGGCGTTATGTTGAGTCATAGTACGGATAGTAAAACTTAAAATTAATTAATTGTTTGTACCGAGGATTGAAACTGGAGCAATGGGTGATCATTCCGTAGCTTTACAGACTGACCTACATCATCACGTGCAGCTCAGCGAACTCAATGTGACATAGAAGTGATTGAGTATGAATCTCCTACACATACACATTTTCCGTTTTATATATGTTATTTTGGCTTTCAAGTGAAATGACATTAATGAGATTATTTATACCAATATTACATTGTACCAGCGAAACTGGAAAGCACTACCGTTATCCTAATTTTCTCATATATTGTATACGAATGGTCGAGCTGTATTTTAGGACAAATACCCCCAGATGGTGCAGCCAACCAAATGAAGGCCGGTACTGTAACCATTTGAATTTGTTGTTACAGATTATTCAAAACAACAAAATATTAGCTCAATTCGAAACAAGTAAATGTTTTAAATGTACCTTCGATAGTGCGAACATTTTCGACAACCATCGTGAAATGGTTGTGCGCACCGAATATATGCTGATAATGTTGAAACAACCAAAAAAAGTGATTGGCCCAACATTTTTTAACAATATTATTTGATTCAAAGGAAGGCATGCAGGCATTTTGGTAAAAGAGTGGTTTAGTTGTGTTAACCAGTTATTGTTCAACATTTAAAAAAATGCTCTCCAAGTAAGTACATTTGGTGCCAGAAACTATTTATTTTTCTCAATGCACGTCAACTAACCTAGAGCGAATAATTGTGATTACAGTATCAACTTATCTAATATTATTAGGTAAATAAGAGTTTTACTATTTAAACTAATTTTTATAATAAGGTATTGTGAATAGCTGTTTGTTTTTCAGTTAAATCTGGAAAGTGTTGGGCCGACGTTAAAAACAATCCACGAGGAAAACCTTAACTAATGTAACATGACGCGTAAACAAAATGTAACATAAACACAAAATCTATGCACCAAAATATTCCGTAGCCAAGACTTACACGAGGAAAACCTTAACTAATGTAACATGACGCGTAAACAAAATGTAACATAAACACAAAATCTATGCACCAAAATATTCCGTAGCCAAGACTTATACCGCGTCACTCATGTGTTGCGCAGATTCGATGAATTATTTTGCCATCCGAGCGCCACGAGAATTACATTATTCAGTTTATTGTATAAATTTCACTTTTGTCTCGCTGTTTCTCAAGTTCTCTGGTAAGTAGTGTTATGTATCTTGCTTCCCTAAACTTTGTTTCAATAAGTCAATACGTACTAAGTTTGTCAAATATACATTTATATAGAGTCAAGAGAGAATTCATAAAAATTTAGAAAGCATTCCCTGCACTGATTCTAGTAGCTTAAATCCTTTTCTAAATATAGGACCTCAACTACATAGATAACGAACTTGACCTTACGACCAGTTAATGGTTGAAAAAGAAATTCTCACCTTGCAATCGATAAGAAATTCTTTTTTTATCACTTCAAAATAATTTTATCTTAGTAAAAATATGGCATTGACTATGATAATAAAGTATTTTCAGCGGTCACGAGTTTTTTTTCATAGCAGGATGCTTGTAAATATTTGGCGTTAAGCTTTCGAGGCGTTTCGAAGAGAAATAAAAAGCATAAACGGGAGGAAGCTGACGTGTCTTCATTAGCCTGTCTGTGTGCATGGTAATATGGAGTTAATTTTAACACAAATAGCTGAAGTTTCGGGACTGTTCAAGTTTAAAAACCTCTGCACAAGGAAGTTTGCGCATTTGTGACGATCCTTCCTTAAAGCCTCGCGAAAGGCAAGGCGGGTTACTCTTTCGTAGTGCAGAATTTCAAGAATAAAAAGAGACCCAGAAGAAGACAAAGAAATTCCCACGTATATCGTACAGTTTGTTTTACTGAGAAAGTGTGTAACCTAACAAGCACAAAAATACTTTCTAGTACTGGTAAGTGACCATCTTGCGCTTAATGTACAACGGTGAGCATGTGTAAAAATGGCTTTCCAGTGAGTAGTTTAGTTTCTCAAGACAGTGTGGAATGTAGCAAATTCTTTTATTTTTGCAAAACCTACAAATTTAACATTTGTTTTAAATGTTTAAAACAAGGTTAATAGCACCTTCGCATTTTTACCAACCCGCTAAGCTTAAATGCGCAAGAATTAATTTCACCGTAAGCACATGAAAAATAAATGTGTCACGTGGGTTTACCGTGTATATTTCACTGTATCACAACTAAGAGGTCAAATCAATGTTCAGATATATCGTTTCCTTTGGCATTTGACTGACAGTACCTTACAAACTACAAAGTAAAATCGAGTTTTTAAATTACATATTAAAAGGGTTTAAATTTAGTTTTCTTTTAAAACATGTTATATTAACTAAAGCCAAATACGCTCGTTAACATAGTAACTGTGCACCCTGAATTAGCAATAGCAATGCCGACAAGATGTATAGATGTATGAGATAGCAACTAAAACAATTGATAGAGTTTGGGAGAGACGGGATAGTAGGGCGGCGAGAGTCAGGATGCTAGACGCGCATAATTTCCCGTCATTTGGCCCTTCAGACACCACGGTCATATTATCTTGGGAGAAAGAAACCGTACATGTCGGGGTTAGTTCTGGACGGCGCCGGCAAACCACCACGACGGACCGTTTGATTGCCAGTTAGCCACGATCATAGCTACCGGCTCCTTGTCGACCATCCAGCGACATATGGCAGCTTTACCACAGTACTGTGTGTCTATAATAAGCGTTTTATGACATTCAGCACATGCAAATCCGTGGTCCCAACGACCTGTACGTCTGCTGCCGGTAACACATCGACATCGTTGCCTTCCTTTGCAGCGATGTCAGCAGAGAGCAATGGGAAACTCTGCTGAAGGGCAGCGTGTTGTCTTTAGCGTCGAATTACGCTTGTTTTTGGGAACATATGACCACTGTGTGTGAGTTAGGAGCACCTTATTTGACCACTACAAATCCTACCTTGACAACGGTACACATCCCGTACTGCTGTCGTGATGGTCTGAGGTCGCACATGATCGTAGTCCACTTCTTGTAGTGATATGAGAGTTACTGAATGCACAAAGTTGAAGATATCATGAGACCTCATGTGCTATCTTTCTTGTCTGAGTCCCCAGCGAGATAACGCTCACCCGCACACAGCTCTGGTTTTCTCCATTATCACATCATTTCACCCTCATCGGTTCTCAAGACCTCGTTAAGAGCCACTCAAATCTCTCAACTCAACTTAACTAAAACCACTTCTCCCTCCTTTTCCAGTTAAGATTTTTAAGTTTTAAATTATTTTCTCACCAACAATACAAGCGTCTCTACTGTTTGGCACAGTTTTCATGTTTTAATAGGGCCTACATGTGAAAATATTTATATTTCCTGCATGCAAATTCGTAAGATTTTTTTAAAACTGGGCTTTCATACGCTTACTATTTTATACAAGGGTTTATTTTGAAAGTGATTACAAGTGATTATTGCGATTATTGGGTTGAGGGGGAAGGGGCGTGACCGCTCGTACACTATACTATGTGACACGTACAGTAGGCTTGTCTCTAAGATAAAGGCTCCCGTGTACACAGCTTATCAAGACTCAAAATCGGAACCTTGTGATACCAAGTTAACGTGAATATTCTTTCGAAAATGTAGTTGGTTAGTTCTCTCTCAGTTACACAGAAATTGAGCGGGCTGTGTCATCTACACGGCCGTGGATATTTTAACGTGACGTCTATGGGTGGTGAGGGGAAACAAAATTATAGATTAAGTGGGTTTTTTAAAATCAATTTATTTGTTATTAGCACGCAACGGTAGTGCAGCAGCGATGTACAAACTATTTAGTATTGACGATAGTACGAGAAGTAGGATGTGAAACTTAGGGCCTCAGCGGTGATGTGTCTGACGAATGTGAGATCCATGTTAGTAAGTCCCAAAGTCGTTGAGGTTAGTGTGTTGGAGGCACAGTCTAGGTTGAAGGTGTCCTTCATGAAGCGTACCAATTCTGATTTTCGCTGCTGTGTAGAATTTTAAACTTCTTCTTCATATAACTCCGGAATGGATTGAGGTAGCTGAGTCATCCTTTCAGTGTTTGATTGGTCTTGTCGAGCATTATTCATGTTGTTAATATCATTAGTGTTCTTGAATTTTAACTATTTTGGTTTGTAATCTGCAAAGAAAATGATTATTGGTTAGACAGTCACTAATTGCGTATATTATTTATGATTCTTGGTTATGTTTTTAGTTACTAGTTACTTTTGTTTACGCACAAACTGACACCAGAATTTCTTCAACCGGATGAGCCGTTCGGTCGCTACAGAGAAATCAGATTTTCGCAGCGCTGCTCCCACCGCGACCTGATGACTTCAGAACGATATGTTTGTGCATGATGTATGAAGCCAAAGGACCGAACTATTCTATCGTACATTTACGTTTAACGTACTGCTCATTCTCAACGAGTAATTGCCACGGACCCGAGATCAATATTGCGTGACGCTCGCTTTCTGAACATAAATGGCTGAGTTGTAAGACGTCACGTCAAAACAGTATTTTATTTTATTTAACTGCATGGAAGCTTCGGTAGCTGCTGATATGAAAGTAGAGACCTAATTATTTCGTATTTTATTTTGCCGCTAGGCTATAGTTAACGACGTTTAAATACTCTTAGATCAGCCTGCTGCTCATTGTCTGCTATTTCTGTTGGAAAACATTTCGTTCATTGATTTGTCTTCTGCGAATTCGAGCACTCGAGTGCAGCGAAATTTGTGTCATAAGCGTAACATTTTCCGAGGCTTGTAAGTCTAACGATGATTTACTCAAACAAGCGAGATAAACTCACGGAAATATGTTTCGATTCCAGGCTGCTAGGAAAATATATCGTGAACTCATTTGCTCCGTAACTCCCAAAACTAAATTTAAGACATGACGGTGGAACATTTTGTCAATGTGGGTGGCAACCTTTCAGAGATGACTTCAGTAAACTCGGAAATTTATTTTGCGAGTCAGACGGCAAGTTCTTTACGCTTAAGGCCCTTTCACACGATCCCATTTTTTTTCCAGTTACCTTCAATTTTAATTGAATTCAATTCATTGAATGCTATATATCATACGAAAGTCATAATCACTGCTATATTCTCTTTCAATTTTTCGACTGTTTCGTTTTCCCTCAATATTTTCGTTCAGAAAACGTTCTATATTTTTTTGAATACTAAATTTTAATCGCCGATCACAGCAATTCTGAAAATATAAACGAAAGTATTTTCATAATACTAGAGTTACATTTTAAGTTGTTACAAAATAAGGACGCATACTTTTTTTAAGAAGAAAATGTGCAATAATACGAAGAAGAATTGTTTTGATTTAACCAATCATTTTCGTGTCGTGCTAGAGTAGCAGATAGTTACAAAACTTTACAATTAATTAAAAAAAAAATTTTTTAACCGGTTTTATTTACCTTTTGAGATAGATTTTCATATGTTGACTTGAAAGCTTATTGAATACAATTAATTGAAAAGCAAATTAAGTGACTTTTTGGTTCAATAAATTGAATTCAGTAAGTATTTGGCCTTGTGAAATGGGCTTTATCTTTCCACCCTCCTTCCCTACACAATGGACGTTATATGATCATTTTAGTGATGTAATGCGTTTTCTACTTACTTCAAGGTCTTTCAGGGTGCCAAAATATCTGTTTCTCTGGCCCTGTTGTGGCAGTAAAGATCGCGGTTTTTAAGGGAGGTCGTCACTCTCCAGTTGCAAGACTTTTGCTGCCTGTGGTACCGACCACTCCAGTACACTTGTGGCCTCAATAGCACCAACTCCCCCACATCACACTCATCCCCTTGGTGGCCCAGCCTCGACACGTGCGGATACAGTAACCCAGCGCCAGGCACTGGAGAATGGGACCATTCAACCGAAGTCTCTCGTTCACTCTCTCTCTCCCTCTCCTCTTCCTGCCGACGCGACGGAACGAATGCATTCGCTCAAAAGAGGACTCCCTCTCTCTGTCGCAACGTGGCTCCATTCAACCGCGAGACGGCAAATTTTAATTATATTCGCATCCACATGCCGATGCTATGGGGAGAAAAAAGTGGTGGTTTCTAGTGTTGGGGTGTGTTTCCACCCCCCTGCCTCTCATCTATGTCCCGCTCACAACTGCCGGGAGGACGACCCTTCCTCATGCACGGCGTCCGGCGATGGTGTAAGGGGGTGGGGAGATGGGTAGTGATGGCGGGGGATACAGCCAGCTTCGTGACGTACTCGATCTCTCCGGCAAGGGTGGGTTTGGCGAGGGATAATGCAAGGGGAGCGGGCAAGCCTGGTGACGTCAGCGGCCGCAGGGATCGATGGCGTTCATCCCGTCATGCGCTGTGGGAAACAGTTGTACCACCCCTCCCCCTCCAGCTTTACCGCCGTGGAACTCGCCAGCTCCCTGCAGGCGTGAACTCTTGGCCCCGAAACTTCTTTTTTTTTTTTTCCTTCCGACGTGTCCAAAAGGACCGACAGTACACTCCACAACATATATGTCCTTCGAGGTTCGTTTAAATTTTACTTTCCCTTCCGTGTAAGTCCTGTGCCTGAGTTAGGCATTAAAGCAGTAGATGCTCAAGAGCGATGCTAGTCGGCTCATTTAATGCGCCATCGCCTCTACACGCAAAACATTGACTCTTTACGTCGTGCAGTGTGCAACATAAAGTTCCAGTGGCGCTTCAAATTTGATTGGTAAAAATTCTGAAGAAAAGTTAAGTACAATGGTTTATAGGCGATTTACGGTAAAGTAAGCACTTTTTAAGGCCCTGCTGAATTTTTATTTTCATCAGATGTATTTCTTCCTGTCACATTTCAATATAGACATTGGCATGTGACTAATAAACACAGTTTATACATTTCGCTACTCCCAAAAGTTAATGGTTGGAACTGCAATTGAATATATTTGTTAAGTGTTAATGCTTGTAGAAAGGGCCTTCAAAAGTGCTCATTTTACCGTGAACAGCCTACATCACAGTTTCGCGCATGTCTTGTAAAAATGCCTTCACAAGCGGTTTTAAGGCTTCCTCGGAGAGCTTCAAATTAGTTTTTGCACTGCAACTGATGCTTTTGAGTTTCCATTTTATGACTCTCCTACGTTGCGTATTCTTTTAAGTAAATTTTGTGAATACTTGAAACTGAAACGCAGAGTTCTATCACACTGCGTTTGGCTCATTTGCAGGGTTGGCGCATATCGATGGTGTGTTATTGGAGATTTATGTACTGTGTACATGGTTCTAACACCTGACTGGAACTGTGTATTCTCGTTATTTTAATTGTGTTGCGTCACTGGATAACATGTAAATTCACATTATACACGCAGCAAGAAAATAATTTGTTTGAAATTAATTTGCGAAAGCTGGGTGGGTAAAAAGTACGTCGCCCAAGCTACTTCATTGTGAACAGATTCTTGCGAGAATTTATTTCTTTCTAAAGAAGGCGGAATAATTTGCTACGTGACAAGGGAGAAAAAAATCGGTGGCAGTTCCTTTCTTCCCTAATGTGATGATAGTAAAACAGTTTATTTTCCTGGTGTGAATTTCAAGTCGAATAATATGCTGGGGAAACACAAAAGGAACAAACGATAATATAATACGCCTCTGTTTTCGTTAATAGGCAATCAATTTTAAGTTTGACAGTGTTACTTGCGCGGTTTCACTCAAAATGTTAACCTTTTTGAATAATCTCAGTCCTGTCATTGACTAGAACATTTTTCACAAGGCTGTGGAGTAAAATCATGAACATCAAAGTTTTTTTAATGGCGTTATTCTTACTTGTATAGTAAAAAGATTGGTTCTGAAACAGACTGTAGGCAGTAGTGAGAGATAGTGACAACTGGCTGAACGTAGTTTACGCCAATAAGTTTTTAGTACACTGAAGCATCTTCTTATTTTCTTCTTTGGATAATACTTTGTATTTAAAACCGTTTGTCAGTGTACAGACGAAAAACAGGCGTTCAGTATTCAGAATTCTCTTTTGCTCAATCAAAAGTTTAACACACAGAGACAAAAACTTACCCGGCATACGAAACCCAAAAAGGAAAGAAAATCTTTAAACATATGTATACGCGGTACACAGAAACTTCACAAATACAAATAGGGAAATTTTTCTCTGAATGGTCATTGTTTTTTTAATACCAAAAACGAAAGAATAACTTCGCATATTAAGATATCATATTCACACATAAAAGAGTACTACAGCAGTCCATGACAAATCACAATTCGCATTAGTTTTCCTTTAATCTTTGAACTAGAGTGTAAAATCGTCAATAACGCTGGGAAAAATGTGACCCGTCGGCCACATTGCATTCACTCAAAAGCAAATGGCATAGTAAATAATCAATGTACGATAAGATATCTATTGTATAAAATGCGTTTCACATGAGCAAACAACCTTGCCTAGAGCCACCAGCCGTGTGGGCAATCGCGAGTAGAATTCGCCCAGTCTGAAACAATACAACTGCCTCCCGAAACTGCAAATCACTTAGGGGCAAATATTTTGTTGTAGTTAAAAACGGTTTTGTTTAAATAAGCTGTGCCAATTATTTATGCTTGTAATCAACCACACGAAAATCATTTACATTTGCAAGCATAAACAAACGGTACTGATTAATTCCTCCATTATCAGCACAAAATATCTGGCATAGTCTTATTACCCAACAAAATCCTTAATAATTTTCACTATATTTTATTTCAATGCTTTCTGAATTATTAAAATAGTTTTAAGTAATTATTCTGTTTGTTTTGGTGGTACTTATTTAATATTACGTAAGCAGTAAAGATTATTTTACCTAATGAGAAGCAGAAGGTCTAATCTTTCCGCGCTAATCTTATGTACCTTTGTGTTTATGAAAGGTTTACGTTTTGAATGTAACCGCGCGAGTAATGTTAAGAAACTTAAAATTTATGGAACATTAACGAAAATAAAGCGTGCCCCATTATTGTTTGTTATTTTCAAGTTTCTTGACAAAATTATTGAAGTTGAAAATTATAGAGAAACATCTCGCTGTCATCAAATCAGGGAAGAAAGGAATTGCCGACTATTGTTTCTCCCTTCGCACGTGGCAAATTAGTTCCTTCTATAGGAGGATACATGTTCTCGCAAGCCCATGTTCACAATAAAATTGCTTAGGCAACCTACTCTTTACCCACCCATCCTTGGCAAGTCAAATTTAAAACAGTAATTTTGCGGTCCTTTATTCTATTCTGCGCGTGGGTTCCAATTAGCAGATTTTCTTTCAGAAAATACCATGCTGCGAAACTTCAGAGTTTAGAAAGCATTGAAATATTACGCAAAAAGTTGAAAATCTCAATAATCTTTAATGTGTAAAACCCCTTCCTCACAGAACGTGAAAAGCACTTATTTTCATAAAACAAACTCTACTTGTTAGAACTAATGTAAGTAGCATGTACAATGTGGGAACTGTCAGTATCCTGCTAGGTACCGTTATATTTGATAAAGACAATAAAAAGATCACACAAAAGCGCATGAAATAACTGTAAACTATATTGAACATTCTTAATTATTAATTAGCTTCTCTACATTTGGGCTGTCCAACCGCCTCAGATCTCACGTTTATCTAAAATATCGGTAAATCCAAAGTATTGTTTCCGAAACTAAAACGAAATTGGTTTATGGTTTAAAAACAATTATTAGGTAAAGTCTCTGCCTGATATTTTCTTAACGTCGGCTGCAATAGGAAAAGTTTATGTTATTCTTGTTCTGTTCCCACGTTTAATATTATTAATTTGTAACTCCACATACAGCCCTATATTTTCATGTACAGTAAGAAAAAGTGCATATTTAAAGGCTTCAGAGGGTGTTTGGCCTTCTACAATATTGCAAAATGAAGAAACCATTTCTGGCTTTGTTCTTTAACATTATATAGAAAATTATAATACAAAATTTCAGTCATAAAATATTATTCGGATACTTGTGAAAATCTAACGTACACAAAAATAAATACTTTCATGCCCACATTAAAGTTACAATTTTTATTCAGGGTTTACGTTTTAAGTATGTGACCCAAGTAAAACTTTTTTTCTTTTATGGAATAACAGATATCGTTTGTACTTGGCGTTCCCCTTTCTCGGCTTATTGTGCTTCTTTGGGATTGATCCTTTGCAGTAAAAGTAATGGTTTTAGACAAGAAAGGGGAAGACGTAATCATTTGTGTGAAAAATGCATGTGCAAAATCTCTCTATCTTTGTATCAATTTATTCATAAGCTTAGTTGCACTTTAATGTACCAAAAATCCATAGAGTTTTAGTATGACGTAAAATAAACAAACAAATAAGACGCTAATCAATTAATGTTATCAGATTTGCTCATAAGCGTGTTTTACTTTTTCATATATTCTCTATTTGGAATTAAGTATGCTGCCTTTCGGGTCGATAAGATTTTAGTGTTTAGTGAACTTTAAAAGTTTATTACCACAATTTTATTTGATTAAGTGAATTATACCTGAAACACTCGAAGGATGGCTTATTTCACGCTGAGAAATTTGGCGTAGGACACGCACCGAGAACTGCAACCAAAAACACCAATTAAAATTCGAGTATTTACTAACAAGCGAAAATCAAATAAATTGTAATTTTCCAGTTCTTCAAAACAGTCTCAAAACCAAATATTATTTATTTTACACGGCGCAGGTATTGGAACGTTGAAAGGTGATATATTTGCTCAGAACTGTACGCTCCGAGACACGCGAACTCTTCTGTCAGTTTGTGTTTGCCCGGGGCGACCCTAAAGAAGATTGTTGCTACTCGGGATGTAAGTCAAAGTGGCCCGCATTTGACAGTAAATATAAGATACTCTGGAGAGGCGATAAAATGTCTGTAGTTGAACGAATAAAATACAGAGAAGAAATGAATAAGTCAACCTTAAAAAATTGTTTGATATTACTGCGTACGTAGATACTGGTAATAATTTACACACTAAGTAGTCCCATATATTGAAATTACAATTAGCACGTGTCATGATTTAAACTGGAATTTGGAAATGATTTAAGTTTTGCACTTTTAAAACCAAAGGTACATTTAGTTATTTTCTCTATGAAAAATATTCGGTATTTTCAGCAGATGCAGAAAATTATTTTGTAAATAATTTCGAAGCACAGCCTTTTTCCAAATAGTAGACTTTTGATTCATTGTAGTTCATATTTAATTATTAAGTTTTAAACGATAGTTTAAAACCAGATTTGACTTTTTGTTTATTATTAGATTTTAATCATCTCTAAGAGCTGTAGGCGAAACGTGGTCACGGTAAATGACACCACAAAGTAGCCATTATGGAAATTGTAGGAAATGTTAGTGACTAACCACCAGTTCGGGGGTAATACTGTGCTAGACAGTTCGTGTCTTATTATCTGAGTCTTGAGTCAAATATGCCTACACCGAAAGTAATCTACACGAGAGAAAATCTAAAGTTGCCAGATACTGTAACAGTTATATAAATTATTTCCGTGTACATTTACGTAAGTATGTTGTAACTCTAGAAGCATGAAGTATTACATTTTTCATTAGGCGAGAAATCTTAAAACGGGAACTTGTAGAAACATTGACTACTTAATACTGCCTGCCGTCTCATAAATGACTATTTACGCCGGGGACTTCGGCTCGAAATGTCGGGGAGTCGTTCTCCTCATCACACGAACGTGGGCCTTAACGGTCAATACTTTCCTTGTATATGTTTTTTGTGTTTGGCTGGGGCCACAGTGACTGAGCGGTTAGACCACTGCCTCCCACCAAGGCGAACCAGGCTCAATCCCCGGTCAGATCACTCGAATTTTTGCATGTGGGAATAGAGCCGGACAATGCCGCTGGTCGGCGAGTTTTCTCGGGGATCTCCTGCTGTCCTCAGCCTTGCTCTCCGGTGGTGCTCCATTCTCATCTCATTTCACCCTCATCGGCTGACAAGACCACGTTTTGAAAAGCCGCCCAAATTTCTCAACTCAACTCAATAAATTAATTTGCCTAACTGGTAGCTGTCAATGAGCGAACGACTCTCTCCGCCTTAGCACTTATAAATTCCTTAACATAATATCCCGAGTATTCTTCTTCACATCTGACATGTTGCAGAATAAGTAAGTAAAATCATGTTCGTTGCTGAGAAAGTCCGGAAGCTAGCACCAATAAGGGCAGCGTCTTTTTCTTGGCTATGCTATTGGTCGCTGCTAACACACCACTATTTTATAATCGGTGACTTCTTGGGTCATGGATATACTGGAACCCTTTTCATATGTTCCAAAGCGTAATTTGTAATGAATAATTCGTAAGCATTAATTACACCAAAAACTTTTTTTTGTAGCACTTGAAACGAAAAGTTAGTACGTTAGTGTAAAAAACATTACTTCATATACATTACAAATTCTTGACGTATTTTATAATTTCCCAGAACAGTAGACAGATTAATGACGAACTAAGGTAAACGCCAATCAACGCAATGATTTTATTGGACTGGAATCTAGCACCACTTCAACGTAAACCATTCACGGAGATTGGCCACCACTGATGAAATTCTCTGTACAACCTTTACCTCTATTAGTTTTTATTAGAGACTTCACAAAATATCTTAGTTATCAACCAATGATTTTTTTTTCAAACTGAACGTCCCATTTTAACTAGTTCATTGCCTCTGCCCACAAGGTCATTTATGGCCGGTGTCGTAAACTGCAAAATAAAATTTCTTTACTCAGCGAGCACCCTCGCCGAAGAATATTATGATTTGTAACGTTGCTGCACCTTCACAGCTCGCCAACCACGATGCAAACGTAGGTCGGTGGCCGCGAAAAAAATAACAATAAAGGCACAATCCTGTACATCTGAGTTCAGGCAATGCCTGAATCCATTTTTAGTCTACTTTCCGAAGGAAAGGAAGGCTCATGCGATCACTTTCCTGTCTGTGTGTATTTGTGTGTATATGCGTGCAAAGGCTATTCACAGTAAAATTAGCACTTTTGAAAGCCCTGCTTAAGATCCACTTGTATGCGCGTTGTGTATTCTTCCGCCGTATGTAAATTTAACATTGTCACGGGCCTCGTCACTTTAGTCATGCGTCGGTCAAATTAAATTGTGAAATTGTTAGAAAAGTAAATATATTTAAAATCTGCTCTGTTTTACACTTCGATGCATTAAAAAAATACAGAAAGCGAAGGAAATAATTTAAGTTATCACAAATGGTTACCCAACACTTTTTATTCGACGTTAAGATACGGAACTACTTCCCATCCATCATTACCAACTTTTTGGGTACATGTCACTCAGGGCGCCAGTTAAAATTGAATACAATTAGTTGAAAAGCAAATTAAGTGAGTTTTTGGTTCAATAAGTTTAATTCAGCAAGTATTTGGCCTTTTGAAATGGGCTTTATCTTTCCACCCTCCTTCCCTACACAATGGACGTTATATGTTCATTTTAGTGATGTAATGCGTTTTCTACTTACTTCAAGGTCTTTCAGGGTGCCAAAATATCTGTTTCTCTGGCCCTGTTGTGGCAGTAAAGATCGCGGTTTTTAAGGGAGGTCGTCACTCTCCAGTTGCAAGACTTTTGCTGCCTGTGGTACCGACCACTCCAGTACACTTGTGGCCTCAATAGCACCAACTCCCCCACATCACACTCATCCCCTTGGTGGCCCAGCCTCGACACGTGCGGATACAGTAACCCAGCGCCAGGCACTGGAGAATGGGACCATTCAACCGAAGTCTCTCGTTC